>JBAJHW010000003.1:251189414-252389414 GCA_037013535.1 Intellagama lesueurii | reverse complement strand
TTAAGAGTTTTTATATGTTTAATTTGGAAAGGATGATCTTCAACTGTGTCTATCAAGATACACATGACTGAGCTGGATTGTATCAGTGACTTGATTTTTCATATGGCTAATTCATATGCTTTTGTGAGCACACCTTTATTTATCCCATTGATTTCTGTGGTTGTTTCTTTGTGTGTCTGCGTCCATGCCCAGTCCAAGCAAATAGACAGCATCACAACAGTTATTCATGAATAAATTCACAGGTAGAATGCGCAAACTTTACAAGGCAGGCAGTAAATATTCCCTGCAAAATCGATGAGCTGCTAGCGATGTTCATGGATGCTGGGCTGCAGAACTTTTTCTGGACACAAGGGTTCCAGCTCTCCATACCATCATTATTGGATAACAATTTGCAGTCTTTCTACTCACAGGTAACCTTTCCATATCAGCTGGGAAGATCTGCCATATATTTGAATGTACACAACCCCAGACTTTTTAGGGGCTGCTGGACCATACTGTCGTCAGAGGAGGGAATGAAGGGAGGAAAGGATCGATATGTGTGGGCTGTTACTGGACCTATTATGGTTTCCGCACACAAAAGCACTATCCAGATATTCAGAAAATTGTGAGGAGGGAAGGTGGAGAATGACAGTCAGAAGAGGAGAGTCTCTCCTACATAAGGAGCTTCCCCTCACAAACGAGAACCTTCTCTTTGTTGGGTGGGGGAGGAGGGTCCAGCCTTTCCTTCCTCCTCACATGTTAAAATTAGTACTTTTCTCAGTGCTTGAACACAGCTAAATTGAGGCTGGAATGTACTCAATTTTTTTTTCTGCAGCTGGATATTGTAGCAAATGGTTTGGTAATAGTGGACATGGTTTTTAGAAACCTAAGGGGACAACCAGTTTGAAAACTTGTGATTTAGAAAGTCTTACTGAAGAATGACATTGATGTAAACCTACTTGAAGCTAAAGCAGATTGTCTGGATGGAAAGCCCAAAGTACTAGAGGGCAGGTGGTAAGTTTAGTGTGCTGTGTAAGGGAGTAGAAGTACAAGCCTGAAAGAAGGGGAAACCCTTCTAATGGGTTTAGTTCATTTGTGAATGTGTATTTGCAAAACATCAAACTTATTAATATAGTGGAATGTGTACAGAATCAGTTGCAGAATCAGTTTTTCACACTGCTCCTCTTTAATTCAGTAATAACAATATCTAACTAAACACCTGCACCTGTTTGTCATGGAGTTTATTTAGTTCAGGATGGAGTTGCTTCCCTGTATACAGAGGGCATATCTGAATTATTATTTAATGAACCAGTAAGTGAACAAATTGGCTTTTTCAAGTCTCTTAATGAAATCTTGCTTCATCATCTCAGGTGCCTGTTCTTTTCCTCAGAGGGCAGAGCATTGTTCACAGTAGCCCTTATCCTGGGTCTTTTTAGTAAAATAGCATTTGCTACTTTGTTTTGACTAAAGCATTCTACAGGGGAAAAAAATGCATGTGACTTATATTAATATTTGCATATGTATGCCTTTGTTACGTGCAGTCAAAAAATGTTTTTTTGGCCTGGGGGTGGTTGGGATTTATTGCTTGGTTGCAAAAAAATGAAATGTTGCCACCATCACCGCAATATTTAGCTGTTTAAACGTTTCCCCAGAATCTACTGTTGTGAAACAAGCCCATCTAATGGTTCGTGTTGCTTTTCTTGGGATTTGCACTAGTGAGACCTGCTGAGGATTCTGTCAGAGACCTGTAGCCTTATTAGAGAGCTTCCAGGTGTTTCTGAAATAAGGGGTGTTGAGATAGTTTTCAGACTGTCGTGCAGATATGGCATACATGGTCAGGAACCTTTGGCCCTCCAGATGTAGTTGGACTATGCTCTCCACAGTCTCTTGCCATCAGCCATTACTCCGTGTTTTTCTGCTCTGAGCCTAGCAAAGAGTTATGCAAGCCTTGCTGTAGGGAGCTCTACGTAAGTACAGGGGTCCAGGCTGGGCTTTTATATGCAGAGATGGTATGTTAGCTTCTTGTGGAACCTGAAAAAGGCCCATCTGCCCTTGCTGCAGTCTGGTTTCAAGAGCTGTGGGCATTACATCTGGCCCAATTTTGAGCTATTTATATTATAAAAGCTGCCAAGTCAATTCTCACTTACGGCAACCTTTTCCAGGGTTTTTCCAGGGAGAGAATATTCAGAAGTGATTTACCATTCCTTTTTTCTACCATAAGTCCATAATTTATACCATCTTTGCCTGACAAAGAGTCCTGGAAGACTTAAAGCTCACCTTCTTTGTAACTTTTCAGCATCCAACAAAAGTATTACCCAAATCAGAATTTTCTTGTGGTAGGTATGCCCTCCGTCTTTCTTCTTTGGTTGTAATAATGGAGAAGGTTGTCTACTTAGTGTTACGTGTCTTCAAGTCAGAACCAATTTATAAGGACCCTAACAGGGCTTTCAAGGTAAGTGAGATATTTAAGGAGTGTTTTTACCAATTCAACACCCCCAGTTAGTTTCTATAGCTGAATGAGGATTCGAACCCAGACCTCTCAAGTCCTGGTCCATCCTTCTGTCTAGAGCACATTGGTCTATTGCAGAGGTCATGCTAATCTCTTAACATTATTTGTTGGTTCTGCTGATCCTAAACCAGTTTAAATATCTTTTTTATTTTATATATTACACAAATATGATTGCAATTTCCATATTTAGATGCTGGCATGAGAAGGAAGGCCTGTTGCCATATGCTGGTGTCATTTTAGATTTCTGCTTCTTAATTTTTTTGACATGTTTTGGGATTCAGCTTCTAGAATCCCTGAACATTGCTGAGGTTAGTTGTAGCTCCTGGGAATTTAAGTCCAGAAATAAAGCTAAAAGCAAAAAGTTGAAGACCAATAGCAAAAAATCCTGTTAGTTAATGCCTGCTGGCTTAATACTAGCATTGTAACTTTTAGTGGTGAACTGCCATATATTAAGATGTTAGCATAGGCATTTCCTGTTGCACAGAATCATCTGCTTTGGGGTGTGATGGGAAATGCTTACTCTGATTTCTTGACTATGGGCAATTCCCACTGAAAGTTGCACTGCTGGTGTTGCACCAGCAGAAATATACAGTAGTATTCCGGCAACTGCTTTAAACGTATCATACGTTACGCATGGTATTTCCTCCCCTCAGGATTAGAATGTGTGACTGTATGTGTAAGTGATATGTTTATTGGGCAAAAATTGTGTAGGAACAGAAGGTTTGATTTCTGTTTCTATAACATTTTAGGTCATATGGCTTCTTCATGACAGCGGTTTGACAGGCAGCAAGAGAGAGAAAGGGACTACATTAATTCTGCCAGAGTTTCCACTCAGTCCCATGCAGAAACCACTTTGTCCTGTTCACCTACATATCACACACACCAACTCACCTTCTTCCCATGTGTTCTCTTGTGCAATTGTGAAATATATGTGACATTCACAGTGCAACTGAGGTGGCACATACAAGTATCATGAGATTCCTAAGGAGGATTCCTGAGATGGAAGTAGGAAACTGCACATCTCCTGCACATGACAGCTATACTGTGCATGAACAGAGGTGTTGTATGGGAATATAAGACATAGTGAGGTGAGTGCAGTGGTGTAGTGGAGCCAGGCCTCACAGGATCAAACCCTCAAGACTTTTTGATGAGCAGGCAATATGACATCATCTGTCACCCCCTGCCCCCTCTGAGGTTTACTGCAGTCTTACATATTGTTGCCTACTGCCTCTATTTTAATGTAAAATATTTCGTGCAGCCTTTTAATTTTGAATGGGCGATTAAGAGCCATTTGCTGTGCGAAAACATTTTTTAAAATTATCCTGTCATGATGAGCACCTGCACTTCCAAATTTACTGCTATGCCAATGAGTGAATGTGATATTCAGACCTAGGGAAGAAGGGAGTTGAGAGTTACATACTTTCACAGATATTTCACAGACAAAAATGTAGGCATGCGTTTGAGACCTTTTCAGCTTGGTGTACTGTGGTCCATGGGGTCACGAAGAGTCGGACACGACTTAACGACTAAACAACAAAAAGTCGAAGACAGTGTCCTATGTTTCTGTGGAGAAAGTCTGGAAGAGGATTTTCATTTAATCTCTTTGAAGGGCTCAATTTTTTTATTTTATTTTAAACCACCCTAGCTTGGACAAGAAAGGGGTGTCCTTGTATCAACACTAGGACCGAGTCACCTATCTTCCCATCATAGTGGCTTCTGAGGATCAGATTGAAAGCTAGCTGTGTTGTATTATCCTACCACCTAGAATTATTTGGTTTTTCTCTGATTTTGGAAGCCATGCAGGATTGGGCCTGATTAGTACTTGAATGAGTGACCGTCAGGTAATACCAGCAATCAATATGTAGGCTAGAAAGATATAAAACCATGGAAAGTATAAAACCATGGAAAGCTGTTGCCAGTTATCATTCACAGTACTGAGTTACAGTGGTGCCTCGCAAGACGAAAGTAATCCGTTCCACGGTTAATGCCGTCTAGCAAAAATTTCGTCTTGTGAAGCGCGTTTTCCCATAGGAATGCATTGAAATTTAATTAATGCGTTCCTATGGGGAAAAAAAGTCAGAAACCCAAAAAAAGTCAGCAAAAAGTCACTTACCAGGTAGAGTAGACTGAGCCCAGCTCCTCAGTGCCTTTGTAGCCCCAGAACAGCCGGAAAAAGAGTGCCAAACAGCGGAGACTCAGCAACCAGCAGGGAGCCGGCAGCCATTTTGTGTTCGTCTCCACTCCTGCCCCCCCTCCCCGCCTCTCAGCTGATCGGCGCTGGGTCTAAGAGGCTTTTTCCCTGCTAGGCAAGCCTCCCGCGGATCAGCTGCCCCCCCTCTCCCCACCTCTCAGCTGATCGGCTCTGGGTCTAAGGCTTCCCGAGGCTTGCCTAGCAAGGAAAAAGCCTCTTAGACCCAGCGCCGATCAGCTGAGAGGTGGGGAGAGGGGGGGCAGGAGTGGAGATGACCACAAAATGGCTGCCAGCTCCCTGCTGGTTGCTGAGTCTCCGCTGTTTGGCACTCTTTTTCCGGCTGTTCTGGGGCTACAAAGGCACTGAGGAGCTGGGCTCAGTCTACTCTACCTGGTAAGTGACTTTTTGCTGACTTTCTTTTGGTTTCTGACTTTTTTCCCCCATAGGAACGCATTAATTAAATTTCAATGCATTCCTATGGGAAACGCGCCTCGCAAGACGAAAAATATCGCAAGACGGCCCATCTTGCGAGGCACCAAAAATCTCTCAAGACCCTTTCGTCTTGTGAGTTTTTTGTCCTGCGAGGCATTCGTCTTGCGAGGCACCACTGTATATGGGCTAGACAGCATCTTAAAAAGCAGAGACATCACCTTGCCGATAAAGGTCCGCATAGTCAAAGCTATGGTTTTTCCAGTAGCGATGAATGGAAGTGAGAGCTGGACCATAAAGAAGGCAGACTGCCGAAGAATTTATGCTTTTGAATTGTGGTGCTGGAGGAGACTCTTGAGAGTCCCCTGGACTGCAAGGAGAACAAACCTATCCATTTTGAAGGAAATCAACCCTGAGTGCTCACTGGAAGGACAGATCCTGAAGCTGAGGCCCATCTCATGAGAAGAGAAGACTCCCTGGAAAAGACCCTGATGTTGGGAAAGTGTGAGGGCAAGAGGAGAAGGGGATGACAGAGGACGAGATGATTGGACAGTGTCATCGAAGCTACCAACATGAATTTGACCCAACTCCGGGAGGCAGTGGAAGACAGGAGGGCCTGGCGTGCTCCGGTCCATGGGGTCAAGAAGAGTCGGACATGACTTAACGACTAAACAACAAAAAGTCAAAGACAGTGTCCTATGTTTCTGTGGAGAAAGTCTAGAAGAGGATGTCCTGAAGCACTCCTGACCCCCCAATATTCTGATTCACAGCAGAGAGCAACCCACTTCTGAAGGCAGTTTGCAATGTGCTTCTGCTATATGTGCATTGAATTTCATTGAGCCACCCTAAAGAACTGCCTGCATGGAGGGGGAAAAAAAGCACACAACTGCCTGGAGGAGATCATGCACAAGGCAGCATAGCGTCTTGACACCCTGAATGACCAAAGTTGGTGTGAAGAAGCCTGCAGGACCTGACCTTGTGCTCCCCCCCCCCCGCAATTTTTGCATAAAGGAATGTCTGTTTAAATCTTGGCTTGCGTATTTGACAATTCAAGCCTCAAAGTTCATTTTAATTAATTAATTCTGGATTAGTGGAACAGCAAATGCTATGGTTTCTAGTAACAACAGGAGTGGAGTTTTATGAAGGTAATGGCTTCCTCAGCTGCTGGTCTGGATTGGAAGCATTATAGTACAGCAGCCTGGTCATTTCAAATGAGTTGATTTTTGTTAAATGAAAAATTGCAGTAAGAATGCTCTCCTTATAAATTTTAGAGGAGTACGTGAGTATAAGTTACTTTTTTGTATACTGTTGGTCTTATCTTCCTTTTTTCTTTCCTGGACAAAACACCTTGCTTTTTATTTTGTTGCTTTTTTGGGAATAATTGTGGCTACGTTGTAGTTTGGTTAGGGTTCCCAGGGCAAAGTCTGGACAGGGATATAAAGTACTGACTGATACTGATAAAAGATTATATAATACTTTGGAAGATAGTAGAATTGCACTGCGTAGTGTTAACTTAAAATGTGATGAATAATGAAATAAATAAATTTTGAAAAAATTGCACTTGTTTTCAGTGCAAGAGAGAGATGACCAAATACCACCTTGCTCAGAGGCTTAATGGAGGCAGTAGTCCAGATAGAGTGCCCTTATAGTATCTTCTCATTGGCTTCATTGTGCTTGCAGCCTAAGACTGGAACACACATGGAGTCATTGATTACTGCTTCTGTGTGCATCTGTGGGGTTAATGTGGGCACTAGCATTTGACATGTTTTTTGCCCAACAACTTTGAGGTACCAGATTGCATCCATTCTGCTCTCAACCTGAACAGGAAGAAATTGGACGATGGGTAGTAAGGAACAAATAATAGAAGTGTTGGGAATGGAAAAGTTATCATGGTTTAATGTTATTCAGCTGGAATGTTGAATTAGAGAATGGGTGAAAAGAAAAGGTGAATGGTATTACAGAAAGCAAGAGAAAATGGGAGTAAAAGAATGAAGGGAATGATACGTAGAATTTATAAAATCTTAATAGTAGAGGATCAACAAGAGGTTTAAAAATGTTAGGGGAAGCTGATTTGAGAAAGGAAATAAGTATTGAGAAATGGAAGAATATATGGAACAAAAGAATTTGAAAATGTATGTCTGTAAGAATAAAAGATATTTTTTTTACAAAGTAACACCAGTGAAATAGGATTGTATAGACAAAAAATATTCCAAGATATGTTGGAGATGTGAACAGGAAATCGGAACCTATTTCCACATGTGGTGAAAATGTGAATATACAACAAAGTTTTGGAAGTTGGTTTTTAAAGAGAAAAGTGAAATGCTAAAGCTAAATTTAGGAATATGTCCTAATATAGCACTTCTATTGATATTTGAGAGCGAACAGTGGAATACAACAATGAAATAATAGATCACAAATTTAATATCAGCAGCTAAATTAATAATAGCAAATACTTTTAATTTTAAGTGTGATCTCCAATTAAATGAATGCTTTAAAGAATAAGATTAATATATCTATTAATAATAAATTGACATGTAATATCAAAGTAAGAAAAGGACTGTCAAATAAGAATATGTTTAGAGATGTATGGGGAGAATTTATTGATTTTGCACTAAAAAGGGGAAGAGTTGTGTAACTTCACAAGAGTCAATGTATTTCTGGAAGGGGAATGGGGCTCCTCAAAAGGAAGAAAATAGAATATCTCCATTGTTCCCGAGGGGGGGGGGAGAGCACACTGTGTGTATGTACTTTCTAAAGTTTTGTTTTGTATGTACAATTTATTTATAATTTTTTAAAAAAGGAAAAAAATAGCTCTGTGAGGCCCACATTGCATTTGAATTGCATTTCTGTGCAAATGGGTGACTTTTCTTCTGGAACTTGAAACCTCTTGGTAGCCGTTCAGTGTTTTGTTATTATTAACTACTATTTATACTGTGTCACTGCAGAATTACAAAGTCAAGTTGCTACTTCCATGGAACTTGTTTTTTATAGTTGTGGGAGGGGAGGAAAGAGGAAGATGAGTGGGGTAGAATATGGGCCAATGCTGTTACATGTACTTAACGTTTCCTGCAACTGGCAGCGTTTTGTTAAGAAGGTGAGCTTAAGGCCATGTGGAAAAGGTGGGCGCTGAGTAAGGAATTATGTCAGAAGGAAGCACAAGACTTGTGTTTGTGTGAGGGGACCTGCTGTTGCAAATGACTTGTCACTGAGCTGGGGGTGGGATGGGGTGGGAGGATGGACCAGACATGGTTATGTTTAAAACATGTGCCTGTTTTGTGTTTTTGAGTGTGCTAGCTTTTGCAACTGCTATTAATGTGTCAGATCTCCAAGTCTTTTGGTGAAAAAAAAACCAAACAAAAATAAAGACATTATGCAAGCAAATGCAATGGTAAGCTCAGCTGTACTTGCATGCAAAATGAAAATTTTGCGGGGAGAACGGGAAGGGAAGATTTGCTGAGTGGAGGATTGCACGTTTCTAAGCAGTTGGAGTCCTGAGTTCCATTATCTATAAAAGTGACTATATTTGGCCTGAGATTATGCATTGCTTATCCTGCATTGGTCCCCTTTTAAGCTTTTCTGAATAATTTAAAGGTTCCGTTCAATGCATTTATATTTTGATTCTGAAATGTCAAGAGAGCATTTCCTGAGCTATTTCGGTTCTCCACATCCCCATTTGGCTGAGCTCTGCCTCCGCTGGTCTGGTCTCTGTAATTCTTGTTTGTAACATGAAGCAATTTTTTAAAAAGTTCATACAAAGCAACAGTAGCTATAACTACCCACTGCTTCCATTGATAGACATTCTACTGGGTTATATGTTAAGGGGCCACACTGGTGTGGCTGGTACCTTCTGTTTTATCTCTTCCTTTCTTAGAAATGCAAGGGGTCTGTTCTACTTGATCATTTTCACCCTCCCCAAGACCTTAGAGGGCTGGGTATGCACATTTTTCAAAACTGGAAGCAAAAGGCACTTTAAAAAAATGACAGTTCCAAAATAACCTTTTGTGTCCCCTGGATCTTTGGAAATACGATCATCTATTTTTATGCTGAAATACATTTTTTTCTAATGAGGGGGTGTTGGGGCATGCATACTGAACTGATTATTTTTTATTGCATGAGAATGTGATATTGTTTAAGCAGGATAAGATGAATTGATGTGTCTTGTGAATGAACAGAACAGAAGGATGTGTGAGAAGAACAGTGTCTTCCATGTTCACAAAATTGCTATATTTATCTGAAACTTGGGCTAACAGTATTCCTTTTTATACACAGGGTATGGGTGGGGGAAGTTTAGGATTCAGAAGAATCATTGTTCCTTCTGCTAAATGCTGTGTTCATAAAAGCAGAATCAAGGACTGAGCCATTGTTGGTTTGAATGAAGACCATTTTTTTTCTTTTCTTTTTTTTAAGTTGTTAATAACTAGCATTCCATGCCGGTTGCCATGGCTTTGTTGAAATAGCAGCTGCTAATGCTAGCAGCAGAAAGAAATGCCATTTACTGACATAAGCTGTTAGGCTACTTTGACTGACTGTGGATATGGAAAGCAGGAATAAATGATTCAAAGAGAGAGAGCTTGTACACAATGCAAAAGCTTTTTTCAAAATTGGCATTCAGTTCTAGGAAAAATGGATGCGTAGGTAGAAATTCAAAAAAGCTCCGTACCGAAGCACATGCTTTGCATGCGTTCAATCCGTGGCATCTCTAGTGAAGAGGATGTCTGGTCATTGAGGAAGGTGGTTAAAGAACTGGAGAGCCACAGCTCGTGAGCACAAATAGTGAGCTAACTGGACCAGTGACCAAACTCCCTATGGCTGCGCTCTTCAATTGAGTCACTGGTTCTGAATGTACATTTGACATATAAAAAAGTGGACAGCCCTCATTGTATAGCAGAAAGCTAATGCTGTACACAAGGAGTCTTTGGAATTGTGGTTTTTGGATGCTGACTAACAAAAATGACTACACATCTCTGTAACTTTTATTGTCCTCACTTCCCTCCCTCCCTCTGCACAGGTGGCATGTGCCAATGATAAATTGTAATGTTGAGGAGTTGTATTTGTGATGACAATTGTTTGATTATTAATATTGTTGAGTTTGGTTTGATCACAGGTAATCTAGGTTGAAATCCTTGACCAGGTATGAAGTTGGCTGGCAAGCCTTGAGTATGACTCAAGGTTTTCCACTGGATGTCTTTATTGGACAGTAGGTGGAATGCTCACAGTGAACAATCAAGAACTGTGATAGGGACTGCAAGCCTGCTTTCTGCTGAAGATCTCCTGTGGCAGGTTGTCTGGACATTCCCTTAAAGACAACCGGATGCTTAACACGCACTTGCATAAATGGAAGACAGTGAACTCTGAGTCGAGTGCTGAATTGTATACTTGAGGTGCCCACATATGTTCACAGGCACATAGGAATCTGCTCTACACTGAGTTAGACCCAAGAATGAGCAATGTGGAGTGCCCTGCAGTCAGTTTTCTATACCACTGACAGGATATGCAAAAAAAGTAAAAAAAAAAAAAAAAAAAAAGTGCTATACCGCTAACTATGGTTGCCCTTCAATATGGACTGTGCACCTGTTTTCTCCCAGTGTTTATTCTCCTTTCTTCCTTAGCTCTAGAACCAGCAAAGCCTTAAAACACCCCAACTGTTTTCTACTATGCATCAAGGCTTCTGCATAAGAGCGGTGTGCACTGACTCTTAGCAACAGCATCCTGTTGCTGATCTATATTTAGAAAGAAAGCCATTCTTTCCCTGTATCCATCCACTGGTCCTTGAACAAGTGGATTTTTAGTCTCATTTCTACTAGCCTACTCCTTACTGGCAAGCTATTTCACTGATCTGGATCTTAATAACAGATAGATAATAATGCATTAATTTGGCAACAATGTTTTTTAAGTAGCTTTTTTCTGCCTAATCTATGTCTCATGCAGCTAGATAAGCTACAACTTGACAACAAAGAGCTGCTGCTGCTTTTAAAAAATTGCTCCAAGAACCATCTCTCTGCCAGTGGGAACCTGCTGCTCTAATGGCACAAAAATGCCTTTTAGGTTATAGGAACATCCTACATCTTTGTCTAGGTTGAGCTGTGTGCTTCTGCGTGAATGCTTCTGATCCAGCTGTGCTTTGCATTCTTCTCAGCCCTGCAACAGCTTTCCAGCTTGGAGGCATTTCGATATCTTTATAGTTTAACGTTTCAGCCAAGCCCTGAGAAACTGTTCCCCAATCTTATGGTTCTGCCGAATTTAAAAAGTTGGCCCGGGTACCCTTTGTTGTGACATGACACAGTGATGGCAGCTGGCACACAGGTTTGCCTTGGCAAGGCTGTACACATATCCTATTACTGTGTTTCATAGAAGCCTAGAGTTCCTTAGAAACCTGTTTCACAAAACAAAAACAATAAAAACTAAGTCTAGTGACATCTTTAAGACTAATGGATTTGCTTCAATGAGAGTTTGTATTAAGCACAGTCTACTTGAGTGAAAAGGCTGCAAACTCACTACTTGAGTTCACAGCCTTTTCATACAAGTAGATGCATTTGTGGTGAAAAATAGTGATGTTAGAGGAAAACGAGTAATGTGTACATGTATTATGAAGACTTTTGTTGTTGTAGGAGCTCATCAAACAGTCTGAGAGCCTTGCTGATCCCTGGAAAATGACTCTCAGATCTATCAGTCAGTCCTGATCCACCTTCTGTGCACTCTTGTTCTAGGGTTCTTAGATTATGTGGGGTCACCGGTGATACCCCAAGAGTTCCAATCGCCATTATTACTACCACTGCATAGCTGACAGAAAAGAAAAAGGAAATCTTTGCCTTTGAGCAGCGTGTTTCTGCATTAAAAGAAGGTGTATGAGGGCGTCGGTTAGTGCTCTTGGGAGTATAATTTTCTCCCAAGCAAGGCATGCATTTCTTAGCACTTAGGGATCTCCTGCTTTGAGTAAGCTTAATGTTATTAAGCATTTGTGTGCAGTAGAAGGATGGAAGGTGGGTCTAATTTTTTTGGGGGGGGGGGCAATTGCACTTGTAATATCCCATTGCTTTGCAAGCCCTGATAGACAAAATACCAATAAACAAAGATTTTGGAGACATATATGTGTCATGTTACTTAACAATACATATTAAACACTGAATAGAATTCCAGCAGGGCAGTTTAGAAAGAACAGAGTCATAGCTGGATATCTTTGTTAGGAGCCATGCGATGGTTTCTCTCAAATACCTGTTTCTGATAGGTATAAAACAGGAAATGAGAGCCATTGTGGTATAGTGAAGAGAGTGTTGGACTAGGGTTGAGAAGACCTGGGTTCAGATTTCTGTTTGGTCATGGAATTCACAGGGATAGTGCTGGCAGTGATAAGCACCTTCTTGAACAACTCAGCAATACTGCAAGCAAGAAGGATCTTGGAGTCATTCTAGATCACAAGCTGAATATGAGCCAACAGTGTGAAGTGGCTACAAAAAAAGACAAATGCTTTTTTAGGCTGCATTAAAAGAAGTATAGTCTCCAAATCCCATTAAGTAATAGTTCCTCTCTATTTGGCACTAGTTAGGCCTCATCTTGAGTACAGTATCCAGTTCTGGATACTGCACTTCAAGAAGGATGCCAACAAATTGGAACACGTTCAGAGGAGGGCAACAAGAACGGTCAGGGGGCTGGAAACCAAGGCTTATGAGGAAGGCCTTATGAGTCCTTGTGGCTGAAATAAATGGGCATGTTTAGCCTTGAGAAAAGAAGACAGAGGGGAGATATGATAGCACTTTTCAAATACTTGAAAGGCTGTCATACAGAGGAAGGGCAGGATCTGTTTTCAATCATCCCAGAGTGCAGGACACGCAACAATGGGCTCAAGTTACAGGAAGCCAGATTTCAGTTGAATATCTGGAGAAACGTCCTAACTGTTAGAGCAGTACGGCAGTGGAACCAATTACCTCGAGAGGTGGTGAGTGCTCCAACACTGAAGACATTCAAAGAGAAATTTAGACAACTACCTGGCAGACATCCTTTGATCTGTATTCCTGCACTGAGCAGGACGGTTGGACTCAATGGCCTTACAGACCCCGTCCAAATTCATGACTATGATTCTATGAAATACCTGTTGTTGTACATATCTAATATTTTTGGTTTCTTGTTCCTTCTCTCTTAGGATCCTGCAGGCATCTTTGAACTTGTTGAACTTGTTGGCAATGGTACCTACGGACAAGTCTATAAGGTAAGGAATTGGTGACATCCTGATACATGAGCTTACCTGCCAAACATTGTTTGCTTATCTACCTTAAGTTTTTATTAGTTTTAGAATTTAAACAGCTGGCTAACTTAAGATTTCCCTTCCTGGTAGTACTTGCTTTGAGATGTATGATAAAAAAGAATATGTATGTCAATGTGTCCTTCTGTTACTGTTTCTCGAGAATCTTTTTTACATTAATACACACCTTTATTACAAGATGAAATTAAATCTTCCCAGGTTGATGGAGAATGTTTTGGTCTGGTTCCTGAACTGATAATAGTTACTACAAGCTGGAGAGCACACATGTCTATAAAGGTTTTGCAGGTCCCAAAGATAAATACACTGTGTTTTTCATCTGTCATTCCACCTGTTTCTGCATGTAAGGCAAAATGAGTCAGCCTTTCTCCAGGAAAATGGGTGCTGAAGGCAGACAAAGAGATCAGGGTTGGGATGGAATAAAGCGACTTCTTCACCTTTGCTCTTCTGGTGCTTTAAAGCATTCTTGCATTGTCATGTGCTAGTCCTAATGGTGAGTTGTTCAATATGTGTTTATCCCAAAGGGTATACAAGTCAAAGCATTGTTTTCCCTTGCTGTGGCCATGTGTCCTACTTCATAGACAAGGCACTGGTTGTCAAAGAAAGTCCTCTCTCTGAAGGCAGCCTCCCTATCAGGCAGCTTCCAGCCTTCCAGATGTTGTTGGACTGCAGCTCCCACCAGCCTTAGTAATTGGCTATGGTGGCTAGGGCAGTTCAACAACATCTGGAAGGCCACAGGTTACTTATTCCTGCTTTATTTGAAGAGCAGTCTAGTCCCAGTTCAGTTTAAAGATTAAAAAAAAGTTAGGGCTTTGGTGTCTCTTATCAACAAGTAGCACCTGGATCATGGACTGGATCCATTGGATTTCTGTTTAAATAACATAACATAAATAGTTATATCTGAATTTCCATCTATAAATAAGCATATGCAAATCTGTGTCCATGGTGTACTGCATTTCCCTTTCCTTTCTTTGTCAATTCATAGTTGGTAATACTGTCTGCCTTACCACTTGGTAGAGATCAGGTTACATGCCCCAACATGTGCAACACCCCCCCACACACACTTTTATATAGAAGAACCATGTATTGCATTGAAAACATTGACTTTTATGCAACCTTGAAACCTTTGAATTTTTAAAAAACATCCTGTGTATTTTGCAAAAAAAAAGTCAATATTTTCTATCCAAAATGCAGTATTTTTTTTCATAACAAAACCATTTCTATTATCTTTCTTTTCTCTTTTCTTGGTAGCATGTAAAAGTCAAAGGGCTGAACACGTTTTCCAAAAGTGTGGCATGATTATGTTATGATGAAACAAATTGCACCATGTTGATAACCAGTAATCCATGCTGCCTGTCTTTCACAATTCTGGGATTTTCCCCACTTTCTTAAGGAAGTGTTTGTAAAGGTGATCTTTTCCTGTGTTCATCTTTTGAAGGTGCAGCAAAATTCCCTCTTCTCCCCCTTCTCCACTCCCCAAATAGAAGAGAGGAAAGTAAAAGATGATGCTGATCTGTCAGATAATATTTATTCTGAGTTCTGGTTTCTACATTTGTCCTATTGCTGTAGGCTATGCCTTTCAATAAGGATAATAAAAGAATACAAGTAAACCACAGTTGAATTGAAACATGTGGACTTCTCCAAAAGTGTGAATTTCCAAAGTAGTGTTAAACCCTTGCTAAAGTTACATGTCTGAACAATCTCCCTCTTTCTTTTTTTTAAATCTTCGGACAGAATATATTTCTACTGACTAGCTATTTTTCCCCATTATATTGTTTAATTCCAAAACTGCTGTGCCCTGGTTCACTGAGGCTAAGAGCATTAGAACGATGTCTAAACAGTTCTCTCTGCTTGTAAAATAACTGCAGAGGTTGACCTAGTTCTAAACATGTGCATATTTCTAATAAGTACTGCTGGAAAATGTGACTACCGCGTCCTTTTGAAGGCTTAATGTTTCAACGGAAAAGCAGAATGGGAAGCCTTATCTCTCAAACCTTATGTTGATTTCCCCTGCTTTATTGACATTTTGCTATTTACTGTCTGCTGAAATTTTGGTGGTATGGCTGCAATCAAAGTCTAAAACATAAAAATACTAAGTGTTGTCTTGTTTGTATTGAGAGCTACACAAACACACAATTCCTTGTTTCTGGAGAGTGTATGTATATGTGCATGATTGTGTGCAAGCACATGCCCTTTCCACCTCTGGTTGTGACAACACAACTTTGTTTGAAATGCATCTGTTACGACCACTGTAGCATGTTGTGGTAACATTCGCCAAGGGCATTTTTGGGAAAGAAAGAAGATAATAATAGAATAGCTACCGCAACAGAAGTAGGATGTAGGGAAGGAAGATTAGTAGCGAAATTCGCAAAGGATAGTGCCCCTTTCATTCCTCAAAATTTCTTTCTGTCCCCACTTTATCATTTATTTTATTTATTTATTGAAAGTATTTTCATGCCGCCTTTCTCCTTAAAAGGACCTAAGGCAGCCTTTGAAAACTAAACGAACCCTTTTTGAGCAACAGTCTGGTGTTACATTTAACCATTTGCAACTCTAAAGATTAAAGCCCTGTTTGTTTGTTATCTAAGCAAGTGGTGCCTACATGGATTGAGGAGAGCGTGTTAGGCCTGCTCTCCTGTCCACCTTTGTTTTCAATAAAAAAAACTGACAACCTGAAGTCTTTTTTGTATCTATCAGGCAAAAACAAAATAAAAAATAAAGAAGAGAAAAATATTGTAACACCTTAAAGACTGCTATATGTTAATGTGAGCTTTCATAAACAAGTCCACTTCCTCAGACATAAGCGTGTCGTTTCTCCATGTGAGCCAGAATCTGAAAAAAGTCTTGCGCCTTGTTTTGAAGGGATTTTACAAAACCAGGGAAAGAAATCTGGTCTTCCCAACACTTGGTTACAGAATTGGCTGAGCAAGTTAGATGGCTGGAACAGTTAGATAGAAATCTGACTCCACTTAAAATCCAAAGGTTGCCTTGGATGTTTTATTTCGTTTAACAAACCTAAGGAAACACTTTTCCACAGACATACGGAGGCACACACAAACTTGCTTCTTATGGCCTCAGTTTTACCAGCCAAAGGAGCAAGCAGGAAGGAGGACAGTCTTTCAAAAAGAGAATTTGTAGCATAATTGCCAAATCGAACGATCTGTCACCAAAAATAAAGATTAGATTGCTAAAATTCAGTCCACACTGGAGATCAAAATACTTGCCTGATTGCTGAGGCAAATAGTATAATCAAACTGAAATTCATACTTTTGAGTCCTAAGTATAGGCTCGTAAACCCTTTGGAGAGGACTGTTTCTTCTGTTTCTTGTACAGCGCTCTGTGTCCTGTTGGAACAGAATAACTTTTTGTACATTTACAAAAATTTACCTTTTTACATTTAGTGCTCTTTTAATCAATTGTGTGCAGAACTGAACACCAGCATGGGGAGATGGGCCTTGTTCTGGAGCCTTTTCACCATTTTAGCCATGGATGCAGCCAGAAGAAAGATGAATTGTGCATGAATAGTAGGAAAAAAATCTCTCTTGGCTGGAGGTGATCCCTTAAATGCGTGGCTTAGCCACAGGTTGGCCATTCCAGATCGGATGAATGAATTCTCATTCTTCCTTGCAGCACAGCTTAATCGGAATAATTTTTACTTGAATGAAAACAGACATTGGTTGCTGCCTATCTCTTTTGAGTAAATCAAGCAGGTTTTTTTTTAAAAAATGATAGCAAACAGGGTTCTGCATACATCTCTAATTTATTTATGTTAATTTTCCAAGTTTTTAAAATTAATACGACAAAACTGAAGGGGAACACTAGGCTGTATAAATGTTTTTGTTCGAAGAGAGGTTGGGCATATTTAAAACAGCAACAACTTCTTGAGCCAGTTCACATTTTTTAAAAATTCTGGATTGACTGAACCATGTTTGACCCCTTTTGATATGCTGTGGTGATTTTAGGGTAGCAAGTACATTAATTGCAGCTTGATATCCTATAGGCAGTAATTTTTGCTTCTTGTCTTTGGCAAGTGGGAGGAATTATTTAACCTTGGAGAGAGATTACTTGGGGTGTGTTCCTCTGATTGTGTTTGCTTTTCTTTGTTTCTTCTTCCTCTTTAAAAAGCCTTCCAGTCCCTTAGAACAAATCTCATCAAGCAATAATACAGGCCTCCCAGTGAAAAGCCTGGGCAGTTGTTGTAGAAAGGTCAGACCTATGGAGGGATTCCACTTTTCCCATTATTGTTGTGATTTTTCACAGGAGGTAGCAGCTTGTTTTGAAACATCATGTTCTTCATCCATCACCCACATACTCATAATTGGTACTACCTCAGTTCTTATGAGATCGCCCCCTTCATCTGCAACCACTGCTTCAGTTATTTCAGAAACCTATTGTGCTTTAAATAGGTTTTCTGAAAGGCTGGGCATGCGCAAGCCATTTTCCAGATATGCCAAACTGATAACGTAGGAGGTCTCTTGATTTTTCTCCCTTTTCTTTTTAGTAGTTGGGAAATTAAATCAGCAAAATTCTGTTTGAGGCCTGTTCACTGAGGAGTACATGAGGCATGCTGTGAGGACTCCAGGAAGGAGAAGAGTGTTTTTTCAAGTGCTCTAAAGGGTCATCTGGAGCAACAATGCTTTTGAGCCTTTAATAGAGTAAAATAAAAATCCTCATGTGGTGAGGTCTAGAAACTTGTTTGCTGACAAATACCAAAACTGTTTTTTTTAAATCTTGATAGCTAAAGCTGATACTGTAGCAAATGTTGACAACTTGTGGCCCTTCAAATTTGTTGGCTGGCTGCACTTTCATGGTACCTCACCATTGACTGTGTTGGCTTGGGGTAGTGGACGTTGTAGTCAGGTAACCTCTGAGGGCCATTAGTTAATGGTTGCAACTTCAGATGATGACTTCTGAATGTGAGGAGGTAGAAGACTTGATTTTTGGGAGGGATGACACTTGCCAGAATCCCACAAGCAACATGGCCCATCTCTGCATGTGTGAATAAATCACTGCAGATACAATATCAAAGAAGCTTTCATGTCATGCTATATTAGCATGTGTGTAATGCTTCTCAGTGAAGTCCATTCATGAAGTTGGCTGCCAGGGATCTGACACAAACAAAGCCAGCAACATCTGTGAATGTGTGAACCAGGTCTTTAGATAGGCTGTCTCCCCTCTCTCCCCCCCCCCCCCAATAGTTCTCAGTTGGGAATAGACATTGCAGATTGTTGATACTTATTAGCAGGACCCTGGGGAGTTTGAAAAGCAAAGATGGCATTAATTGTTTGAATAATCAGCTGTTTCATTATCTCTCTATCTGAAAGAGTAATGGTGAATAGTTTGCTTAATCACAGACTCTTTAGCTGACTGGAAAAATAATTAAACTAAAACATGGCATGCTTGTTTCCTGGGGAATGGTGGTTGAAAAGAATCAAGTGTGGCCTTCTGTATTAAACCTCAGCCTTCCACAATGTACAGCTCTGAGTTTTTAAGGGTGGATCAGGTTCCAGTGCTTGTTAACATTATATGCTTGATCTGAAAGCATCCCCAACCCCCATCTTTAGAAGTACAATTTTTTTAGGGCAAACATAATTGGCCTCTTAGTAGCTGATTGTGAAGGTGGATGTCCTTCGGAGACAAGTCACCTTGATGAGAAACCTAGGTTGTGCATTATCTTTAGAGAGGTGCATTTGGTGTAGTGACAGGCATGTGAAATAAGATCCTCCCAACTTGTCTTGACTATGCTGTGTGTCTGGGCACTAAGGCAAGACACTGTTTTGTAGACTACAGTTAGTGATATGGGTGGATCTCACACGTGATGCCCCCCATGCACTCTTGCTCGTTGTAACCTTAATGCATACTTTTCATAACTCAGAAGTATAGATTTTATCATTAGGAGGCCACATCCCTGTGCATTTTTAGAGTAGTGATTCATTTTGAAAGACTTGCAGATTAGTTTTGTAGTTGTATGAGAAAATGAGTGATTATGAATGATTATTTTAGTTGCCAAAGTTTATTGTTGTTTTATCAAAAGTACTGGAAAAGGGAACAATATCTAGTTCAACAGGTTAATTATTAATACATAGAGGAGTTTCTTACCTTACTGTATTAAGACAACCGTTATCAGTAGACGGACATTGAAATTATTTTATTGTACTAAAACAACAATGGCTGAAATCCTGTTGCACAGCTCTGCCTGTGCAATGGGAATGATGCCATTGACAGCAGCAGTTTGTCACATTGTGTATGAGCCATGCCTACTCTGATGTTACAAAAGGAAGCCTTTAATTAGTGTGAAAGTTGCATGTACCCTGAAATCACAAAAAGAAGCTTTTGGTCAGAAGCAATCTGCCACTGCCATTGACCTAATTAATTCCATCCCCTCAGATAGACCCTGCCTGACAGGATTTTAGCCATTGTAAAATAGGACTAAAGCAAACTCATAATATTTACAAGCATTGCTGGTTTTTTTTTTTAAATGTAGTTACATAGTTAAGTATCCTCTGCTGATACTTTAAAATCACTTATTAAATGTTTATTTATTTTCATTTATTTATTTTTAATGCAAAGATTTGTACTTTTGAACTACAACCCCAGAATTCACAAGGCAGCAGAACACACATACCCTGCCCAGGAATTCAGGAAGTTATGATTCAAGAACGAAAGAACGAACGAAAGAACGAACGAAAGAACAAATCCACACAAACCGGCACACTTCTGCTTTTAACTATGCCCCCTTAAAAGGAATCAAGCACCACTTGAAGAATCTGTTGAAAGCAATCCCTTTGATTTTAATGTGCTTCTAATATTTTGCAACATTATGGCTGGAATCTTAGTGGTGTTCACATGAGGCTGGAGTAATTTGCTGTGGCTAATTGATGAGAGACCTCACACATCTAAGTTGTGCAGTCAGCCGCATGATCATGCACATGACCGAGATGTGCCTTGGCATCTTGTCAATTAACTAGGACAAGTTGTTCAAGCCTTATGCCAAAGCTAGTAGGGTTCTGGCTGGTATCATTTGGCAGAAATAAAAAGCTGGATGGTTAGAAAAACTTATGTCAAAGATAGAAAACATGACTGATCAGTCCTGTTATTTCTGATCTCCATACATCTCTGGTACCAACTATGTATGTCTGGAAATAGTAGCCCAGATGGAGAACTGCAAAATTTTCTAATGATATCTTTTAGTTTGAGTATTAGATTGAGTACTTAAGGAGATAAAGATTAATCTATGTGGTATCTTACGGAACTCCATAAAACTGAAGCCTCTAAGCACTATTGGACTCTCTTTACAAACCCTTAAAAGAAGATTGTATGAATGTGTTGTCACATAATACAGAATTAGAATCTATAATCTCTGTTTCATAATGAGATATTTGAACTATAGAACACTGGAGACTGATGTGTCATCAGCTTGTATCTGATTTATCATTGTGGAGGGATTTTTGGAAAAAACAAAAATCATTTTAACAATCAAAGACAAACAGAACTGCTAGATAACTCAGTGGTGGGTTGTGAATTTGATTCCCCACTGTGCCTCCTTGACATGGGCTGGACCCGATGATCCATTGGGTCCCTTCCAGCTCTGCAGTTCCAAGATGATGATGATGATTAAATCCAATTTAGATTTTTAAACAACTGTGCTTTTGCTTCTTTGTTTTAAAATTGAATTTGCCCACTCTGGTCCATGAGTGACATTAGAGAAGGCACACTTAGTGAGAAACCCAGGTTTGCTTTGGTATGTAATGTGTGGAATGTCATTTTATCTCCCTGCCTCCCTCTTCCAGGTTGTAAATAACCTGTAATTAAGCATATGTTAAATCTCACTGAAAGATCTTTAAAAGACCAAACATGCTTTTTAGAAACAAATAAGTTGCACATATGCTCCAGAATTGCTGAGTTCATAGGTAGCTAAATCTTCCCTGGGAGAACTGTTCAATTGATATTTGAGAGAAGGGCGGGGGGGATGCTTGTTACCAGAGCAACTGGTACATCGTGTGCTGCTTGATTTGTGTGAAAGATACAGCAGAATTCTGGATGCCAGAGAGAGGGGCAAAGAAGCCAACCCACACCCGCCTGCATAGCAATATGTCATGTTAACATTTGTGCTTTGTGATCTCTTGGCGGGAAAGGTGCTGTTACCCTTCTGTCCTTTAAAACTGCCTCTAGGTTCTAGCTAAAAAGATAAAATAAAATGAGAGATATGTATCTGCCTGGCTGTTCTTGACCTTTCTTGAGCAGTCTGATCTTTTTGGTGTCTTAGATAAGACTATGGCTGGACCACCTCTTTTGCTGCAGCCAGGTTGCCATCCTGTGTTCAGTTTCAGCTGTCATTGGCTTTAGTGTGTGTTATGCATGCCTCTGGGATGTAATTTTTCACATCTTGTGAAGATGGCTGTTCCTCTTTGACTTATTTCAGTCATGCTTTTTCATTATGTTCATTTCTCCAATGTACTGGAAGTTCTGCTGTACTTTATAGTGTCAGTTTCAGTGTAATCAGATGTATTTTACTTTAATTATATACATCTAAGTGTAACTAAGCAACAGGATTTTGGCCATATATGTAGGAAAAGCTGTACAACTGGCACACAAAAAGGCAAAGATGATCCTAAAGTAAGAAAAACAACATAAATGTTTCAGTGCCAGAAAGAATTCCTTCCTTCCTTCCTTCCTTCCTTCCTTCCTTCCTTCCTTCCTTCCTTCCTTCCTTCCTTCCTTCCTTCCTTCCTTCCTTCCTTCCTTCCTTCCTTCCTTCCTTCCTTCCTTCCTTCCTGTTAACGCGGAATCCTGCAAGCCGCTAGCTGAGAGTTGATTCTGGTCCTGATGGTAAAAATAACTCACACAGACACGTTCTCTTCCAGCCCGACACGTGTATTTACAGCAAATATACAAAGTGGCAGCGTGACAGCATGAAATCAACATTTGTAGAAGTGGTGGTGGTGTTCTGTACAACTCAACTATATACACATAAGCATCTGCCCTTGCCCAATCAGGGCAGATGTTGCATCATCCAGTCTTCACCCAGATGTTGCATCATCCTTTCTATAGTCACTGTGACTCAGCACTTTTATACTTACACACCTGCATGACATGGCAGTTCATTAGTACTTCTGCTCTGCTCTGTTCAGGCCTGTAAATTTTTTAATACCTTGACACCCCTCCTAATTTACACCTGAACAAAATTCAAACCCAACTCTTTGATTATTTCACTGTGTCTTTGAACACTCAAAGGTTTTGTAAAAATATCAGCAACATTTTTATCCGTTTTGCAGTATTGTAACTCTATTAATTTTTCTTTTATGGCTTCTCTTACGTTATGATATTTGATGTCAACATGTTTACTCCTATTTCGCATTTTTTCTGTTACAGCCATTTGTAAGCAGGTTGTATTATCTTCTAAGACCTTTATTGGTTTATGTGTTTCTATCTTTAAATCCTTAATTAATTGTCTATACCAGATTAATTCTGAGCATACTTCCGACAAAGCTGCGAATTCAGCTTCTGCTGTCGAAGTAGCCACAGAACTCTGTTTTCTGGACTTCCACCCTACTAAAACATTTGCAAACATTACAACGAATCCGGACATTGACTTCCTGTCACTTTCATCATTTGCCCAATCACTGTCAACGTAGGCCTGTAAATTTAACTCTTTTGAAGGATTTATGATCAAACACTTGTCACTTGTTCCTTTTAAGTATCTAAAAACTCTTTTTACACCCTGCCAGTGTTTCACAGTGGGCTTCGACACATGTCTACTAAGAATGTTCACTGCTGCTGAAATGTCAGGCCTAGTCCAATTTGCTAAATACATCAAACTGCCAATTGCAGAATGATAAATTTCTTGACTCTCAAACTCTTTGTTTTCTTCATCACACTTTTGAAAATCTATTACCATGGGGGTTTGTACATCTTTACAATCTTGCATATTGTATCTCTCCAACATTTGTTCAATTTTTAACTTTTGGTTTAATACAAAACCTTCATTTTTTCTCTGTATTTGCACCCCTAAATAATTTTGTATTGGACCCAAATTTTTCAGTTTAAATTCCTTTTTCAGCTGTTTTTCAAATAAATTCATCTGGCTCTGATTTTTTGTCATAAAACAAATGTCATCCACATATGCCAACAAAATATTTAGCTCACTTCCACATTCTTGTATGTATAAGCATGGATCAGCCAGACTATTCTTAAAATTCATTTTTTCTAACACTGTATGTAAACATTGGTTCCAGTTTCGGGCTGATTGTCGCAGCCCGTAAATGGCCTTATTTAACCTGTAAACCATTCCTGGTCTTGACCCTTCAAAGCCAGGTGCTTTTGCCATGTATAATTCTTCCTTTAAGTCAGCATTTAAGTATGCAGTCGTTATATCATAATGATTTATCAAATACCCTCTAGATGCCGCTAGAGTCAAAGCTACCCTCATAGTTTCTGCTTTCACTGTAGGGGAAAATACTTCATCATAGTGCAAATGTTTCTTTTGAGTAAATCCCTGAGCCACCAACCTTGCTTTATACCTAAAGTCCCCATTGTTTTGTAACTTTCTTTTGAAAACCCACTTACTGCCAATCACTTTATGCTCCTGTGGCAGCCTAGTCTCTGTGAAGACCTTGTGGTCGTCCATAGACTTCATTTCCTCAATCATGGCTTCCTGCCATCTTTTCTTTTCTACTTCAGGAAGTAACATGACCTCTTCATAACATTTTGGTTCCTGATACACATGGCACACCCTTATTTCTCCTACACCAAACCTTGCAGGCGGAACCCCTTTGTTAACTCTCTCTGACCTCCTGGGGATTTGTGGCTCATCCTCAATTTTTGGTTCTTGCTTAATTCCTATCTCACTTTCTTGATCACTACACTGCCCATCGTCTTCTTCATCTTTTGTCTTGGACTGGCTCTCTTCTGTTTCTTCTTCTTCTGTCTCTAACTGCCTATTCTCACACTCTCTTGTGTTTGTGAATGGTATGAAAACTTGGGAATTAGCATGAACCCTATCCCAATTCTCATGTTCACAAAAATTGGCAGACCTCGAAATCACTACATTGCTGTTTCCATCAAGGAAGCGGTATGCCTTTGAACCTCTTTCATAACCTATGAATTTCATTTTCTTTGCCTTTGGTTGTCCCTTCCTTCTTGTCTCTTTTGGGATGTGCACCCACGCACTGCACCCAAACACCCTCATGTGTTTTAAAGATGGCTCTCTCCCATATAACATATAATAAGGAGTCTGCCCTATTGCAGAAGATAACAATCTGTTATTTATGTAGTTCGATGTAAGCAGGGCTTCTCCCCACAGGCCATGACTCATGTTAGCGTCAGCTAACAATGCGTCTTTCATTGTCTGTAACACCCCGTTTCTTCTTTCTGCCACGCCATTTTGGAAGGGTGAATATGGACTAGTTTTTCTATGATATATCCCATTTTCCTTCAACCAGCTTTGAAATTTGTTAGATAGGAACTCAGACCCTCTGTCCGTCTGGATTTGCGCCACCCTGTGGCCATAACGTCTCTCAATGAAGCTTAGCCAATTTCTGAAGTTGCTAAACACCTCTGCCTTTGTTTTCAATAAGTAGCAAAAAGAATACCTTGAATAATCATCTACAATTACCAGGACATATTTTGCTCCACCCAAAGATGATGCAAAAGGGCCAATCAAGTCTGCATGTACCAGTTGAAAGGGCCTTTCTGTTTGACTGGTTCGTTCCTTGTTTCTGGGGCTTACTTTAGATTTTGCCATTTTACACACGTTGCAATCTAAATAATTTTTACACTCTTTCAACTGTACATCTTTTGCCACTGCTTGCATTCTCTGAATTGTTCTAAAATTTGCATGACCCAACCTCCTGTGTAACAGGTGTGCACATTTATCATGCTGAGGTGCGTTTTTCACTGTTACATGTGTGTCACTTTGTATTTTACACCTCAAAACGTACAAATTATTTTCTTGTTTTGCCCTTGCGCAAACACATTTTCCTTTCTTAATTTTACACTCATCATTTTCAAATATGACTACAAAGCCCTGTTTTACTAAAGCAGGCACACTTAAGATGCTACAGTCCAACTGTGGTACATGAAGAACACCTTTGAGTTCTTGTTCCAAACCTGACACAAAAACTGTCCCTTCTGCAGCAACAGGCAACTTCTGTCCGTTCGCCAGGCTCACGCTGCTTTGTTCCGAAGCACCTAGAGAAAGAAACAAATCTCTTTCATTAGTTAAATGTGTAACGGCCCCACTGTCAATTATCCAGCAAGCTTGCTGAACGACCTTGGATTTATCTCTTGCTGCCTGGACAAGAGAAATCCTCCCTTTTCTCTTTTCGGTGCTTCTTTCACTTTTGCAGCCAGCTTTTCTGTCGTCTCTGCTACAGTCTCTCAGAAGATGATTTACAGATCCACAGCCAAAACAGCGTCTCACGGTCATAGCACGACCACTATCTTCTCTCCTAGGAGTTGTTTCTCTGTGTAAGCTGTAATCTGTCTTTTTCCTCCAGCCGTCTTGGTTCCTTTGACGCTGGATGTTTTGTTTCTCTCCGTCACCAGACATTTCACTCTTACGTCGTTCCTGTTCCAGCAATCTGCCCGTCAGGTATTCCAGGGTCAAATTCGCCTCAGGCATAGACTCTAAACTGGTGACCAGAGTGTCGTATTCATCAGATAAACTGCTTAGAATGAGGTACACTTTCTGGATTTCTGGAAACTGCACATTCCTTTGCTCCAGTTCATTAAAGAGACATTTTATCTCTTGCAAATGTTTAGACACGCTCTCACCGGGCTGTAATCTGCACCTGTAGAGCTTTCTTGTTAAGGATACTTTAGATCCTGCTGAATCTCTCACGTAAATTCTCTTGAGACATTGCCAAACTTCTCTCGCCGTAGCCAAGCCACGCACGTGGATTAATTGGTTGTCTTCCAAGCAAAGTATCAAAGTACTCAGAGCTTTTTCATTTTTACGTTCCTCCTCTTCATCAAGCTGTGCTGGGAGGTTGGTTACAATCTGCCACAGATCTTCCCTCCTTAATAGCATCTCAGCTTTGACGGACCACGTCTGGTAATTACAGTCATTTAACTTCGTTAAGGGAAAACCTCCCAGGCTTGTTCCCCCAAACGCCATGCTGCCTGCTCTTCTCTCAGTCCTCTGTTTTCCTTCCCCTCCTGGGCACACAACAGCAGAACTGCTTTCTTTCAGGACCTCTATTTCTTCCTCCTTCTATTATAGTGGCACCCACTGGTACTCACCAACGTTCTCAGCAGTAGACGGTCTGCGCAGGGCGCGTCGCTGGGCCCATAACCTTTGTTAACGCGGAATCCTGCAAGCCGCTAGCTGAGAGTTGATTCTGGTCCTGATGGTAAAAATAACTCACACAGACACGTTCTCTTCCAGCCCGACACGTGTATTTACAGCAAATATACAAAGTGGCAGCGTGACAGCATGAAATCAACATTTGTAGAAGTGGTGGTGGTGTTCTGTACAACTCAACTATATACACATAAGCATCTGCCCTTGCCCAATCAGGGCAGATGTTGCATCATCCAGTCTTCACCCAGATGTTGCATCATCCTTTCTATAGTCACTGTGACTCAGCACTTTTATACTTACACACCTGCATGACATGGCAGTTCATTAGTACTTCTGCTCTGCTCTGTTTAGGCCTGTAAATTTTTTAATACCTTGACACTTCCTTCCTTCCTTCCTTCCTTCCTTCCTTCCTTCCTTCCTTCCTTCCTTCCTTCCTTCCTTCCTTCCTTCCTTCCTTCCTTCCTTCCTCCCTCCCTCCCTCCCTCCCTCCCTCCCTCCCTCCCTCCCTCCCTTCCTTCCTTCCTTCCTTCCTTCCTTCCTTCCTTCCTTCCTTCCTTTGCCAGCCATCTTCAGAAATGAAGTCTGATCTGTGATTTTCAGAATATTGTCTTTTTGCTGCTTCTAATTGCTTTTATTTTGGAATGCCAGATTGAATATTGTTTGATCTGTTCACTGCTAACTTCTACTCTTATTGGAGTTTTTCAAAATCCCTGACAGACATGCATTGTAATTCTATACCACATTGTTGCTGTTATGTGCTGTCAGGTCACCTCCATGTAATATGTTCTGCATACAGATTGAACAGATAGGAAGATGAAATACACCCTTGTCTGACATATTTGCCTATTGGAAATCATTCTGTTTCTCCGTGTTCTGTACTAAGAGTAGCTGGATGTTCCTTCTACACAGAGATACGGTCTCTAGGATTATGTAATTCCCTGGAAACAATAAAGAATTGTCTTCATCATGTTGTTCATCAATTAAGAACCATATTGTGATTAGCAACTTAGGAAGGACCAACCTTTAGGGGTGTAAGTGGACCAAAAACCACTATACTCCGAGAGAAGAGGTTTTCTTCCCTCAATCTTTTTCTAAAATCTTGGTTCCTGATCCCTTGCCACGGGAGAAGTATTCTCCCTCTCCGTGACCCAACCTCCTCTCAACCATTCTTCCTACTGAGCCTTTCTAAGGTCCCCTATATGGGATCTAGGAAGAGGTTCTTCTGCCTCTCTGGACCTATGGGAAGTAGTTCTTCACATTCCTGTGTTGGATTGGGTAGTCATATTTTACTGTCTGTGTTAATTATATTTTGATTTGCAAGCTTTGCTGCCATATAGTTGGGGATTTTTAGGCCTGCTTCTAAAAGTCAGGAGTGGCAGGACGTTAGGTGCTGCTAGACACCACTTCAAGTGGCTGCTCGTTTTATAAGTCTTGATTTTGCATGCCACAGAGAGTTAGTCTAAAAAGTTAATTTAGTTTGCTCAGGATCATATTTGTTTAGATAGCGTCAGTGAGAGTGGAACCATGACCTACTTTTGCATGGGACGATTTCTGTATGTTAACAATTGGTTTGATTTTGGTGAATGTTATTGTTTTCTTCATGGAATGTTGCTCTTCTGATTTCTACTTGAAAATGTTTAATCTGTTTTGAACAGATAGAAGGCATTCATAATTTCTCTCTGTCTTTTGTGTAAAACTTAAATAAATCTTATCATCAATTGTACCTGTAAGTGGCATCATGTCATTTCTGGTTATGCTCTCCTACCCACTGGGATAAAAAGGACCTCATTTTCAACCAGGTACCAAATTGTCTGGGAGAAAACCCCTTTGAACCTAGTGAAATGTATCACATGTCTATGTGTTGTATTGCAGTGTGAGGGATGAAAATGGCCAGATAAATGATGGCTATACCAGAGAAAAAGCCTAGTGTGATTGGAAGGCATGTGACGGGAACTGGGTGTACAAGGAAACACTCTTACTTATGCCTCTGTGGAATTTGGTCCTTTACGGAGAGCCAGTCTGTACCTAGACAACCCAATTGTGCCTACCTGCTTGCCAGTTGTGGAGGGTCAAGTCCCTGCCTCTGTTCCCCTCCTGACAAACTCCCAATCTCTCTCTCTTTGAGTAGAATGGAATGAAGATGGTAGAAGTCACACAAATGTCTGAAGGAATACTTGGTCTAACCCACCCATGTGCCTATGCATGTGTGCATGCACTCACATGGCCAGTTTTTGACTGGCGTTGCCTTTTGCACCCTTGGCTCTGCCCATCACTGTCTGCTATGCTTTCTGTCCCACCAACTGGAGAGGGAACGAGCCACCCTTGGTATTTATCTTAAAATTATTAGTCACTGTACTAACAAGAAAAAGTGCTCACGGTGATATTCAGGCTATCTAAAACTGATCAGATAAGAACAGTAAAACAGCCAGAAAAATGTGCAACCATTGCTGAGCAAACAAGCAGAGGTCTTGGATAGTACTATTTCCCAATCACAGAACTGCAGATTTTATCAACTTCTGGTTCTTCTTGTAGACAGGGTGGGATATCTGTATAGTAAATAAAAAATAAAATGGCAATGCTAGGCATTGAACCAGCTGTGTCAGTGAAAACTGGAGTTGTCTCCATACCTCACATCCATTTTCTTGGAAATCTTGACAACATGAAGGTCTCTGTTATTCTGCATCATAGCTGGGGTTCAGATGATTACCAGCTTCTCAGGGGCACACATTTTTAGATGTATGCCTAATCGACATCATCATCTTCACCATTTGTGATATATATGAGAGTTTAACAACAGTGCTTCTATAGGAACATAGGAAATGCCTTACACAGAGTCTCATAGCTTAGTATTATCTTCTGTGACTGACAGTGATTCTCCCATGGTTTTAAAAAGAATTCTTTCCATGGCCTCCCTAGAGATGGTGGGGATTGCAGCTTGGGCCTTCTGCATATAAATCATGCAATCATACACAGGGCTACAGTCCCTCCCCAAGTTTACAAAGTTGAGTCTAAAAATTTAGGGCTTACATTCTCTATGTATAGCTAAAAATTAGAAGTAAAGAAATAACATACCTTAATTTATCTTTCTGCTTTTGTAGAGAATGGGATGCACCTTGTAGACACAGGAGTTGTATACACTTCAATATGGAGAAGAAAATTAGTATTACAATATAGTTTATGCGCACACAGGTATATTTTATTTATTCATTCATTCATTTATTTATTTGCTCATTCATTCATTCATTCATTCATTCAATTTGTATCCCGCTCCCATTAGTGGCACGGCACTACTCTGGGTAGGTTACAACATATATAATCGAAAACAAAAATAAAAAGAGAAACATTAAAAAACAGCAACAATAACCCAGATGGGCAGGGTATAAATACAATCAATCAATCAATCAATCAATCAATCAATCAATCAATCAATCAATAAAAAGATTGGTTGACCTGAATGACTATGTTTTAGACACAGTGGCTGCTTATTTACATTGGTGTAACTCTATCAGCATAACTTTTGGTGGCAAATTGTCACTGGTTAAGATGTCTGTGCAGGCATTTTGAATGTGTACATTGAATCATGTGACTGGTGTGCAATAGGAAATGCCTACCCTAACTTCCTAAATTGTGGCACTTTGTTGCTGAAAGTTATGTCTGGGGAAGTAACAAACAGGTTTCTGGCCAGTATCCTTGAACATTCATACAAAGAGATGAGCATTCTAAATAACAGCTTGCATTATACTGTCTGCTCTGGAATGTGGAAAAACAGGAATGGGGGACAGAGCTGCCCAGCACAAGCATCTGGCTGGACAAAGCTGCAGTCAGCGTAGGAATTCATATGTTTTGCTGGCTTGCCCACCCCCCAATCATGTTTTGCTGCTTGGACATTAAAACACTTTTTGAAATCTTAACAGTGTTAAGATGCAGTAGATCCTGGGGTGGTGGTGGTGTGAAATCTTCCATGAAGGAGGACATAGCTATTGACCAGTAGATAAAATGGAAAGGTAGGCTGCAAATTATAAACCTTTGTACACATTCTAGCCTGGAAACATCAGTGTTGTTCCAGAAGGCCCATGAAGTTTTAGCTGTAGTTGCGGAGTACTGCAAAAGTGCTTTTAGAAAGGTATGTCTGTCTGTCTGTATGTACATGGGATTGCAGTATTCTTGTTCTGGCCAGCCTGGGAGCTGAAGAGGGACAGAATCCATGGGTGAGGCAGTGAGGAGCAAAAAATAAAATAAAGTAAAATAAAATAAAAACTAAAGTAAACTAAACTAAATCAAATGTTGGAATTTGCATATGCTTAGAGAACTCTCAGAGACTCCTGATTTTGCTTTGACTGAGTAATTACAGATTTGGGACTTGATTTTATTTATTATTTGTTAGTTTCCTATGTGTCCCTCCTTTCTTCCAATGAGTTCAAGGTGGCATACATGTTCTTCTTCCCTCCATGTTGTTCTCAAAATAATTCTGTGAGTTACGTCAGGCTGATTGATCATAATGTGTTTCCTAGCCCAGTGGAGACTTAAATCTGGATTTCCCAAAACCCATTTTGATACTGTAACAACTATACATTATTCTCTCTTTTTTTACACCAATCTGCAATATTTTGAAAAAGAGTAGCTAGTAATTTTTTTGCATTTTTGTTCACATTTGTGAAAACCTCTGCCAGCTGAGTCTGTGAAGTGGCATGCAGTCTATGAAAACTTAGTTTTCAAAAGGCCCTGGTACCCAGTGTGGTGTACTGGATGGAATGATAGTCTAGGAGAACCTCTGGAGACCAGGGTTCAAATCCCCTCTCAGCCATGGAAACTCATTGGGGAAGTGGAACTGGTAAAACCACTCTTTACATATCTCCCTTACCTTGAAAGCCCTGTTAGGGTCGTTATAAGTCAGTTCTGACTTGACAGCACATAACAACAATGACAGAAGGTCCATAATTTTTTTAATCTGTAACATAGGAACTTCTTTTTATTTGTTCTGTGTGTAAGTAGATTGTACCATTTCTTAACCATTTCCCCTTCCTTCTATCCCTCCCCCTCCTGTCATTCTCTTTAAATAACAATACTGAAAGAAATACAGTGGTGCCTCGACTTACGACCATAATCCGTTCCAGAAGATGGACTTAACTCGAAATGGTCGTAGGTCGAAGCACCATTTCCCATTGAAATGCATTGGAATGCGATTAATCCGTTCCGGCCAAAAAAACACAAACAAACAAACAGAAAAACCACACAGCAAGCCCCATCGGAAGGCGCTGGGGCTTAAAAAATAAACACACCAAAACACACAAAAAATGACAGCACAGAAACATAACCCCCCCAGCCCAAACCCACCCTGCAAAACCCTGTAAATGTACTTACTCAGAACCAGAAAGCAGCACCAGGCAGTCTGAAGCCTCCTCCGACGCACACACTCTAACCGTTGGGGCGAAAGAGCTACAAAGAAGCTCTTCGCCAACCAACAGTTAGCCCTCTAATTTGAATTCCCCGCCTTTTTTCTCTGCCTCTTTTGATCGCAACTCGAAGCTCCGGCTGCAAGTCGAAGCAAAATTTTGCAGCCGGAGCTGGTCGCAACTCGAAATGGTTGTATGTCGGGACGGTCGTAAGTCGAGGCACCACTGTAGAACATTTTAATACTGCAGGTACAACCCTGCCTTAGTTAACCTATTGACCAACTAAGACCAGTGCTCTGATGAACTCCAAAATCCAGTCCAGATCTTCTGTTCCTAACCTAATAAACGTCTAGTGCAGTGGCAAAAAAGGTTGGAAGGAGACGTGGGTTTGGCACTCTAGCTGTGTTTTCTGTTACTCTCTTTTGCTTCCTCCAGTTGGGACTCAGGCAAGTTAATAATCTTGCACAGATGTAGAGGTAGGCTGAGGCATTCTAATTGTTGAGGCAGAAAATCCAAAGGATGTCCTCCTTAGTGTGGAGAATATACAACAATCAATTATTTACTTATCATTCAGAATCTGCTCACCATGGACCCTTGGAAAGGAGCAATGTATGATGGAGGATGGATAAAAATCAATGATTTTTTAAAAAAAAAAATCAGTTGATTTAAAATCACTATTTAAATCATGATTTAAATTTAAAAAAAAACAAACAACCTCTAGTGTTCCTTTTGGAATGGCTGTTCCAGTGGCCTGATGGCTAACTTTAGACTTCTTGGTGAGAGAAGGTCCTCAGAGACTTACAGGGACTTCCTGCTTGTGCTTTGCCAGATATGGCAGCTGTGCAAACCCCAGAATTCCCAGACAGCATGGCCACCAGCTATGCTGGGTGTGGTATTCATCATCATTATCATCATCTAGCACAGCTAGAAGGGACCCTATGGATCATTGAGTCCAGCCCTGTCAATGAGGCACAGTGGGGAATCAAACTCCCAACCTCTGGCTCCGCAGCCAGATGCCTAAGCCACTGAGCTATCTAGCAGAGACTTGTAGTTTTATATGCAGTGGGGTTTAGATTCAAATCAAGTTCCAGGTCACTTTCAGAGGAGACCGAACTAGCTGCTGCTACTGAAGAGCCTCAGTTGAGAAGTTCTTTTTCCTCTTCCCCTTGTTGTATGGGTGGGAGGACACTGCATCCCTTAGTATTGTTGGGGCCTATGGCATTAATACTCTCGGTGGAGGATCAAACAAGCATTCTTTTTTAAAAAAGTATTTCACCTTTATGGCACTTTCTTAGTGTATTAAAGATGCCAACAGCAGCTGCAGTGAAGGGTTCTGCAAACCTTCTTTGCAGGAATTAACGCCAGCTGTGTGCCAACAGTTTTATAACAGCTGCCAAACATGTTTGTGTAAGTGGGATCTCTGCAAGAGGCAACAAACCCCTAACAAAGATAACTTATTCAGACGTCTTATCTAAAAGTCACCTACTTGGATTGCATATCTCCAGCATGTAGCTGCCTGGTTTCTTATCTGCTTTATGTTAGGCAAACATGCACATGTGCACTTTCAAATGGCACCTGAAGCAAAATGCGGAGTAGTTTAGTTCAGGACGCTAGCCAACCAGCCATGCCCTTTCCCAGTATTCTCCGGCTTGCTATCCAGCCACAGGCAACATTCTGTCATCACTGAACATGCACAGTCCACATTCTGCTACTCGACCCCTTCAATGCTTCAGGGCATCCTCTCCTAAAGTTTTGTTTTTATACTTTTGCAACATTAGGGGATCTGCCTCAAGCCTACAGTATGTGTGATGCCCGATACTCAATGTGATGCAGTGGATAGAGTGACAGACTAAGGCTCAGGAGACCTGTGTTCAAATCCCGGGCTGGCCATGGAAATTCACTGGGGTGTATATATGTGAAACTGGTAAACCCACTTTTTGAATATCTCATCTTGAAAGTTCAGTTGCAGTTGCTACAAATTGGTTCTGACTTGATGGCACATAACACATATGTACATGCAAGCCTGCTGCTACCTCCCTTCTGTGTGGTTGGTTGTATTTGGGCTATAAACATGCTTGTGTTTGAAAAAGGGAGTTGCTGTTCGTATCCCAGAACAAAGGTAGGGAGCCTCTGGACCTCACTGAAAAGGGGAGCCATGAAAGCTCACTAGACTACACTTCCTGTTTTAAGTTGTGCTCCCAGCTCATGACAGTCTAGCTGTTGCACTCCATGGTTATTTTTCCAAGTTCCTCTGTTTGTCTTCATTGCCTATGACCTCTCTCTCTTTTCCTTGTTTTTTTGTGCAGGAGAGATAGATAGATAGATAGATAGAGAGAGAGAGAGAGATTAAGGCAAGCTGGCAGGCAGATCTGAAAGTTCTGAATGCCAACCATGAAATATGGCTGATAGAGCACTGAGAACATGCTAGCTGTTATGCTTGGCTTTCTGAATTATGGTCTGACACCTGGCGTGCTCTGTGGGTGTGCTTGAACCTGCTTCACTTCTTCTGGTCAGTAGTTATTTCCCTGTTTCTTTTTCTCAAGACAAAGAGGGAGGCAAGCACATGGGATGTTGCAGGGCAGATGGCTGGAAAAATAAAGCTTTAAGGGGAACTGATCTGCTTTCAGAATATTTGCTATTATTAAACGTAGCCTGTTAGAATAAAATAAAAAGTCAAAATGTCATCAGAATATTGCCTTCATTAAGATCAACCAAAGACTTTTATGGTTGAGTCAGTAAACTTTGCGTCACTTTTCAGAATAGACAGACAAAAACAGCAAAAGAAGGAAGTAAGTGCCATTGTAGAAAAGGCCTACTGTGAGCCATGGTGTACTTCCAAAAATACAGACAATAAGATGTCTGAAATGAAACAGGAGGGTTTTTTTTATATATCTACTGAAATTATATAGAATCATGATACATATGTGGGAGTGGGGCCATGTTGCAAATTTAGATTGTGTGCACCCCCAGAATTACTTTTGAGTGCCTGTTTGTTAGTAATGCAATTTTGAGGGTCTGGATCTTTAAAAAAAAATTGATTCCATGAAGTCTGAAATCACACTGAATACAGAAAATAAATAATTCCTTAGAAATGTATGACGTGACTTCTGTTATGTTTTGCATATTTGTAAATTGTTTTATGATACTTTATTTAGCTAAGCAAGCAACTAAGAAAAAAAATCTTATGTCATCTTAGAAAAAACTACTCTCACATAAATATTTTCAGCAGCAGTCAGAAAGACAACACAGGGATGGCAGCATTCAATTATCAGTCATAAATCACCTGTGATTAAGAAAAACCTTCAGAAATGATTAAAAAAAATCACTAGAAGCTGTACAGATGAAGTTGCCTGGTGGATCTTCTGAGCTGGAAATTCTAACAGGGATTGTATTCAGAGGGAGGTGTAGCGCTCTGATGACAATAGGGTAGAATACTTTTGATGACAAAAGTAGAATACTTTTCTACCCTGACTGTGCAAGTATCAGTGGAGGAAAGCTGGTGGGGGAGTTACTGGGCTTTAGCTTTGAAAAATGTTTCACAGGTTTTTTTTTGGGGGGGGGGGGGAACACGACATATGCCTGCGTTTTGCAGTGAATAACAGTGGACTACAGTTTTTCACACTGCTTTTTAGCAAACAGGAAGTGGCTTGGAGTGTAGTTCAATGTATTGGGTGGTTTCCTATTGCACACAGTCTTGAGAATTCTGGGGTATGTTTTCTGCTTACATGCTTCAACCTACCCATGGTAGGTCTTGCTGTATGTGCAAGGGTACACCCTCTTACTAACCAGGTCTATTCGTACTTCTGGTCTGTTTGGCTTTCCCCCCACTCCAATTTCAGAATTGGAAATTCTTTTGTTGCACTGCAGCTAAGTCCTGTAATTTCCTGCTTAATCTGAGTACATATGTACTTGTCTAGTACATCTTATTCTTTCTCCTTGCCATTGACTGAGCATACATTCTTAATGATATGTCAGTAAAATGGTGTAGAGAACACAACTGACTCTGGGCATATGGCTCTAGACTTCAGTGCCATTTTCTGGCCTCATGATATATTTGACAGTGTGATAACATGATGGAAAAGGAGCATGGTTTTATCATGAATTACCACACCCTCTCACTACCACTCGGTCAGCATTGGGATAAAAGAAATGATTGTGAATTGCATGCAACACACAAAAAGGTAGGGATTCACTGGTGACTCTTAGGTGTGGCTTTGTTTGCCATGTCACTTTACACATGTACATGGAAGTAGTGGATGTTGGAACAAAAATGCAGCAAGTTTTAGATCAAAATGCAGATGGGTTCAGTTGAATGGAGAGAGAACAAAGTGTAGTGTGGTTGTAGTCAGTCTCTACTGAAAGGGAAAGCAATTTGCATATGGCTGAAAGTGGAATGATAGTGACCAGTGTCTTTTTTCCCCAATATCACTTTGGGAATGGGAGCAGAGGCAGTAGTCTTTTAAAAAAAATCCCAGGTTTGCATGTAGAAGTGTAGAGAAGCAACAGTATTAATATGTTGTGTTCTTTTCTCTGTGGATGTACAGTCCTGATTAGCAGAGTCCGTCTGGAAAAGAAAAGGATTTTATGTGGCTCATTGGTGCAAAATAAATAAATAAAATAAAAATCAAATTACCTGCAGGCAGTATTGAAGATTAATACAAAGAGAAATGCAAGTGCACTGCCCTTTTCTTTTCCATGTTTGACCTACCTCTTTCAATGAAATTACTCATGTTCAGAAAACCAGAGGTTGGATTGACCTCTATTGAAAAACAACATTTTTGTCAACAAAAATGTATTTTGCAGGGAGATCATTGAAATAATAAGAAATAAGCTCAAAGAACATTATTTTCTCATTGGCTGTTAGAACCTAGATTTAATGTATTAATGTATTATCTAGCTAGAGTGGATGTAGAAGCTCTCTGCACCAATATCCCATGCAGAGGTGAACTACAGGCTGTCAGGAACACAGTTTCATGTATTAATGTGTTCTGTGCGCTATTGGGCTTCTAGGCAGATAACACTTGAAGCCAAGACCAAAGAAATCAGTATTTAAAAATATGCCAAATATTTACAATTCAGTCTGCTTTGGTCCTCTTGTGGCATTCTCTTCTTTCAGTGAGCAGCTCAGATGACTAAATACACACTTAGTGTAATTGTGAAGCTGTATGTTTGAAAACACATTTTTTCTAAGAGCTGTACAGGAAGACTAATATCTTCTGTTGCAGTATCCAGAATGTAGGAGTAAGCTAAAGTGGTCTTGGTTGTTGTAGGTTTTTCAGGCTGTTTGGCCATGTTCCGGAGTGGTTTTGTTTTTAGAATTTGCTTCCCTGCAGCATTGTGCCTATTTCTGAGGGGGCAGGAGTGGATCTGTGCTAGCCAGTGATAGTAGACGCTCAAATTGGAATCACAGCATTTTAGAGATTAAGGATCAGTCAGTTACAGCTGACTGGGTATGTATGCCATCTGCTCTCTGTGTCCTTTTGATGGCAAAAGTTTAAAACACTAAAACGATAAATGTCCATCTCCTCTTACAACATTTGAATGCATAGCATACCAGTGCCAACTTCTCATCTATCTATCTATCTATCTATCTATCTATCTATCTATCTATCTATCTATCTATCTATCTATCTATCTATCTATCTATCTATCTATCTATCTATCTATCTATCTATCTATCTATCTATCTATCTATCTATCTATCTATCTGTGAACATTTTTGTTCACCAACTGCTTGTAAAATTGCTTGTTCTTTCCCATTGTTTTACTTTCATTTTTATTGTTCTTTGTTGTCTTGCTTTGTTCCTGTTTCTGCCTTTATTTTCTTTTTTTTTCTTCATAAGATTTTGCACACAATAAAAAATAATGAAAGATGTAGACCATGACTGAAATCCAGCAGCATATTTTACACCGCGTAAAAGGGGGGATGTGGTGGCGCTGAGGGTTAAACCGCAGAAGCCTCTGTGCTGCAAGGTCAGAAGACCAGCAGTCGTAAGATCGAATCCACGCGATGGAGTGAGCTCCCGTCGCTTGTCCCAGCTCCTGCCAACCTAGCAGTTCGAAAGCATGTAAAAATGCGAGTAAATAGGTACCACCACGGTGGGAAGGTAACGGCGTTCCATGTCTAGTTGCGCTGGCCACGTGATCATGGAAACTGTCTTTGGACAAACGCTGGCTCTATGGCTTGGAAACGGGGATGAGCACTGCGCCCTAGAGTCGGACACGACTGGACTAAATGTCAAGGGGAACCTTTACCTTTACCTAAGCTGGACCGAGAACTCCCAGAAGTACAAGCTGGATTTCGAAGGGGCAGAGGAACTAGAGACCAAATTGCTAACATGCGCTGGATTATGGAGAAAGCCAGAGAGTTCCAGAAAAACATCTACTTCCGCTTCATTGACTACGCAAAAGCCTTTGACTGTGTGGACCACAGCAAACTATGGCAAGTTCTTAAAGAAATGGGAGTGCCTGACCACCTTATCCATCTCCTGAGAAATCTATATGTGGGACAGGAAGCAACAGTTAGAACTGGATATGGAACAACTGATTGGTTCAAAATTGGGAAAGGAGTACGACAAGGCTGTATATTGTCCCCCTGCTTATTTAACTTATATGCAGAATACATCATGCGGAAGGCTGGACTGGATGAATCCCAAGACGGAATTAAGATTGCCGGAAGAAATATCAACAACCTCAGATATGCAGATGATACCACTCTGATGGCAGAAAGTGAGGAGGAATTAAAGAACCTCTTAATGAGAGTGAAAGAGGAGAGCGCAAAAAATGGTCTGAAGCTAAACATCAAAAAAACGAAGATCATGGCCACGGGCCCCATCACCTCCTGGCAAATAGACGGGGAAGATATGGAGGCAGTGACAGAGTTTACCTTCCTGGGCTCCACGATCACTGCAGATGGTGACAGCAGCCACGAAATTCAAAGACGCCTGCTTCTTGGGAGGAAAGCGATGAGAAACCTAGACAGCATCTTAAAAAGCAGAGACATCACCTTGCCGACAAAGGTCCGCATAGTCAAAGCGATGGTTTTTCCAGTAGTGATGTATGGAAGTGAGAGCTGGACCATAAAGAAGGCTGACCGCCGAAGAATTGATGCTTTTGAATTGTGGTGCTGGAGGAGACTCTTGAGAGTCCCCTGGACTGCAAGGAGAACAAACCTATCCATTTTGAAGGAAATCAACCCTGAGTGTTCACTGGAAGGACAGATCCTGAAGCTGAGGCTCCAATACTTTGGCCATCTCATGAGAAGAGAAGACTCCCTGGAAAAGACCCTGATGTTGGGAAAGTGTGAAGGCAAGAGGAGAAGGGGACGACAGAGGATGATATGGTTGGACAGTGTCATCGAAGCTACCAACATGAATTTGACCCAACTTCGGGAGGCAGTGGAAGACAGGAGGGCCTGGCGTGCTCCGGTCCATGGGGTCACGAAGAGTCAGACACGACTAAACGACTAAACAACAAAGCTTTTAAAAGCCACCGCGTAGCTTTTTAGAAATCAAAAATTGCCACTGCTGAGGTCAGTTCTTGGAAATTAAAAACTTTCTCTCTGGCCCATGGCTGCTAACAGCGAGGGGAGTGGTTTGGAAATTTTTAATTTCTTGAGGGGGGGGGGGAGCCACAGCTATGACATCATCAGCCATACATGGCATCAGTTACACTGCCCGGTTTCAGCCTGTTTCTTAAAGAAATACAATTCTACATCAAACTCCAAATAGTGTGTGAATTGAACAAATCAAAGTTTAATGTGGAGAGAGGATTGTAAGATTTGCCTGCTCTTCCTGTTTTTAAAAGTTAGTGCTGCACCAATCTTTCTCTCTCTCTCTTGCTCCTCTCCTCCAGATCTGCCTTGCCTTTGCCTTTGCATTAGTCTCAGGCATGTCTACCTTTATCTGTCTCATGACACCTCTGAGGGTTGCCTTCAAAGTCCTCCTCAGTATCCATCTTTTCTATGGCACTCTTTGCTTTTTGCTTTAGTCTGCCCTGAACAAAAATAAAGTCTTAAGGGTATGGTCAGAATGTGCTTTATCTAGCATTTTGGACCACTTTTCTCATGGCCAAGTTCGATTTATTTTCTGGTGACTAAATGACACAATGGTAATGGTGAACCAGACCGAACCTTTTTCAGGACTATCTTCACCTTGGACCACTTGCAAGGGACTATTTTTTTTTTTAAAATATTTTCTTAGCACAATTAGGTTCACTCTATTTTAGTTCAGTTTCTGGCATATGTGATCACCAGTACTGATTTGAAGGGAGAGGTGAGATAGTTATGTTTATTAAAAGAACGATGTGTTTAAAATGTTTGAGAAGCATTGCCATAGATTGTAACCCCATCCATTTCCTTTAGTTTGCTTCTTTAGCCAAGTACCATACCATTAATGATGCTGCAGAAATAACAACACAGAACTGTCAGTTCCTCCATTGAAACAAAATCTAGCATGCTGGCAGTGTGAGGCACAGTGCAAAATGAATATTTGAATACAAACATTGGGCTAAAAGTTGACCTGAAAATCTTGCCAATTAACAAAACATAATCTCTTTCCCCTCTTGCAGATTCTAAATGGAAATAACTTTTTGGAACATGGTGTCCAAGCAAATCCTGGTTACCACTTCCTGTGGTCTGGCATCTGTGTAGCCCTGGCCATCTGCATGAGCTTCAACCATTTGCCAACTTTGATCTTACCCATCCACTAAATGAATTTGCATTTCCCTTTCTCTCCTGGTGCTTTGGCACTGAAAATGTGCTCTTCTGTGCTCTTCCACACTGTCAGATCTAATTTATCACTATTAGAGTATTGTTAAAGGTCTTTTGTTTTGCATTTTGCTTGGCTTTCTCCCTTTGCTTTGAGATCAGCCATCTTATTATCTCCCTCTCTACTCTAAGTCCCACATACTCATTTCCCACTTTATTAAAGAAATAGTTGAAGTGTTAAAACCTCCATGTTGGACAGAAAGAAGGCATTCATGCTATGACTGTAGGGCCTGTCTTTAACATGGCTTTTTTTGATTAGGCAGACCTTATTGTAGATTCTGAAGTTGTCTGACTAGTGCATTTGCTAGTAGAGGTAGGTGGGACTGTTGTTTTGATCTAGTGTGGCAGCTATGTTCTAAGCTTGCTTTGTACTGAGACTAACTCTGGATGGTTGGAAACAGTGAAGGCTTGTCCTCAAGGATAAATGGGGCACTGCAGCTTCCCCCTCCCAGCAAGAATCAGTGGGTTCAGGCTAACCACAGGTACCTCACTCCTGTCTGCCTCCTTACCAGATGAGAATGGTGAGGGCCCTGCCCATGCCCCCCTTCTGTTTTGTGTGTTTGTGGATGTTTGCTTGTCTGCTTACCTGGCTGTGTGTACCTGAGAATATCCCATTTTGTCCCTGGCTTTCTTTGTTGCCCCTGGTTCCACCCTCCTGCGCTGTGACTGCTGGCCCATCAGAGTGGACACCATATTGGTTGGAAGTTCTGCTGCTGCCTCTTCCGGGCCTTAACTAACAAAAACGAGCATTGAAATGCCACAGATGACTGTGAACTCTACAGATTACTTTACATATTGTAAAGGAACAGATAAATGGCCTAAGAATTCAGTAAAAGAAAAATCAGTGGGTGGGAGAAAGGAGAAGTGTCAATTTCTGCACAGAAAAAAAAAGCATTGTATTAATTTCACAGAAAATGGGCACTCAAATTACTGTCTCTGCATGCACCATAATAGATGTGGAGCAAATGGTCTTGTGGGTTAGTGATAAGATCTCCTGTGGATCTTTAATTAATGGAAATCAACATGTGTGGGAAGCTGTTGCAACCAGAATACATTTCACAGGAATCTAATTGTAACATTCTGGGAAAGACAATCTTTTGTTCATGATAACTTGTAGACCAGGATTTCTGGAGATTCTTTAGCTAAAATAATTCAGTGTTTGATCACAGTGGCTAAAATCCTGTTGCTTAGTGTAGTAAGTCACACTAGAGTAGGCCTTTTGAATCATTGAGGATTTGGCAAGTCAACTTCCATAAGCTCCATTAATTCAAATAGACCCGCTCTAGTTGCGATGTACTTCAGCATGATAAGTTGCAGCTAGGGAGACCTATTTCTACTCAATGTCTGGCTTTAATGTGGAGATTAACATCAAAGCAGGACTTGTGAAACTGTGGGTTATGTGGAACATGTAGTTCCTGCCTTTATTAGTCTGAAAAGGTAAGTAATTGAGGACCTTAAGTGGTTGTGCTCTGGTTGTGGGACGTTCTTCCCAGAAGCTTGGATTCATTTTCACATCATGTGGAATATTTCTATTTCACATACTCTGAAGTTCTAAAAGCACATGTTGGTTCTTTTTATCCCTTATTTACTGCTGTCCTGTTAAAAACATGTTTTCCACGTTATGTTCATTTTGTGTGTTTTTACATGTTACAGGGTTCCTTTAATTGTATACAACCCTGATTGTGAATAAATTTTATAAAATGCTAGAAATAAATACCATCTTAAATAGGTATTTGGTTTGCTAGTTGCCTTTATGTTAGTTTTTGTTTCTTTTGTTTATTTGTTTGTTAGTTACATTTATATCACACCTTGCCTTCAAAAAAGTCAGCTGTGGAATATGCAGTTTACCTTAACAACAACAATAATCTTAGAACCACAGAGCTGCAAGTCTTATCTTATATTTTTAATGGTCTTATGAGCCTGAGGGAGAGTAACTGGCCCATCATCAGTCACTAAGTTTCATGACTTAATGGGGTTAGAAACCGATTCTCCTAAGAATCAGTCAAAAATTCTACTGTCACAATGGCTTTTATGGAACCCCCATTTCCGCTGCGATGACTAACCATGAGAACAGATGTGATGGCCTTTGCTTTACAACAGGTAGAGAACATCTAAGCATTATCATAGTATATTTACACAGTTGTGTTCTCACTACCTTGAAAGGTAGACAGTTTAAATCTTGAAAGAGCAACTGGAACCACAGTTCCCAGACAAATTGATGATTTTAGGAATGGATGCAGCAGTTTATGAAAAGATGGCAAAATGGCAAAAGCAGAGTCTAAAAGAGATTACTTATATTATGTAGAAGCCATTAATCTTGGAAAATTGGAAATGATACATAAGGCTTGAGAAGAAGCAATATTGGATTCACTCTCATTTCATTAAAATAAAATGCTATATGCAAGTCAGTAATACCAGTGCAAGAGTATCCTAGTCTGCACGGCTGATAATCCATAAGCATTTAAATTCCAGATGAGATAGGAAATATTTTAAGGCAAAGGAGTAAGAGGAGATTTTATTTAACAAAGAGAGTAAGCATTCACAGCTGTGAGTGTGAAATGGGATAATTTCAAGAAAAATGCTCTAAGTAGCTTTTGCTGCAGATAGTGGCTATATATATTTGAAGAAAAATGGTGTGACTTTCTGTTTCAGAATTCTTCTGAGATAAATCAAAATTCCATAGGCAGTATGTTTTTCTAATACTTTACCTGAATGAGTTCCTTGATCATTCCAGCTGGGATGTGACTAACCCTAGAGATATACATGTGTATATTTTTGGATAGCAAGTCCCACAGTGCTGCAGGCATTGTGGCCTGTGGTCATGCTACCTGGGGCACTGTGGGATCCTACCCACACTAAAAAAAAAAGTAGCTCCTAACAGTGACCCCAAAATACATGAATAAGGATCAGGCTGGCTCGCGATAGGCTGTATGTCATATGGTTGCTAGAAAAAGGAGCAAACCAGCCTGTCCCCAAAGCAGACTAAACTCTGGGCCAAATCCCTGCTTGATTACACCCTCTGACATTTGCTTCCTATCATGTTTCTGTTTATAGTGCAGAAACACAATTTGGCCCAAATTCAGCAACTGGATTTTAAAGATGAATGACTATTCCCTGTGTCTCCTCTGGAAAGGCAGAGCCCCATTGTGGTTTGTTGAACCCCATTGTGAACTGAGCAGAGAACAGTTTGCCCATGAGTAGTGATTTAGGTTGATAGGTACTGAGAGATTAAATTTTACATCTGATTGAGTTCTCAAGGAAGAAGACCCTGGTTTCAAAAGCTTCTAGGTCATCGGGACATAGCACAAGCCATGAAGATGGTCCTGATGGACGCTGATTGTGCAAAGTTGTCTGATGTGTTCAGGTCGCAGATGAACAAAAGGCTTTGCTTTCAAAATAGTGTGTAGCTGTTTAACAACCATTGTCTGTTTCCAGACTTAGTGTAACCAAAGCTTTTGTAGGCAAAGTCTTTCTTTGTTAGATTCATGTAATAGACCAATTGAATACAGAAAAACAGTAAGGCAGCTGTGAGTAATGCCATTTTGGGTGGCTGGAAGTATGAAATGTGCCAGGAGGATCAGGTGCATGTTTGATCTTTTGTTCATTCTGAATACCAGTGACCTGGAAAACTAAATGTGAAAAGATGCCATGTGCTCTCTAATAAGAAATGTGTTTAGGTGATACTGAGAGAAAAAGAGAGGGAGAAAGAGGTTTCATTATGCACTGTTGCTTAAGGCATGAGGGAGGGCTTTCTGTGGAGGGCCAGATGATGAGGGAAAGATGAGGGTCCCTCCAACTGCTCCAGTCTTTGGTCATGTGTCTCTGGTTATGTCTGCGCTCTGTATGAGAAAGGAGGCTAGTGTCCATTTTGAGCGGCAAATGACAGATTATGTGAAAATGTATGTGATGAAACCCAGATAATACTTTCCTTTAAAAAAGTAGCTCGGGAAGCCTGCGATTTTGAATATTTTGTTTATTTAAAATATGTTTGCCTTGCCTTTCTCCTTAAAAAGGCCTGAGGGCAACTTACATCATTCAAAGACCATATTTAAAGTTAAAAACAGTAAGTATACAAATATTAAAAATGATTAAACAGTTTAAACTCTAAGAATTGGTAGACAGATGCAATACCAAACACACATTCACAGCAGTAAGAGCACAACTGTTCATTTAAAAAACCCCACTCAGGCAGCCAGTCACTGAGGAAAAACTTGCCTGAAGAGAGGGGTTTTTGCTTGTTTATGGGACAGCAAAGATGGGGCCAGGCTGGCCTCCTATGGGAGGGAGTTCCAAAGTCAGAGAGCAGTAATAGAGAAAGCCCTCTTCCGTATCCCCACCAAACACACCTATGAACACACCTAAGAGAGAAAGGCCTCTCATGAGGATCTTAAAACCTGAGAAGGCTTATAATGGGAGACAGTCCTTGGGATAGCCTGGACCCAAGCTGTTTAGGGCTTTATAGGTTGGAAGCAGCACTTTGAATTGTGCTCAGAAACAGATCAGCAACTATTAGAGCTGTTGTAACAGGGGGTTATGTGATCCCTGTAACTAGCCCCAGCCATCAGTCTGAATGCTGTCTTTTGAACCTGCTGAAGTTTGTGGATTCTGTCCAGAGGCAGCCCCATGTAGAGCATGTTACAGTAATACAGCCAAATGAAACAAAGCCGTGTGTCACTATGGCCAGATCAAATTGCTTCAGGAATGGGCACACCTGGTGCACTAGTTGTAATTGTGCAAAGGCACTCCTGGCCACCACCAAAACCTCAGAGAGAAATCCAGGTGCAACCCCAAGCTGCACATTTGTGTTTTCAGAGGGAGTGTAACCCAATCCAGCACAGACTGGATTTCTATTCCTTAATCTGCCTTTCAGTTGACCAGGAACACCTCTGTCGTGTCAGGATTAAATTTCAGTTTATTCCCTTAATCCAGTACATTACTGATACAAGAACAGAATATAGAAGCAGAGGCAGAAGATTTCTTAAAGCTTTCTCCAATGGGCTCCCTCCAAGCTTCTTGTTTCTGTTATTGCTGTGGTTGTTACTGTTAATATTTTCTGCTCAGAAATGACCTTCCACCAAATCTCTTCCATCTGTTTTTATTGTGGTTATTTCTGTGTACCTCGTACTACAATGAAATATCTTAAACGGTTGCAATTAAAAATGTAACATAATGTAATATGAAACAATGCTAAACATTTTAAAAAGCCATTTATCATTAACAGAGTAAAAGCATTTTAAAACTCATCAATCCCATTTTTAAAAAAAAACTCTCCCAGCCAGCCAGTCACTGATGGACAGCCTGCCTGAAGAGAAAGGTCTTCGTCTGCTTTCTAAAGGACAACAAAGATGGGGCCAGCCTGGCCTCCCATGGGAGGGAGTTCCAGAATTATTTGAGCAGCTGTTCACCTTTTACATACTTTACGCCCCCACACCATTAGATCAAAATGTCAGAACTTACAGTAAACTTCCAGCCACTTCCAGTTTTGTTTTTGGAGTTATTGGTGGTCTTGGCAACCGAAGAAGATTCAAAGGGAAGAAAATTGGCCTGTGAACCTATTGAAGGTGCCTGCAGACTCACCTCCACCTCCTGCCCTCAGTGAGCGCAAGTGCCATTTTTCATGCAAGGACTTTTCTAAGTACTATTAATATACATGGCCTTCTCATAGTATTGATTCTGGTGCCAGCCTTGCTTTAGGAAACTTAGCATCTGGAGCTGGTGGACGCATAGATGGCTGCTCAGTGAGAGGACTCAAAGTGTGTCTGCACTATACTGTTACAGCTGTTAATACCACTTTAACTGTCATAGCTCTGTCTTAAATAATCCTGGGATTTGTTTTAATACTTAAAAGTTTCTGCCAGATAAGTATCGTGCACCCCCTTAAATAAAGGAATTCTGGGAAATGTAGACCAAAAAAGGAACTTTTCCAAGTTTTCCCATTGATAGACAAATTCATGAAGGCTGAATTTAAATGCTGCAGGATGAAGTTTAAAGCCATCTAAATTGGCAGCCTTCTCCATACCTCAAGGCAGTGAATTTCATAAATCTATTATGTGCTGTTGTTACCCTTTCATGAGTAAGAACTAAGTTCTCTAAGTTCCTTTTGAGAAATATGTGAAACCAAAGCCGCTGAGTCTTTAAAGCCTGCTTTTCTCGTGTGTTCTTCTGTCTTTTCAATGTATCCTTTATTTTCTGCTTTACTCAGGTTGAGTCCTAAACCAGCAAACCAGCAGACCTTGAAAAGACATTCTTGAGAATTAAAATTTATAACCTTGTTAAAATATGATGAATAATGACCTTAATAGAGATCTGGGGTTTCTGGGATCATTAGAGCTCTTGATCATTACCTCTGGCTGGTTAATGTGTTCATACAAATCTATAGTGTAAAACATGAAAACATTTATGAGACTGGTTTCCACCATTTTGTTTTGCTGATGAAGAGTTCTATGGAATTATTAAAGGGTTTAAAAGACAAACAAACCCCTGTTTAGGCTGTGATTTACCCATTGTAACTGACTTAAGTTTCCTTGTCAGATAACAGTGAATTACAATGGAAGGGAGAATTTGCCTCAGGTATGAGTGCTCATGCCAGTCACACCTGTATTTTAAATGTCCTATAAAAGCAGGATGGATATATTATAGTTTTTCCAGACTTTGCTCAATGGGTGTGATCCTCCTTCTGTCAAGCATATCATCTACAGTAGCGTGTAGTCCTGCCATGTAGTGTGTAGTGCATCAGCATATCAATGTGTTAATATCAAGCACAAAGAATTATGAGGATCCTCAGATTTACATCCAAGATAAAATCAGTAAGAAACAGCATTCCCCTCCAGGGATCAGGTTTGAATTTTGGAAGTGCTCCTTCATCTAGGTCTGTTTTGCTTCATGATAGTCAGATAGTGGTTATGGCCATGAGTGCCTTACCGTAGCTTCTCTGTTTTGGATTCAGTCCTGGAAAAAGTACATCTGTATGCTGTCACATGTACCTTCCTCTTATTGGGATGGGATTACTTCAGTTCACTCTGTAATTCAGTCCTGGAATACGGAGCTGTGTTATTCAGTTCTGGAAAAAGTACATTTGTCTGCTGTCACATATATCTTCCTCTCATCAGGATGGGATTACTTCAATTCACTCCTCGTGGGACTGCATCTGAAACATATTCAAAAATGTCATCTGTAGTAAAATGCAGGAACCAAGAGATTATCTGAGGTCTATTGCTTGGAGCATATAACTGCTGATATTGTTCTGTCTCAACTGATAGCTGTTAGCTTTGAAGTACAGTTAGGCAGCATTGTCAAAAATCAAATACACTTGTATTTCGATGGATTTGTAATGTGCATCATGTTGTTTTATTGCTGCCATTTTCAATCTATTAATGTCTTTCAGTCTTCTGTTGGTTTTTTGTTTCTGCATGCTGGATATATCACTGCTGCTTTCAACATAGTTACATTTCTGTTAGTTATAATTTGAGATTTCTTGGTTATGCTGCATGCAGCTCTAAGAACGCTAGCAGAAGACTAGGATAAAATACATTCATTATTTCTACTATTGTTACAAGTGATGTCATTCCTGTTTGCTAGGACATAGGACCAAGATATTTGAAGAATAGCTTCTTCCTGTAAAAGCCTGGCCACTCATCTGCCATGATAGTCAGAGGCTGTGCGTTATATCCCAATGCTATCAGCAGTTCTTTCAGAATAACAGCTTTTCATGATCCATGGTCGAAGGCTTTGCTATAGTCTGTTTCATTCCACAGTTCTTCTGGCTCATGGATAGATAGATGATTGATTGATTGATTGATTGATTGATTGATTGAAGAAACAGATCTTGGAAAAAACTACTTTTCAGATTACAGCTCCCAGAATCCCCCAGCAGTAAAGTTTGCTGGGAGATTCTGGGAATTGTAATCCCCAAAGTAACATCTACAAACTCAGTCCAGGGAGGAGTGAACTTGTGTAGTACCCATGAAAAGGGTCTCACTCAGAAAAAAAGACAATAGAAAATGGGAGGGGAGGGGAAAGGAGGAGTCAAATGGAATATCCTGGAAAAGGGCATGGTCCTCTGGCTGGAATAGTAGCTAGAGCGCTTCCTTCTCTTAGGAGATGAGGTTAAAATTGTATATGAATATGATTATCCCCGCACAGGTGGCGTTAATGAGGGTCCAGCCCCATGGGGCCGGACGGTCAACTCACTGATCCGCTGCAGATGCGGATGGTGCGATTCTACGAATGGCTCCGCAGTGCGCGATCCTCTCGCCACTCCTGGCAGGAGGCGGAAGGACAAGCCTCGCTGCAAGGTTGAAGAGTGGCGAGCAGATCGTGCGCTGTGGAGTCATTCGTAGAATCGCGCCGTTCATGTCCGCAGCGGATCGGTGAGTGGACCGTCTGGCCCTATGGGGCTGGACCCTAGTTAATGCCACCTGTGCGGGGATATTCGTATTCGTATATGAATACGAATGCCCCCATCTCTAGTTAAAATGCAAGATGCTCAGTTCTCACTTTTAATGCTCTCAAATTAGATGTTTTGGGGGGCAAAATCTGCCCATTAAAATATAGCTTTTCTGTACTTTTCTTATGCTTCCCTGCTGTGGATTATTAAATCAAATGCTCCTCTCCCTGAAGGGTGAGCAGACAGCCTTTGCAAGAGCCTGTAATTGGCCGATGTGGCCAGAAAGAGGAGGACGCCTTTTGTATAACAATCCAAGACGGGAAACTTAAAAAGCCGGATGGGGAGGGGCATGCAGGATTTCTTGTACTATTAATATTGCTCATTTTTAATTTACTTTTGCCTTGTACCAATTCTTCTCTTAAATAATTGGCAGACAGTACAACTCTCTCTTTATGTTTCTCACAAACCTGGGTTGTCATAGGATTGATGTGCTGAAGTGAATGGACATTGATTGGAGTTTTGAAATCACTATAATTTTTAACAGTTGTTGCATGCAGAATATTTTCCTGATCAGAGAAGGAGAACATTATTTGAATTGGCAATCCAGCCTTTTAGTGGGGCTTCTGGGTTGTGGCAGCGATCCTTTATGGGGTCAGATTTGGTTCAGAAATGTCCACGGTATGCAAATCTTCATTTTTCTTTCTTTCTGACAGGCAAGTCTGATAAATTTCAAAAGTCTCCTTTCTGCTAGCCAGGATTATGCAAGTTCTTCTGCATTATTTGCACTTCGGCACTTTTCTGCAAAATGTTGGACTGTGACTCCCATCATCCTTCGCTAGCATGGCTGAGAATGATGGCATTTGTAGTCCAATGCATTGGGCGGTGTCCCGCCAAGGAAGGCTAGCTGAGGCAGAGTAGTAGCTATTGCTGCCAAGTCCTGTGTACAGATCAGCTTCTAACGTGGGCCTCTCGCCCAAACAGGTTGCTTATCCCTTCTTTGGGAACTGCTGAATCCGGCTGTCGCATAAACATTTCATAGTGGTTTCCATGCAAGCCTGCTTTGCTTCCTGCATCTCCCATTCTGGCATATGAATGTGTTACACCACATTAGGTTATTGAGCAACCCTGAATGGGGAAACAGCTGGCCCGAGGCTGCATGTCAGTGAAGGGAGTAAGTGTGTGGGAAAGATAGGCTGCTGAAATAAAAATTGGAAATTAGTTTCTCCAATTACATTTGCTTAAGGTTCAGCCAGACCTGCTCATCTAGGACCCATGCAGTGTGACTAAGAACTATATCTAATGAGTTATTTAAAATCCAGCTTTTCCCCACTGCATATAAATTTTCTGCTTCCAAGCTATTGTCAATTGTCCAAGTTTTTCTGAAACAGAGGAGTTATGTATATGATTGAATTCAACCTGTGTTGCTCTGTGCAATCATGTAATGTCTTCCCAAAAATAAGTCCCATTGAGTTCATTGGGGCTTATGCCAGGTAAATAGTTACAGAATTAAAGCTCTAGTGTTGTTACATTTCTCCAAAGGGCAAGGAAAAATATAAACAGCCCAGGACTACACAGACGAATGTTGTGGATTTCAGAGTTTCTGGTCACAAAATGATATGCATTTTCTCATGTATATAATTTGCTGAGGTACCCCTAGCAGAGCTTGGAAAAATTAGTTTTTCAGATTGCAGCTTCCAGAATTCCTCAATCAACTTCACTATTAATGTTTCCAAGCTGTGAAACATTGCACATTTGCTATGCAGTACAGGCATGTTGTGGGGACTGGAGTGGACAGTATCTTGGGCTAATTTGTTTTTTCTGCAATGTCCTGGACCTGTGCAATTTGGAGAGATTTTGCAGAATTAAAATGGCAGCTACTTAGGTCAGTTCCCTAGTAACCCTCCTACCTTTTGATCAAGCAGTCAGAAGTATATCCCCAGCAAACAGCTCCCAAATGAATTAACTTTCCAGATCTTACATCTTAGATACATGGATTTTTTTTTAAAAAAAAGAGGGAATGTGCTTTTTTTGCATGCTTATATAAGGACAAGTCTGCATTGGATGGCCAAATGATATATTACAGATAACACGTGTCCTGAAATCCTGTTGTTGCAGGTCCAGGTGCACAATGGTGATGATATCATCATCAGCAGCAAATTGCCACTGATTAAAGGCTTCCTTTGGGGATTTCAGGGTGCATATGACTTCATCACATTGTGTATGATTTATGTGCACCCTGAAATCTCCTGTAATCAGTGGTGATTTGTCATGGGTGATGACATAATCTCTGATGTGCACACAGCTGCACAACAGGATTTTAGCCATTGTTTAGAGATGAAGTCATGGTCCAAATACATGATTTGGGCAGACATTGTTGTTTGAGTAAGTGCAAGTGAAGATCAGTTTTTAACCCACAAAACCCAAGCATCAATCAAGCTGATTTGTGAAGTTAGAAAAAATCAAACTCAGTTGCTTCCAAAGAATTCTCTGTTCTGATATCAGATTAATACATGCTTCAGTCCTGATGTAGAAGCTCTGCATCTGGTATCTACCTCCATTCCAGACAGGTATTCTGAGGTCATGAATGCCAAAATTGACTTCCTAGTTCTTTTTCACCAGAAGCATCTTCTAGCTCCTCTGCCTGGGCTGCTTAATTTTAGTAGTTTATTTTCCTGTATTGTCTGTTCTGTTTTTGTGTTTATGTACCTTCATAAGCAACTGGAAGTCAAAACTTGTTGCAGTTCTGTTGGAAATCTACCAAAGATGTATTAGTAAATTCTCATCTACCATGTTATACACTCTCAGTAGAAGTGGCCCATTAGCCATTCATCTTGTGCCATTGTTGAGTACAGAATGGAAAAAAATGTATTGATGAATGTATATATCTGGTAGCACATAGGGCCCATATAATCAGTCTACAATTAGAGGTATACAGCGGAGGCTCTGTTGCAAGTCTTACCATATTAAGAGGCTAGAATGATGAGTAAACAAGAAAGGGCTTTCTCTGTAGCAACATCTTGATTGTGAATTCTCAGGAATTCAGTCTGGCTCCACCTCTATTGAATTTCAGATGGCCAGTCAAGCTGATATTGTTCCATATAGACTTTGGTATGTAAAACTAGTTTTGAAATTAGCTCTTGGAATTATTTTTGATATGTTCTTCAAAAATTGTGTGTTGTTAAAAATGAGATGTGAGGTGAGATTAAAATTGTTTTAAATCTGTTTTCAAATAATGTTTTTACCTACAGATATTTTGTTGTACATTATTTTGGGAATCTTTGTGGGTAGAAAGGCATTCAATAAATACGTATAGGAGCGACTGCAATATGGAGTAGGTTTTTTGGGAGCCTTTTTTTCTGTGGTTGGCAACAAGGATATAAAATGAGCGTGACTAAATCAGTTTGAAGGTCCATCTGAGTGAGCATTCTGTTCAGACCAGTGACCAAGTGAAGTCTCTCCAGGAATCTTGTCCTCTTGCTGAGGGAACCTTGGTCAGCATCCAAAAAATCCCAAGGCTATTTGAAGCACAATTTGAAGACAGTTGGTCTAAATAAAGACTGGTGCTCAAAGATGTTCCACAAGAGCAAAACCTGGGCAGACTCATCTACTTCATTAGTTTGGGCTGCTCATATTTATTTCATAATTTGCTACATAATGTCATGCACGTTATGAGAGCCGCAGATAGTGTCTTATGCCACTATGACAATATGTTCATAGAATTAGAAGTTTAATGTCAGAAGAGTGAGGAAGGTGCTTTTATCAGATAGCCATTGTGGAATTGGGTCCTTGGAGCACCAGTTGCTTATCTAAAGAAGAGAGGGGGAAAACCTCTTGGAATGTAGGTCATGCTATAAAAATGAATTAGATCTTACTTCATGTTTTATTGACTTTCCACTAGTCTTTCATCCAGACTAGCTTTTAGTTAGCAAAGGGTGTTTTGTCTTTTTAATGATATTTTAAATAAAAGGCAGATTGCAAAATATTCTTTTTGCTCTATATAAGGTTTCATATTTTGAGTAATCAAAGTGCTAATGAATACTACTTTCCCACTCTGTCTCTCTCTTTTTAACCATTCATCATAAAAACTGTTTGAACTGCAATCTTGTGCCTCAGATATATCTGAGAAGGCAGAATTCACTTTCTCATGTACATCAAGATTGTGAATGATAGGAAGGATGCAAAACAGCAATCCTGGAAGCACTTGCTAGGAATCCTTGGCAGCCAGAGCATTTCTTGTAAGGGCTCTTAGGGTTATGACTTAATTCATTGGGTGCCATCTTGTGTTCTGGCGAATTCTGTGCTTCACTGGAAACTTTCAGAGGCTTCTTGATTAGTAATGGTGGACCAGTTCCTAGGAAGACATCTTTCTTCCTGTTGTCAGACTTGTTGTGTGATGTGCGGCCACAGGAGAGGATTGGGAATATTCACCTGGATTAGTTTCAGTTCACTAGGCAGAGTATTGAAGACAATGATGTCTAGTCAGTGCTTAACATAATCTAGCTTTATATACTTAGTTGCCTGCTAATGACCAAACAGAGATTTGTGGCAATGGTGTGGATTCTCTTCAACCCCATTCTAATGATCATGTGGTATCTTTGCTTAGTTCTAAAATGTATTGGTTGACCTATAGCTTAAAGCTCTTGAGACAGTATGGAAGGGGAAACATAAGTAAAGCCTGTGGGAAGTCCGTTGAAGTCAAAGTATAAAACAGTTAAAATGGCATTCATTGGACAGCAAAAGGAACTAAAACAAATTTCATAGGGAAGTCTAAAAATAGAACAGATATCATACTCTTGAAAAAAAACACCACAAGAATAGCAGCAAAAATGGAAGAGTTTTGGAAGGCCAGAAAAAAAATAAAATGATCCTTGACACTGAATAGAAAACGAAGTGGGTGCCCAAGAGATCTGTATGAGGAGGATATTTCATAGCTAGTGGTTAATACTGGAAAAGCTTGGTTTTGAGCATCAACTAAGTGCACATGATCCTCCAAATGCATCTGTCTCATGGCCTAAACAGGATGTTTTGTAGATAACTAACAGGTCACAAAGGGTGTTAAAGCTGTACTTTGAATGGGGCCAGGAAATTAACTAGTAGCCAGTGAAGACAACACAACAGTAGTATAATATGCTCAGAATGACACCCCCCCATATGCTATCACCCAAATTAAAAAATTAAGTCAGTTTTGGCCTCTAGATGAGGCCTTTTCAATTAAAACAGATACACCCAGTTTATGTAAGAAAATGGGAGGGGTTTCAAGAGTGGATACGGCCCTCTAAAATCCAGGAATGGACATGTGCAGTCCCTTAACCTCTGAAGAGCCTCCCCCCACCCCACTGAAATGCTAGTCCTCGTTTCAGACAGTTTTCTCCACTTCTGTGTGAAGGCTTCAGTTATTTACCCTAAGTTGAAAGTCAGTTGTTGCTCATGTTAACCATAGAAAGGCACTGTTTCTGCTGAGTTGTTCTGCAGTTCCTGTGTGTTTGCACACTTATCTCTCTGTTGTGTGTGTGAGAGAGGGATTCAGCGTTTCTTACCATAGTATTGTTCAGGTTTGAAAGGTCAATGTTTATTAGTCATTTTTGCACCCTAGCTCAGGTATCTTGGCCTTAGAGAGATAATCCAGTAATTTGACTAATAATATAAGATTGCTGGTGAAAGCATATCAAAGAGAATTATTCTCCCCTCTATTTATTTTTGAAATACGAAAACACTGTTAGTAGTCTTCAGCCCTTGAAGGTAGAAAGGCCACATATACCAAAATGAAAGACTAGACTAGCAAGCTGCTAACAAAAAAGCCGATGAATCTAAAAAGAGACTTTGAATCTTATGGATTAAACATTTCTGACTTCTAGCTCTCTGCTAAAGAATGTTTGGAGAATCTGCAATCCATCCCGCATTAACATGTTTTTGTTGGTCCACTGAAGAGGATAGCTGTTTTGTACTTAATGTGTGTGCTAAGACAAGTTTTTTGAACTAGTAACTACAGCACATACATTCTAATATAAAGACCACCAGTAGTGAATAGTTGGACAGTGTTACTTGGCCTGCGGTGTAGATGTTTGTATTCTTAGTGGGGGATTTTTAGTAGGGGGGAGTGTTTGGGGATTTTTTATGTGTGTGCATGTGGGTCTGGTCTCTGGGTGTCTGTGTGAATTTCGTTGTATGTGTATACTATGTATATACTTACAATGACAATAATTTTATTTTTTTAAAAAATATAAGTTTTAAACACTATGTGGGTGATCAGAGGTTTACACATTTTGGCTCTGCCAGACAACTATTGTTTTCTTTCCCAACCTTTCTCTTGCCTTTGACTTCATCTTCTTTAGGATTGTGCCCATATTCTGCTCTGTCTTGATCATGTTGTGCTCCATCTTCTCATGCATAGTATGTTCTCAGAACCCAAACATACTCAGGTCTTTGAAGCCACTTATGTGTGTATCACTGCCTTGAATCTCTTGAGATCTTGGACAGCCTACTGCTTTCTACTTTTTACCATGATCTATGTAGTAAACGTTGTCCGTGAGCATTATGGGTTCTGAATGCTGGGTAGCCATGAAAGATGGTGCTTGGAACTAAGTGTTAAAGACTGTTTTAGATAAGATGAAGTGAAAGTTAAGTTGCTCTGGCCAAAAGGACTGAGAGAGGTAGAGGAGGAGAGAAGGAAAACATGAGGTCATCCTGAGAATATTTGTCTGAGTCAGAAAAAATAGAACAAGCTTGCAAGTGAATCCAGTTCTCTGCCTCTACTACTGTTGCTTCTTAAAGGTACATACGGTTAAACCCCAACAGTCAACCTAGTGTATCAATGGGATTTACATAAGTGTTGACTTAATATTCAACACTTGGGTCAATGGGTCTACTCTAGTTGGAATAGCAGTCAGATTTAAGCCATCATCTTTTGTTCATGCATGGTTGCACTCTCTTTTTGACACTGAAGACTATCAAAAGATTAAAAACAAGGTTGTCCGGTATATTATAGGTGATATTACTGGGTGGAGAGAAGGAGATGGCTTTGCTGTCTCGTTAGCTCTGGATGTTTCTAGTAGTTAAGTTATATTGCATTCAGTGAAAGTGTGTAAACACCGCCTGATTTTAAATGGCAGAAGAATGCAGACTAGGCTTCTCTGTATTTCTCCAGCCAGGGTGACAAATCTCAGGATGAGCAGAGCTGGAGGGGGAAAACGTTTGTTTTCTGTGTGTGTCATAGATTAAAAACCTGGGCACCCATTTCCATCTGGTGCCAGGGCCCACTGTGTGTTTTGCTTGCACTGTGTTGGTGCATCAGAAGTGAGGGAGGGGGCTGAGGGTGGGCAAGTTGGCCCATCATTTCATCTGGAGCAAGACAGAGAGTGGCACACCAGCGTTTGCCATTCATGTACCTTTTTATTGTTCAAACCATGGTACTATTGGCGCAGGAAGTGGGGAAAAAAATCTCATGATGAACTAGTATTGATCATTCCAGAAGCCAATAGCAGCACAGAACCTAGAAAAACTCCCCATGCTATCATGTGTTCAGGGACTAGCAGTGCCCAGTAGGGAGGCAGTCAAGTCAGGCAGGAAGGAAAGTGGGTTGCAGCTCTGGCCTTGGATCTTACTCAGTTAGCCTTACTTCCTCTGGATTTCGGATCAAATTCCCCTCATGTCTATTTCTACAATTAAGTGCCCTAGAAAGAGCTGTTCCCCTCTCCCAACCTTTGCCTGCTTTGTCTCTATGACATCACAAGGAAACACCCTTTGTCTAAGGTTTTACTCCTAAATGTGAGATATGACCCACTTGGCAACCCTGGATCTGAGAGTTAACATTTCAGTAATAAAACTGAGTTTCCATTTTTACTTCAGTCTCCTCTAACACCTTTTCTTTCTTTTTGTTAGCTAGCACAAGCTTACTTCACTTCAGCACTAATGTATGAATCTGTATGACAGAAAGGCATTCTCATTCTCTCTCTCAGTAGGAACACAAAACACAGATTTGCTACTAGTGTCATAAAACTTCCATAGCACAGCAGTACATCTGAAAATAAAAGGAGACTTTATACAGCTGACAGTAGTACAGTTCATTTAAATCACACACTTTATTTTCAAAGTCATTTCAGAAGATGGGAGAAAAGAGCAAAAGGGATAGTAGATATCTGTTTAGTAGGCAAAAGCTATCTTACACTATGTAGGTCAGGATTATATCACAGTTCCTCATGCTCTTAAGCACAAAATGAATCCTGAACTTGCTGGCAAAACAGGGTGGGGATGAGATAGATAACAAAGAAAGGAGAAGAGGTTCAGAGAACTGTATGAGCAGAAACAGTGAAATGCTCTTTATTTTTCCTTCAGGGATAGCATGCATTTTAAAAATATGTCAAATTTATCTAAAATATTTCACCCCACCTTTCTTCTTAGAAAGAACACAAGGCAGCTTTCATCAATAAGGGACAATATTAAAGCTAATAACGGTGAGTATACAAATACAAAAAAGGATCAGACAAATACTATACTAAAAAAACATAAGCAAAACCAAAACACATTCAGAGCAGTAAGATACAACCATCCATTTAAAAACCCTTCAGGCAGAAAGCCTGCCTGCCGAGGAAAGTCTTTGCCTGCTTGTGGAAGGACAGCAAAGATGACGCCAGCCTGGCCTCATGTGGGAGGGAGTTCCAAAGTCTGGGGGCAGCAACAGAGAAGGCCCTCTTCTGTGTCCCCACCAGATGCACCTGTGAAGGCGGTGGGACTGAGAGAAAGGCCTCTCTTGAGGATCTTAACACTTGAGCAGTCTCATAAAAGGGGAGATGCATTGGACGTATATGAAAATAATGAATAATCAGGGTGGATAAAAATCAAATTGATTTAAATCACAATTTAAATAATGATTTAAATTTTTAAAAATCTATTTTTTAATTCAAATTGTCAAAAAAAAAATCCTTTTTGGGAAGTGATTTAAATCAATTTGGTTTAAATCAAATCCAACCTGCCTGTAGTTAACATGACCATGTGAAGGTTCGTATTTTGCTTTAGCCTCATTACCAAATAAACCAGGAGTCATTTTTATCTCAAAATCCAAACTCGGGTTTATTGTATTTTTTAACTGGAAATTGTTAATCAAGGGTTCAGTTCTTAACTTCTCCTGCAACATCAACGGATGCCGCAAGGGCAACCAAGGTTCTTGCTCAAATGGGTTTGACGACTTGGTTTCCCACGGCCCAGGCAGAAAAGGATCAGGAGTCAGGGTTTCTTGTTCTTCATCGTGATCCCCTAACAACGGTAGGGTCTCCTCCCCTCCATCTCCGATCCAAATCGGCTCCTTCTCCCGTCCCAGGGAACCCCACGGTCCTGGTGGCACAACATCCTGCTCGCTTCCTCCGCTCGCCATAGTCGTCGCTCCTCCGCCTCCCTGGCCACCAGTTCCTTCTCCTCCTTTAACCTCTTTCTCCACTCTCGAGCCTCGGACCCGCCCCAGTAAGAGGGTCTTTGAGGTAACCCCCTCCTTCGTCTATAATCAGCCTCTTCTCGCGGCACCTTTACTTTCTCCCATTGTCCCGTCCAAGGGTCCTCTACCCAGATCAGCTCCCAGCCGCCTGGTATGTTGTCCTTATCCCTTTTTATATCTCCCATTCCCGCCTCAATCACGGACCTCCCTCTTTCTTCCCTTCCCGCCAAATTCCCTTCCGTCTGAGTGGCTACAGTCAGACCCCATAGGTTTTCTTCCAGTTCCCGGGTATCTATTCCCTGGTGTACCCTTTCTCGCGGGGGTCGGCGGCGGAGTGGTCTGTACCTCTCTGGATACCTTAGAGATGGACGGCACTCCGATGAGAACCTCTATGCTCTCATCACGCCTCTCACAGACCATTATTACAACATTTTTCCCAGTTGGTTGTAAAGTTCAAATGAGGACATAATACTGTTTCTTTATCAGATCCCACATTTATTTTTCTCATTTACACCACCCCAATCTATTTAGCCACCCGGTTCAATGCTGGGTAATATGTCATCCAACCCATGCACAATGTCCTAGGTTTTTCATGTGAACTGGCGTATTCTTGGAGGATGTAATCCAAGTTATAAAACAAATGTGTAGGAGTGCTAGAGGGTTGAAACATATATATTTCACTCTCCATTTGTAGGAATTTATTTTCTTTAGCTCTACATAGTTGTAAGGGAGCTTCAGTCTTGATTTAGTTTTAGTTTCAGGTAGTTATAAAAACTTCCCCAGATTTTTGGGTTACAGCTATGCAGAGCCACATCTGCTCATATCTCCCACTGCTTCAAAAGCAGATGGAACTTTGGCAAGCAATAGGAGACTTGAAGGGCAACTACCATTTGGAGAATTTCGGACTAATATGTTCCAGACTATAGTGAACACCAGGTGATATGAAAACTGTCATCTTGAAGTCACCTACCCATATATACAAATTCTTGCCTGCTGTACTATATTATGCATTCGTAATTGAATTCAAGATGGCAGAATCCTTATAATGTTGCAGTCTTTGATCTGGTTGTCAATGTATATTTCTCTGATTTTTAAAATGCCGTTTGGAATCAGAGAAATAAGATAATCAGGGTGATAGAAGGGATCCTTCAACTCAGGGCTGGGGGACCTGTAGCTCTCCAGATGTTGATGTATCCCAAATCCCATCAGCTCCAACCAGCATAGCCACTGGTCAGGAATGCTGTGAATTATAGATCAGCAACTGGAGTACCATAAATACTCTGTTGCTGCTTTTGGTTAAATTAAACTAAACTTTGAATTAGTTCTTTCCTATAACAAAAATGGATGCTTAGGAATGAAAAGTGGAACACATTAATCAACGGAACATATATGGAAGAACATATGAAAGGGAAAGTATGTTTACTTTGTGGAGCATAATAGACCTGGAGCACAAAAGTCTCTTCAAAAAGAGACGCACAACAACACATAACATACAGTTTGAACCAGGAAGCACCAGAACTTGCTTGTGATATTAAAATTATTCAAATTAATAGGGTAAATTTATCCCGCTGCATCAGACCTGTAAACTCTCCCATTTTGCCTAACCTAATAAATCAAGCAGCATTCAGACATAAATCCGTGTGTCTGTAGAAAATGCACACAGAAAAGAGGTATTTTAAAAGGTTTTTCACTCACTGACTGTTAAATGTAATCCTATGTCAGAGGGTGTCATCCTGGGGAGAATGGAGTGTTGAGAATGATAAATAATTCTCGGAATAAAATTGCCTGCATTCAAGATGGGACACAATAAATCAAAGCCATTATCTGAGAGAGCTTTGCCAGGCAAACCTCTGAAAAAAACAATGCATGCTCAGCAACACAAGTACATTTGAGATTTTTCTTTGGGTGGTTGATTAGCCTCTTTTGTAAGAGACTGATCAGTGTTGATTTAGGTTTATATATATTTTAAATCTACTTTAACATTTTAAAAAATACAGTATATGATTATTCATTATCCTGTTATATAAAGTAGATCAAAGTAAGCTTGACTGGATGGTGTTGTGTTTTATGCATGTGCCTGCCTGTTAGCAGCTCAGTAAATTGCAACTAGATTATCTTTATACTTCCATGGATGGAGAGAATGCGTATTTTTCTTAAAACATGCATAGATGTTTGCATTTAAAGCTGATATGAACTATATTGATGCACTATTTAGCTCTTTGTGCTTAGCCCGCCACAATTCCCTTTCTTATAGACGTCTCTCTCTCTCTGTGTGTTTTTTTTATATATCCTAGTAAAATGCATGCGGCTTAATAATATTTGACATGCCAAACCTTTTCCGGTAGCTGTGTGATAAGCAAAATATTGAATTTGGATCTCCCATATCCAGAGCGTGGCAGTCCAGTATAGATAGATACCTTGAAAACACACATGCACACAAACACACACAAAGGCATTATCGTTAGGAAAACTGTCTGTGAATATCTCATTCTTCTGTGTTTTGCCAGTTAATATTGATCTGTCCTGTCAAACTTGACACCCTGTTGGAAGCAAGATTGCAGGTCAGGTTAGAGTCATATGTCTGTGATTCGTCATTCTCTCCCATGCACATGCAAATATATGTATCAACAGTAGAGATGTCGGGATGAAATGGACCTCAAAGGTCCATTCAATATAGCCGCCCAGAGTAGACTTCAGTCTAGATGGGCCGGGTAAATTTAATAAATAAATAAATATATGTCTGCACAATAGCCTAGCTAGGAACAAAGGAAAGGACCCTGAGTTGAAACAGATTTGAGGAGGAAAACATCAAAGGGTATATCAAACAGGATGTTCATTGTGGGTGTCAGAATGAGTTACTCTTTTATAACATTAGTTTCCTTGTATTCAGGGTGAAAAGAGAATAGATCTTGCCAATGTCTTTATTATTACATGTGGTCTTGTTTTCTGTATATGGGTGAAATTGGGTCTATTTCCTTTGTGTGTGTAATCTCTCTTTGCCTTGTGCATAACAGCTTCCAAAAGCTGGTTTGATTCCTGAAATTTCATCACTTCTAGCCAATTCTATGAGTCTGAAATTGCATAATCTCTTACTGTAATAGTCCCTTTCATTGATAGCTCCCATGCCTAGACATAAATGAGAAAAGCTGAATAGATCAACTGGAGCTGTAATCCAGGCCTGTGAAGTGGAACTGGGTCACTGATTAGCATTTGATATATACAGGTCAGCGATTATTGGAGCCAGTGTGTCAGCTGTGTTATCAGCCTCCTGTTGGTATGCCTCTCATGCTGGGGGGGAAAAGAGAGAAAGGAAGAAAAACCTCTGGCAATGGGCAGAATGCTTTTGACTTGCCATTAGAGAAGGGGGAAATGGTTTAAGAGTAGCTATCACAAATGCAAGCCTAAAGCATATAACATGACCTTTAAGGAGGGTCAAGGGAAGATTCGCTCAGGATGTGCACTTTGATGAAAATCCAGGGTGAAGTCTTTTTCTTTCTCTTCCCCCTTCCCGAATTAAGAGTGGGTCCAAAATGGGTCAGATAAATTGCCATATGAACAATCCATTGTGACTGAAGTGAATGGGGACAGATCCTAAAGTTGTGCGGAGCCAATGGCAGGCTGGTGGGTCTGAGGCAGGCCAGAGGCTGGCTGGCAGGCAGCCAGAAGTCAAAAAGCTCAGAGGTAAGAATGAATTGCTTTCCTTCAGCAGTGTACTTGCCAAACCGAAGGATATTTACACATCTGCTAGTCTTTATAGTGACACAGGAGTGCCCTTTAGTGTCACCAGACCTCCCAGACCTAGAAGTTCCTGGGTTGCTGTGGGAAACTGTTATTTGAAATGGCAGATGTTCCCGACCCAGGGCTGGAGATGGTTTTGTACTGCAACTCCCAGAAGTCCCTACCTAGCTAAACAAATTATGAGAGCTTCTGGGAGTCCTAGGTCAAGAACATTTGCCATCACAGGGTTGACAGCCAGCCACTGGGCTAGAGGTGCACAGGGTGGACCGAGAAAGATGGGTAGTTGGCGGTGGAGAAATTGAGATGGAGTGGTTATGAGACAGATTTTATTGAGGTTTGAGGCTAGATAGGTCTATTTGGTGATTCTTCCCAGTGGCAGGTGGCTCCGACTAACTGATTTAGATGTTGGGATTTCATAGACGTTGAGGCTTCCTGATTATTTTATGAGGCCATATGATGGTATTCAGGATGTTACTGAAGCCCTAGAAGTCTCCCATTGGCCCAAGAGCTTATTACCTTATTCTGCCTGCTTTTTGAAGGAACCAAACATGACTTAGAAATGGTGCTGACATGTTCACACTAGACTGTTGAAAGAAAATGATTGTTTCCATTAAATTAATAAGATGAATTTATCTAATTATCTGGTGGTAAAATTGTTAATTGTTTAATAACTAAATTTTTAAACAATGGAATTATTGAAATGGGGAAAAAGCCACCTTCATAATTTCGCTGCAAAACTGCTGCAATTAAATAATGTGAAATGTTTCTCACTATTCCCAAAATTAATGGCACTTACTGACAAAATAGTCATTTTAAAAATTCTTGTTGAAATGAATTAGACGACAACCTACCCTGCTGGGTTGTTTTTAATATTATTCTTTGTTGATTTAATGGTTTTAATGTGTCAAGTTGCTTTTAATGGTTTTTGCTATAGGGTTGGTGTTGATTTATTGATTTTAAAGTTAAATGTGGTTTTACTCTTTTTTATTTCATGACGATAAGTGGCTTGAGTGCTACTTTCTAGTAGAAAAGCAGGGTATAAATGTAACAAACAAATGAAAAAATAGTTTATTTTTAATAAACTATTACCAAACTCTGAATCAGAACACTGGTGGGTGAGGTTGGAAGCCTTGGTTCAAGGACGTACGTACTTTTTCTAGACACAACTAATTGTTCCAAAACCTAATCAATAGGAAGCACCTTTAGAGCTCTTCCACAGTGCCTGACAGGAGTTTGGTGACTCAGGACCACAATAATCTGTCCTTGTGGCACTGGACTATTAGGCCAGTGTTGACTCTTACACATGGAGATGTAAATGAAACACTCAACAGAATGTTAAAGCAAAAACGCAGCTAAAAAGACTGAATATAAGATATGTTTTCACAGTGGTCTGTAATGCAAAAATGCAAGAAATATAGCTTTGGGCTTTTGTGTGTGTGTGTGTCGTTTGTAAAAGCTTTGGGAATGAAACTGCAACTTTTAGGGGCATGGGAAATGCTGTCTTTCAAGATAATGTTCGTGCAGCAGCAGATTGTTCCTAATATGTTGCTCTGCAGAGTTAACAAGGGATGGAAAATTTTCACTGATTCAGACAGACAAAAAAAAAGTGCACTGGAAAACCCAGAATTGCTGTTTCTGTTGTTCAAATATTGATGCAAAATACCTCCGCAGTACATTGAGTGTAGGAGCTCTGGGCTAGGCTAGGGTATATTTGGGGAATCTCACTTGTTTCCCTGCTCTGTGTAGTGAAAAATGTGATTGTTTCGTAGACTTGATGCTTAAATTTCTATCATTGGACCACTTTGTCCAGCTTTGCAGGGTTTTGGTGTTTAGTGGAAAGACTAAAAGAAGTGGCAACAGTGGAGGTGTTAACCCTTACCAGAAAAGCATTGTGTGCTGATGTTGGGCACAAGCACTGGTTGCACAATATAGTTGTTGTGTCTAGAAGGTAGGTGGCAAAACCAGCATGGTTCAGTGATATGTATGACTTGTGCCAGCCTTTTACAGCCTCTGTCCGCCAGCACTGCCTATCAGTAATATCTGCAGTTCCTTTCCTCAGCTTGGTCAGTAAGATTTGTTATATTCTAGTATGTTCAGTCAATAGAATTCAGTGTGCATGCAAGATAGATTTCTGTTGAATGAGTTGCAGTTCCAGGTAAGAGGAAGACTATTTGACATTTGCAAGGGTGTAGTTACAGCAAGAGATGGCCAGTGGCCTCTGGAACAGGAGTAAGTGCTGTTGATTCTTCTGGGTGTAGTAATCAAACCATTGTAGAACCCTCCCACCTAATGTCTTTTACTTGTTTATCTTGCCTGTTTCTATCTGACCGTAAGTGTAACCGGATTACATGTGGTAAAGGTACTCATGTGAATACGTACATAAAATTACCAGTGAGGGTGGGTGGGGATAATGCTTATCTGGTTGGCCCAGGGTCAATAGATGTTATGCTTTTGTTGTGTTAAAATTCAATGAAAATAAGTTTTTAAAATTTTGGACAGTAGTTGTGTAATGCATTCTGTCCTTCCTCACACACTGCTGCAACTGCTATCACAATGCCGTGGTGGAAGGTGTGACTTGTGTAGCCATACAAGGGACGTATCCTTTGCCACACAGAAAAGTTCTTGTGGGATCGTTTGTCAACCTGGTGTATATCACTCGCTCTTATGCACAGCTTAGAAAAACTGTAACTCCCAGAATCCCCAGCTGAGCTGACTGGGGTTGTGGAAGTTGTAGTTTAGAGAAGTAGCACTTACAAAGATATGTTTTATGACCTAGCCTTCCAGATTTTTTTGTTATATGTTTTCTGAAGGCTCAAGAACATTTGCTGTTGAGAATATTCCTCAGCCCACTGTTCAGCTAAGAAAATGTGTTTTCCTGCATGCAAAAAAAGGTTAGGTTTCTGTGGTAAGAACATTTCGATACTGCTACTTGTGTTATAACTAATTACAGTATGCAATAATCTGTTACAAGCCACATTACTCCCTCTTACACTCTTGTTTCCCTGGGGAAATGGAACATGAGTATAGAAGGATGATTACAGCAGGAACAGGGTGACTTTGGCTGGAAGTGATTTTGCACACAGCACACTTCAGAAGTATTGGCATAGTCTGTGATTCTTTTTCTTCTTTTGCGTTGTCTATTTTTAAAAAGCTTGGCTGCTATTTCTAAAATGTAGTGGTGCTGCCTATACTATCTAAGGGTTCAGCACTTGCCCCATCCTCTCCAACCAGGAACATTGAATTTCACAACAGAGCAGCCAAGGCTATTTTTAGCTTTGCTGGAATAGCCAAGAGTAAAGGACATATTGTGCATTCCAAGGGCCTGCTCTTCACATAGTGCTGTATGTTGCTCCTTAGAATAGCTGATCTTTTTGAAGTGGGCTGAGCAACTTCAGTAGGGCCGCTGGGCCCACCTTTTCTCTCCTAGCACACATGGTGGGCAGCATCAGCCCTGGCAAAGGCAAAAAAGTCAAACAAAAACAGACAAAAAAAATGAAATGGAAGGGTCTGCAAGTCCATTTTTAGTTTTGATTTTTGAACATTTAAAGGTATTTGTTACAGGTAAAACACACCACCTCCGGAGACACTTTTAAGGAACCTAAAAGCACATTAAGAGAGAGAGAGAGAGAAGCTGTATATCTCCCACAATCTTAATCTCTCTATTTACTATATTTGCCTGTTCTAAATGACTGGTGAACCCTTACTGGTTATCCATTTCTTGCCAGACTATGTAAATACAGGAAGGGAATCTTGAGTTCCTGTATTGTATGGAACAGGGCATGCAGCCGTTGTGGCCCCTGCTAAGTATAATTTGGACATCTAGTGCTGCAGGGCTCAGTGGAAGGATCTGGTAAGTTAGTCATGGAACCACTGGCACGTCGGTGGGCATCATATACCAGCCAGTTAGTAGACCTGCCACTGTCTTGGATAGCTTTAAATGGGATCAGACCAATTCACAGATGCTATGCAAGGCTACAGTCATGCTGAATGTATATTTTCTTCAGTACGAGGTATAGTATGTCTCTGTACAGCAGTTGCTGGCATGCACAAATGGGTGGGTGCCATTGCATTTACATATTGCTTGTAGGTTTCCCATAGGTAACTGGCCAGTCCCAGTATGAATAGAACGGAGTACCTGACTCCTTGGTTTGATCCTGCGTGGCTTCTGTTACGTTCTTATGGGCACTCTCTCACTCTTTTAAATGAAGGAGCTAGGTTTTCTGCTGTCTGCTATGTGCCTTGTCAATGGTAGGGCCTGCAGCTGTCTGGTCTATATGTCTTGTTGCTAAGGGAAACCGTTTAGCTGCTCTGCTGGCTTTTGCAAGAGGTAGTTTTAAAACTTCCTGCCTACTGGAGCAGTCTTGTCTGTCACAGTATTTTGGACGGGTCTCTGGCGTGTGACAGGCTGTGCAGGGAATTGATGGATAAGCTTGGTTAGGCCACTTGGGCCTCACTGTGAACTCAGGGCCAAAATAAATGTTGGGATGGTTAACTGCAACCACAGCCATGTTTGGTGGTGGGGTGCTGTTCAGATGTGCGGTCCAAGGTCAGGAGAGGTCTACTGTTTTTTTCTCGTGTTGTGTGTGTGGTAACACACCCTGTCCGCTGCCCCCAGCCTGCTGTTTGCTGTGACAGCAGCATCAGTTGCCTGGAAAGGCTTTGCCCCAAATACAATATAGAAACAGTATAAATAAATTTTTAAAATTTAGAACATGTTATGTTTTTACTTAAGGGGACGAATAGCCCTGGGAGACATTTTCATTTCATTTTGAATACTGTGTGGCTGCTGTTAAAAAGAAGTCCCAAGGGATTGAGAGGCATTCATGCATTTCCATTTTTAATGTGTACTTTGGACGGAACAGTGTATTTTGTGCACTTGGCCATTCTCCTGTGGCAGCTTTTTCCAAGGGCAGGATTGGTGGTAGCAGGCAAACTGCCTTTCATGAGAGCAAATCTGGTGATGTGACAAGCTCCTTGTAAGTTTTCAAGGAATTCTAGAGTTTAGAAGCCACTCTGCTATATCGGCCTTATATCTGTCTCCCAGGCCTAACCAGCTGCCCACTTTTGCTTTGTCTTGCTGCCTGGCTTTATCCCTAGTTGTCATTTTATGTTGCTGGCAAGTACTTTGGTCATTCACCCCACCTGCCACAGTCATCTCTCTGTCTGTCTGTAAGTGCCTGGCTTTGCAGAGGCCCAGGGACAGTCTCTGTAACATGGCAGGTGTTTAAATCATGCTTGAAAGCTCTTGGTAAAAACATAAGCATCTGCGTGTGTCCATCTGGCAAAGTATAGTTTACACCAAAAATAGGAAATGTGTGCCTGCCAGATGTTGTTGAACCGCACATCCCATGATCCTTGGCTGGCTTTGGCTGGGGAGAGTTGCAGTCCAGCAACAGCTGAAAGGCTACATGTTCCCGACCCCTGCTGCACGCTAGCTGTCCATGGTTTTCCCGCATCTAGAGCAGGCATCTTTCACATCATACTATATCTAGTCTTCCAAGGATTACTGACTTTGTCAATTTGCTTTGACATCTGATTTGTTTACAAATTAAGTGGATGAATTGACAATGAATGATAATTTTGTCTAAATAAAAAGTTGCAGTAGAGCATTCTGTTCTCAGGCTGTGCCTCACCCTGTGCCATGCATGACTCAATGTTGAAGCTGTTCTTTTTAACCAGGAAATGCTTGCGTTTGGCAGATGGACCTGGGAGTGAGCTCAAGCTCTCTTGCCTGTAGTAAGCATTCCAAAGGTGCAGAGCTTGCCCTTCCTTCATCAGTCTAAAAAAGAGACTTAAATACAGCTACGTACTTTTAAGGACACTGCAAAATAATGTAGCAGGACTGTCAAAGTGTCCTTCTAATCTGGCAGTGATGATTGCTGATCTAAAATCTATTTATAAATCTTGTGGCATGAGCACCTCTTACTTCACATATACTTAACTTTGCTGGACGGACACCTCTTGCTTCATACAGATAGATGAATGAACACTGAGTGTAATTTGCTGTTAGTGGAAGAAAATAAGGCTATACAAGTTGTGGGCTTGTCAGGATTTATTATGGGATGGCACTACAGAATCTCTACATTTCCCCCCCCCCCCCAGAGAAGGCACCCAGTTTATCTCCTAAAATAATTTTGGGGTGGGAAGCATAGTAGTAATGATAGAAGGATGGCAAAAGCTCCCCCACCCACCCCTGCAGCCCACAACTTGAAAACTGTAGTTCAAAAGCTGGGATCTGAGATTTGAAGGCCATTTTGAACATTACACGAACATCATAGACCTGGGTTTGCTGAAGTATATATGAGAGGGAATGTTTCTGGATTAGATTCAAGGCTGCAGAGACCCTTGGCAAACCGCCACCCATTTGGCTGCCTTCCTAAAATGCCCATGTTAACTGGTTGAGAGTTCTTGATATTGTAGTTCAAAAAAATTTTTTTTTCTAAACTCTTAGAGCTTATCAATTGTCTTTAGTTAATTGATGATTGGCTGTCAATGTAATTTGGCAAACTAGTTATTGACTAGTTCAGTAAATAAGCCATACGAATACTTACTATAGTTTCAGTTATTTTATTAATGTAGCTAGCAGGCTGAACATTGGTGTGATTAATGGTACCATTTGCATATAAATATTTTAAATAAATATTGGCATTGACTCTAAGACTGTATGAAACTGTAAACAACTGTAAATGTTGAAAGTGAAGCAAGGTCATAACTTGGTGAATTGCATAACTTCTTGTGACGCAAGACCACCCAGTGAGTAAGTATTTCATGGGCCATTGGTCTGAACCTTCAGATCCTCTATTATGACACAAGTGCTCCCACCATCTAGTCACAAGTTAGTCTTGTGGTATTCCTTTATGACTTTGCATTCTGGACAAAAATGTCTGCTGAGATGTCATCTGAATCTGTGGTTGTGTGACCTTTGTGGTGTTTTGTAACTTGGCAGACAACAGGCTCGTGAACCAAAACTAGTGTGGAAAGAAATATAGCTTGGAAGCCTGTGGCTGGAAAACAGGGGAGTCTCTGCAGTGGATATAGTGTTATGCGTGGTTATGGGAGATCTATAAAGCTTTTTTTTACTTAGCTTTGTTTAGTCAAAGGCTCACCGGATAGCCCCCCTGAGTATACAAACTGAGCCATGTTTTAATCCACATTTTGAACTGGATAGCAGTTTCATATATGGTACACTAATTTATATTTAGTTCTTTGAATGGTTACCTGTAAATGTATATAAGGCAATTACTGCAGAGCATGTCTATTGCTAATTTGCATTATTGCAGAAACATCCATGTGGATTTTCATGCTGCTGAGCAGTGACAGGCTGTCTCATCAGCTTTAAAATCTTCCTAAGTGAGTGCTGACACAGTGCACCACAAGGACCTTGATGTCATGCCAGGTCAAGGAAGGCCTTCCAAGTCAAGGCTCTTTCAGATTAAAGGCTCTCTAAGCTTCTGCTGAAACTGTATATGGCTCAGCTTTGAGTGTCCTGCTACATGGATTCTATTAAGGATCTTAGTCTAATAGGAACTGGTTGGGACTAAAATGAGTAAAATTTAGATAGATAGATAGATAGATAGATAGATAGATAGATAGATAGATAGATAGATAGATAGATAGATAGATAGATAGATAGATAGATAGATAATCTCCCATATTATTGTATGAGGTATCAAATATTAGGCTGAATTTGCCCATAAAAGATGATATTTAAAAAGATAAGAAAAAACTCTTTAAACATAGATCCCATTCTAGTCAACAAATACAGAGAGAGAGAGAGAGAGAGAGAGAGAGAGAGAGAGAGAGAGATGATTTCTCTACAGTTTCTCGATAGTTACAGAGCTCCTCTTTAGCTTCCCTTCTTCTCTTTTTCTTATTGGTGATCTTGTTGTCACAGAGTAATTTAGCAAATCATTTGTTTGGAGTTTTGGATGGAAAATTTCAGCCGTGCTTACAAGGGAGAATGCTAGAAATTGCACCTCGCAGATGACTTTACAACTTAACTCTGAATTCACCTCTTAGCAGCAGACTGAACATGAACATCTGCCATGAATTTTAAAGACTGTAATCTGCAATGTTTCTGCATTACCCATTAAGTGGTGGTGACCAGCTTGAAGAAGTAGGGTTTACTCATGAAAGCTTGCAATGTGTATGATTTTTTTTAGTGGTTCAATAAACGTATTCCCTTACTCTTGAATTTGTTAAATGGTGTTTTACATTTTCTTACCTGTATTTAAAATAAAATAAAATACCATTTGCAAAACAATGAGAATTCTCCAATTGTGTCATTGACTAATAAACCTGTTGGCTGAATATATTTAACAAGGCATTTAACGTTACTCTCCCTGATAGGACTACAGTGGTGCCAATACTTATAGTATCTGGCACTTTTTGTTTTTCCTGCCAGCTGTACTGGTGTGCCTGCCTCCTGCTGAGGCTGGTGCATTGTGAACTTGGAGCCCTGCTGATCAAACACAATTTTCCAGGGTTGTTTGTCAAAGGAGGGAACTAAAGGCATTTCCACCCGTGTGGGTTATCACCAAAATGTTCACTGATTCCCCACACTCTGATTAATGTTCAGAAACGTCAGGGTGTCCTTCATGAGTAGTTATGGTAATTTCAGCCTCCCTTGCTTGCTACTTTTTATGCATGTTCCAAGGAAAAATGAGCCTCACTGGAAAATTATCTTTACCATAGGGAAGGAAAAGCAGGTAGCAGTTTGGTGGTGGTGGTCTCTGGTGGGAAATTTATGAATTTAATTAATTACATTTTAGACCCTCCAGGGAGTTGAGGGCATCAGAAATGGCTTTCTCTCTCATCACTGTATGTTTACCACAACCACAAGAGGATGGCCAGCCTGAGAGAGTTCATATGAACGGCCAAGCTCATCCAATGACAAAGCTACCAGGGTAGGGTGATGGGTGCTTTGATATAGGTGGTGCAATTTAGATGGTGTAAAATTTGCTGCTGAAAGGGTGCCAGCCTGTCAATTTGTATTTGCTGAAAGGGCTTAAACCCACCCACCCTGAGCACATATACTGATGCCAACCTGTCCTTCCTAAAGGAAGCTGGAAAACAGGCAGGCTCAACTCAGAACTGATATAGTTATCACACTGTTAGACCCAGGCATTCCTCCCTGTTCCTCTAGCTTCCTATCATGTATTGCAATCTTGTGTGACCTGATCCTAACCCATAGGAAATCAAAGTCTTGGGTAACAACATTTCTTGTTACAGCTTTGCCCAGTGAGATTCGTAGCTCAGTGGAAACTAAAGCCAAGTTTATCAAGTTCCAGCACTCTAACACACTGTACCACACTGCCTGTCTGATGATATATAAATATGCAGTCACAGTCTGAAAGAAAAGAAAGAAGTCATAGTCTTACTGAATAAATACCAAAGCTTAGAAGTGACTAGTTACTTTTGAATAATGAGTATTGTAGCTATTTATTTATTTATTTATTTATTTATTTATTTATTTATTTATTTATATCCCGCCCATCTGGTCAGTTGACCACTCTGGGCGGCTAACAACACTTAAAAATAAAACAATTTAAATATAACAATAATATACAACATGAATAATCAATTGTTCAAGATAAAAAAAAAGGATAAATCAAATAGTGGCTGGAGGGAAGGCCTGCTTAAACAGCCAAGTTTTCAATTGGCTTTTGAAAATGCCCAACGAGGGGGCCATACGGATCTCAGGGGAGAGTTTATTCCAAAGGCGAGGAGCCACTGCCGAGAAGGCCCGGTTTCTTGTTTTTTCCTTCCGGGCCTCCCTCGGCGTTAGGCTCCTCAACCTTACCTCCTGGCTAGATCGAGTGATACGGGTAGATTTTGGTGGGAGTAGGCGTTCCGCCAAATATCAAGGCCCTAAACCGTTTAGGGCTTTGTACGTAAGCATTAAAACTTTGAAATCAATGCGGAACCGAACGGGCAGCCAATGCAGAGCGGCCAGAGTGGGAGAGATATGATGGTATTTTCTCACCCCACTAAGAAGTCTGGCCGCCGCATTCTGCACCATTTGGGGCTTCCGCATCAACCTCAAAGGTAGCCCCACGTAGAGCGCATTACAGTGGTCTAATTTCGAGATTACAAGCGCATGTACCAAAGTGGTGAGCGCCCCAGCATCAAGATAGGGACGCAGCTGGGCAATCCGCCAAAGATGGAAATAGGCGGAACGGACCACTGACGCCACCTGCGTTTCCATGGTGAGCGCCGGGTCCAGATGGATCCCCAAGCTGCGAACCTCACTTTTCGCGGTGAGAGTCACTCCCCCAAATGAGAGGGAGTTTCCCAGACCGCTGATGGCGGGGCCACCCACCCTCAGGACCTCCGTCTTGTCCGGGTTCAACCTCAGCCCATTTTCCTGCATCCATTGCAGTACAGCCTCCAAGCAGCGCTGAAGGGACAGAACGGCATCCACTGCAGTTGGTGAAAAGGAGATGTAGAGCTGGGTGTCATCAGCGTACTGATGGCACGACGCCCCACACCCCCTGATGACCCCACCCAGCGGCCTCATGTAGATATTAAACAGCATTGGGGAGATGATCGAACCCTGCGGGACCCCACAATTGAGGCTCCACGGGGCCAAAACCCTCTCCCTAAGCTGTACTCTCTGAGGACGGTCCTCCAAGAAGTACTGGAGCCAAGCAAACGCCAGGCCACCAATTCCTAACTCGGAGAACCTCCTCAGGAGGATACTGTGGTCGAGTAGTTACAAAGTAATTTCTCAGAATAAGTGAATGAGAGCTGGTTGGATAGCTCTGTGAGCTGCGGAGCTGGAGGCTCAGAGTTCAATTCCCCACTGTGCATCCCAGAAGAGCCAGTATGGGAGCACAATAATCAATTCAAATCAATCAATCTTATTAATTTGTATTTTTATAAGTATTTCCAAGGTGTAATATCAGAATTCACCACTAAGGGGAAACAGAGAGTATTTCCCTGTATTTTTTTTTTAGTCTGTTGTTAATCTATTAATATTGCATAAGCACAACAGATTATTCATGCAATTGGAGCAATCTTAATGGCAATGTTGAATGAAGGAAGGAATGAATTAATATGGAACACATTCCTTTTGAAATGTTGTATTCCAAGCTGTGATAAATATGTAATTAAACAATAACTTTCAGTCAACTGCCAGTCATTACCAACAGATAGTGTGATAAGGAGTTATCAGTTACTATAGATAGGAAAAGTGTTGTGGCAGAATTACCACATTATTTGTAACATTTTCCAGTATATTAAAAATAAGAAAACACCAGAAATGCTATTCATACTGAAGTATGTCTTAGGCAAAAGACAGCCTTGCCATGGTTGACCTTTCCTCTGTTATTTTGTTATATTTAGTGTCTGGAACATGTATTTTAGAAAAGGTAAGCAGTGTGTGCTATTTTCTCCTTGAGGTCTCATCCATCAGTCACTTTTGTCACCTGTTTAGCCTCTTTTTCCAGTTGTACAGGTGCCTCCATTAGCCTATAAATGTCACTGCCAGTCAAATATGTCATGGAGGGCAGCCAGCTTGTTAAAATGGTGTTCTGCTGGATTTGCACTAATTCAGTTGTGTGCTTTAGGGTCCTTTACCTGTCAAGTTGTTCTTAACTTTTGAAGATTTGGGTGAAAATGTAGCGACCATGAACAGAGGCTGATGGACAAACAACAGTCAAACAGGGTCCTTATTGTTGTGAACATGTAAAAATAACAATGGTGTGGTTAAACTTTTATGGCTTCAGTTTTGGCATACTTAATGATGGTGCTTTCTGATTTTTTGGACTGCAGCTTCCTGAATTTGCGCAGAATTTCTCCAGGCAGAATTCTGAGAGATGCAGGCAAAAACATACACTTACAGAGCTTTCATTGCCATTTTTCACCTTTCCAAGAAAAATGAAACTGCCCCAGTGGTGGCAGGGAATGGCAAGTCTCAGGAGTTCATGGGACAAGTAGTCAAGCTGCCCATTAGGCTCTATAGAAGGATCTTCTCAAAGAACTACCATCCCATAAATCCTTGTGACTCCGATGGAGCCTTGCCACTTCCAGCTACCACAGGGACAGTTTCCTTCTTCTTGAAAGGGCAATAATGGTGGTGGAAGCCCACATCTAGCTAATGAAAACTGCTCTATATACTTATGGTTTTGGCTTCATTTCCCAGAATTCTGCCTGGGGGGTTTCTGGGTGAATTCTGGGAGCTGCAATCTAAAAACTCCAAAAGTTCCATCCCTACTGAATGTTGACTTATGGATGCTGCACCATATCACAGTATGTGATGTTTCAGATTTTCAGGTTGAAAATGCCCTTCAGGACATGAATTTAGAGTTTTTAAGATAACTCTTTCCAATTTCTTTCTGTATGGGCTCGGTAACAGTTGCATTAAACGTCATATTTTAAATGCCAGCTTTATGACAATGAGAAAACAGAGTTGATGGTGAGGAAAATAATGAGAACTAAAAGGATTTTTTGAGCACAAGAAGCAAAAATGTATATAATACAATGTACGTATATAAATACAGGAATTTGCACCAAATGATGGTGGTGGTTGCTTTGTTGCATGGACTTCTACAAATCAGAAGCAGGATGTGTACATTTGTGTCACTGACCTGACACTAATCTAGTTAGCAGCATCGGAGAGGTTGATTGTGTCTCTTTCAACAATCTCCCTTTGTATGGTGCTTAAAGAAAGGACATAACATCAGTATGATGCTGACAGTTTGTGGAAGTTGTGGTGGGGGCAAATAGCATTCCATGTCTCACTTGCATCTGCAATATCTTGTCAAAGTGTCTTATTAAGTCCAGATAGTTGGAGTTGCTGAGAATGAAGAATTTAACAAGTATTCATATCCCTACTCAGAAGGAGTGTAAATGTTTCCTTCCTTTTTCTAAAATTTGCAACACAATCCTATGAGGTTGAGTTGGCTGAGAAATACAGACAGTGTCTCTTTGCAAGTTTACAGTACAGCTGTAGGGAGCTGTAAGGGAGCTTCTGAAGATTTGGAGATTTGGACCCTGGCCTCTTCTATTCTAGACCATCAGTCTAACTACTACAATGGTGGCTCTCAATGTTGGGTACTCAGACGTTCTTGCAGTAGAACTCCCAGAATCCAAGGCCATTGTATTTGAAGTTTCTGGGCACTGAACTCTAAAAATATATATGGGGCTGAAAGTTAGAAACTATTTCATTGCAACACACTAGCTGTCAGACTCACAGCATCTGGTCTTGCAATTACTCAGCCCTTAAATATATTCCAGAAGCTCTCTTTTGGTATAAGCTGTGCTGTAAAGTAGGACTAAGAAAGGCTCAGGAAATGCAGGATTATTCCAAATCACTAAAGTTTTCTTTTAGAATTCAGATGTGATTTGTAACATCACTGGCACAGAGACAGGCACCGCCATAAAGGACACTAGTCGTAATACAGAAAATTTGCCTACATTGTCAACAGAACTTGAATCAGAATAGTTCCTTTTAGAAGGAATTTAATTTGCCCATCTCTCACCATTATTTATATCTAAAAAACAATTCTTCACTGTTTCTATCTCCAATGATTGAAAAGTTACTTTTTGAGTTGGTTTGTTAATTTTTTTAACCATCTTTTCTTAATTGTATGTACGGGTGATAAACCCTTAGGATCCATTAGAATTTGGCATGAAACGTGAAAAATTGTGTCAAAATGTTTCTGAAGTTGCCTCTTAAAAGTAACTTTTTAAAAATAACAAGACATGTTAATCATGCCTTGTTATTTTTAACCTATGCCCCACTCATTACATCACTTTTTAAATGTCACTTGTTACATCCCTTATTACCACAAGAGGAAAGGCCAGCTCATTACAGTTGTTTATGCAACTTGTTACTTCCAAGCTCTGATTCTGAAAAACTACTGAACATTGTCAGGCTTTGTATTGGAACAGCTTGTCATACTGATTCACATATTTGGCTAGAGTGACTCTGTCCCCAGAGTTAGAAACTGTGATAATCAAGGCTTTTTCTGGCAAATAGCATGGAGCTCTGCTCCTATTCAGTTCTTATCTGACCTCACTTTGCCTTGTCTTGATGGCTGGCTGGCTGGCTGCACCTTATTAGGGGAATAAGTTACTGCTTCTCATATTAGTCCCTGGCCTTCAGTCTTTCATGCACTTGCTGAAGCAGGTGATGAGGGAGATGATTAGGTTGAGGAAGCAGGATAAAACTTCCTCATCTCCTCTTGCTTTGTTGTGTTTGGGAGACAGAGGATTTTAAACACGCTGGAATGGAAGTAATCCAATGAATTGGAAAAATGTTAATTGCCCTTGCAGAAGAGGAAAGGCAATGGTTTTATAGATATTAGGTCAGAGGATAATGCATATGACAGCCCTGCTTCCCCATCATCCTTGTGCAAGCCAATTTTTTTCCTGGATAATTTACAAAAAGCAGAATGGATCATCTTAGACACCACTGTTGATCTGTGGCCCAGGCTGAGGTGCCGACTGCCACTCACATGAGCCAGGAGACAGAAATTAAAGGTCTTCAGGCCAAGAGACAGACAAGGGAAGGTAGACTAAGATGTAGCACATTTTCAGGCCTACCCCAACAACAAAGGGTAGTTAGGTGTGGAGGGCAAGGCTGGAGCACATATCTCCTGCCAGTAGTATAACGGACTGAAAGCTTACAGGATCAAAATTCCAAGACTTTCTGAGTAGCAAGGACTGTGGCATCATCTGCCACTCTTCCCACGGTTCCCTGTTTCCTCTGAGCTTAGCTGTGATTCCCAAAGTAGCTGGGAAAGAAATGGATTTTCCTAGAAAGAGGATTTGGCTGCAAGCTATCCCTATTGTATTATAAACTATTAGAGCAGTCTTCTTGTTGTTGTTGTTGTTGATACCTGCTGTTAGGTTGCTTCCAACATATGGTGACCCTACGTATCACTGACTTGCAAAAGGTCCTGTCATTAACAGCTTTCCTCAAGTCTTACAAACTAAAGGCCATGCCTTCCTTAATAAAATCAGTCCATCTCCTATTCGGTCTTCCTCTTTTCCTCCTATATGTAAGCCCCCTGAGGTGTAGCTTAGAAGTTGTGTACCCAGGTAAATATCAGAATATCTATCTATCTATCTATCTATCTATCTATCTATCTATCTATCTATCTATCTATCTATCTATCTATCTATCTATCTATCTATCTATCTATCTATCTATCTGGGCTAATATCTATATATATGGGTTGCTCCCATATATATATATTCAGGTTTTGATCAGTATCCTGAGAGGGGATTTGTAACTCCATGGGGAATTCTACTGTGGATTTCCACTGTGCATGAGGAATCTTGCAGTTCCATAGGAGTGTTCAGCCATTCTCAGTATCTGACTGTACTTATCGTACTTCCAGAGATGCATCTAGCTCCTTTCCACTCTGTAGTCTTTTCTACATGTGAAAAGTGACCAGTCTGCAGAGGAGGTGTTCCTGCTTGCTTGTAAGCTCTCTATATAAACAAGATAGTCAAACTTCTTGCTTATGTGTAGAGGTTAAACCGGTACAGAAACATCTCTTCTGCAGACTTGACAACACAGATCTAGCTGGTGCACTATAAATGTTGTGAGTGTGTCTGGACAGAGGATGACTGAGTTCTATGTGGATTATTGCTGAGGACATAATGTGCGCCAATACTGGAAGCACTGAAGAGAAAATTAGACCACCATCTGTCTGATATACTTCAATTTGGATTTCTGCACTGAGCAGGGGGTTGGACTCGATGTCCTTATAGACCCCTTCCAGGTCCATTATTCTATGATTTTAAGTTAATACACAAATAGCTAACTAAAAGAAATATAAAAAACGAAGCATATTCAGCCATTTGTAAACAAAAGTCAGAAATAAGGTTTAGAGAATAATACAGCTTTGTCCAAATGGTGACAGCATAGATGCCAAGCAAATCTTTGTTGGGCTATGTCTCCCAGAGTCAGTTAAACACATCCGGAAGGCACCTGATTGTGGATAGCATTTCTTATGGCATGGTTGTGAGGAGGAGAAAGGAGTGAATAAACAGAACAAAACAGCTGGTGTGGGAATAAAACCGTGTTCCTTTGCATGAGGAGCAGAAAGGAACTCTCAGTTGCTCTGTAAAGATTTAGAACTTTAAAAGCTAAACAGTAACTGTATAATTCTTTAAAATAATAATTGGTGAGTCTTCTAGGCTAGCTGTGCTGTATTCCCTCCATCCTTCCTCTCACCCTCACTCTCTTACTCTCTCTCTCCTCTTTTCTTTCCCTTTCGCTATTCCTACAGGGTTTGGGCTTTAATCTAATGGTTCCAGTGCAGCCGTTGTAGGAGAGAAAAAAGAGTTCTATATTGCTTTTCCAAGAGGACTTCACTGTCCCCCCCCCCCCCCCGCCCTGGAGTTAATCTTCCTGTGTGACAAATGTAATGGATTTTGTGTTCTTCCTCCCCTCCTTTGGGCAACACTGCCATATGAGTGTGCAGTATCATGAGGCAGAATGCTCTGGATGGCTCCAAGTGATGTAACAACTCAATAAAAGACTGTTTTACTCTGGTGCTGAGTCTCATGAAGGACTGTTTTGTACAAAAAACAATGTTGCTGTCTATTTTCAGGGAGGTGTAAAAAAAAAGAAGTCCCACACATATCCTGGTTCTGAACCTCCCTTTCCAGCTAAGGGAAGATGACACCTTATTTACAGCCTAGCGAACAGGACCAACTGATTTAATACCACAATCCTTTCCTGTGGGAAAAGATAAAAACGATGAGAACATGACATTTTGTGTTGAAGCAACTGGGGATATTGAGAACAAAGATAGGACACACCGAGAGAGACACACGCATGGCCTGGAAGTTGCAAGTTCAAAATATCAAGGTTTATTGCCCACAGTTTTCTGTATCAACTTTGATATAAAAAGATACAGAACCATTACATACTGCATTTCTATTTTATGAAAGTCCCTAGATATTGGCCAAAATCCTATTGCTTAGCGTAATAATTTGCACTGGAGTAGGCCCATTCTATCGATGAAGATTTGGTGAATCAACAAGTTAAATTAATTCAAATGGGTCTACACTCATTGTGACTTACTTTGGCATAGTAAGTAACTGTTACAGCAATCCTATTTGACTCAATGTAACCCATGGAGGAGTTATCTCACTAACTCCCCGTTGATTCAGTGGGGTTACTCTAGTACAATTTATTACACTAAGAAATAGGATTTTAGCCATTGAAGGTTTTTAAAATCAAGACATTGTAATTATTTAGTTAAAGCATTATATAATAACTATAGAAATGGTTTCGGAGCTGGAAAAAGGGAATAACATTCTACTTCCTCACAAAAGAAGGGCGAATTCCTGTCTTCTAAAGGTCACATGTTTATAGTGGTCAAAGATCTTAAAATAGGAACATTCTGTGATATTTTTGGCCTACAAATCCAATTCAAGATTAAGAATATCCTCAATGCACCAGATTCTGGTTACTCCTTCATGTGGACTAGAAGAGGCAAAATATAAAAATCAGTCTGCTGACTATTTGCACCAAAGTAGTTACTCAGAACTACAGAAAAGTTTAAGAAACAACCTTACCTACTGGACCAAACGAACATCAAGAATCAAATTATTGTTCTCCATCCAATAGCAGTAATAGAAAATGACTCATTCCTCTCAAAAGTATGAATGACTCACACTTTTTATTAGGTTTTGTGTGTTTTTGTTTTACCCTTAATTGATTATAAATGACATAAGGACTTAAATGTAACTGGGAAGACATTTCCACGGACCTGGAAAAAAATTCAGCAAAGTTGATTAATATGTACCTCACCAGTTTTACTGGTGGCACTTTGAGGTGCAATCCTGCTGTCTTTTGATGGAAAACAAGTCTTACAGGCATCAGAGGGCTGTATGAATGAGTAAAGGCAAAAGGGGTTGAAGTCACCATCTTACCAAAGCCTCTCCTTTTATTGTTGAGAAAGAGAAACAGAACAACATAACATGAAGGTTTTCTCTCTAAACTTCATTTTTGTTTTTTCCCCTTTAAAATGCCAGCAGCTAACATGTCTCTGACATTTCATTCAATTACATTTCTGCTCCTTGCAGACTATAAAAAATCGTCTTAGAAAACGTTGCATGTCTGTTGTATCAAGCCTTATCAATAGCCCTTTGGCTGTTCAGTTGGAGCTCATTGCTCCGAACAATAAGAGAGGTGTAATAGAAATGGAGTTCTCTGAATTGCTCCACTTTTTGTCCCTTAGGCAGTTTTATCCCTACACACCATCTCCCTCAGTTTCTTGACACTTTGTAAGAACCCTTCTGCCTTCATACAGAGCACAGGTCTAATGTACTGATAGACCAGAGGTAATGCTGATCCTTTGTGAACTCATGGTTTGCAAATTGGGTGATTATAGCTCCTCTTTTACAAAGGACAGTCCTCTTTTTTGAAGGGCTGTCTAGTTTCACCTGATTTAAAGATAGGAAACCACAGCAAGGAAGACTAGGGAGTTTCCTATCCACAATGAGTACCTGGACAGCAGACCAAACAGGCATATAGCTTAGCTTCTCACAGACATCTGTACTTGGGTAATGTGTCCTGTAAGTCTATGCAAATTATATATTTTTTCTCATTTTACATCTGTATATGTAAATTAGTATTTTCAATTTTATGCAGATTTGTCCGTCCCCCCCTCTTTTTTAGTTACCTTGTAGAAGGGGTAGCAATGTTAGTCTGTGCAAGCATTATAGGTAAAAACAAAAGGTAAAAAAGGTTTTAAAAAAAGACAAAAACATGGTGGCACCTTAAAGACTAACTTTTATATTTTTTTAATGTGAGCTTTCGTGGACAAGTTTCACTTCATCAGACATAACATATGTCTGATGATGTAGACTTGTCCACGAAAGCTCACATTAAAAATATAAAAGTTAGTTTTCAAGGTGAGTTATGTTTTGGTCTTTTTTTAAAAACTTTTTTTTTTGTGTGACCTGTAAGTGATCATCGTTTTTGCACACTGTGAGCTAACAATGGGAATTCATTTTCCCTCTCTTTCCCTTTTGTTTGCTGTCATTAATCACGGTTTACAGAATGTACATTGAACCATTGGTTCAAATGGTTTCTGAAACTGAAATCCTGGTTTCCACTGGGCTTGCATAAGCCTTAAGGTAACTGCAGTATATAACTTTTAAAAACCCATTTCATGAAGAAGCAAGCAAGTACAAACAATTTATCTTGTTTAAAGACATGCTCCAAATGTCTCGGGGACTTAGTAATTTATTCTTGCATCTGTCATTCTGTGTTTTCCTTTCTCTATGGGGTTGCAAGCCATTCTACCGAGGTAACCTTTTTTGCAGATTCCTCATAGTTTGTGTCATAACCTGAAACTAAGGCTAGAAGGAAAAACTAAACTAGCTAAAATAAGCTGGTATGCTTTTTAAAATCACAAACCTCCCCTTGGCATGTTAACCTGTTCATATCTTTAGATCTCAACAGGGCTGAACAGATTATTTGGGGTTTTACTTCATTGTTAGCCATTCTAATCCCTACGTAAGATAATTCTTAGCCCATAGGAAAATGAGTGTAATGAGAAATCATAAAGAACATTTTGTTGTGGATGACTAGAAATGGTGAACTTTACCCCATAGAAAATTGTTATGAACTTCAGTGGCTGAAATCTTTTTGTTTGCTGTAGTATATTGTATTGGAGTAGGCCCACTGAATCAGTGGGGATTTGGTAAATCAACTCTACCATAAATTCCATTGATTCAAGTGGGCCTAATCTAGTTGCTACTTTTTACACTAAAGTAAGTTGCAACTAGGATAGACCCATTTGAGTCAATGAAACTTATGAGATGACTCACCAAATCCCCACTGATTTAATGGACCAACTCTAGTGCGACTTACTAAGCTAAGTAACAGGATTCCAGCCATTGGGAGAAAGGTGGCATAAAAACAAAACTAAAATAAATAGGTATTACTGTTTACATCTAAAAAGTATCTTTGCAACTACTAGTTCTTTATTCATTATTGTTGTTGCTATGTGCCATTAATTAACTTCTGGCTTATCATGAATCTTTGACCTCCAAATGGTTGTATCATCAATAGTGGTTCTCAGGGCTTACAAACCGAAGGCTCCTTTTGGGGGCAGTCTGTCTCATGATGAATCTTCCTTGTTTCCTGCTGCTTTCCACTCTTTCTAGTATTATTGTATTTTCCAGTAACTTTTGTCTTCTCATGATACATCCAAGGTAGAATAGTTTCAGTTCAGTCATCTTAGTTTCTAGAAAGAGTGCAAATTGATTTGATCTATCACGCTGCCTATTTATCTTTTTGGTAATCTGTGTCATCTGTAACGTTCTCCCCCAATGTCACATTTTGAATGATTTTTTCCTGCTTTTTTCACTGTTCAGTTTTCACATTTGTACATAGTAATCAGGAATACTACAGCATGAAGGATCTTGGTTGTGCTCTCCAGTGACACATCCCTGCATGTAAAGATAATTTCTAGTCCTTCATAGATTACCTTCTAAGTGTCAGTCTTCTGATTTCTTCCTCTATATTCTCCATTTTGATTGGTGATTGAACCAAGTACAGAAAATCTTATAACTATTTCAGTTTCTTCATTGGCAACATTGAAGTTACTTAATCCTTCTGTAATCATTTGTTTTGTCTTCGTAATGTTTAACTGCAATCCTGCTTTTGTACTTTCTTTATTATTTGTTCTGTAACTTACTACCCATAAAGTAATTCGGTACATGTAACTGCAGTTGCTTGTGTTGTGTCTCAGTAATTATTAAAATCTGCTAATAAAACTAGCACCATCAATTTACCTGGACTGTCAGCAGACACTGCATCTAAATTGTGGAAGCAAATTCATATGGGAGACTGACCAAGACCACCCAGAAAGTCTTCCATTAGAAAGATGTTGCCTCATAATTCAAAAGAGACATTATTTTGATTTTCATCTGTCAAGACTAGATGTTTTAGCCTTCTGGAGCCATATTTCGTTCTGCAACAAAATGTGACTTTTGTAAGGTAGAACTAGACCTGCAAGATAGGCCTTCCACAGTCTTATTCCCTGAGGAGCTGTAAATAATATTGCTGAGTTTCAGCTGCTAGCCATGTATAGTTTTTTTCTTAACAGACAAAAAACGACTATGACAAAAAAATGCCGTAATTTATTTATTTATTTTTATTTATTTATTTAACTTATATTCCGCCCACACTACCCAAAGGTCTCTGGGCGGCTTACAACAGTTAAAATACAATAAAAATACAAAACAATTAAAATGAAATTAAAATATACACTCTAAAAATTGCCATCAGGACCCACAGTTGATATTATTTCAGTTAAAAGCCTTCTGGAACAGGAAGGTTTTGACCTGGCACCGAAATGTCATCAGTGTCGGCGCCAGAAGAATCTCAGTCGGGAGGGCATTCCATAGTCTGAGGGCAGCTGCCGAAAAGGCCCTTTGTCTACAAGCCATCCCTCTTACCTCCTTGAGGGACGGCTCTTTCAAAAGGGCCCCCTGGCTAGAACTTAACTGCCGGGTAGGTTCATATGGAAGGAGGCGGTCCTTCAGGTATCCAGGGCCCAAGCCGTTTAGAGCTTTATATGTCAAAACAAGCACTTTGCTTTTCTTTGCCACTGAAGTATCTTTTGCCAATGCAATATGTAGGTACAAAAAATGCCCTATACCATTTTTCCACGAGTCATGGTTGCCAGTTAGTTGGGCACATTTCAAGACTGGCATTCAGATTCTTTACAATTTCAGGAAATAAAGAGTGTATGTTTAGCTCTAACCTTGATACATTGGAATTGTCATAGCAGGGGGTTAGATATACCCCCAAACTCACTCAGTGAAAGGGTTCTTAGCTGGTTGACTGGAAGCTTGAAGATGGAACTAGCAAACCGTTAATATTCACCCCACCTCCCATGTAAGACTTCTGATCTGTATTGAGCCCCCAGCATTTTATTTAAAATAAACTAAGAAAAGCCAAATTGTTAACATAATATCTGCTTTGGCCCTCAGAGTTCATTTGCACTTCCAACGAGACCAAACAGGCATTCAAAAGTATGTTAAGAGCAGGTAGGTATTTGAGTTGTGTTTTTGTATTGATCCCACAGGATGAGCAATATGACAGAGCTGCTCTTCTTTTTTTTAATAGCGGCAAACAATTTACTTGGGCATATATTAGAAGGGTTGTTTACAGCAAACTATAAATATGGATTTTTAAAGGAATAAAATACAGCAGTAGCAGGCCAACAAATGAATTCAAATTATTCCATTTGCACTCAGAGAGCTCATGGTGCTCCATTGTATTATTGGGCGATATTTTTAAATTGAAATTGACTTGCTTACATGGATTTCTGTGTTCCTCTCATTTTTCTGCTGTCTTATAAGAGCTATTTTAGGGGGAAGAGGGGCATATGGAAATGTTAGGGTTGCAGTCTTCTTATTTCAGAATCACCACCCTGCCAGGGGCTGAAGATGAAGAAAGGGTATAGAATCTGGAATAATCTGTGAGATTGGGATGGAAATTTGATGGAATCTCATTATAGCAGAGCTTGAAAATACTCATTACTAATAATTAGTTGCTTAAAATTAATTTCTTTTGGTCATAATTAAGGCACAACTAATGGACATTACCATTGTAACACAATGAAGAATAACTTCAGTCTTTTTGTGATGTAAACTAGCTTTTGCTGCTTCTAAGGTTATAGGATGTGTGTGGCCTCATTACCTAACGTGTGTTGTACCATTCTGATTTTTCACAAACTCTTGCACCAAAACAAAACATTTTAGCCTAATATTTTAGCCTGTATCCTGTTCAATATTTACACATGCACAGAACTGCAACTGCAGAAGGTGCTATGGGAGTCTGATGCCATGGCTTTACCACACAAGCAGGTACAGAAACAGCACCTGCTCAGATAAACTCAGCTGCTTCTGCATTTCAGAGTGCCATGCAGGTCAATATTGAACAGGACACTGGCCTTTGTTGCACGATCCACATAAAATTAGATCTGCAATGTAGACATTCTATGACATAGTTATTTGAAGAGTTGTAAACAGTGTCTCCAAGTTGCAGTCATTGACTATGTACAGTCTTTTTAAACAAACAAAAGAACCAACAAAAAAAACCTGGAACATAAATTGTCTCAAGAAATTATCCCAAAGGTGCCTGCGTTTTGCCACTGGAATACTTTTTTTTCTTGGCCCATTCATTTTAATGTATTGGGACAAAAATGGTCCCATGCCATTTTGTTCACTTTGCTGATAAAGAGAAGAGACATAGAATAGATCAGTAGGTTGGCCCATAAGAGGAAATACAAAACATGTACATTAAACCCTAACATTAACCACAATCATACTGCTAAATTCTTAAGATATTGAAATTCTCATGGGGTCAGAATATACCCCACAAGTCACTCAGTACTAGGTTGTTTTTTACCCCTTTCATACTGGTGAATGGGGTTGAGCTCTTCTAGTTACTTTGGAACAACAAGAAAAGAGAGAATTGATTTTAAAAAAAACCTATAACAACAAGCAGTCACTACTTAATAATTTAATAATTTACTTTTAAAAATAATTTTCGAAGGTTTTGGTCTTAGAGGAACACAAGCAGAATCTGGAATTTTAGCATAATTTATATTACTGGCTTTTCTGATTTTGATATTCACTTTCTTTTCAAAGAATGGTTTTAAGTGGTTAGACTAATACATTCTGGCTAATCAGCAAGCATAGGTAACACGGAAAATGCTTTTTCTGAATTAGGGGAAATGTAGGTGTCCCTTTATAGCTGTCTCATTTATGAACTCAGGACAGTTACATGACTGACCTCTTTTTTGTAATCTTCGTATTCTGTCTTCACGCTCATCTCTAGTCTCAAGGTAGTTTAAAGCATGAACCATTAACGTCTTCTCAGAAATGTGGAAATAATATATGAAATCCTGTAAAATAATTATTAAACACATTCAGTCATAGAAGTGTAGTTAGTTAAAAAAATTTAAAAAGCCAAAACATAGAAGATGAACATGAACGCTGAGGCTTTATGGAAATTGAACTTTTCTGGTCTAAGAAAGCGCTTCTCAAATTCATTAGGATTCCGAGAATGCATTTGATTGAGATAGTGCCTAACGAACAAGTACTAAAATGTGTGAATAAAGATCAAACAATCATAAAATGTAGAAAACCAGAATACTTTGGCCACATAAAGAGAAAGAAGTAGTACAGATTATTACAGCTGATTGTTCATTGTGAAATAAATGGGAAAAGAACTGTAGGAAGGAAAATATATTGGTGAAAAACCTTGGAGTCTGGTTTGGCTGAACACCACTTCAGTATTCAGAATTTCTGCATCCAAAATCAGAGTAGGCAGGAGGAGGAGGAGGAGAAAGTCAAATAGGCCAAAGATACCAGATTTGCTTTGGAAGGGTTTGTACTACTTTGAGGTTGGGGAAGGTCTATGTCTGATATGGGTGGATAGGATTAAACCAGAGCCTCAGAATTCTTCTAAACCAGTCACAGAGTAGGGATCATGTTTCTTATCAGGAGGCACTCTGGCTGCGACTGCTGGCTAGACCCATGGTGCCTGGGCTTTAGATTTCTAACCCTGGTAGTATTTGACATCCTCCAGATTTTGAATAAATATATTTAATTGGTTCTAAATAGATAACTTTGTTTTTTTGTAATGGAAACAAACAAGAAGTAGGTTCAGTTTTCACTTTTACTTTGTAGCCCCTGAGCAATTGGCCAACTTGTGGGGGGAAACCCTAGATACTACGGAACTTGGACTTTCTGGTTTGTCAAGATGTCCAAACTGACTACAAGCTGGTACTTTGGCTTGTTTTTGATGCAGCCATCTCTTGTTTTCCTGCCTTGCTGCCAGAGTTGTTTCTCTCATTTTCTGGAGAAGAAAGATGCCAAAGTGGTGGTTCCTGCTGGGTCAGTATGTTTAATTGCTAGTGTTTGGCATGCATACACAATAGCAGGCTGCTCAGGGACAACAAGCAAGCGTTCTTCTTCAACTCTGGGTTGCTGTAATGGGCAAACTGGGTTAAGAAGCAAAGCTCAGATAAATTATATTTTTCAGACTGGGGAATTCTGGAAGTCATTGTGCCAAAAGCTGTTTTTGCAAGTTTTGATAGGAACGTTCATGGAAGGGACATATTTGCTTGAAATACAATTGCTGTGGTATTGGCTGGTTCAGCCTTGGTTTCTACACTGAACAAACCAATGGCATTTCTGTTCTGTTTGTAAGGTTACAAACCTTTCTGGCTGTTCTGTTTGTAAGGTTACATAGTAGACCTTACTTGTGTATCTTTTGGAGGGAAGGCTTATTTCAGTGTGTTGTACAATGGTGTTATTCCACCTTGAAATCTTTAATAGAGTTATGTTAAATTAGTTTTACATGTGAGATCAGCATTATAATCACATAATTTACCTGACTCTGAACAGAGTGGATTTGATTTAAATTATGATTTAAAATTTAAAAATCAGGTTTTTTTTTGATGATTTAAATTTTAAAACTCTAATTTTTATTTAAATCATGATTTAAATAAATTTAATTTTTAAAAAAAAATCATTGATTTTATCCACCCTGCCTCTAAAGCTGCTTCTTAGTACACTATGAAATAGTTCCAAATTTTGGCTTAGCTGCAGATGAAGTTAGATGCAGTCGTAAATCTATTTCAGTTATTATTAAAATTTCCATCCTGGCTTGTAACAGGTCATTACCTCTCTGGCCATATGCACCCCTTTTTCATTTTCTTTTTCTTTTTTCCTTTTCTTTTTGGTAAAGTGTGAAACAGCAGGCTATTGGAGATGAAATACATGAAAGCATTAACAGATATGACATATTTATGAAATTCATGATTCTTGAACTGGTTCTTCATTATTCCCTCTACCCCTTTGGTTTTGTTGTTATTAAGAATGAATCCCTTAAAGCTTGTTTTATTGCTCATGAAAGCTCTACCTTATTGATTGTGCGTTAATATAGGATCCTTAGAAGTTATACTATGCTGGTAAGTCCTCTAATTTTATGGATAGTCAATTGACCAAATGAATGGTTGAGTTACAGACCGTGATTATTTGAAAGTTGGGCATTGTAAGCTAAACTAGTCAGTAAATCAGGTAACTGATACATGTAGGGGAATTTCCATTTTTGGGAATAATAATTTAAGGATATATTAGCATTTGATTTGTTTTAAGGGTTCTTGTGTGGCCCTGTATGTTTCCCTGTCCTTAGGAATCAAAATCTTATTTATTTATTTAAAATATTTCTATCCTACCTTTCTCCCTAAAAGGACCCAAGGCGGCTTACATCATTAAGACAGTATAAAAACAGTAATATTTTTAATACAAATATTAAAACAAGAATTAAGCAAGTATTATATTAAAATGGTAACTAAGTATTAAAACACATTTAAAACAACATAACACAGCAGTTCCAGAGTCTGGGAGCAGCAATAGAGAAGGCCTTTTTTTTTTTTTTTTTTTTTTTTGTGCTACTAACTGCTGATGCTTTCTTCCAGTATGAACACTGCATTTTAATTGACCTCCAGAATGCTGTTTGCAACCTGAGGGATTTGCTGCTGGATATACCCTGGCATTATTCTTCAGATGGATCCTGGCCAATAAATGCTAAATGTTGTTTTTTTATAACATCTGGTATAGAAGAGTTAAATTTATGGAACTTACGTATTCACATTTATTCAAGCGAGTCTCCTCTGATTGGAACTAACAACTGGATTTATCTAGACAGCCAAAATCCTATAAAGAAAAGCCACATGTGCAAGAGCAGTTATTTGGTGGTTTCCCCTCTCCTCCCTAAAAATGAAGATTCTTTCTTGAGACAAGATGCTTGAAAAAAATGCAGATGTATTATAATTATTTGGATTATAATTATAAATTTATTAATATGGAAATGCAAAAATTCTGAAGATATCATACTGAAGATATCAGTTGCAACCAAAAGAACTTGGCAGCTTTTCAGGAGCTCAACATTACAGTTTGATTTCATCCATGGAAATCTATGTGTCACACAAATTATCCAACAGAAAATTAAAGTGGGGGATGGTTGGCTTTCTCTCTCTCTCTGGTTTCTTAACAATATTTGCAATGCAGTGTGAAGACTAGAGCATAGTGTACAGGACCTAAGTGTTGGAATTAAAGCACACAACACGAGGCATTCTACAAAATAGTGCCTCCTTCTGTGAAGTTCTGTATATTAGTATCAATAGTGATGCCCCAGACCATTAGATGGCACCAACTTTATTTTAAAAGATGAATGGAATGTGGGCAGTTGCAAAGTATTTATTGACTACTTATTGTAAGATATTGGGAACTGAATAAAGTGCACTTGCAAAATTACCTGAGGCACAGAAGAGTTTTAGAGGCAGCTTAGTGACTGGCTGCCTGAAGGGGGTATTTAAATGGATTGTTGTATCTTATTGCTTTGAATGTGTTTTGATTTTGCTTCTGTTCTTTTAGGATGGCATTTGTTTGATCCTTTTTAGTATTTGTATACTCACTGTTGTTAGCTTTGAATACTATATTTTAATGATGTTTAAGCCACCTTGGGTCCTTTTTAAGGAGAAAGGTGGGATAAAAGCAAGCAGACAAACAAGACTTTGAATAAAAGAAAACAATGGCTGAAATTCTGTTGTGTAGTGTGGTAAGTCACAACTGAAACAGGCCCATTGAATCAGTCAACTCTTCCATAAGCTCCATTGATTCATGGGCCTACTCTAATTGCAACGTACTGTGGTAAGCAACAAGATTTCAGCCATTATTGCCAACCCCCCCCCCCCAATGGAACAAGAACAACAGTGACTGTGTTACTGTTTGTATGACCTGTTTGTTTATTGTGAAGGGCCAACTATTGGCTTTAGGTTGTTATTTTTTTTGAGCTGTAGCTTTTTAGTCCAATTGCCTGTCCTAGATAGGTCATGAAATGGTTCTCATTTTTTATGCCCCATGTGTTGGCAAACCTGCTGGAGAGCAGGAGAGCTGGAAAAGAGGGGAAAACAGAGGCCAAGCTAGACATGAAGCTATTTGCTTGAATTAATTCATTCTGTTAGAATATTTCCATACCACTTGCCATTTTAAAATACAATTCCAAAGCAGTTTCTAATAATGCAGTGTTTAATATCATAAATAAATAAATGAAATCAATTGATTAAATGGTGGAGAGAATCACATTGCTTATTCCTGCCATCATAAACCCATCATTGTAAATCTTGGTGGCTAATTGCTAGTTAAGGTGTTGTTGGTTATATTTCCTATTGCACACGAGTCATGTGACTTGACATGTGACAGCAAATGCGAGCACTGACTTTTTCACTAGCAAGACTTTGCGACTGAAAAATTTGCTGCTGGATATACCCTGGCATTATTCTTCAGAGGGATCCTGGCCTTGCTGTCTGTTGTCTACCATAGACAGGTAGGTCTGTCTATGCCATACACTCCAGTTCCAGAAGGAATCTGGCTAGATAGTGATAAAACAATACAATATTAAACTAAAATCACTGAAATCACTAGGAGTAGTTGAATAGGATAGCTAGTAGGAAAATCTGTCTCATGGCAAATAAACAGATCTTTATAGGCTGAAACAACTGGGCATGTTTAGCCTTGAGAAGAGAAGACTGAGGGGAAGTATGATAGCACTTTTCAAATACTGTACTTGAAAAGTAGTCATAAAGAGGAGGGGCAGGATCTATTCTCAATTATTCCAGAGTGCAGGACACATAATAATGGACTCAAGCTACAGGAAGCCAGATTTTGGCTGAATATCAGAAAAAACTTCTTAACTGTTAGAGCAGTACAACAATGGAACCATTTACCTTGGAAGGTGGTGAGGGCTCCAACGCTGGAGGCATTCAATAGAAAATTGGACAACCATCTTTCAGTTCTGCTTTGATTTGGATTCCTGCATTGAGCAGGGGGTTGGAATCAATTGCCTTATAGTCAGTCCCCTTCCAACTCAATAATTCTGTGATTCTAAATACCCTGCATTAGTAGCCTTCATAATAATCTCAATGGGGAGATCATTCTGCTGGATGAGTGCCTGAGTAGAGTAGTCTGTCCTCCACATTGTTTTTGTTGACACCTGTGGAGAAGCTTCTTTCTTGGGGAGAATAGCCATTTTGGGGTAACTTTCACTTCGACCATAGTGAGAACTGCTCTTCAGATACATGAAGGTCCTGCTGTCATCCTGCTGTTATTTTGGTTTAAAAATTGAGGCACAATAATTGCATTTATGCAACTAGAGTCATGCCTGATTTATCCCTGATTGGTTCAAGATGATCTGGAACAGAATTTTAATGTTAAAAACTGATTATTATTTTTTTTAACAAGCTTTCCTGGAATACTGAGGGATGGAGTAACTGAAAAATGGATATTTATTTCCTGTGTTCTCTTCACTTTTTATAATTTATTCTTTCTTTCAAAAAACGTTCTCTTCCATTAAGAAACACAACATGAGTTACTGTGTACCTAGTGCTATTTTTAGTGCTGGTTTTGTTGTGAAGCTGTTTTTTTAAAGGAAGCATTTTCTTTTGTATTTTTTAGTTTCTCTCAGCTGCCTTTACACTTCTAAAGAAGGCTGGATTATGATTGTCATCAAATAAAAAAAAGAGATAATTAGAAGACAGGAGTAGAACTGATTAGTTATGGCACTGCATGGGTTTTCTGTAGAGTAACAGAGGTCTTTTAAAAACAACAGCCTTCTCGTACCTTAAAAACTAAAATGTTAAGGAGCGGGGAGCACTTTTTGGACTGTAATCTCATCTCATGAAGTGGGCTGGAGTCCACAAGAACTGAAGCCAGATACAGACCTCTTTAAGATGTGGCAAGATTCTTTTAACCGCCCAGAGTAGACCTTTGGTCTAGATGGGCGGGATAGAAATCAAATAAATAAATAAATAAATAAATAAATACATTTGTTGGTGGTGCTTCAGTAAAGTAGCATAGTTACCCTTTTCCCAGAAGGCTATTAAATTGATTATTTTGCTTAGAACAGCTTTCAGGAAAAAAGTGTTTTAAATATCCCTAGTAGTCTGATTACTCATGTTTTGGGAGATGTTCTTAGCTTATGCTACATGTCTGTCATAGAGCATGTGCTTTGTACAGAGAAGGTCTCAGGTACAATCCTGAGATCTCTAGTTAAGGGAGTGTTTGTAACTGTGTTGGGAAAGATCCCAACACATCCCATGATCATGGTTGATCCCAACACAGCCCATGATCATGGTTGGCATAAAAGACTAAACTGGACTGGATAGGCCAGTGTTCCAACTTAATATAAGACAGCCTAATCTGTTCAAACGTTCCTTGAAATTCATCATCATCATGTGTTTGAGTCCAAAAGCAAAGTGAACATCCTCACGTGCATAAAGCCTGATGTGTATGTGTGCGCGTGCACACCACCAAAACTGGAAGTAAGATTCAGCTGAAAATGAATTTCATCATCTCCCCTAGAATGCCTTAAGAAAAAACACATTATATAAATGTTTTGTAAGGACTTGTCTTAAATCAAAAGTAAAAAGATTTTTTAACCAAAAAAAAAATCCTGAATGTGCAGATATGAATCAAACGTATGTTAATTTGATTCTATAAGCATTCCTTATTGTTTCTCTATTACACCTAAGAGATACTGTCAGAGTAATGTATTTTCATGCAACCAACAAACTTGCTGTTTTTTAAGAAAGGAAGGAAGGAGAGAGGAAATATATTTCAGATCTGATGGCAAGCAAGACTTGGGGCAGAATTCACAACCTCTTGCTTGTTCTCTTGGGGCTTTGGTTCTGTTTGCTGGATAAGAAAAGGCTACATTCTCCATAAAAAGGTTGTATTATGATGGGGCCTATTGCGACCAGTGCTTCATCCTCTTTTCTTTAGTGTTAGTGGCGGGGTGGTGGTGAGCTGTTTGCTCAGCTAGGAGAGGTACAGAAAAGGTCAATCCAAAATTATCAAACAGGTTGGCTATATTCCAGAGTTCATGTGATGGGTTGTAAGCGCATTGCCCACTCTCACCTGTCTGTGAAGGGGGAATGTGAATCTTTCAGCAAGGAACTGACCATCTTTCCTGCACAGTATTCCCTGGAAAGGGTGCGGAGCTGTGTGGAATTTGTGTGTTTCTTGCAGAAAAGAACAGGTAAAAAGGAACAACAAAAATGAAAAGCAAACACAAAAAAGAAAAGAAAAGAAAAACAAGACCAGGAAGTTTTTGTGGGAAGGCAGAACATCTTGTTAGTGCAGGGAGAGCGTCGGTGAGGAGTGTTGACATAGTGAGGCTCAGAAATTTACAAAAAGTTGCCAAAAGGATTTTAAGGGATGTGGTGAAATCCTGGAAAGTCATTCAAAGAATACACAAAACTAGGCTTTTTGGGCCAATAGTCTGAGTTGGTATAAGTAGCTTCTAAGCACGCCCTTAATTTAGTCAGAGAATGAAAATAGTACATGATGTGTATGTTTTTTATGTTGTGTTCTGGCTGGGAACCAGAGGCTGCAAAAACAGATTTGAGATTACCTGTGGTTCATCATGCTTCATGACTCCTACCCCAGATTTATTCTGGCTTTATAACACTGAGTGAAGCGCAGCATTTACACCACAGAAGCATGTTCCATTTTGACTTCATCTTTTTTTTTTCTGGCTGCCTTTACAAAGTTTCTTCTGCTTGAAGTACCTACCTAGAGTATGTACAGCTCTCAAGGCCAAGAGCCTCGTTGAGGTTATGTGTAGCACCAATAATATTTATGAGGAACACACATAATCTTTAGAACTCCTTTGCCTCAGAAGGATGAATCTAGATTATTTTGGCTTTTGTGCTTTAGGGGAGCTCAGCTGGCTTTATTGGATACGTCGAAGGATTTGTTGTCAGATTTGTGGCCAGGCTCAAATTCATGAGAATGAGGTAAAATCACAGGATCTGCCTTTAAAATAGGAAGCAGGCCAGTCATGGCATGGTTTCAGTTAGGAAAGTAGATTTAGGAAACACCAAAAAAAGAAAAAAGAAAAGAAAGCTATAGTAGTGACAATTTTATATTACTTTCCCAGTGTTGAAGTTCATTGTTGTGCGATCAGATTATCTGTTTAGATAATTTATTATATTTGCAATAACAAATATTGCTTTGTTGAAAAACTTAATTCTGTAACTAGCTTCAGAGTTTCCTTTCCTTTCCTGTCCTTTCCAAGCAAAGGTAGTATCCTTTTCATATATGAAAATAAAGGTTAAAAAGTTAAGTAGTGCTTGTGAAGGAGAGGGCTCGTAGTGTGTGTGTGTATATCTGAAGCTGGGGTTTGGAAGCTGGGTGTGGTAAGGATGCTGATGGTGCCCAGCCCTATTACTCCTTCTCATCAGAATCAGGTGATGCTATGCAGGTGTTGGAGCGATGCCAGGGTGGTGTAATAAGTTGGAGGAACTCCAATAAACTGAAGGTGAATCTTGATCAGATAGAGGCTCTGTAAATTGTTGGGAATTGTCCTGAATGGGCTTGCAATCCCTTTGAAAAAGCAGGTGTGTTTCTTGAGAGGATTCCTGGATGCACATGGTCTCAATGCCTCAGAGTGCTTTTGGTCAGCTTCAACTGCTCTGCTTTCCATGACTGTTTTAAACCTGGCCAGATTAGCTAATGCAGAATGTTATATTGGGTACAACAAACCCCACTGTGGTGGGGCTGCCCTTGAGGATGAACCAGAAACTGCAGCTAGCACTGAATATAGCAGCTAGATTGATATATTAAAACATGATCGTCCACCAGTTGTAAGGGAACTTAACACATCTGGTCTCATGACATTGGGAGTCCTAGATCAAATGAACCGCAGCCTATGAAAGCTTATCAGTCTTTAAGATGGATATGAATTAAGCACTGGACACCATGTTATATATTTCTAAATATAGACTCCTTAAATATCTCACATTGAAAGCCATATTAGGACTGCTGTAAGCGAGTACAATCCTGCCAACCTAGCAGTTCGAAAGCATGCAAATGCAAGTAGATAAATAGGTACCACCTCGGTGGGAAGGTAACGGCGTTCCGTGTCTAGTCGCGCTGGCCACGTGACCACGGAAACTGTCTTCGGACAAAACGCTGGCTCTATGGCTTGGAAATGGGGATGAGCACCGCCCCCTAGAGTCGGACACGACTGGACTAAATGTCAAGGGGAACCTTTACCTTTACCTAAGCGAGTACAGCATAAGACACACATCCCCCTTTTAAAGATAAAAACATTTTTTTTCCAACCTCCCGTCCCCTTCTGGTTTGTTCCTTCATTTTTTTCCATTTTCAGGCGCTCTTTGCAGCTGCCAGTGGGTCTAATCGAGAGGGAAATTTGCTCCCAGATCTCCAGAACCTGCCCCCACCCCTATATATGAACAAGGTGAAAGTAAACAGCTTTAGTTGGGTCTTTTATTTCCAACAGCTTATTTGTTTTAGGAACAGACGTTCCTGTATTCAGGTTCCTTGAATTGTTAGCTGATGATGAAAACCAGGTAGCAAGCGACATATGCATGTCATCTGGGAACGGGCAATGCACAAGTCAGCTCAGTATTCTGAAATTCACTCAGATGACCTCAGTTCACCCTGGACTCAGGGCTGCTTCTCATTAGGAGGCAAAATATTTTTTTTGCCAGAAGAAGTATATTGGTACGCTTTGCACAATTTGTCAGCCTGTTATGCTGTTTCAAGAAAGTAACACGGACCTAAAGCAAAGCAGTGCCACTCTGCTGGAATGCTAAGTGGCTTTTAGGTCATCTACCTGAGTTCAGTTTTGATGTATAGATTGAATGTGAGTTATACAGGATACGTCTGACACTTAACTGAGCATGATGCCCCCTCTCACCTATGGAAGCATAAAAATGACAGTCTTGTGCATCTATTTTATCAGTAGCTGTTCCTATATTCAAAGGCATGTTAAACAATAATTTATGGTATGGATATTTGTGCATACACAACATAATGTGCAGTTTGAAGGTATCTGATGTTGTCTTGCTAGTGAAGTTGCAACACTTTAGTATATTGAACATTCTGCTGGGGTACGTTCAATTTGTTCCAGCCAAACAGTACATGTAACAGAGAAATAGGTGCTACCTTTTCATAGGATACTAATGAAGGATGAGCGGTTTCAGTTTTCTTGTCTAAAAATTAGCTCTATGTTGTGCTTTTGCAGTTCATGGATCTATGATAATGAAGTGAGCTTGCGGTGGGAGCTGAATTCTGAAACGTCTATATGTTGCTAATTAAGTGAACATGTTTATCTTTCTTATTTTGCATAATTTTTCCCCATAATTTCATTCTGTTTACACCAGCTACACAAAGCAGCAAGAAATCGTGTAGGCACTGAAATCTCTGCCACTGCCATTAGACAGTGGTAGAGAGACACTGTGCCATAGTGGTCAGAGAACTAAATTAGGACAGCAGAATCCAGAATTCAAATCTCCATGTAGCCATGAAGATGAGCACAGATCCAGTCTCCTTCTCTTGGACTAATTTACATCACAAGATTGTTGTGGGTATGGGGTGGGGGAAGAACTGTGTTGTACTCACAGAGTATGTCCTGAATGAAGTGACATATATTCTCTGTTTGGCAGCACTGACATACTTGAAATTAGCAAACAGTATCAAAATTTGGACAGTAGGAGGTTATACCGATTGCAGTCTTCTCTAGTACGAACAGATGCAAAATACTACTGTAAACACAGTATCTCTCTCTCTGGTACTCTTTTGCTTGAAGTGAAAAATGATTGTTGCAGTGTGTGCCATGGATGGGCACATGCTGTCCTTTCTTTACAAAAGATAGTAGCTGAAAGCATCTAATCCACCTCATCAAATTCTTGCTGTAACTCCATGCCCTGCCCCCCTTGCCTTGCCTATATGGAAGTGTGTTCTCTGGCAAACTGAATGTAACACTGTTCTCTAAGGAACTCTGGAATCTTCTCCAGTGACCTAGTTTTGTTCATTTGCACAGTTCAGCACCAGACACAGCTTAAGATTTTACCCTGTGGTGTTCTGGAAGGACAAAAACCAAGAAATTACTGCCATCGTGGATTGTCTACTGTTCTCATGTGGTAAAAAGTGTTGTTGCAGAGGGTCAATAGGGTTGTCTGTTAGTCACCCCAAAAATAGTTGACCAGCAAAATCACCTGTGCCAGATTCTCCTTGTTATTTGGGAAGATGCTACAGATGATCGAGCTATCCAGATATCCAGCATGTATAGGAAATTCAAAATTTAAGCCAAAATAAATTTGCAAACAAGATATGTGGGCATTTGATAGAGAATATTGCAAATCCTTGTCTTTGATTCATTGTTCTAAGACAGGTTTTATAGTGTGATGATCCTGTGTGTAGATAAAATCCATAGAAAAGCCCAGTGAGCATAATTTAGCTATAAATCCCTTGAATCAAGAACTGATAAAAACATCTTTTTGTAAGAAATAAAGGTAACCTAAAGATGGGTCAGCACACACCACAACCCTTAACCAATACCAAAAGGCAAGAGACCAAGCTTTGCACTCTAGAGATATGAGGCCAGCCTCTAAGTTGTAGTCTTATAGATGAAACACACCTAGGCATTCCAAAAAGCGAGTGCAACAGGTTTGAGAGCACATTTTCAACAGCTGAATTAAAACCTTTAATCCATAGTGGAGTACCATATAACAACTGAGATAGATCTTTGACCTTAACTACCTGCAATGCAGCAGAGATTAACTGTGCCCCCTTGGTGTTGAAAAACCTGAAGAACTGCTTTATTTGTATTCTGTGCTACCTGCACTACAGACTGTGGCTCGTTTAAAAAAAGAGTGGAGGAGAAAACAATGCCTTGGTATTTAAACTTCTTAATCTGCTCACTCTGCTGTCCATCGATTATCCACTCATTTACTTAAGTGCATCTAGTAAAAGCTATGATCTTGGTTTTCCTAAAATTATCTGTTAGACCTGTTTTAGAGAGTGACATAAGAATAACGTCTACATATAACAACAAAGGAACCAAAGTTTTTACCAATTTTGGTACATCCTCTTTACCTTCAGGATTCAACGGGCATGTCATTTACCAAATATCCATTCAGGTTGATTTTCTTGGTGAACCATGTTTCCTGTAATAAAATCACATTGTAAGATCTAAAGAAGTCCATAACTCCCAGATCTCCTTGCACAGGGTGCCAGCCTGCCATGTTCCATGAAATGATTTTAAACTGGTAGTCGTTTGTGATCAGTTCTTTCTGTTTAAACCCAGGCCAGGTATTAAAATGAGGATTGGATGTTCCTAATGACTGTTCAGCTTGATGTTCAATCAGTCAAGTTCCACAATCTGATTCAACTCTTTCATCTATGAAAACAGATCTGTTACCCTTCTGAGGCTTTGGAATATGCTTTATACCCTGTTTCCCCGAAAATAAGACCTAACCTGAAAATAAGCCCTAGTAGGATTTTTCAAGATGCTCGTAATATAAGCCCTACCCCAAAAATAAGCCCTAGTTAAGTGAAACCCCGCCCTCCACCATTGTGCAGCAACCAGAAGATGACATGACTGTATTTGAATAAATGTAGATTGTTGTACATGAAAAAAATAAAACATCCCCTGAAAATAAGCCCTAATGCATTTTTTGGATCAAAAATTAATATAAGACCCTGTCTTATTTTCGGAGAAACAGGGTAATTTATCTATCACTATGCCTCAAGGGGTATTCACATTGTCCAGTTCCTCTGGGCTGAGATAGGTTTTTTGAAGCCATTCTGCACTAGTCATTGATTTCCTTGAAAGCATGCTAGGCTGGCAAATTTAAAGTCAGAATGCTTGTATGCCAACCTATTTCCCTTGCTCTTCCCTTTCCAACTGTTCTGCTATCACATGGCTATTTATATTCTCCAAAAAACATCATTGATTGCTGAATCTTTTGTCAGAACCTTGGGTGAGGGTGAGGGTTCTCTCTGTGCTGATATTCTGTCAATTATTACATCCTAAGTCTGATTAGATAAAGCCAGAAAAGTCCTTAATAATTTCTTCTCTTCAGGGACATGAAAGAGATCTGATTCCTTTGTTGGATATACCGGTTCTTGTTTCCAACAGAGTTGTCTTGATTGCATACAGTGATGGGGGATGGGGTCTGAACATTTTCTAAATTAATAAAATTATCAAGTCTATTATCTTTTGATTCAGATTTAAGTTCATGATGGAGCAAGGTTGTATGAGTAGTATTCTCAAAAAATCAAGTCAGCACCAATCCTGTCCTCTGGAATTTACTCTTTTGTCCGTATACCTCCTTGGCAATGCCACTACAGCATGTGTATTAAGGAAGTAATGAAACCGATATTCTATCTATATTATATCCTTTATGGTAAACCTTGGAACAAGTAGATCTACAAGATGCATAAAACGAATCTTACATTGATACTGGGAAAGTCTGCCTTTGGGCTTCGGAAAATTTTAGAAAGCTAACTTTTTACAATTACAAATAATTTCCCATTTTTGCAATGTTACTAAGTTTGTTTCTTCTTGGGTTATGTTAGGTTTCTCAGATATTAGACCTAGTTCCTCACTGGGGACATACCATGGAACTTGTATGGCATCTGCAGTAACTGCTGGTTTATTTGTTCTATTTGTGGGAATAGTTAGCTTTGAATTATCAAGAGGTATTGGACTGATATGATTAAGTTGTAGCGTGTCATATTTAAAGCCTTTCTTCCAAGGCAGCTTTGATTAATTTTGTGCAGGGTCACCCAGCAATCTAAAAACTCATTGAAAATTCATTTTCTTGGACTTCACAGATTGCTGTACCTATTTTTCCCCCTTTTCTATTTGTTTTAATATTTTTACTTATTTATTTTCTGTGGGTACTTCTGACTGTCAGTCATCCCAAAAATTAGTTGAGCAGGAAAATGACCTGTGCCAGATTATTCTTGTCATTTGACAAGATGCTACAGGTGATCAAGTTATCCCAGGATCCTTGTGTTAAATATGCTAAATAGAAAAGAACTAACTATGAGCAATTTGTTCTTTATTTTTATGAGTTATTTCCAGGCTTTGCCATTCAGATATTCATTTTCTGCATGTTAGATTAAAGTTGACATTCTAAGCAGATGTACTTGAAGTATATTTAAGGATTTGTTTGAGTAGGGAAGGAGAAAGAAAGAATATAACCAAGCTGCAGAAATATATGGATGAAATTGTATATTTAAAATATAACATCCAAACTACCTGAAGGCAAAAATCACAGTTAAAATGATTTCACAGTGTTGCTGTTCATCTGTTCCTTGGATCAGTGCACTTTTCGCATACTTGTTTCTCTTTCCATCTAAATAAATGTGAGAAAGATCTCGTAATACCAGAAATGACCCTTTGTGCCACAGAAACAATATATCTGCCTTAAATGTGAACTGGAAAATTACAACGGTAATATGTGATATTATTAGCTGGTTAATCAGTTTGGGTTCTTATTCCCAGTTTCCCCTCAGCTTTTTTGGCCAGTAATTTGAATTCTAACATGATTTGGCATTTTCCCCTCAGTAGGAGAATGCGACACTCATTTGCATCTTCTCTGAAATTGTAAGAGCTCATCCTGTCTGAAGGTGACAGTTATGCTGTGTTACTGCATTTCATTCCATGGGGAATGAGGCTAATCTACTAATTCTTTAGCATCCAGGACCTTAGTTAGCTTCAAAGTGTCAGCTCTGAGGTGTATTATTAGTCACTTGTACATTCAGCTGCAAAGTAAATCTGCTTTTGACTAGCTGAATAGAAAAAAATCCAGAGTAAGAGTGGAATCATTTTAAAATTATTTTAAGTTATTAAGAGTCTTTTGCACATCACACAAGGTAAAAAAAGAGCCTGAAAACTTAGAGCCCAGCTGGCAATATATGAAATTATATTTTGTGTATCTCTGTGTTTAAATAAAAAGAGCAGCTGGAGGAAGGTGTTTATCCTCACTTCCATGTGGTCCTGAGTTAAAACCCATGGTCTTTGAAGATGCTGTCCTCTCAGGGTGGGGAATCTTTCTTTGCCACTAATGGCACCTTCTTTGACTCAACAAATGCCATCTTGGGCTGATGGTGGTAGTGTTTATCTGGACTGCACTGTGAGGGAAAGACCGCAACATAAAAACCCACAGGTTCCCTCACATTCTGTCACACCTCTGATTATGATTGAGATTCTTGCAGCTGTTATTTGAGATGTTGTTGAACATTTAATGTAGTTTTATTTTGATCCCCAGGCGAGCAAGATCCCTGCTTTGATATGAATGTTTGTCGGTGACATAGTCATTTTTGTCTTTTGACTTCTTCCATAAAACCTCCAATTAAAAACATGCTTATTCTTGTGAATATATATCACACTTAGCTTGGATGCTCTCTGTCAGTTGGATCTGCACTGTCTGGGGTTTGGTGAGTCACCTCTGTAAATTCAGTTGATTCAAATGGGCCTATTCTAACTGTGGTTTACTTCAGCATAGTAGGTTGCAGTTGGAGTAGGTCCATTTGAATCAGTGAAATTTATGGAGGAAGTGACTCACTAAATCCCCCTTGATTAAATTGACCTACTCTAGTGCAATTTGCTACACAAAGCAACAGGATTTTGGTCACTGTCTGATATTGTGCCATGCTGAAGTACAGTATACACTCCTAATGAATAATGAAGTTATGCCACTGACTACTAATTTTGCAGAGGTTTTTTTTTCAGGAAATGATGCCTCTCACTTTAGATAGTAAGCTGTATTAGACAAAAAGACATCACAGAATTCACCACACCTGTTGGATTAGAAGCAGTTTGTTGAATTTTTGATACCAATGTCTAACCACTTGTTTGTGTGTTCTGTTCCAGGGTCGTCATGTTAAAACAGGGCAGCTTGCAGCTATTAAAGTTATGGACGTCACTGGGGTAATGTACTCTTCTTATCTTGCTTTTTGGTTGTGCATCTGTTTGATTGAAGCATTAGAAAAAGATTGCTTAAGAATTTTAAAATATCTGTCAGTATGTTAAGGTTTTCCCTGAAGTATAGGCTACTTCAGTTGATCCTTATTTCTAAAACTCACCCATCTCTGTGCCTCTGTGATGAGTACAGATGGGGGTATTCATATACAAATACAAATACCCCCGCACAGGTGGAGATAAGAAGGGTCCGGCCCCATGGGGCCGGACGGTCCACTCACTGATGCGCTAATGCCACGGGATCTGCACTGCCATCCTATCGCTCCAGAGATCGCGATCACCGAACTACTCCTGGCAGGAGGTAGGACGACAAGCCCCTCTGCCAGGTTGAAGAGTGGCTCGGCGATCACAATCTCCAGAGCGATAGGATGGCAGCGTGGATCCCACGGCATTAGCGCATCGGTGAGTGGACCGTCCGGCCTCATGGGGCCAGACCCTCGTTATCTCCACGTGTGCAGGGGTATTCGTGTTCGAATACGAATACCCCCATCTCTAGTGATGAGCCATGACACACGTTCCCTTCATGGGGAACACTGGGTCTTCTGTGGCAATTACTTCAGTGCTTCAGCCACAGAGTTCAGAATGGATCTTTACGTATCAGCAGTGACAGAGGATCTATATTGTTAGATAATCTAAGATTTCTAGTCTCTACAAGGTAACTGGTAGAACATTCTTCATTTTTATTTGCTCTTCTTTTTTCCTTGTGTCATTCTCTTATCTTACTTCTCTCTTCCTCTTCTGTTTCTTCATGGCTATGAATTCAGCATTTGTAAAGAGCAGATCATTGCACGCTCTGTTTTGGCTTACAAATGTTCCCTTGAATGGCAGAACTCAGTCTGTCATATTTATACAAATTGTGGCAGACATTATAGAGTTTAGAATTGTAGGGGGAAAGAAAGCCTGGATCTGTATCTTCCCTGCCAACAGAGACCTGTCAAGAACCATCTTTACTTCCTTCTGTCAAGTAGGGAAAATCTACTTTTTCCTTTCAAAACGTGCCCACTGCTTGACTTCTGTGTAGCGTTACTGCTGGTTACTGAATTGTTTGCATAAAATAATGTTTTTGCTTTTATTTGAATTACATTGTTGTAGTATTTTTACTAGAGGCAACATGAGCTGCAACATTTACTGTAGAATAGTGACCTAAGAATAAGAATGTGAATATGCTAATTTCCTATGGGTTGAATGAATAATATAGGTAGCTGGCTTCTTCACAGACTTTGCAAGACAGCTTTCTTAAATACTTCCTATTTATGGGTTTCTTGAAGAGGAGGAGTGTGGGGTTGTGGGGGGTGTTGCTACTTTGTGTTAGCTGTTTGTCTAGTAGCAAAAAATATCTAAAGGGGACTATTTTTTTCTCCTTGGTACGAGAGTAGAGAACCTGTGCTCCTCTCGATGTTGAGGAATTATTCCTCCCATCACCCAGCTAATAGGAATTGTAGTTCAGCAGCATCTGAAGGGTCGCAGGTTGCTCAGCCCTGTCTTGCACAGTAAATGGACTTGTTTTACAATATTTGAGTGAGACCTTATTACTTTGGGTACAATCCATCAAAAACTATAAATGGAATAAATAGGTGGATGGGTACAGATTAATCTCATGCTCTGGAATAATACCTTTTAATCCCCCAGAGTCACATTTTATTGAAGGATTCACATTAAACTGGATTTAGACATTTCTGTAGCATTCTCACATGAGAAGTTGTAAACCATGTCTCCAAATTTCAGTCACTTGTCATCAAAAGTTTGTTTGTTGTGATAAACAGAATAAATAGACAAAACAAGCACAAGGTCCAGACAAATCACTTGCTTTTTGACATTTGTGTCCCACTAACAGGGTCAGGAAAAGAACCATGGCATTTTAAAAATTTATTTATTTATTTATTTATTGACTTTTATACCACCCTTCTGGCTGCCACGGCCACTCTGGGTGGTTCACAACTTGAAAACAAATAAACAATAATATAAAAACAATAAACATAATCAAAATTAAACATCAAATAAACAACCCACATAACTAAAAACTAGAAATAAATTAAGAGATTTTAAAGGCAAGGTGGCAGAATGGGTCGTATAAAACACAGAAACAGCCACTGTGTTATATCTGTGAAGATTCTCAAGTCATTTAGGTGAGGTTATCTAGAAGGTGAGTCATAGCAATTGGAAAGACGTCCAGTTGCCGTGACTCACCTTCCACACCTTCCACTTTTTTATGATGTTGTAGACTCCTGGAAGGCCTGCCTAAAAAGGCCATTTTAATGCATTCAATACGTATTGAATGCAAAGAAATATAATAGATGTATTCTGCTTGTCAGTACTGTATATTGATCCCATTTGGGTGTTGGGAACAGTGTTAATTTTCAGTACACTGGAAATCTTATTGGGGACAGAAATACCCTGTGATTCAGTTAGCTTTGGTTTTTTTTTTTTTAAAAGAAAATCCTAATAAATGAAGGTTAAATGAAAAACAGTGACATCTAAGAATTTGTCAGGTGTCTCAAAACTTACTGAGAAGTTACAGATGATTTAATTTTCAAGGAAATTGTGCTTGCTTTGCCTACCAGTTCCATTATTCTGGCTGGAAGGTTGGGTGGCCATCTTTAAGTCTACATACAGTCCATTTCTTTGTTGCTCTGTCCCTTACATAATCTTTTGAAATACAATGCTGGCTTTGAGGAAAGATGCTCATCTAATATTTTCCGTCATTTCTCTCCTGGTACTAGTCCTCAGTGCCTCACTTTACTAAATGGCAGCTTTCCAGACTGGATTAGGCTGGAGCTCAATGGAGTCAAGACATGCTATTGTGGGCTGATTTATTTTGCCAGTATTGGGAGAACAATGTATGTTGCAGCTCTGTGAGAGGAAACTTTTAAAGTGTTGAATCCTTATTATTATGTTTTGCATGATTCAGCTACACAGGAGCATGCAGAGAACTGTTGTATAATTAAGAGAATGACCTACAAAAATGCATAAATATGGTGACTGAGAAATTTACATGACAAATAGAACAGGGATTTTTCAAGATATTAAACTTGTTGTTCCTTTAATAGAAGGAAAGAAATTACACGTACCAAATTGGCAAAGGTGAAGAAAGTATAAAATTACTAATGCTTTCGGAAATATAAGCACATTGAGGTTTACTAACAAGAGTCTCGATTCATGAAAAACTCACACACCATTTTAAGCCTTATTGTCAATTTTCTTGCCTGGAAAAACAGTGTGAGATTTCAGAAAGAGCTTGTCTTTAAAACACATTTAAATGTAGGATTTAAGCCAACAAACCAACTTCTTTTGCTTTCAGTTCCATACAACAGCCCCTCCACCCCCCATGTAGGCCTCCCTTTCAACCTCCCTTCCTCTGAAAAACTCTACTGTATGGTTTTCCTCTTTCTGCTGTTCCAGTTTTCCCAGACTTTTTTTTTTCATTTTTCCGCAGCCATTTTTCTTTTGAGCATATACAGAGACTCCTTAGTAAGCTGAGATCCATGTACTGATAACTGGTCCATAATTAAATGATATATTTAGATATGAGGTTTAAAATCTAATAGCTCTAGGAATAAATACCTAATTTTCACTGGCCTGGCCTGGGTGTCCTTCTCATAAAGATCCGTTCTAGGTCCAAGCTTCAATGTGATGCCACTTTGTGTAGGTATCAAAACATGATCCTCCCCAACAGAGAAAATCCTCTCCCAGCTAGGCAATCCAGAAGGATGCCATGAAGAGTAACAATATCATAAACATCCTGTGTATTTCCACGGTACTATACTATGGTTATTGAGGACGGCGGGTTCCAGATTTTTAGGGGGGTTGTGTAACCCTTTATGGGTTACACAAAGGGTAAATTCCCCCCCCCCCTTTTAGTTGGTTTCTACTGAACTTTCCAGGTAGTGGTCAGGTGGGTGTGTACATTTTAAGTTATTAATTTTAATTTCTTACAATCACCAAAACTGAAGCCATGAGAGATGTGTGGTGTAAATTTAAAATGGCTGCTAGAGCCATTTGTCAACTGCTACTTGGTATGTCAAATGGGTGTGTGTGAGGACTTTAAAAGCCAGGATAGAAATCATCTGTGGGCTCTGCCAGGACACCAGGACCTTGATAGTATCCCTACCTAGGTATGGGTCAAGCTGTCTTACGATCGTTTTAATTTATCTATTATTGTTCAAATGTAGTAATTTTAATTCAGTCCAGGGGAACTCAGAGGCTGGCTGTGTCCAAGGGAAAACTAGGAAAAATGGAGACTCACAAGTGAGTTTTGAGTCCTGGTAATGGCTGTCTCTGAGGACATTCTCTGAGTTAGCTGTGTGGGAGGTATCTGCCACTCTGGTCAGAGCCATTCCAGCTCTGTAGAGTATCAAGTGCCTTCAAAGGTCACGGGCCGTGGAAAATTTACTGCCTATCACTGTACTTGCTGATAGGGCTACTCTGCCAAGGTTGACTTGCAGGTTACTCTGGACTTGCTGGAATGCCACTTCAGTTTATAACACTTTTGATGCATTTGCATATGCTAGTTCTTTCCTGCAATGTCAAGTGATACCTTTTATTTATTTATTCAGTGCCAGCTTTGTATGTGGTGCTCTGCAACAAAAAGTTATGACAGGTCCATATCGCAAAAGACAGAAAGTTTAAAAGAAGATTCAAGGAAGCAGCAGAGAGGAAGTGGAGTGGAAGTATTGGTTAATATTGGAAGAATACTTGATTATCCCAACTACCCATATATGGACTTAGTTATAGTAAACTATGAAGCGTAGGACGGCTTTTCTATACCTAGTTCCTCTTGTGTGTTTTGGATTGCAGTTCTCATCAGGCCCATATAATGTAGCCTAGGGTGGGGATCATGAGTGTTGAAGTCCAAAATATCTGCAAATTGTAAGGGTTGGACTATCAGTGATGGCGAACATATGGCACGCGTGCCACAGCTGGCACGCAGAGCCCTTTCTGCCGGCATGCGAGCCATAAGTCGCAAGATCGCTACTCCCCCCCTGCACAGCCAAACCTGAGAAGGCAGCTGCAGCCACGGTGCTGGCACTTCGGCAGGCGGATCTGGAACAGCTGGTGCTGGCAGCGGATCCGGAGTGGGGTCTCGAGGCACCTCCGTGCCGGGATTCCCCCTTCTGCTGCCACTTCCGGTTCCGCCACCGCCACTTCTGGTTCCGCCGCGGCACGCCGCCCGCTGTTGTTGTTGTTGTTTTTCCCAGTTTGGGCACGCGGGCCCAAAAAGGTTAGCCACCACTGGACTAGGGGGACAATCTGGTAGTTTTGTATAAAAAGCAACTTTTAATAGGAACTTAAAGGAATTAAGGAACTTGGTTGAATATAGTTCTGGGAGTTCTTTCCAGGCATAAGGAACTTTCCTGTGTGGAAGTGCCTTCGAAGAGATGGAGCCTGGTATCACTTATATCATCCAGACACATTTCCTAAATCCTGTTGCTTAGAGAAGTGGGTTGCAACTAGAGTAGGACCACTGAGTCAACTCCACCATAAGTTGCTTTGATTCAGTAGGCCTATTCTAGTTGTGAAATCCTGAAATCTTGTAAGCAACAGGATTTCAGCCAGTATTTAGGACTCTTACTTCAGCTTCACACCAGATGAGAAATTCAGTGATATAAATCTATACGTATCTCAGCCCTTTCTTAAATTCTGCGTCCAACAAAACTTTACACTCCTGTGAACAATGAACAGTATATTTGTTTGTGCATATATACGTGTTTGTATTTGCTGTATTTTTTTTGGTCATTACTCATGGAGTTATCTTAAGATCCTTAGTCATTTTGCTATCCCTCTGTGATTTCTTCAAAGATGATACAGTATTTTTCTTCGCTGTGGTACCTTGAAAAGGAAACAGTGCTTCTCTCCACATGTTGTGGAAGATCTGGTCAGAATATAGAATTGTTTCAGGAAAGTTCGTGTGTGCATTTTAGATGAGTACCAAAATGTCTTTCCGTTTTCTGGCCTGTAAACTAGAAATGAAGGCAGAACCAAATAAAATATAATGAGGGGAAGAAACAGTGGTCAAGGAAAAAAGAAATCAGCAGACCTTCCTGTTTCTGGTGGAGCTGGGGGACTTGGTGCCTACAGACAGACTGCATTTCTAGTAGTGGTACTTGCTCTTTAATGCCCTGGAATTAACTTGTAATGGCCAGTGCAGAAAATGTTGAGGAAGTTTTGAGTAGAGATATGGAATTAAGTAAAAGAAGAACGATGGCTATGGGAGAAAGGAACAGTGGGAGACAGAAGGGGCTCTATCAGAGTGAGCATTATTCCTTGAAATGCATGTCAATACTGAAATTATCAGTATTTCAACACTGTGCATATATCACAAAAAGTCTTGTCTTGGTTTGAACAAAGAACAGAGACTAATTCTGTGACTTTGCAAGCCTTTGTATCCTTTCCTGAAGGCATGATTTGTATAGTTTCAAGTCTGTTTGGGATGGCAGGGTTTAGCACAACAGCAAAAGATCACTCATTCATGTTTTTTTTTTCACCCTGCCTTACATTGTTTAAGGCCATCTATTCTTTGTTCCTTACCCTCTTCCCTCCCTCACCCATGCCCAGGAACCCAAGCAGCCAACTCCCCTCTTCTCTCAGCATTTCTCGCCAACAGCATATCCTGGCTGCAGCCTCGGCAAGGAGAATCCACTGGCCAGAAGGAGGGCAGCAGAAGCTGCTGCTGCCACTGCTGCCACTGCCCGTTTTTTTAAATACTCTTAAATACTTTTAAGCACTCTTAAATACGCAACTTCATAACCTGTCAGACCTTGTGCTTGTATTTGCTTGTCTTCCAAGGGAAAAAAGCAAACTGCTTTTGTAGGCGTACTAATCTCATTAAGTGCTGCATTCATTCATTACCATGTAGACGAAAGGGAGATAGAGCTTTTTCCATCTGGATTGGCTCAAGGGTGATAGTAAAAGGACACTGGGGGAGACAGCAAGAGATTATGAAACATGGAACAAAGGGCCAAATGCCTATGTCCTTTTACTGTCTTGTTGATGTTTGTAAATTTCAAACTCAATTTAGACATCCCAGGAGAAGTATGTGTGTGTTTTGTCCTTCATCCATCTGCTGCCTCCTCTTTCCTGGAGAACTCCTACCTGAAGAACTGTCAGTTGGTTACAAGATTGTGTCCTTAGCTGAGAATCAACTCTTCTGCAGATAGCTGTTGCCATCTTCCCTTACTGCACAACTCTTGGGACTGAGGATATATAAGCTGAGCTGCTGTGAGGGTGGGGGTGCCCTTTTAGGGGCAACCATTTTGGCAACACAAGGCAAAGGTCAGTCCACCTGTCTGAGTACTATGAGAAAGACAACAGACATTATTCATGCTCAGTTGTCTGCCTGAGTTGTTACCTGTAATGGGAGTGATGTGCTAATGTAAGCATGTGGGTTGTAAAGGGGAACTGAGAGAGGCCATAACCGTTTTATAGGGTAGGAAGAGACATGGCAGTTATGGGAAAACAATAGCTACCCAGAATTTCATCCTTAATGAGCATACCAATCTGACCTGTGTTATGGAGACTTGACTGGATGAAGCTGGTGAGTTAATCTCTGTCAACTTCATCCATTACAGCGTAACCTGGGGGGTAGGGAGGCAGAGTTGCAATGGTCTTCTGTGATTCTATTACCCTCAACCAGTACCCCATCCTACAGTCTACTGGTTGTGAGTATATTTATGTGTGGATGACTAGAAAGAAATAAAGATTCTGTTGATGTATCAACCCTGCTCAACAGTCTCCCTTCCTGAGTTCGTTGAGCCGGTCTCAGGATTGGTGCTTGAGTCTTCTTAGCTTGTGGTGCTGTGGGACTTCGTGCCATGTCCACTTTGTCAGGAGTGGCTCAAGACTTCATGTCCTTCATGATGACCATGGTTTAGTCCCAAATGGTTTCAGGCTCCACTTATGAGGCAGAGTGCAACTTAGGCCTGTTTCTTTGTGCTGGGTAAGATTATGGTGATCTGGATATGAAGGAACTCTATGTAGTCCTAACTGATGGTGCTTAGACTTCTTGGGACTCACAGCTTCTGCAGGGGTGAGAGGCAAATTAAAATCTTCCACCCAGGAGAAAGATGGATCTGGGCAGTTTCTTGATAACACTTGGAGAATGTCCTGCTGCCATGACAGGAATTTCTGTTGAAACTCTGGATGATCTCTGAAAAGGGGAAATGGCCAGGATAATAGACATACTTGTGTGCCCTTTCCCACAGAGTGGAGCCAGGCTAACTTCGGGAGTTGGCAGTGATGAAATGAGCAGGACAGCAAACAGTGGTGAAAACTCAGAAGTCTGATTGAACACAGGCTACAGCTCATAGGAAAGCCTTTGCTGTGACAGTGTGGGCATTTTAAAAAGTATTTTTCTCAGCACAGAATGACATCTGCTTAAAATCATTCAGCAGAGCTGTCTTGAGAGGTCAAAGGCCTATTATGATTTGAACAGTTTGCAAGACATTTTGGAGATGAGACTGCTCAGATTCACTCTGAATCAGATGCTGTTAATGAAACAGTTCCTTTAGACCTAACTTTGGCACCTGCTTGTCCAATAGTAATGGATAATTTTCTGTTTGTACAGCATGAGGATGTGGACTGGATCCTTAGAGAGCTGAGGCCCACCATGTGTGGCCTGGACCCTTGCCCTTCCTGGCTCATTAAAAAGGCTGTGGTAGTGTGTTGGCTGGCTGAGGGGATAAAGAGTGCGAAGAGTATCTCTTTTCAACAAGGCAGAATTCTAACTTGCCTAATTGGGGTGGTTGTAAGACCTCTGTTGAAATCTTGGGCAAGGCGCTTGAAACTTGCTTGGGCAAGACTTACGCTGGAAACTGAATAGAGATAATATGTCTCTGTTGGTTCTGCTGGCCTCTTAATGTTATTTGATGCTGTAAACCATGCAGTTTTTATGGGCTGCCTCTCTGGGATGGATCTTGGGGCAGTGTCTTCAGTCCTTCCTGAACAGACAGTTCAGAAGATAGTGCTAGAAATTTCCTGTTTTACACCTTGGCTAGTGACCTGTGGGGTCCCTCAAGGTTCTGTCCTGTTTAATATTTACATAAAACCACAGGGAGAGGTTGTCCAGAAAGTTGAAGTTCAGCATCATCTGTATGCTGGTGACATCCAACTCTTCTTCCTTCCCATTTAAATCTGAAGTAGGTGTTTTGGTTCTAAGCCAGTGCCTGGCATCAGAAATGGGCCTGCATTCACAGGCTTCAGTGGTAGACTGAAATGTATACGTACAGTGAGAGTAACTTGAATAACTTATGAAGCAGGCAATAAGTTCCATCTTTCCACGGTTCGTTTAACAAATTTAGCAGTATAAATAGGATGTATAGTAGTGGGGTTTTTTTTTTCTTTTTTGAGAATGCTGTTACATTTTATTACTATTATTTTATCATTTTATGCCTTTTATGCTTGTTTGTATGTATTTGCATGAGATACCAAATACTGTTTTATGATTGGTTTAATCTTATGTTCTTGCATATAGCCTGATCGGCTACAAAACATTAAAGTATTCGATTTGAAAATTAACAAATGAATATCTTTAAAAGAATATATATCTTCAGAAATAAACAATGAAGAAAAATAATACCTTAAAATAAGTCTGTTGTTGATTCAGTGACACTAACTATTTTTCTTTTAATTCAGGATGAAGAAGAGGAGATTAAACAAGAAATTAACATGCTAAAGAAATACTCACATCATCGAAATATTGCTACTTATTATGGTGCTTTCATTAAAAAGAACCCGCCAGGAATGGATGATCAGCTCTGGGTAAGGGGTGTTTTTTAAAAAAAGTAATTTCCCCTTCAGTCTTTGTGATATTATATAATTTACCTCTTGTCTTGCCATTGGTATTCTGCATTCCTCTACTTCCCTTTTAATAGAGGCAGGGAAGCGCAAAGTATAATGACATTAGGACATGTTGTAGGTTGTTACTAGAGTAGGCTCAGGAAATCACGGTCTAGCAGTGGTCCATATTCCACTTTGCCTGGCATACCAAAGGTTATAGCTCCATTCCCACCTAAAGTAAGGTGGGGAAAAAGTCAGCAGTGCATTCCATGACCAAAAAAGATAGCAGAGGGGCTCTTAGCTTCTTTCCTGTCTGATCAGCAGGTTTTTTAAATTTATTTAAGCTTATTTAGGGGTTAACTTTAGTTAACATTTCTTTTAATGTAAAATTTTGAGTTTTTTACCCTATATGACTTAAATAACTCAGGAAGTCTTCACTAGGACTAAAAACTCTGTAACTTCCTTCCAAGATATTTCATGATTGGAAATCAGGCAGTACTTACTCTGAAGGAAGACTTCCTGAGTCAATTGAGTCAGTTAAGATACCCCACCTTCCCCAGTTTGGCATAAAAAGAAATCCTAAAAACAACCAAATAGCTTCAAACAAGGGAAGATAGATTTGAAATACTGCAAATAAGGCAGAAAAGCAGCTAGGAGTTACGCTGCTTTTCTTTTGTTGGTGGATCATGCCAATGGTTTATAGGCCTTTTAAAAAAAACAGCAGCTGGGGAGGTCTTGAAGGGTGATGAAATTTGGCTTGGGAAGCTGCATGTAACCCTTGGGCATCATGAAGCAAACTCATTTACTAGACATTATTTTAAAAAGGTAATTTTTTATATTCTTCCAATTTGGGCAGCACAGCGAGTGTGATTCACAGCTGCTATTTGTGGATTGTAAGTATTAGCATAAATATATATTGTACAGTTATTATATCATTTTGTTACACATTCAGAACTGAGACAAAATAAGCATCTTTTCCTGAAAGTTTGTAGTGTATTACCTCTGTAGTTGAATATTAAAAGTGCTGGCATGGATCAGGTTTAACTCATTTCTGGGGCTCTGAGCAAATTATACATTCTTAATGTGTCCTTGGGGCCACATTTGAGAGCAGCATGGTGTATTTTGTCCCACCTTACTAAATCACTTCATTTTAGATGCCTGATTGCATTATAACTTGTGAGAATTCTTCCTGCTCCAGAGATTAAAGGCTTGTTTATTTTTCACTGTCTTCTTTGATGGAATAAATCTCTTTGCTGATAACACCCCAGTAATTCTCTTTATCAAGGCTGCTTGAGGTGATATGGGGAAATAAAAAGCCAGAGCTTTTCAATACTGTACAGATTAAGATCTTTTTAAAACAAGGCAGGTTTCTGACATGCTGTATTGTCATCATGCTTGGCGTGTACCGTACTGTTTTCACTGTGCATATTGGTCAGTAACAGAAATGAAGCCAATCAGGTCTGTTAAATACAGCTGTTTTCCTCAAATCAGAATACTATGTGATGCTAGCCAAATTGTTCTGCTGGCAAATCAGATCCTGTGCCACAGTTAAGATCCTATGCTGGATTAAATCAAAGGCCTGAGTAGTCAAACATTGTGTTCACACAGCAGCCAGTCGGTCTTTTTATCTAAAGAGAAGTAGGGATCAGTGAAGCTTTGCCATAAGGCCCAGCATGTCCAGAATTCCATGTTTGTTTGGTTTTTGTTGTTTTTAGTGAACATCCTGTAGAAAAATCAGTGGCAGCGGTGTAGAAGTTGGAAAGTGGGAGATTGTCTTGGGGGCTATGCCACAGCTATGAAAGCCATGCAGAAGGTGGCTAATTTGGTCACATCTCTCAGGGCTTCTATAGCGTTTTGTTCTGTTACACATAGAGCTGGAGATTCTTCTTCAATGAACAGGTTCTGGTTATTAGGACTGTTTTGTCTACTGATTTTATTTGTAGTTTTTAATGTTATGTTTTATAATTATTTTTGAAGGAGTGGACTTGTCTACAAAAATATAAATAGTTAAAATATTAGAATATAACAGTCTTTAAGGTACCATAAGTTTTTGTGTTTGTTTGTTTTTTTGCATTTTTTATCTTTCATTTTTCTCTGATATGCTTAAGAACTGAGACTGCAATGGAAGCAAGGTGCCCATTTTCTTAATCAATAGTATATGTTGTGGAACAATAATATAGTGCAAATACTGGAGAATGTTAATATGTTTACGAGCTTCCAGTCTCTAGGGAGTGATCAGAGAGGCTCAGTAGGAGTATTTTGTTGCTGCAGTTGAGCCATGCAACGCATTACATAATAAAGTGGGCATCTGAGCAGTGAAATCTTCACTGTTGTACACCATATGTGTGCTTCAGCGTCGTTTAAAAAAGAGATGTCACGTCAGTTTGTAGAATATCTATTTACTATAACTTAAAAACAGTCAATTCTTTCCCTGCTAAGACAGAAATAGTGGGAAATCACAGCTTAGTTAAAATTAGATAATGACAACAGGAGCCACACAAAAATTGCTGTAGAGGTTGAACTTGTGTCACAGATACCTATTCTTTTGTGTGGCTAGAAGAACCTACAGCAAAAGTAAAGAACACATGGCTCTCCAGATGTTGCTTTACTGCAGCTCCAGTCAGCTATCACCATTGGATATTTTACCTAAGGTTTATGGTAGTTGCAGTTCAACAACATCTGCAGGGTTGCACGCTCCCACTCTTGATCTAGATGGTGATGGGAATATTGCTGTCAGGAGTCAAGCAAGCAGATTAGGTCTTATGTTTTGAGGTCCAGCTTCACTAACAGCATCCATATCTGGTTTCTACTGTAGTCAGAATCATTTGGGACCTTACTCAGCTGGATGTTTATCATCTGTCCTCACTGCCTAGGGCATGACTTGTTTCATCACCACCCTGCCTCTACTTCCACTTTATTTATTTATTTATTTATTTATTTATTTATTTATTATTTATACCCCGCCCATCTAGACAAATAGTCTACTCTGGGCGGCATTACAAAATTTAAAAACAATAGAAACAATGAACACTTTCTCATTGCATTACATTTTTACTTACTTCAAAGATTTTGGTGCCTGGCTTGGAAGAGATTCATTCTTACAAAGTGATACAGAACTTGTGGAAAGCTGCAGATATTTGCATTAATTGATAGAACTCTGGAGAATTCTGCAACTTGAAGGATGGGGACTGCTTGTTGGGAGTGGTTTTGAAACATGGAAGAGAAAAGAAACAGGAGTAGTTATTGATATTGTATGTTTGTGTGTGCACGTGTACATTAATTAGTGCTTTAATTTGATTCATTTAGTCATGTAAACTTAGAGCTTGGCACAGAGCACAGTACAAAAGGAAATATCTCTTCCAGAGATTTGTGGTGTTAAACAGTCATTTATTTTCATGGCTCAACAAAGGCAAATCTCTCCCAATGAATATTTAACTAGTTTCACACCTTTCACCAGCCATCTCCCTATTTTGTTATATGTTGATGTTTAAATAACATACTAGCTTTCTCTCCTCCAAATGATCACATTTGGCTGTTGTCCCAAAGTGGAAGTTGAGGGGTTGGGAGAGGAGGAAGAAGTCACTTTATCCTTGCCCAAGATCAAGTCAATTCAAACCTCTTGTCCTAGTTTTAAGAAATCATTGACCTACTTGATTACTGTCTATCAGCTTCCTGGAACTAGCTTTTCTGGACTTCACATCACCATAGCACTATGCATCCAAGCGTAATAACCAAAATTCTTGCAGCGATGTGTATTCTGAACAATAAGAAACAATGTAAAGAAAGAATAAACATTTAAGATCCATGTTCTTTACATTGGCATTCCAGAGTGAATTCTGTAATCAAACCTATGGAGGCTTTCTTTACCTTCAGTATGTTAACACAACTACACATCTATAGGGTAGGGTAGGTGCCACTCAGCTGGATGTTTGTCATCTGTCATTACTGCCTAAGGTGTATTGAAGTGATTAACTAGAAGATACTGCTGTGCATGTACAATGGCAGTAGCTTTTTCTTGTGTTTTCCTGCTGATTGTGGGGTCTAGATATATCCAGTATTCAGGAATAGAGAGCTCTGAGGTTGGGGAGGGTCAAAGCACTGCTGACAGAGCCATTCCCTGGAGGGGAAAAAGGTACTTGATTGTTTCTGTAAGGGTGGATTGTTTCCATAGCAACCCTCACCATTTAGATTCGGAATGGTTGGTAAATATATAATGAACTGGTGAACTGAAAGTTGAGGGAGAAGAAAATACATATGCAGATCTTGCAGCAGAGATGTATTCTTACCAGGATCAGGGAAAATGTTCAAGACAGCTGCCCCAGTTTCATTGTGGAAGTGAGATGACAATTTCTCAGTGATTTTGCCCAAATAGCATAGTTGCTAGAGATGCTGTTAGGCAATCTACTTTTTTCAGGATAATGTGAACTCAGAAACTGAACTCGCCCTATCCTCTGATTTTGTTGAAAAGTTGAAGGATTGAGTCCAAAGTTGATTGGCAAGTGCGGGTAAGCTAATAATGCCACTGATTATACGTACCTCTTTTGCATTTGCATATAAATGATTATTAAAGCAATAGCAAATAGTTGTCGCTATTCAGTGGCAGATAAATTATCCAGTCTTGGAAAAAAAGTGGTTTCTTTCCATGTGTAGTAGACTCAGGAATTAATGTTTATTGTAAGGAAACACTTTCCATTTGGGTGACTGGAACAGGATAGGTGTCAGGTTCAGACTAGCTTGAGTGGGATCAAGCCAAGGAATGGGGATTCCATCTACTTTGGGTTCAGTCCTTGAACAAGAGAGCAAGATGCAGATTCCAGAGTGAATCTGAGATACATGGGGCCCAAGAGAGCTCAAAGAAAAAGCAGCCATTGATGGGAAACCCTTAACACCATGACAGGATGTATGATATTTCAGTAATGGTCACCAATATATCCTGGTACTAGATTTAGATTAGGCATCCTTCAGTCTCAAGAGACTATGGTAACGTGCTCTGTATGGAGGACTTGGAACAGCGTTTAGTGTGGCTGAGAAGGCCAATTCGAGAATGACAATCCCTTCCACACTGAAGACAAATACAATCTGTCCCCTATCCAGCTCCCTGATTTTGCTGCTTTTGGGACTGCCTCTTTGCCTCGGCCTGCTGGACAAGTGTCTCTTCAAAATGGGAGAGGCCATGATGCACCGCCTGCCTCCAGGCTGAACGCTCAGAGGTCAAGGTTTCCCATCTGTTGAGGTCCATTCCTAAGGCCTTCAGATCCCGCTTGCAGATGTCCTTGTATCGCAGCTGTGGTCTCCCTCTGGGGCGATTTCACTGCACTAATTCTCCATACAGGAGATCTTTTGGAATCCGACCATCAGCCATTCTCACGACATGCCCAAGCCAATGTAGACGTCGCTGTTTCAGTAATGTATACATGCTAAAAATTCCAGCTCGTTCTAGGACTACTCTGTTTGGAACTTTGCCCTGCCAGGTGATACCAAAAATGCGTTGGAGGCAACGCATATGGAATGTGTTCAGCTTCCTCTCCTGCCATGCACAAAGGGTCCAGGACTCACTGCAGTACAGGAGTGTACTCAGGACACAGGCTCTATAGACCTGGATCTTGGTATATGCCGTCAACCTCTTATTAAGCCATACTCTCTTTGTGAGTCTAGAGAATGTGGTAGCTGCTTTGCCAATGCGTTTATCCAGCTTGACATCTAGGGAGAGGGTGTCAGAGATCGTTGAGCCAAGGTACACAAAGTCATGAACAACCTCCAATTCTTGTGTGGAGATGGCAATAGAGGGAGGTGAGTCCACGCCCTGGCCCATGACTTGTGTTTTCTTCAGGCTGATTGTTAATCCAAAGTCTTGGCAGGCCTTGCTAAAGCGATTCATGAGTTGTTGGAGGTCTTCAGCAGAGTGGGCAACAACAGCTGCATCATCGGCGAAGAGGAAGTCCCACATGCATTTCAGCTGGACTTTGGTCTTCGCTCTCAATCTAGAGAGATTAAAGAGCTTTCCATCTGATCTAGTTCGGAGATAGACACCTTCTGTTGCAGTTCCTTTTGCATGACAGCAAAAAAGATCCCAAACAGGGTTGGCGCGAGGACACAGCCCTGTTTCACTCCGCTTCGGATGTCAAAGGGATCTGATGTTGAGCCATCAAAAACTACAGTGCCCTTCATTTCCTCATGAAAGGACCTGATTATGTTAAGGAGTCGAGGTGGACATCCAATCTTGGGAAGTATTTTAAAAAGGCCATCCCTGCTAAGCAAATCATAGGCCTTTGTGAGATCTATGAAGGCCACAAAGAGTGGCTGTTGTTGTTCCCTACATTTCTCCTGCAGCTGTCGGAGGGAGAATACCATGTCAGTGGTGGATCTATTAGCTCGGAATCCACACTGTGATTCTGGATAGACTCTGTCTGCAAGCACCTGGGGTCTCTTCAGCACAACACGGGCAAACAGCTTCCCTACAATGCTGAGAAGAGAAATGCCACGGTAGTTATTGCAGTCGCCCCTGTCTCCTTTGTTTTTGTACAATGTGACGATGTTTGCATCCTTCATGTCCTGTGGTACTCCACCTTCCCTCCAGCAAAGACAAAAGATTTCATACAGCTCGGTGGTGATGATCTCTTTACAGCACTTCAGCAGGGATGTTATCCTTCCCAGGTGCCTTGCCGGAGGTGAGGGAATCCAAGGCCACTTTTATTTCTGCTAAAGTTGGTTCGCTGTTCAACTCTTCCAAGACAGGCAGGCACTCGATGTTATTTAGTGCCTCTTCGGTTACTACATTCTCTACGGAATATAGCTCAGAGTAGTGCTGCACCCAGCGTTCCATCTGCTGTGCTCGATCACGCCTGCAGCAGACTTCAAGGGAGCAGATTTCTTCTGTATTGGACCTAAAGCCTGCTTGATACCGTCATACATTCCCTTGATGTTACCTGTGTCCGCTGCTATCTGTATCTGAGAGCAGAGCTGAAGCCAATAATCATTGGAACATCTCCTGGCAGCCTGTTGGACTTTGCTACAAGCAAGTCGAAGAGCTTGCAAGTTGTACTCACTAGGACAGGCTTTGTATGCTGCTAGAGCTCTCCTCTTATCCTCGATGGCTGGCATCAACTCCTCCGAATGGGCTTCGAACCAGTCTGCCATCTTTTTGGTCTTCTTGCCAAATGTGGACAAGGCGGTGTTATAAACAGCGTTCTTGAAATGTTCCCATCGTTCAGGTGCATTTGCATCAGCCGGGCCTGGAAGGGTTTGCTCAAGCGCTTGGGCAAATTCCTCCACTTTTCTTTGATCGTGAGTCTTGCTGAAGTCAATACGTGGTCTTCCTTCCTTTTTCGTGTGATACAATCTCTTTGCTTGCAGTTTTACTCTACTACATACCAGGGAGTGATCAGTATCGCAAACAGCACTCTGGTAACTTTGTGTGATCGTAGTATTAGGAAGGCTAGAACGTCTAGTGAGGATCAAATCGAGCTGATGCTAATGCTTCGATCTTGGATGTCTCCAGGAAACTCTGTGTTGAAGCTTCGTATTAAAGAACGTGTTGGTGACACAAAGACCATAGTAACAGCAAAACTCCAGCAAGCGTTGGCCATTTTCGTTCATCTTCCCCATGCCAAAACGGCCTAGACAAGTGGGCCAAGGATTGTGATCAGCACCAACTCTAGCGTTAAAGTCTCCGAGAATGAACAGTGGTTTTTGATAGTAGCTGCCAGATCGTCATAGAATTTGTCTTTGACTTCTGTTGTGGACGACAGTGTTGGTGCATATGCACTAATGACGGTGACCAGTCCCGCTGACGAGTGGAGCTGCAGAGACAGGATTCTTTCACTCCCCACAGTAGGTGGAACAATGGAACTCAGCAGAGTATTTCTGACCGCAAAGCCAACACCATGTTCCCTGGTCTTATTCAATGGTTTTCCCTGCCAGAAGAATGAGAAGTTTTTTTATTTGACAGATCCCATGCCTGGCAATCTCGTCTCTTGCACGGCAACAGTGTCCATCTGCAGTCTACTCAGTTCCATGTCAATGACAGCTGTCTTGCGCACATCGTGTATTTCCTGCAGGTCGTCTGAAAAGCCAGGGGTCATTGTTCGAACATTCCAGGTGCCCAACTTTAGCGCAGAAGTTTTCTTATGATTGTTGCATGGTGCAGGGTTATGCTTGTCGGCTTTCGCCCTAAACCCCACGCACCCCGTGAGGTTAACAGACTGTGGCGAGGCAGCACCTTACTGGCTGGGAACTGCCCAGCTTAAGGCGGGTGGTAGCTACCTAGTGAGGTGCAATGACCTCTCCCACCGTCGGAAGTAGCCCCTGGCGTCATGCTCTACGCCAATCGAGCAAAGACTTATAACCGGTAACTGCTACTTCCCGTGTTGTTTCGACACTGTAAGCGAAGGTGGAGTGTCCTCTCCAGAGCATGAAGCCTGGGTAAAATAATATGGAGGATAGGCTGTTACCCAAGCAGCAAATCCCCCCTCTCCACATCGCTGAAATAGTCCAATGGAAAGGCAAGAGTCAATACAACAGGTTCCAGCGCCGTCGCAGGAGTTGCCAGAACGACACGAACTGCCTCTGGGACTCCGGCTCTGGATTTTGCCTCGAGGTTAATTCCTGAAGCCTTTTCCATCAGTGGATATAGCCACAAGGCAGTGGAGGTTTGAAATCGGAGTTTTCCTTCTCCTAGATGGGCTGCCTTCCAAGGCTGACGAGCCCCACCTACCCGGCCTGCTCCTTGATAGTGCGGAGATTAGAACACAGGCCTCCAGCTGCCGGACCTTGTCTTCCAAGAGGACCACCAGCTGACACTTAGAGCATTTCTACCCAGGCACCTCATTGGCAAGAAAACAGACATGCCACAGGTGTTACAAATGCAACAGATCCTGCACTCTCCATCTCGATTGATTGGTCAGTTAATTAAAAAAGAGAGGAAGTCTGATCCTACCCCTAAAACTTTCCTGCGCCCCAGGTGTATGCCATGCTATTTGGCTTTCCTATTTACCAGATTAGAGTGAAAAATAGAATCAGAGAATTTTGCGCTCCGTTAGGGGCGCGCTTCTGCCAGCCCAGATTTAAAGCCAAAACCATGCGATCAGGGAGAACAAAGGTCAGCCCAGAAGAAAATACCTCACCAAATAAAATGTCCTCCCAAACACAGCTCACCTCCTGCCTCAGCTCCTCTTCAGGAAAAGGGCTCCTGGTACTACAAGAGTGAAATTGTGGAAGCAAATGTTTGTTTTTAATTTTAGCTAGACACTGAGATGCTTTGGGTGTGTTCTGTTTGTGAAAGGGAAAGAGGAGGAGAGAGAAAAAGGTGTAATGGTTACAGTATTTAATTAGTATTTAAGAAAGCTAGGTTCAAATTCAGCTTGGGCATGAAACTAACTGGGTGACTCTAGACCAGTTGCACCCTCTCAGCCTCACTTATTTTACAAGGAGTACAATGTGGAGAGGAAGAGAACTGTTTGTACTGCCTAGAGCTCGTTGGTGGGGTATAAAGGGAACAAATCATTAATAAATAAAACACAGACGGAGTTGCATTGTTAATTTTGTTGGCATTTTCAACATGTTTTCACTCAGAATTTTCACAGTACATCAAACTGGAAATTTCTGTCATTTAGCAATTGGTATTTGCAGTTATGTCCTATTGGGATGTTTGTCCTTCTGATTTGGTATTTCACTTTTAGTCTCAGTGCAGAAGTCTGCTGTTGCTGGATATTTTCCTGTACACTTGAGGTCTACTAAAAACACAATGACAAAGTGATTCCACATACTTCCTCATGGGTTTAGCTGCTTTCCTTTAGTTTATTGAATGCTTCAGTTAATCAAGGAGTTCTTGAACACCAAGTGAATGGGTTCACCCCCTGAATTTTTTTTTTAATTAAAAACTCAATGTTAAGGAGGTAGAAATCAAGGACAGGATGCTATGGATGGTTGAGCTGGTAGCACCAATAAGACAAACCTTCAAATTAATGGATGAACCTCATTCTGTTTCTAATGTTTGGTCCCACCTCTTTAATATTGCATGATTGCACTGTGTCAGAAGAATGCAGTCCCTTTTTAATTATGAATCATATGTATGTCAGAAGGCTGCACTTTTGCTTTTGGCCTTTTTTTTTTAGGCTGTATGGTTCTTGTCCATCCATTTAGTTTTTCATATGACTGTGCTCTAAACAGTAGTGATTGCTTATTGTGAAGCACACAAAGCTCCATAGCATTTTTCAGCTTTACAGGTTTTCAAAGCCTGATTTTATACTTCATTGAAATGTATTGGTTCAATAAATATAGATCATTTAAAGCCTCAAAAAGACAGATTCCCATGTTTTGTTTACTCATTTGAATCCACTTGAACCAATTGCCAAGAGCTATATATAAGTTGACTGCTGGTCAGGTAAATGGCTCAACATTTGCCCAGATTGCAGCTCATGCCTTTTAAAATCTTTGAAAAAAATGAATGGATCAAGGTATGCTCAGTTGTGATTTCTTGGCCCAATTCTCATGCTTCTCGTGTGATCAAGTTGTGATCAAGCAACCTATTACATTGTCGCTTGCAGAGGGAACCTCCACTCTGCGATGCAGAAAAAGTAACTGGAATTTTTTTCTGATGCTCTAAATCATAGGTTCCCAAACTTTTTTGCCCCGTAGACCACTTGCCGACTTATTTGTTTTCCGTAGACCCCCTGCCCCCTGCAAAGCTTTGATACAAGTCTAAACTTCCACCCCCAATTTTTTCTCTCTGACGTGGACCCCCTGCAAGTCGAAATCAACCCCTGGGGGTCCATATAGACCACTTTGGGAACCTATGCTCCTAAATAGTATTATCTGATTTATCATGTTTGGTTTGTTGTTGAAGATTATTAGTAACAGAAGGCAAATATATCATGTACAAGTCAGGTACAGCCATGAACCGCTTGTTTTCTGAACAGGAAGGAGTAGTCATACCTTATTTTTAAAGTTCACCATTGGCAACTGAACTCTAGATTTTCCAATGCTTGCTTTAGAAGAATAATTTACAGAATATTTTATATTTATCCTATCTAACATGATTGACTGTAGTACAACAGCCTAGACAACTATAGATAAATCCTGACACATATTATATAGAAATATTACAACAAAAACATAGCATCAGAAACCTTTGTATGGAAAATTTTCTGCCCCACATCTCTGCCTCCATTGGAAAGCTGCATTGTGAAGTGCTGCTGGTCAGGGCTCCAGCCAGCTGTCCAGTCATACCCCTCTCTAGGATATTTTGTTCCCTTTCTAGTTTGGTTTTTAGTCTTCCTCTTTCTCCATTGTTGTTGTTGTTTAGTCGTTAAGTCGTGTCCGACTCTTCTTTCTCCATAGGCAGCTAATATTATCTACTCACTAGGCATGATCAGTCCTTATTAAGCAGCTTAATGATATGAAGCCTACTGGTATCTCACTCTTGTGTTAGGTTGATGCTGTTTGGCTGTATAAGCATCATTTCAGAGAATGAGATCAAGTATAGGATTGATGCACCCTTTACATGCTCTATTTTTGTGGGTATTATAGTCATGCCAGCATCAGTTGCCACAGAGAAATAACAGCGTCATTCACTTGATTCCAGTGCTTTCACACTTTATCGGTGACATGGCATGCATATGAGTGATGGAAAAATTGGGGCCTAAACACATATCAGAATCTACAAAAGCCAGTTCTATATATATCAAATTTACTTGTCAAAAATTTCTAAAGGCAGTTAATAATAGTCTAGTTTTGGCTAAACCAGTCAGGATTCAGAAGCCAAGGTGACTTGTTTATATCCTGGTTCAAAAGTAATGGAAACTTGTGATGGTTAGCTATGGCTTTGTGGTTTGTTCTGTAACTTGTATCAAGTGAGAGGTAAATGTGCTGCATCCTGGAAAACATAGCTTATGCATATCCTAGTTCATTAAGCTAGGATTTGATTGTCCAAGTAAGAAGATTGTTAGGACTGTCATAGAAATACATTTGCTTCCAAACTAGGTGGAGTGTAAACTTTGTTCACTTGTATGTTATGCTTCTTTCTTTCTTTGACTATTCCCATACTTAAGCCTGCTTTCTCATTCACACATGCAGTGGTGTACAAGCAGCACTGAGTCCTACTGGCATGAAAATTTAACAGGAACTCTTTAACCTGTATGCAAATTTGTTGTGAGCCATTAACTCCATGGGAGACTTGAGAATTGCTGTCTCTTGGCTTTAGTTGGTGATCAGTTAAATGGAAATGATTGTTATCCATTTCCCTGCATTGTTTCAGGGAATGAACGAGACAGGAATTGTACAGTCTTGCATACTTAAATGATCTAAACAGATATCATCTAAATAATCATATTTTCCCCTTTCTCAAGAAGATGGTTCAGGCACCTTGTTTGAATTCTTTTAGCTTTTAAAACCTTGCAGATGAAGGGAGACTTGAAAGTAGAAAGACTACTATTGTTTGACAAATGCTTTTCTCTCTTAGCAGCATTGCCCTTTGCCAACTGCAAAATGATGTTCTGTGGGGTTATTGCAACACAGGATGCTTCTGTTTAATTATAATAATTGTACTTTTGTTTCCTTTGCCAGTTGGTAATGGAGTTTTGTGGTGCTGGCTCTGTCACCGATCTGATCAAGAACACAAAAGGGAACACTTTAAAAGAGGAGTGGATTGCCTACATCTGCAGGGAGATTTTACGGGTATGTATCCAAAGTTGTCTATCCACCCCTCTGCCTGTCATTGACAGCATATGTTGCTTAGGCCTGGTGTGGAAGCTGTGCTGTTTCGCCCCAAATTGTGTTTTTCTGCTTCAGGAGCTGGGGTTGGGGAAACATATTCCATGCCTCTCTGCCTCTCTAGGAACATGGAATATGTTTTCCTCTTGTCTTGATTTAACCGTGGTTAAGAATCACATCTGTGTTGGCCATCTAAGACTTTTTTAAAGATAATCTCTTGTTTTTTAAAGCATTTGTTTATTACCTTTTATCACATCTGAACTCCCAAAGTGGTTTTCTACAGATTAAAATGATTTTAAAAACTGATTAAAATCGTCGAACGAATAGTAATCCTGGCTCATATTAAGCAGAGTTACTAAGCTTCACCACAAATGCAGCAATGTCATCAAGACTTTGGGTGACAATGGAAAGTAGTAGGAATCTGCACTTGAAAGAGGAGAAGCAGAAGGAGTGCATATTCCCAGTGCTGGCCTCTTCTTAAGTGAAAATCAAAGTTTGCAGAGAGTCAGCATTACCTCTGTACCAGTCATATCTCTGCTCTGAATTTTGGCTCTTAGAAGATGGCTTCTGAGTCTTTATGTCATAAAAAGAGAAGTTTGTAAGTGCCTGTAGGTATGAATGATTCATGGTCACTTAAATATGATATATAATGAATGAGTGACAGTTGATTATCTCTTTTCTTTGCTCCTTTTAACTCCATTGTTTCTTTAAGAGAGAAAAAGAGTGTCTTTAATATTGATGGGAGCAAAGGTGTATCTAACTTAAAAGTTCAATTTCCTTTAAAAAAAATAGTGAAGTGAAGAAATATCTTATTAGTGATGGGTTCAAGTGGAATGATATTTTTGTTACTTTAAAGATGGGCTTAAAGTTCAATGACTTTTAGTGAAAATGAAAGAAGAAAGTACCAAAGTAGGATTGCAGTTGAACATTAAGAAGACAGAAACCATGAAGGACTACATAACTCTAATGTTTAGAATGAAGAAACTGAAATAGAGATTTTGTACACTTTGCTTCAACCATCAATCAAAATAGAGAGTGCAGCCAAGAAATCAGAAGAAAACTAAGACTTGGAAGGACATCAGTTAAGGAATGAAAAAAAGATAATCATATATAAGGATGTGTAACTGGAGACCAAAACCAAGATCATCCACTCTCTTGTATCTCCAGTCACCATGTATGGAACAGATTAAAATTATTTTAAAAACTGATTAAAACATTATCCTGAAAAATAATCCAATGGATCATAGTCCTGGCTAATATTAAACAGAGTTACGTAGCTTTGCAGCAGATGTAGCATTAAACCAAAACTCTTGGTGAGGAGGAGTCCATATTCCCAGTGCTGGCCTCTCAAGCTGTTGGACTCTGTACAGTAAAGAAAGTTGTCAGAAAAAAAAAATCAGTTACGTTGAAATGTGGACTGCCAGAAATGCAAACAAGTGGGGCCTAGATCAAATCAAGCCTGAACTATCCCTGGAGGCAAGAATGTTGGAACGGAGCCTGTCCACTGCGCCATAAGGCTCTTCTCACGTTGTGAGAAGACAGGAGTCTCTGGAAAAGACGATAATTCTGGGAGAAGGTTGAAGGCAGCAGGAAAAGATGAAAACCGAATACAATATGGATTGACTCCCTAATGGAAGCCACAGGCTTGAGTCTGCAGGAGCTGAGCAGGGGCTGTTGAGGACAGGACATTTTGGAGATTGCTTATTCATAAGTCAGAGACAACTTGACTGCCCATAGCAACAACAAAGATGGGCCAGTGTCACGGAGCTGCATTTAAAAATATTGAACTGTGGAGGTGGGAAGTCAGGAAGTTGCTATCATTTGTAGCTCAAATTACAGTGGGACTGAAAATCAGGGTCATTTAAGTATGTTATTGATTTCTTCACAGAAGGGGCTCTATTGAAAGAAACTGAAAAATCCAGCTGTAAATTAGGATGTATAGCTGCAGTAAGAAATTTATGAGGAGTATTGTTATGTGTTATCTCTATGTGGTTTTCCTGCAATTTCCATCAGGGAAATCCATAATGTGTTGACCTTCAGACTAGGTCTCCTGCTGGAATTTTCTCCAAGGAGCACACCAGTCTAAAACCAAATGAAACCCAGACTCAGTTTTTTAAACCAGACACAGACCATTTCAAGGAGTTAACACTTTTAAAAAGCATATTTGAATGTCTAATGATTGAGTAATTACTGAAGGTAGTGACACAAGCCAAGGAAATAAAGATTAGTAATTTTCAAGCAATTCTCCCTGGACTAGTCGGGCTTTATTGACTCTTGCTGTAGAACAGTCGTGTGCTTTCTGTGTCCCGGAAGTCAGTGACTGCTGCCCCAGGGTTATCTGGTTCTTCTTCTTCTCATCTGTGCAGTGTTTTATATTGCAGTTGTATCATCCATATAATTGCAGTAGCCATGTAGTACCCAACCTTGCAAGCACAGTAATTTTATGAGGTCAGCAGTAAAGAACACAAGAGTCAGGAGTACTTAATAGAGTCAAGCTAACAAAACACTTAAGTACTTAACTTTAGCACATGAGTGATCCATGGGGCCATTTTGATGTTGAAAGTGCATTCTTTCAGCTCCCTGCAGAGTTAAGTCATCTCAAGTACAAAATAAAGCAGTAACATCTTCAATCTGCAAATGAATAAGGACCTAAAACACACCCAAACTGGTTCTTTCTATCTTGTGGTGACAGAATTCAAGTTTGTTTACAATAAACTCTCCCACCTGCAGCATTTTGCAACTTGGTGTGAAAGGCAGACATCTTTGTGGCTAATCAGCTGTTGTACTTCCTTTTTGTTTCTGTCTCAGGAAACCACTGTTACACAGGCTAAGGTTTAAATTTACAATCTGGAAAGTCAGTTTCTTAAAACAACCCAAGAACAGCAAGTCAGGTTCTGACTGTTGAATTGTTCCACTTCATCTTTTAGATGTCAAAAGATCAGCCAGATCTGTCAGTTTGGCTGGTGGCTATGCAGTCATCTGAGGCATGTTGTCATCATAATCATGTGTGAAGCGAGTCATATTTTGAATCAGCAGCTCCCACAGTTTGCAAGCAGTGGCTGTGATTTATAGAAACAATATTTGAGCCAGTGGCTTGGTGTAAACTTACATGCTAATTTGTTCAGCATCAACTAGGACCACCCAGTGGGCTTTCCTCCATCTCTCAGCACACCTCATAGGCACACAGAGCTTGGAAAAGTTGTTTCTTTGGACTATGGCTCCCACAATTTCCCAAGTAGCATGGCCATCCTTCACAGAAGAGAATGGAAACTTTCCTTGTCTGCTATCTTGTAGGCCACAGTTCCTAAAGAGGCAGAGATGGATATTGTCATCTACTTTTAAATAAATAAATCAAGCAAGCAAGCTAATCACCTAAATGAAATAAATAAAATAAGTACATAAATTCTTGGACTTTCACAGGCCATTGGCCATGCTGGTTGGAGGATTTTGGCAATTAGTTAAAAAAATATTTTTATTCCAAGTTCCTTTCAATGCCCAAGACTTGTAAAGATAGGAATATGTATAGTCTGTGAAACAGTGTTCTATCCAGCAGAATATCAAACAGAATATTAAAAGTGTATAAAATTAAGTATCCCTTACTTCACTTGTAGGTACCCTTTGAATGGGATACAGAGCCTGTAGAGAACCAGCTGTGATTCTTATTTATTCTCTGAATCCACCTGGGTTGTAAATTTGCAGAGTTTCTGTGTTTGAATTTCCAGATGCATTTATGTAGTTCCTGGGTTTGAAAAGAATATTCAACAAATGTGGAATGGGCAGCAGTCTGCTTTGCTAGTGAGGCATGCATTAGTGGCAGCAGTGATGATCACCTACATCAGGGTTTGATACCCATTGTGGTGTAGTGGATAAAGTGACTCAGGAGACCTGGTTCAAATCCCTGCTTGGCCATGGGAACTCTTGGGAGTGGATCTGGTAAAAACAAATATCTCACTTATCTTGAATGCCCTGTTAGAGTCATTATAAATGACTATAAATCGGTTCCAAATTGACAGAACATAGCACAAGAAGATGGGATTGGGTAGCATGTGAGCTTCTTGATGTTGTCCTGACCTCCTACCCATGATAGCAAGTGGGTTGCGGGAGTTGCAGTTCAGCAGCATTTAGAGAACTGCCTGATAATCATTTGTATTGCTGATGATCAAATTAGAGAAGAGGAAGGAAAACCTATTCTTTTGGTCTACTGTCATCTGCTCCTTATTGACTGCAGAATTTCATATATTTGATAATTTTGTTTGTCAGTGCAGCTGATGGTTTCTGCATCTGTTTTAAAAATGTGTATGCTTTGGCACAATTACTGGCTGTTAGCACAATTTGGCAGGGAAGAGAGATCAGTATTTGAGCCCATTCTTTGCAAAGTAAATACCTGGTTCAGTTTCTGGCATCTCTGGTGAAAAGAATGAAGCAAAGGCTTCCTTGGAGAAGAACTGAATTAGATGGACCAATACTTGAAGATGAGGTGACTTCGTGGTCTCACATATTAAAGGATATATATAAAGCCCCAGTATCGAACCTATAAAATAAACAGAAAACCTTTTGAGGAAAATGCACCTCAGATGTAATAACAATAAATGGTAGGAGCTGCCAGAGAAAATAATGTTGATTTTGAAAATTATGAATGCTAAAGCAGAAATGAATTTAGTCATGAAAACAAACCATAGTTTGGTAGGACTGCAATTTTAGGCAGATATTATTTTTGAACTTTTCTGTGTGAAGTAAAAACATCTTACAAAAGGGAGAGAGAATTAGTGACCTAATAAAAAGGTACAGTGACAACTTAGTTTGCTTCTAGCCTTCAAAACAAGCTTTTAATATGAGCTATGATTCGATTAGGGCAGTGCTCAGACTGCATAGTAATTTGTGTTCTTGTGTTGGTATTTCCTCCTTCCCACCCAACTCACAAGCATTTGTTTCAGCAATATATCATGGAATATGGAGTTTCAGATTACATGTAGTGAGAATAACAAGATGAAGCAGTAATTTGCTGTTGTGAAGATCCTTTGAAAGGTGTATGTAACATTAAAACACATAATTACTACTCTACCATGGAGTGAGAGTTACAATTACTCTTTATATTTGGCTCAAACGTGAAGTATACAGTTTCGTACATAATAGCAAGGATTATAGTATGGTTATATGGACATGTATGTGTGTACGTGCGAACACACATATACACACACATATACATATTCATAATGCCAATATTACAATACCTGGTAACATTTCATCAGAATTTATTCCAGAGCAGTTTACAATAGTTGAAAATATAAAACCCACACAAGGAAACAAACAAACCTGTCCAGCTTTTACTGGTAAAGCTATTAACCCCTGACTCCTGCCTTATAAACATTTCAAATTCTCCTGAGCCTCCAAAAAGCTAGGGGTTTTCTTCAATTTTTATAACCCACATCAGTAAAAAAAAATCAAAGAATAAACTACATATGGCCTGTTACTTACTTTAACTGAGCCAGATCCATTAGCTTATTCTGCTGTGTTTCTGTTGTGTTCTGAAGGATGTGCAGTGTTGTGTAGTGGGTAGACTAGAACTCAGGAAACATGGGTTCAAATCCCTGCTTGGTCATGGAAACTCACTGGGGCAGTGGCACTGGAAAAATCGCTCCTTAAATATCTCACTTACCTTAAAAGCCCAATTAGGGTTGTTATAGTAATTCCAACATTCTGATGGGCAACAATTTTGTGAGATACACTCAGAGTTTAGCCTTTGCCACATGAGATCCTTAAATGGGAAATGTCAGGGTAATAAATTGGTATGTACACTTACTGTGTGTGGTGTGGTATATAGGGATTACTGAAAATGCCGCCTGAGGAAAAAGTTTTATGTTTATACCTACTTATTAACATGACAGCCACTTTTCTTATATTTATATTATTTATTTAAACTTCTGTCTCACTAATTTTTCATGTGTTTAATAACATTTTTAATATATATATAGCAGAAACCGTATACTCAGTTCAACAGGCTAATCTAGACAAAGAAGAACAGTAATGTAACCAGTCTCCCGTTATGGTATGGATGGATGGGGGTTGTTGACAAAGTGGAGAGAATAGAAAATGAATGTATTATTTTTTCCATTCACCTTTTTAAAAAACTCTTGAAATGAAATGTTTCTGTTATGGACTTCTTTAGGGTTTAAGTCATCTGCATCAGCACAAAGTAATCCACCGAGATATTAAGGGGCAGAATGTTTTGCTGACGGAAAATGCAGAAGTAAAACTAGGTAAGAAAACACACCTATACACAACATCTGTACCTTTTGGAAGAAGCAAGGAAGTGTTGGATCAGGCTGAAAAAAAACCCACTGCCCTGCTCTGTTAAAGAATAGGACACATGCTGAGAGCTTTTCTGAGACAGGGGTGTGCCATTTGTGGTCATTCATATGTTATTGGACTGCAACTCTCATAACCTTTCACCACAAGTTATGTTGGCTAGGGCCAATGGAAGCTGCAATCCAGCAACATTTGGGGTACCAACAGTTAGTCTCTCCCTTCTCTAAGAAGTACAATGAGACGTTGGCCTTAAACTAGTGTATTTCATTTAATGACGTTGTAAAGAAGATACAAGAGTCTTCATGGCAAGGATCACTCTTCAGAATGCAGAACAATGTAGAATAAGTTCATAAAATATTGAAAACAGTGACTTTTGCTATTTTAAGTTTCTTAAGGTTATGGAGAGAGCCAGTGTTGTGTAGTGTAATGGTGGGCTAGGACTCAGAATATCTTGTCCTGTTCAAATCCCCACTTGGCCATGGAACTGCACTGGGGGATATTTCTTCTTTGTTTATGTCTGAAATGCTGCAGTACAACTAATAAATGTATCAGATAGTTTTCCCCCAATAATGGGCAACATCAGAGCATTTCGAGCATCTAGCATGAGATCTTCCATATCACACGTTGAAGGGCATAGAGTACACTAACATAGGTGTGAAGTTGACTGTTCTCAACATGAAGTGTGTAGATGCCAAAACCCTATTGGGCAGTGGCAATGGCAAACCACTCCTTGAGCATCTCACATACCTTGAAAATTATATTTCGGGTCGCCATTAAGTCGGAAGTGATATGAAAGCATGTAAGAAAAATATGGTCACAAAATAAACCTATGAAAATCCTTAGCTTCTGCTAAAAGAAAAAATAGAAAGTGAAGAGATTCTGAATAGAAATATCAGTGGTCAAAAGTTTGGGGTTGTTTCCATTCCTCGTGGCTATGAATCTCCCCTAGGTAACCCTGTCACTGTTGTAGATGCATTTATCCTCTCCCTGCTTGCACTTCTTTGCACAGTGGAACTATTCTTACCAGGTCCCTAGAACTTGTTGATGGATGGGGAATGTAAACAAATCAACTTCCAATGGACACCTGAAGGATTTGGCTAGGTTGACAAGGGAAGAGAGAGAATGAAAACTAACGAGGAAAGGTGAGCAGGTCCCTTGTACTGGTTTAGACTACCTTATCTGTGGAGCACAATTGAAGGCCTGCATGGTGGACGTTAGTCTGAAGAGAGACTGCTTTTGAGTGTTTTATCTGGCAAGGAGTGACATGTGGTCCTATGGGCAGTTGGTCCAGAGGTACATCTAAATGCCAGCCAACATCTTGGATTGCCTTAGGTAACCTCCAAGAAGGAGAGAGACAATTGTGAAGATACATTCTGAGGCCCTCAATGATGAGTCCTGTACTGACTTGGTCCAGCGATTCTCAGGGCTGAACTTCCCAAGCGTTTTGTGACCTCTCACCCTTTTAAACTGAGTGGAACATTCATCACTTCAATATTCATGCATATAGCATCAATCTTTGCTTAGCTTCACCCTGTGTGAAATTTAATATGACCTAACTTGTATTTTCATCTTTATATGACATGAGTCAGACCAATTTTTTTTAAAATATGTTTTTAACTTTACAGTGGATTTTGGAGTCAGTGCTCAGCTTGACAGAACAGTTGGACGTAGAAATACATTCATTGGAACGCCCTACTGGATGGCCCCTGAGGTTATTGCCTGTGATGAAAATCCCGATGCCACTTACGACTTCAAGGTACCTCAAGAATTTGGTTTGTGTCATCTTCTGGTGTCAGTCCTGAATCATTGATAGGTTCATACACTCTTAACATGAATAGGGCTGGAGCTAGATAATATACAGAATAGTTCCACACATGGATGAGTATAGAGGATGATACCGGTGTCTTAAGTAGAACCAACAGGACCCAACTTGCCATGAAATAAAGTGAGGGAGCTCCCTTAAGCTACAGACATGAAAAAAATGACAAATTATTATTGGTTATTTATCTTCTTCTTGGCCAGAATCCTACTGATGTTCATTTAAGGTTTGTGTAACTTGCCACACCTAATTGTGGCTGATTTCCAGAATGTCAATCTGCTTTTTGGTTACTTAATTGGGTGCGTAACCAGGCCTGCTGCAGAGGCATGTCCTGGTACCTCAAGAATTAGCCTCAGTTAGTCACAGCAAGTTATGCAAAACATTTGCATTTACTGAGAGAGATACAGAAGAAGTTCTTTATATATTTATTTATTTATAGTATTTATTGGATTTCTATCCCGCCCATCTAGACCAAAGGTCTACTCTGGGCGGTTTACAAATTTAAAAACAATAAAACCAAAAACATATATTATAGATCTTGTGGGATTATCTTCTCCAGTTGCCAAAATAATTTCCCTGGCTTTGGCAATTGGATGCTGTGCAGCTTAACTTGGATGGGTGGATGAATGCCACTTATAACTCTGCCTGAGACTGCCAGCCTTGAGTACCAGTGAACTACTCAGTGGATTGCAGTATGTTTATACCAAGAAGGACTTTGCTCCTGTTCTTAGTATTACAGCCATAGCTTCATACAGCTCACTACAATGGGCATCAATACACAGACCTGTGGAATCCCAATTTCCATCCCATCCAATCCTGGCAAGATGTTTCAGCGGAAAGCACAGTACATAAAGTAAATTAATGGTTTCTTTGGAGAGCTGCAGAATTTCAAGGCCAAAATGCAGTGACTTCACTAATCTATTTAAGCAAGCATACCTAACTTGGCAACTTTTAATTTGAAGAGAATGTAAGTGTAAGGCTCTGAGCCAGCCTGTGTTCCATGTTGAGGCCCTGTAGGAATTTTCTGTTGAGAATATTTTCTACTTGGCTCTTATTTGCACATAAAGGTACTGATTGCAGTAAACATGACTTTGAAGAGCAAGAAATACCGAGGAGGGTGCAATTTTTAGCAGAACAGGACCAAAGGCAGTTTACTTTTAAAATATCTGGTTGGAATCAGCCTGTCACAAACCTGCTCACTTCCAGGCAGACAGCAGAGGCAGTTTTTTGCGTGAGTGAAACCTGTCAAAAGCTTGTCAGTGAAGGTTCTCTGCTTTGCCAGTACCAGATTGATTCTCTGTTGTTGTTTTTTTATGCTGAACACAAATCTGGAGGGTTGAGCAGTCCATAAGGCAGGCAGTCTATGGAAAGTGAACTTGATATTCGTTAGGGATTTGTCATTGTCATTAAAATGTTCGATTTCAAGCCTAGTGCCAGATGGTCCTGGACTACAGCCAATTGTATAGAACTATGCACCTTACCCTAAGTTCTACACACACACACACACACACACACACACACACTGTAATGCAAAATAGAATAGAAAAACCAAATAGGTGATGCAATTTCTGCAGTTAGGCTCCTAATCTGTGTTAATGGTATAAGACAAAGAAGGGAAGTGGAAGAGAGCAAAATCATATAGTAGAGACATCTCTTTCAACTATCACATACAGAAATGAGTTTTCATCTGGAATTTACACAGATGAGACATAGAGAGAAACCCGTTGCCCTCCAGATCTTTTTTTGGGTTGTAAATCCAATCTGGATTTACAACCCGCTGTTTTTTTTGTTTTTTTCCCAGTTTGGGCACGCAAGCCCAAAAAGGTTTGCCACCACTGTACTAGGCCATTAGAATAGAGTGATGGGTGTGAGAAAGGTGGTGTGAACCATGAAGGGCTTTTAGTATTTTCCCTAACTGCAAAATTAAAAACTAAAATTTTGGAATTGACCTTCAGTGTGATGGTAAGCTTCTTTGGGTGGTCATTTGTGGCTACATTGGGTAATCTATGAAGTTCCACTTTTCCAGTGGGAATATGGCATTCAGTACATGGTAGAATTTCTTAACAGAAGATGAGGTCAGAATTGCCTTTTTGCGTCGAAGGAGCAAATAAGTTTATTAGTCTAAATCGATAGCCTTCCAAGGTTGCTCAAGTTAAATTTTGACAGGAAGTTTTAGATGCGTTTGTGATGTGATTTACATAATAGTTGCTGGGTCCTCTTTAAACACCTGCCTTTTTGGGGGGGGGGGGCAACAAAGCAAGTTGTTAATTATTTCAAGGCATTCATATTGGATCCTGTCATATTCAGCCGCTTGGCTTAAAATAATAAACACGAAAGCCTTTGTGACTTAATAGGAAGAGGAAATTCCAAAGTATGTAACTGTCGAAAGTAAAGTGCTTCTAATCTCCCTGTATTTTTTAAATCAACCAAAGCCAACTTCATAATCCACAAAATAATAAACACAGTACCTTAGAGACAACACTCCATAGCACAAAGGAGATATACAGAATATGTCCTGTAATTGCTTTAGCTTTCTCTTCTGCCTCCTCTTATTTTCTTTCTTTCTTTTTTTTTGCAGAAAGCTGCAAAATTTACTCAGAATCAAAAGGAAACAAATTAGTTTTTGGTAGAACAAACTATGTAGATGTGTTAGCATCTTTTCTTCTTAAAAAGAAGACTTGGTATTTCTGCCTCATTTTATTTTAGATGTAACATCATAGAAGACTAGCAATACAAACCAACTGCAAGCATGCACATTTCTTGTTTTGTTATTTCCTTACATGTGGCACATGGCTACGGATCCATTTTGTGAAACTTTCAGGTTATATTGGCAGTGGCAGTCGTTGAACTTTAAAAAACATTGTTTTGTAAAATGAGTTTTACAAAATGAGTTTAATGGCAACGGCTCTCCTGTCTCCTCCCACTGCAACAATGTTGGGAAGTGGACCCAGGAGACAGTGTGAAATCTCCTTTTAGCGATCTTTGGACTGTCACTGAATCACCATTCCTGGGTGTCCTTCAAAGGAGAGGGGATTGCTATGAAACATCCTGAATGAGATGAACAAGTGATCATGTGGGTTGGACATTCACCATGTCATTTCCAGACATGGTTTTGGCATCTTGCATGATTTTGTAGTAAGCTGCTACAAAAGTCAATAACAGTAAGTATGGCCTGTCATAATAATAAACAAAAATACAACCAGTGGAAATATAATGCTGACAAGGTTTGAAAAGGACACTTGTTGAGGCTGAAGTAGAGTCCATTGGCTAGGAGCTTGTGGGAAGAAGCCAAATCAGTGTAAAGAAGGAAGAAGGAGAAAGGCTAAAGAAGGAAATGTTGGCTCTGAGAGAAATGTAACATATACCAAGAACTCAGAAATAGCTCAGTGGTTTAAATGAGGAGCCAGAGTTTGGGAGTTTGATTCCTCACAGCACTTCCTATGATTAAAGCCAGCCTGTATGGCCTTGGGTAAGCTGCACAACTCCAGGGCACCCCCAGAAGAAGGGAAGGCAAACCACTTCTAAGTATTCTCTACTTAAAAATCCCTGAAAAGGGCCACCATAAGTCAGAGTTGACTTGATGGCACATGATGATGATTAGAATTCTGTGCACACTGAACTGACACTTGAAGGCAATGGCTAACGGGAATGTCTTTTTGTGCCAAAATGTTTTCAGCATTGTAGGCTGACACACCTGCTTTGGCTCTTTGGTATTTTAGAAAGAGCTTGGAAGGATGCATTCACTTGCTATACTTAAAGGGAAAATCTTCACCCTGCCCCAACCATGTTACTACTCCAAACACACCCAAACACGTCTGAGTTTAGAAGCTAAAGAAAGTTGAGCTATTTATTACTTGGATTGGAGACTACCAAGGAAAACTGGAGATCTCCACATAGGGCTGGGAAGAATCATGTCTAAAACCCCGGAGTGCTGCTGCCAGAGTTAATCAGAGTTGAAAGTACCAGGCTACATAGACAACACTCGGACTCAGTATAGGGCAGCTTTCTAAGTTCTTCCATTCCATGTCAATGTTTATGAACACTGAATTCATACTTGGCTTCATCATTTGATGAATACTGTATAAATACGTGAACCAATAGCCACTATGGAAGTGGAATTTCATTGCGGTGCTTACTATATATGACTGAGTTCCAAAGCAAGAGCTTGGGGCAATGCTGGCCTGTAGCTCAAGCAGGGTAGCTGACCATATCCCAGATTGTTGGGCTGAAGGTGTCCCCTACTCAGACCACATGCTTCTCCTCTGTTTGAGTTGGAATAGGGAGGAGCTCACGATGGGCATTACTATAATTATTGATATCTCCTACTATGGTTATAGCATATTGCCCAACCTCCAGAATGTCAGGGCTTAAAGCTTGGACATCTGGCATGCCATTCAGGTATGCTTCTTTCACATACTGAAGATACTGCCTCACCCAGAGAGTTTCTTGTCATTTTAAAAAATTGTTAACAGTACCAGCCCACCTGAGCTGAAGCTGAAAATGCAGAAATGAATCTGTTCTATTTATTTAATGTTTCTGGTACTGACTTATTTTATTTAATGCAATTTGTCTTCTCACTTCACGGCTTAATGGCCCTACTTGTGCCTCCTGTGTAAATACTGAGAAGTTATATTTTTAATCTTTATGATGTTTTTTTTTTCATTCCCTATCTCTCACAGTATGTGACTTGAGTTGTTTTTTTGAAATTTAATCTTTTTTCTTTTCTTAACAAAACATGACTTTTGATGTGTGTGTAATACCCTGGCTTTGGTGAAAGAATTGTCTGTGATGGACAGCAGCATTTTCAAGGCATGTTAGAGTTACTTAAAAGCAGTTAGAAATGTCACTTAGCAAAGTCAGTTATAGTAGAGAGATTGCTTGTAATTGGATGAATGTGAAAAGAAGGACTTAGAGGGTTTTTAGTTATTTTTAGCTTTGTTATTTGCTGTTAGTTACTACTAGCATCTTATAGCAGTTATAGCTTTTTGAGATCACAAGCAATGCCCTATTCAGACTGGAAGGACATATGCATCTCCCCACTCCGACCCAACTCCTACAGACTCCCAATGGCGTGCCCAGTCTAGCACTAGTTGTGATATTGGTTACATGATTATCTGCAAGACCTGTGATGCAGTGAGAAGCCTGCCAGAGCAGGGAGAATGCCTATACAATTGCCTTCCTCTCTGAATAGGATCCTGGCCAATATCCTCATTTAAAGGTAACACAGTCTTTGGCTGAAATGCTGTTTCTTAGCGTAGTAAATTGCACCAGAGCATTGAATCCCTGGGAAATTTGATGACTCAGTTCCTCCATAACTTCCACTGATTTCAATCAGCCTACTGTAGTTGGGACTCACTACTCCAGGTCACTTTCTTGTGTTAATCTGGGGTTACTCCAGGTCACTTCCTGGTGTTAATCTAAATCACTCACCTCTCTGCCTTCCTCTTCTTGGTCTCCCCTTTTCTTTTGTCTCTTTCTTCCACATTCCCTTTCTTTTCTACATTTCCTCACTACCTCTGTCCTGTCAAACTTTTCTATCTCTACTGAGATCCTTTTTTGGGGGATGGAATGCCACTTCTTTCTATTTTTATTATTGTACTTTTTAATCTCACCTTTTCAACAATGTGCTCAAGGCAGTATATGTAACTTCTTCCTCTGCTTTTTATTCTCAAACCTGTGAGGTTAGGTTTACCGATGAGGACTGGTCCCAGGTTACCCATTTCAGATGGTGACTAAGGCTGCAACTACGCTGGCAAGCCAAATTGAAGCAATTCAGCTTTGCTGTGACTTGATTTGCAACCTATTTTACACTTTTGTTTTGGTGTCAGTGTCCACACTGGACCCTCAAACTGATGCAGTTTGAGCTGCACCACAGCCCCCAGGCCCACTTCCTTTGATCCTGCCCTCTGCCAATCCCCAGCCATCTTTTTATGGTTCATTGTAAAGCTGACGAGCTATTAAAATGTTGTACAGCATGAGGGGAAAGGGACAGTTTTCCAGAGTTCTCCATAATCTACAAATACATGCAGACATACCGCAGAAACATAGTCTGCTGTAGTTTCTCGGAGTTGTATTTATTTAATAGTGACTTTTATCTATTTTTTGTTTAGTTTAGTGCTAGAGGTAATCTAGCACTAAAGTTGTATAACAATGTAGTGATAAGGTGATCCAGCATTAACTAGGTAAATTGTTTAAAAAAATACATCAGGGTGACTGAGAAGAAAGATCACAGATTGTTGTCCAAAATATCACAGCCTGCTTAGTACATCGCCAGAATACCGGCCACAGTCACATCGCCCACCCTTTTGGGGGCAGGCGATTCAAATCATTCTAGTTTGGGGGGGAAAGGAGATCTCTGTTGGGAGCAAAAAGGCCTGGACTGATTTGAATTGGCCCTTCTGTCATGTGATCAGTAAAAAAAGAGAGGAGATGCATCTATTTTGCACCCACAACAAATCCCATATTATTTGACTGTGTAGTTACAGCGATTTTTCTGGGCTTTGGATTTTCTGTATGCATTTTCCAATATACATGAAATATACTATTCACCTCAGAGATGATCTTCTACTTGTTCTGTCCTCTGAACAAGAGCCCTGTGAGATAGAAGCTGACCCAAGGGCACCTATTGAGCTCCAGGGCTGAGGAAATTTGAATCTACTCTTCCTGGCCCTATTCTAGCACTCTAACCACTATGTTACACTGTGCATTGTATTTTTATTGTGCTCATTTAAAAATATTTATGGTGCGTGAAGATCCATGTTTGACTTTTGAGTATTTGGCTTGCGAGTATATGTAATACACCTGGACTTCAGCAAAACCTTTGAGAAAATAACTCAGGATATTCTGATTAGCAGGCTAACTGAGTGTTGACTGGATAACACAAGTGTTGAGTGGATACACGGTTACAGGATCATACTCAGAGTGTGCTATCAATGGCTCCTTCTCAAACTGAGAGGAGACAACAAGTGTGGGGTACCACAAGGCTCAGTCCTGGGCCTGGTGATATTCAACATTTTTATTAATGACTTGGATGAGGAAGTGCAGGGAATATTTATCAGATTTGCAGATAACACAACATTGGGTGGAATAACTAATAATTTCAAAGTCAGGAACAAAATTCAAAAAGATCTTGATAGGCTCGAGCACCAGGCTGAAAACAACAGAATGAAATTGAGCAGGGAGAAGTGCAAACTGCTATACCTAGAGGAAAAAAAAACAAATTCACAGGTACAAGATGCGGGATACTTTGCTCAATACTACTACAAGTGAGAAGGATCTTGGAATTGTTGTAGGTCACAAGCTGAATATGGGCCCACAGTGCAGTGTGGCTGCAAAAGAAGGCAAATGCTATTTTAGGCTAAATTAACAGAAGTGTACCCTCCAAATCCCATGAAGTACTAGTTCCCCTCTGTTCAGCACTGATTAGGCCTCATCTTGAGTACTGTGTCTCAGTCCGGACACCACACTTTGAGAAGGATGCCGACAAACTGCAACAAGTTCAGCGGATGGCAACAAGGATGATAAGATGACTTGAAACCAAGCCCTATGAGGAAAGCCTGAAAGAACTGGGCATGTTTAGCCTTGAGAAAAGACTGAGGGGAGATATGATAGCACAAGTTGCAGGAAACCAGATTTCGGTTGAATATTGGGGGGAAATATCTTTACTGTTAGAGCAGTACAACAATGGAACCTCAAGAGGAGGTAAGGGCTCCTACATTGGAGACATTCAAGAGAAAATTGTACAGCCAGCTGTCAAATATACTTTGATTTGGATTCCTGCATTGAGCAGGGGGTTGGACTTAATGGCCTTATAGGCCCCTTCAACTCCATTATTCTATGATTCTATTTTAATGAAAGTCTTTTTGCATCTTAGAAAAATTATGTTACCAAGTTCGAGAGAATAAGGATCGGAGAATATTGGAAGGAGGGCGGCACAGCATATGGGACTAGTAGACAATTGCCTCTTGCTTTTGAAGAAAGATTAACTGCCAGCTTGTTTGGATTTTTTTACTTTTCAAAGAGTTATTCCTTTGTTATTGGAAAAGGATCATGTAGGATTACATAGCTTCAGCGTTCTTATTTGCAAATTGTTCCCCTCCCCTCATGGGAAAAGAAACCAACTCTATATCTTCAAGAATGGAAATAATATAAAAGCTGGTGTCTGAAAGATCTAAATCTTTTGAGCCTGGGAGATCAGAGACTGATTCATATAATACAGATCAAACTTTTAGCACTGAAATGGCCAAGACCTTTTTTGGTGGTAGCCCCCATTTCCCCGTATGGTTCCCAGTTTTTTAAGGGGTCAACTAATATTGCACATTTTTTAACAACTTTGTTGGTTGTTGTTTCTTGCAGAGTGATTTGTGGTCTTTAGGGATAACAGCAATCGAGATGGCAGAAGGAGCTCCCCGTGAGTACAATCTAATTTCATGCTTTATCATACTTCATTATGCACTTGTAGTGAGTCCAGTTATGTATGAGAAACTGTAGACAAATTATCTCCAAGCAACGTGGTGAAATGTTATAGATGTAGAATATATGAAATAATTAGCTAACAAGTTGAAGATAAGAAGAAACATTGCCTCTGTCTTATTTTAAGCCAACATCCACAACATTCCAGTATGACGGAAAGCAGAACACACAACATGGCTGGATTAACATGCATAGTCTGACTTTTTTTTCACCAGGGGCCAGAAGCAAGTTTAGCTTGCAGTTGAAAAGTGTCCCTTTACTTTTTGTTGAATAAATCCTCGCAAGATGAACGCCTCGCGCCACGAAAAACTCGCAAAACGAAAGCGTTTTGCGATGTCCTAGGTGCTTCACAAGACGGTTTTTCCTATGGCCGTGCTTCGCAAGACGATTTTTTTCGTCTTGCAGTGATGCTCGCAAGACGAAAAAAATGGCATTTGTCTTGCGAGGTGTTTCATAGGAATGCATTTAAGGCAATTTCAATGCATTCCTATGGGAAACTGCGCTTCGCAAGACGATCGTTTTCGCGATACGAAGGGACTCGCAGAATGAATTGTTTTCGTCTTGCGAGGCACCACTGTATGCCATCCATTCCTTGGGGTGCCAAATTTGTAAACAGTACTTCAGTTGGGTGTACTGGCATCCTCCAGGATATGACAATTAGAAGTGGTCACAGAGGACTTTTCTGTGTATTTGGATCTGGTTGCAGAACATGTTTGTTATTTTGAATAAATGAGATAGACTTTAAAAAAATAGTTATTATAACTTTAACTATGTTGTCTATCAAACTTGTGGAGCAGTTTTTTCTCTCTGATGTTCATCCTGGAACAGGAGACTCATTCAGCTGTTGGGAGAAAGGATAAAAGGGAGAGGGCCAGCCTGATCTCCCGAGGGAGAGCATTCCACAGTCTGGGAGCTGCCACAGAGAAGGCTCTCTCCCATGCCCACATAAGCTGTAGTACTGATAGGAGGGCCTTATCTGGTGATTTTAAATGCCGAGAAAGCTCATATGGGGAGATACCGTCCTTCAGATAGTTTGGGCCCAATGGATATTAAACTGTGTGATGATGATTGGCCCACAAAACTAGCCATTGTGCACGGGGCTCTGGGTGCTGGCACTTGTGTGGGCCTTATATGAGACCTCTGTGGACCCACTAACTGCCCAAGAATGCCATGTGCTGATGGTGCAGTCTCATACAAATATGAGAGCGACCCCAAGATGTGAAATAGAGATAAACCAATGGTGCTATAAGCTAAAGCAACAAGCATCTTTTAGCAGAAATCCCTCACTGTGATATATTTTCTGTCTGTGAGAGCAGAACATGAATTAAAAATATGTTAATAAACAATGTAAAAGTCCTGTATCACACATGACTATACATAGAATGCCATGTGGTCTTAGTGTAGAATTGAATGTCTTTGATAGAATATCCTGTGTTTTCAAGTTTCATGTTACATCTGATGCTTCTTTTATGATTGTTCAGCCCTTTGTGACATGCATCCCATGAGAGCTTTGTTCCTTATTCCACGGAACCCGGCCCCCAGGTTGAAGTCAAAGAAATGGTGAGTAGGTCTGTTCTCTAGCTTTCACACAGCTTTGGATTTGCATTCTGTAGGAAGCTGTTGTATGTTACTTACAGGCTGGGGGATGCAAAAATAAACACACATACTCAGAATGAAAATACAAACACCTCTAGAGCAAATGTGAAACAGTGTGTGACAAAAAATTTGGAAATGTCAGTAGTGTGAGATTTTTTTTTCCCCTTTCAAATTAAGGCTGTATGGATTTGTTGTAGCATGCCGAGCCAGAGTCTGGATTGACACCTTATGTAGCCTTTCTGCTATCTACAAATTAAAGTAACTGTATGTTATAGAATCATAGGATGTAGAGCTGGAAGGAACACCACTAGACATGTGGCCCAACCCATAGCTGATGCAGGAAATCCATACCTGAAGTAGCCTTGATATATCAAAGTCTATTTAAAAAGGACTTACCAAGGAGAGTCTACCACTTTCTGAAGCAATTCATTCCACTGTCTTGTGAACAGGTCTAAGCAGAGTTTAATTCTTTTACAGTGTATCATTAGAAGGAAATAAAGATCTTTGAACGTTGTCATTCTGTTCTTTGGGTTCTGTAGTACCCTAATGAATTTGACCAACATGAATTTGACCCAACTCCGGGAGGCAGTGGAAGACAGGAGGGCCTGGCATGCTCTGGTCCATGGGGTCACGAAGAGTCGGACATGACTTAACGACTAAACAACAACAAAAGTACCCTAATGTTATATTGTAGCCTAGCAAAACCTGCACACCCACTTCTTGTACTGCATGTGTGAACCAGGGGATGGGCCTCTGCACTCTGTGTTAATGAAACCAGAGCATGCTAAATGCTACAACAAGGCCTTCTGGTATTTAGCCATCTTTGAATTCACGGAAGAAAGCAACATTTTAAATGGGAGTTTATTCAGAGTCTGAAATCAGCAGTTGTCTCCTGGGTTCTGTGGTTCCTGAGTCCAAGAAGAAGTGATCTTAGATGGGTTATCCTATCTAGAGTGTGTGATAGTGTCTGGCCCAGCATGCTGTAAAGCCCTTGGGCTAGAGAACACTTGTTAAAGACACAGAAAAGTGGATCACTGACTGCAAGACTCCTGAGAGCTGAAGATGAAGAAGTTAAAGTTGGTGAAATCCTCTAATAAGTAAGGAGAGGATTTGGAGCCTCACCTGCTGCTATGAATTGGAGGAAAAGCACTGGGAAAATATTGCTTTGTTTTATTCTTTCCTTCGCATCTGTTTTCAAATCACCTTAATTCACTTAAAAGCAAAGGATAGAATTGTTTCTTTGCTACCTGCCCCAAATCAAAACTAAAAAGTATTTTTGTATTGTTATTTACAAGTAGTTATACACAGCCCCCACCCCACCCCACCCCCTAGTTTGGTTCAGGGACCATTTTGGTGATTTTGACTCAGTTGATTTGGAAATATGGATTACCAGCTTTCCCATGTTTTGCACTGGAAAGCCAAAATGGCTATAACTTTTTTGGTTCCTCATATATGAAATTCAGAGCCACAACAGAAGCCAAAGAGGGGAGTAAACCTACTGCATTTCAGACAGGTAGTGTCGTGGATAGAGATGGGTACGAACAACAAAAATGGTAGTTCCGAACTTTTTAAAGAAATGAACCACAGAACAGTTCATTTTTTAAAAAAAGATTGTGTCTGGGGGAGGAGAAACTAAACCCCCAGTCCCATAACCTGCCCCTGCCCCCTTCCCACTGCCCCAGTTGCCTCCTTACCTGGTCCTGCCTCCTCCTCCATCGCTGCAAATGGGTGATCCGACACAGTGGGGCCTCCAGTTTGGCACTGCGCCGTGCTGGATTGCCCATTTGCAGCCCCACAATCTGCCCCCATCACCTCCCGACCTGATCCTGCACCTCCTCCTGCATCACTGCAAATGGGCAATCTGGTGCCACGCTGCCCTGATCTGGCACCGCGTGACACTGGATTGCTCATTTGCAGCCCGCAGCCCATGTCACTTCCCTACCTGGACCTATTGCCTCCTCTGCCATCTTGAAAGACAGGCCAAGCTTCCCTTCCAGAAGCCAGGCCTGCTGTCCCTGTGCATGGACCCACCTACAAGCTGATAGGCGGCAGCTTACACAGAGACTGCAGGCTCATCTTCCAGAAGGGAAGCCAGGCCTAGTGTGTCTCAAGATGGCACTGGAAGCTGAAGAGGAGGAAGCAACAGGACCAGGTAGGGAGGCAATGGGGGCAGTGGGAAGGGAGCGGGAGGCAGGCTGTGGAGCCACAGGGGAAACAAACCAGGAAGTTCATTAAATCATTTTAAAAGTTCATGGTTTGGGGCGGTTCAGGTTTGTTGGTTTTAACAAACATCCTGGTTTGTTTTTCAGTTGGTTCCCATCTCTAGTCATGGATGTGCACATTGTTGTTATTTCAACTCATATACTTATATGGTGGTGAGGCACTCTCTGAGTGGTTTATGACATAAGCACTTTGACGCCCAGTGAGCTACTGGGGGTGAGGTACTTGGTATTGGAGAGCATAATGTTTATTTTAAAAAAAACACAAAATACTAATCTTAAAAGCATGTACCCCTTTTTGTTCAGTCTATCCTGTTCATGCAGCTTTTGTCCTACTGTTGGCACTACCTTCCTAGAACCTGTAGAAAATGCCTACATGAGCAGTTGAAGAACTGCACCAAACAAGAGTCAGCAAAAACAAACAAACAAAGAGCTGGAAGAATGAGTTAGAGTTTTGCATGAAAAGAGTATAGAGGACACTGGACAAGCAGACAGGTAGCAGGGAGAAGCCAGGAAAAGATTGGGGGGTGGGATTTTGACTGAGATTTAGGTGCTGTTGATTTGGTGGCCTTTAGCGTGGTGTTCATCTCTCACTTGATCCTATAACATGGGTGCAATAATACTATGCTATCTCAAAGAAGATAGTTCTAAGTGTCACTTGAGATAATTTATGTGGAATGGAGAGGTAATGTGTTTGCAATATTTTGGATACTTGGGGAAGGTGTTTAAAAACAGTTGCTGTAGGAGGTATGTTATCAATTTCTGGGTGACTCTTACTACTTCTACATTGCTTTGCATTGCTTTTTAAAGCAGCAGGGGCTGGATAGCCCAGTGATTTAGGTATCTGGCTGTGGAGCCACAGGCTGGGAGTTCAATTTCCCACTGTCCGTCCTGAGAGAAAAGCCAGCTTGTGTGTCCTTGGGCAAGCTGCACAGTCCCAGGGTACCCCCAGAAGAAGGGAATGTTAGACCACTTCTGTGTATTCTCTACCTACTGTATTCTATAAGTCAGAATTAACTTGCAGCATGCAGTTATTTAAAGCAGTAGGAGAGGTGGAAAAATCTAGGTAGTTTGGTTTTGAGAAGTATTCAGCAGAAATTGGACAACTCTATGTGCCAGATAAACACAGCTGTGTATCCTCTTTTATTACTCCAATTCATCATAGTTTGCCATAGGCCAGTTGCTTGAGCAGGAGAAAAATGACAGGAGGGAATTACATTGAGGGTGGAGTAAAGGGGAATTAAGTGTTTACACATAGTCTTCATAGAAGTTGAACTTCCTGTTTGCTAGTTCTGTGGAATTTTAGAGATGCTGAGACAAAAAAAACTCCTGTTTGTTAACCACTTTCTAATTTTCCTTGATTTCTCAGACAGTGTGCTTCTGCTTCTAACGGAACCTGAGGATAGTTCTCTTCTCCCTATTTGTTCCTTTATGGTGGTTTCTTTCTCCTGATTCAGGTAGCAGAGTTCTTCTTACCTTGCACTATAGCTTATATACCTGACAGTTTTGGCAGTCCTTGAATCCAGTAAGGTAGGAAGTGGATGTCTCCAGTTCAGACAACATGCAACAGCAAATGAAATGCAGGTGCCTGCTCTGTGGACTGAAACGGGGAACATTTTATATTTGTAAGGTACACATGCTAAGAGTTACAGATACCTTAAACAATTAGGCTAGAGTTGAACAGAGATTCATTTAGTGTTGAAGTGCTTGCATACTGAACACCCATAGTCTTGGATCTTGTCAACTTGAGTTGTGTGTCAAGTTCTTTGTGTGCATGCACACATTCACTGGGCTCTCCTTGAAGGTCTGATGGTTGATCCTTGTAGGTTCCTCCAGAACAGAGTTGCACAGTTTGTCAGTTGGAGATTCTGTTGCAGTGCTCTGTTGCCCAGATCTGAACGAATGGGAACTTGCAGTGGGGTGACTCATGAACAATGCAGCATTATTATTTTCACTTGCCTCACCATCCCATATTCTCTTCAGTGTGCAAGGTCTCTTATCAACCCTCTGCTGTGCATGCATATATAATAGCAGACCTTTTGCTACAACAGCAGCACCATGCCTCCTCCTCTACCACTACCACCACCTACCTATTCTTATGCAAAAGAGATCAAGGAAGCATATATACATCATTATTTTTTTAACCAGGATGAGGAATGTGTTGTTGGACAGTAGATGTTCTCTGTATCGCCAACATAGCCAGTTGTGAAGGATGGGTCCAACAACATCTGGAAAGGCACACATTTCCCATACCTATTTTAATCCTTTCAACAGCCCTTTGATTAGATAAGGTTACCAAGTACTGTGACTGAAAATAATTGTTTGGTAACATGGCGAGCCAGAGAATCCGAGCTCTTTTTGCAACAGAATAGGTATATGTGCCTAAGTGTAACACACAGAATTTCTTCCATTTATTTGGCTCCATAATATTAATTTATCAGGTTAGAATCTTGTAGATTAATGTTGGTGGATTGGTATCAGTGATTACTTCTTTCATTTATACACTCAGGAATTTATCTATTATAGGTTAAATTAAATTAAAGATTAAAACAGAAACTTTAAATCATGTGAAATGTTCAAGAATGTTTAAAAAGATAATCCACTGCAATGGCAACTGGAGCTTGCGATCAGCTGCTCCAGAGCTGTATTCATTCAATTTTTTACATCTGTTAAACATTAACAGTCACTTAGTTCCTAACCAATTGGTATTTACTGAAAAATAACAGGCTTATGAAAGTATCTTATAAAATTGGTGATTAAAACATACTGCTTCGTGCATGCTTGCTTCCATAATGGGCTGCAGATATTCTGCACAAATGTTTGTTTTACACAAACAGATGATATAAGATAAAATTGTTTCTCTTAGGTCATTTTTGGCTGTCAGGTTGGTAGTCAAGTAGCAGTATATCACCTCTAAACGTTCTGAGAATATAATCATTTCTCTACGTTTTAGAATAATTTGAAACAGTTTCTCACTGTTAGTTACACAAGGGCACAAGAGGACCCTTTCCTTATTTCTCCCATAGCATCCCTTGAAGGTTTTCCCTTGTTTTGACAATCTGTTAAAATATTTTGGAAGTGGGACTTCAGAGTCTTAAGGCTACGTTAACCAATGAAGGTTTTCAATTGATTGAATTTTAGTGTAGATTTTATCCTATGCGGTTAAGGGTTAAACGTATTACTGTTACATTTTGACTGAGCATGACTTCAAAGAAATGGTGTAATGTACAAGTTAATAAGCCCACTCACCAAAGACCTTGATAAGGAAATGATTCTTGAAACTTTAGTATCCAGACATTAGGATTGTTGAATAATAAACAGAAGTTGTTTCAAAGATTCCTCAGTATCGCAAGACGATACTTACATGAATGAGTAATGACAATACACTCTTCTATAGATAGATAGCCGTACAGACCTGACAGATACTACATCTATTCTACCGGTGCTACAAAAGGGATGAAGACTTACATTTCAGAAGTTTAGGTGTGCAGGAGTTTAAATGTTGTTGTTTAGTCGTTAAGTCATGTCCGACTCTTCGTGACCCCATGGACCAGAGCACGCCAGGCCCTCCTGTCTTCCACAGGAGAGTTTAAATACAGCACCGGTATTCAAAGTTGTCGGTGAGGTACCTGCTAACCTTATTTAAAGTTATGTGTAAATACCACTTACCGCTGATCCTTGGGGTTAACACATGTTTACCTCCTGTTGGAGAAGCAACACTATAGATTATCATAGTCAAGGTCAGTCTGATCCTACATTCAAGATTTTATGTTAGAAGAAAAGTTAGAAAGTGACCACAGGCTCCATTTATAGACTTCTACAATGTGATTTATGCAAGTGTCTTGGAGGAAAGCCCAGACCTCCCATACATCCAATATGACTACCATAAATTGAAATGGCATTTATCATTACAAAATAAACTGGAAAACAGATTGTGCTCATTTCCTTGGTTCATTGAAAGGTCTGTCTTAAGTTCTAATACAAATGAAGGAACAGGTGATACCTTTATTGGACCATTAAGAAAGGTATAACCTGTTTGTGTATTTGTATTGTTTTGAGGACCATATACCCTTATCCTGATTTTTTTTCTGAATCAAGTTCTAATGTTACCATGAAAATTGATTTCTGTCTCTGTGCGTGTGTGCACACCCATGTACTCAAACATATATCTCTGTAAAGAGATTGATTGAGTCTTCTTTATTATTGCTAAGAATGTACTTAATTTCCCTAAACAATTGATTATTGCTTAGGGAAAATAAGTAAATATTAAGAGATAATAAAGAAGTCATTTTTCAAACCTGGGATGTTATGTTGTTATTCAGAATCCTCTACCACACATTTATCTACATCTTTGTAACAGGCAAGCTCACCTTCTAGAGTATAAACTTGCTAAATTCATGCGCTTCTCTCTATTTCTCTGCGTAAACTGTCCCCATAGTTCAGCTTAATGTAAGGCAGTAAGAAAGTTGCCTTCTTTGTTGCATGTCTGATGGCCCATTCAGTACTCCAAGTAGGTGCTTGTTAGTGTAGTCATTAGGCTCGTATATGTGAACCAACCAATGGATTAAAATTCTTCTGTGCTTCCTCTTTTCTTACTAATGAATATGCCAATAAATTGCTATTATGAGTGAGATGTGTGTATTCTGATGTTTATTTATCTGATACTGAATACAAAGATACTTTATCTCAATTAGCGTTTTGAGAGAGATGTCTATTATTGAACTGTCAGCTTTGGAAGATAAAGCTTATTCATTTATATTGTTGTAGAATTCTGGTCGTATGTGCCAGCTTCTGGCACTAATTTAAGTCAGTGTTCTCATTTACCAAAGCTGCATGCTGCATTAGAGTCCATCAGAATGTCTCTGTAGTACTGAGTACTACTACTCTTCTCTGTTTTATAACAGAGTAGAAAGAGTTGTGACAGCTTGTGATCAAAAGAAGAGGAGCACAAGGAAACAATTCGGAAGATTTAGAAACATGGGCTAGATGGGATGCCGTTTGTCCATTTGCAGAGGTGGGGGCAGCAGCAAGTAAAACCCTAGAGGTAGTCCAAGAAAAGAGAGCCAATGTAGTGTAGTGGATGGTGGGATGGACAACGGCTTAATAATCTTCTCAAATATAAGACTGCTACAGTAGGGCCAAATTTGTCATGATAAGGCCATTTTTCTTGTGTCTTCACCATTCACACACCAAGCAGGGTGGCAGTCCTACTTCAGTAGGACAGTTCTACTTCTGAGTGTCTGTGACAGGTTTTCTGAATCCTCCTGCTGAAATGTCTGCTTGTCTCCCTCAGATTTAATTTGCTGCAAAAGGCAGACAAAATTGAGATGATGCCTGTTATAGGATTAAACATGTTGGTGTAGTAAGAAATTGCCCAGATTTGCAGTGGGTGGGGAAAAGAATTACTAACAGAGTTTTGTGCCAAATTAAGTCTGTCACTAGAAGAGCAAGCAAAGCTCACTGAGCTTGTGCCTGGATTCAAAAGCAGGGGCTTAGCACGCTTGCCACTAGTGGAATTCCAAGCTCCATAGTACAGTTCAAGCTCAACATGAATGTCCAGTTCACTCTAACTTCCTGGATTAAATCCGAAGAGTTCCCCTGCTTAATGAGATCAAACGTGTTATCTAGTCCAACATTCTGTTACACAGCATGCGGCTAGTGGCATATGGGAAGTCCAGCACTCTGATGACAAGAGCATCAGAGGCATACTAGAAATAATATTTCCCATCTTGACTAGCAGCCACTGATGGGCCCTACAAATCCTCAATTAGAGTTGTCCGATTATCTTTTAAAACACCATTATATTTTGTGGCAGTGAATTTGAAAGTTTCTGGACTGGGTGAAAAGGTGCTTTCTTCTATCTGTTCTGAGTTGCTCATCATTCAGCTTCAGCAACTGAGTCCAGGTTCTAGTAAGAAGGAGAAAAACTGGGTGGATTTGTACAAGGGTGGTGTAATACTGGCAATATTATTATTATTAGTGCCATGTCTAAATATGATCAACATTAAAACTGCCTTTTTGTCAAGCAGCCACACATTGATTTGACATTTTCATTGAGCTAACTGATAATCTCAAGATTCTTTTAATTTTAGGCTCATGTCTTATCAGCGTACATTGGAAGTTGGGCTTATTTGCCCTGATATTCATCACTCTATCTCCTCTCTTTAATCAAACAATGCAGTACAATCCTATGCATGTGTACTAACATACAAGAAGTAAATACTGTTGAATTTGATAAAAAGTTACCCTCACGTAAAGGTCGGTCGGTCGGTTCTCAGGGGTCCCCCCTTGTTTTTGTGCCACTATCACTCATCGGGATGGTGCCGCTTTGTCAGCAGCAGCCACAAAAATTGCCTTGGGAAGCACATGTGACCTCCACTCTGAGTCTTGTCCACTCTTGGTATATAGGATGGCACTTTGCCCAAGTAGGGCAGCAGAGGTATGAATGGAGATCTGGTCTCTTCTTTCTGGAATGCTGATGGTGCATCAGAAAAAGGATCCTGTGTTCTTAAAAAGTACTGATGGCTAACAGAAAGAAGACAGAACTGGCAAACACCTACTCAGCCTCTGTCTTCTTCCAAAAGCAAAACGACATTCAATCATAGTACAAGAAGAATAAAGGAGTCAGGGAGCAAGCTGGTGCCCAAGATAAATAAAGTGGCAATATGGGAGCACAAGCAGAGACATCACCTTGCCGACAAAGGTCGACATAGTCAAAGCTATGATTTTTCCAGTAGTGATGTATGAAAGTGAGAGCTGGACCATAAAGAGGACTGACCGTCTCAAAATAGCTGGAGCAGATTGGAGAAGTGGGCCAAAACAAACAAAATGAATTGCACTGGAGAAAAATTCTGTATGCTTGTAGGAAAAGTCTGATGTTTCTAGATCAAATACAGGGTGGTTGACAGCTGGGTTGGCACTACAGTACCCTTGAAAAGATCTGGGAATCTTAGTAGACAACACACACAAAAAGCATGAGTCAACAGTGTGATTTAACAGCCCAAAAAGCAAATGCAATGCTAGGTTGCATCAAAAGAAGTATATGTTTAGATCAAAAGACATAATAGTACCACTGTGTTCTACTTTGGTCAAGCCTTGACTAGAATGTTGTCTCCAGTTCTGGGCTCCATAGTTTGATGGGGTAACAAAGACAGTAAATGTCTAGAAACCAAGTTTTATAAGGAACAGTTGAGGGAGTTGGGTATGTTTAGCTTGGAAAAGAGAAGGGTTAAGAAATGATGTAATAACATATTCAAATATCTGTGGTGCTGTCATGTGAAAGATGAAACAAGTTTCTGCAGTACAGGAGGACATTACTAGAAACACTGCATCCAAATTACAAGAAAAAATATTTCAACTAAGCATTAGGAAGAACGTCCTGGCAGTACGGTTTTTTCCCTAATGATGGAATGGACTTCCTTAGAAAGTAGCAGACTCTCCTTCGTTGGAGGTTCTTAAATAGAGGTTGGATGGCCATCTGCTGCAGATGTTTTGACTGTGGATCACCTGCTTTGTAAGGGGATTATACTCAATGGCCATTGGAGCCCCTTCCAGCTCTACAATTCTACCGAATGTGGTTTTCTCAAGGTTCCTCAATGAGGCTTCTGAAGTTAGATTGGCTTTTTGTTTCTGAGCTTAGCTGATTTTCCAAGCCAGTTTGATGGGACCTGGGAGAGAATTGCCCATCTAGATGTGCTATTCTAACATGCATATCAGATAAGTAGCCTTTTTAGTAGAGATATATAATTTTCTTTAGGAACAAAAGCAACAGTACTTGTGTACATTAACATATACCTCTTCTGCATATTTCCTCCCTGATTTTGGTAGGTCAAAAAAGTTCCAGTCCTTCATTGAAAGTTGTCTTGTAAAGAATCATGGTCAAAGGCCAACAACCGAACAGCTGATGAAGCATCCATTTATTCGAGATCAACCTAATGAAAGGCAGGTTCGCATCCAGCTCAAGGACCATATTGACAGAACAAAGAAAAAACGTGGAGAAAAAGGTAAATTAATTTTGTTCTAAGTGCTGTCTGCAAGAGAAATATAGTATTGGTCCACAAATGCATAACTTCAAAATGTCCCACAGCTGTTCCATCTTTTGACTTTTCGATAAAGGGGAAGAAGAACTATCAGAAATTGAGACAACTCCCAGCACCTGTATCCCCCACCAGCACTTATCTTTTGACAGATATTATGCTCATCTGTAATTTGGAAGGAAAACTAGCAGTTCCTTGGAACTAAGAAAATTATCAGTTGAACATAGGAATCTAACTTATACTGATTCAGACCATTCATCCATCTAGCTCAATATTTTCAACTCTGATGGGCAGTGTCTTTCTGTGGTTGCAGGCAGGATTCTTTCTGACCCCTTCCTGGAGATCCCTCATTATCTCCTTTCCAAGTACAGTGGTGCCTCGCTAGACGATGTTAATCCGTTCCGCGAAGATCGCTGTCTTGCGAAAACATCGTCTAGCGAAGCACGTTTCCCCATTGGAATGCATTGAAATCTCTTCAATGCGTTCCAAGGGAAAAGTCGTCGTCTTGCGAAAATCTCCCATAGGGAAACCTCGTCTAGCGAGCGCGGGTCCCTGTTGGAATGCACTGACAGCTTTTGACCACTAGTCGGTGCATTCCAATGGGGAAACCTTCGTCGTCTAGCAAAAATCCCCCATAGGAGACCATCGTTTTGCGAAGCGTATTGGCGATCGCAAAAAGCCATCGTCTAGCGATTTCCTCGTCCTGCGAGGCAATCATCTAGCGAGGCACCACTGTACTAATCGGGTTGTCTTCTGAAATCCAAGATTGGGTGTATTCAGAGTGCAGTGTGATGGAAAAGAAAGCTGGAAGAACTATTCATATAAAATGAAAGAGAAGATGCTTATTCTTATGCCACTTGAGATGGGGAAGCTACTTTCAGGAGCAAATTAATATCCAACATAGTGTTTATGTTGTTTAATTGGTCACTTGAAAAGCAGCAGGGAGACCAACCTTGAGTTGCCACTGTGAAAATGTCAGCTTTACGATAGTGCAGCTGTATTGACTTTAATAGATTTTATTTTTCAATCAGAGTAAATTCAGGGAGGATGTGTGTGCACATGTGTGTACAATTTACACACAAGCTTCCAACCATACCACATCTAAAGCTCTACACTGTTTGAGGCTATTAACACTTGGACAGAGGTATTCACTCCTCTGTGGTTAGTCAACAGGAACATTTTGTCTTGTGGGCATTAATGATATCCCTGAGTGCATCGTTTTACTTTTCTCCCATATAAATCAATGGCTGTTGTTTTTAGTTGCATGGGAAAAATAAAGTTAGTGTTATACTTGGGACAAAGCCTTTTCTCCATACCTGGATTAGTCTAAATTGTCAAGGGCCCCATTAACTTGCTAAGTGAAACATCATAGAGGAACTTGCTGTGTGGCCTAGAAAACACCCCCCCCCCCCAATTCTAACGTAGGAAGCAATTAACCCTGTGGTGACCTTGGTATTTGGTCTAACATAGTATGTAGTGCATTTAAATGCAGTGAGGTGTTAAAAGAGCAATGAAATACGTGTTAAATGAAGTTTTATCTTACTGTTTTTTTTAACATGTTTGGGTATATTTTCATTTTGTTAAGTTATATTGCACTGTAAAAGGAGTCTGAACATTTCAGGAAGAAACAGACAACAAAAAATCAGGTTTATTATACCATGTCATAATATTTATTAATGTCTTAATATTTATTAAAGTCATGGTTTTTTTGAAATAATAGTTTTGATGTTGATTGAACAGGCTCATAAAATGAAATACAGTAGCAGAAGAAATGAGTTGACTGAATGTATTTCCAGTCTGCTAACTTCATAATATACATATATTGAATTTTTATAATGCCAGCGAAATAGTAGATAAAATACTTTAAAGTAATATTTCATGATTTCTTTTGCCACATTATGATTATTATTCTTTTGAAATGCAAGCAAATTTTGGCTTAAATCATGAGGGGAAAGATGAGGGCTTTAAATTAAATCCACCTTCTGAAATACCTTCCAAATTGGGCAAATTATGTCCCTCTGTAGCCTTCTGAGAAACAGTATCTGGAAGGTATCTCAAAAGATAAGAGAGCTGTCTTCCCATAATGCAAGCATTCATACAAGTTGTATGTCACACTTGAGTTATATCAGTACAGTCCAAAGCAGATTTTAGTTTGGTGTTAGACATATTTTCTTTCACAAATGAATGATGTATGCTAGAGATACCAAGTTACTTGATGAAACAGAGCCTTTCTCATGTTATAATTTTGCATGCCCAGACAAGAGCTTTTGACTTCCCTCAAACTGTTCTAGAAAACAACATAATAGGTATTGTACATATTGGCTGTCAGGAAATATTACTATGACATTATACCAGTTCTGTACCAGTTTACTAAGCCCAAGGTGTCTCCATCAGCAATGAACATCTGCCATGGTCTCAAGCAAAACGTCCTGATTCTAAGACCAGATATCCTACCCTTATGGCTTGTTGTAAAGATTTCAGGGATGTGGTGGCGCTGCGGGTTAAACCGCAGAAGCCTCTGTGCTGCAAGGTCAGAAGACCAGCAGTCGTAAGATCAAATCCACGCAACGGAGTGAGCTCCCGTCGCTTGTCCTAGCTCCTGCCAACCTAGCAATTCGAAAGCATGTAAATGCGAGTAGATAAATAGGTACCACCACAGTGGGAAGGTAATGGCGTTCTGTGTCTAGTCGCGCTGGCCACGTGACCACAGAAACTGTCTACGGACAAACGCTGGCTCTACGGCTTGGAGACGGGGATGAGCACCGCACGCTAGAGTCAGACACGACTGGACTAAATGTCAAGGGGAACCTTTACCTTTACCTTAAAGATTTCAGACTGAAAGATTTCAGTCAGAAAATGTAGATGAAGCTCTTTCAGTGTGTATCAGCTTTGGAAAATATGCCCTCCAAATTCAGATAATAGGGTCTGCCCAATGGAATGCAATTATACTTTCATAACCTCCATGGTTTTTATCTTTACTTAAATTCAGGTTCATTTGGTAGATTGTCAGGTGAAGTCAAGTCATTCCTGAAACAATATTGATTCACACGCTCCCAGCACTAAAATGAAAAAAATAAATAAATCTGTTCTTACACAAGAGCCCCGGGGCCTTCATCTAGCAGAAAAATGAATGGTTTCCGTAAAGGGCGCTGACATTCAATTATGTTCCTAGATGAGACTGAATATGAGTACAGTGGAAGTGAAGAGGAAGAGGAAGAAAATGACTCTGGAGAACCCAGGTAATGACCATAGTTCATTTCTGATTGTGTCCCTGTATATAGTGCTCTAAGTAGCACTGCTAAAGGCACACTGATTGGAAGAATATAATAGAAGGACGTGTGGGTTGAGCTTATGGGTCATGGGGTGATAGGGAGCATATGTTGTCCTCATAAATTGGGGTGGAGGGGGCAATTCTCTCTAAAATTGGAGTGTTGCTTGTGATTCACCCCGGCCTCTAACTAGTGTCTTTCACTCCTGGCTCATATCCAGTGTACTTACAAGCATTTGAGCAGGTGCATAGCTCTCTGTTCTACTAATTCTGAGAAAGACATGATGTTATAATAGACTAGGATGGACAGCTTCCAGATATCTGCATACCAGACTTCAGTGGGTGTCCGTGAGGTTTCCTTCCTTCCTTCCTTCCTTCCTTCCTTCCTTCCTTCCTTCCTTCCTCCCTCCCTCCCTCCCTCCCTCAAATAACTCACAATCTCCAGGCAGGCAGGAAGGGAGCAATTTCAAATTGTGCTCCCTGAGCTATTGTGTTTTTCAAGCTTGGAAGTGACAAAACATATTTCCCATTTAGAACAAAAATATCCTCCCATAAGTCTAAAACAGCCGGGGTGCAAAAACATGATTTAGTTGTCCCTCCAGACTTGAGGAGATTTGATTAAAAATATTTTATTTAAAGGGGTTCTTGGAGGCAAAGGGATGTTAGAGGGTGCATTTGAATGCAGGTTTGCATCCAGTTATAGAGGGTATTTGTAGAAAAATCAACTGTGGGTCATTCTGCTCTGTATTGTTTCAGACTGCATGTGTGAATTTCATGAAAAGTTCTGTGCATACAGTAAAATTACATTGCACAGAAAAGACAAAGCAGACTTGTTTTCTCTGTCTTGCTTTGCTGTGCATAGAGTATTGTAGCTGCATAACACATTGTATATGGCAATACTTAAAATGGGAGCATCTCAATAAAAAAATTACAACTTTTAAACTGGACTTTGCATCAGCACCACTTTTGTTGTAGCAGACAGTCTGCTCTTGTTTTGTGCCAAATTTGAGGATATTTGAACAATGGGGTTTTTTTTAGTTACAATTTTTTAAAAAGTAAAAATGTTTTACCCACTCCCATTGAGAAAAAGGTCACCTCAAACTACCACAGATTTTAAAAGCGTGCACATAAATTGAACAGACTAATCGTGTTTCTCTTGAAAGGGAGTTGTTGGCCCTACCTGCTTTTCTTAATTTGGAAAAAAATCCAGGCTGTAGGGGCTAAAATATTGGTCCCCCAAAAGGCCTTTCAGATGGGGAAAAACTGTGATTTCTTACAATACTGGGCATGCCTGGTACAGGCTTGCCAGGAAAAAGAGCTTCAGCAAAGGCTACAGCTGCAGGGCGGCAAGGGAGATAGATATTGAGACGAAAGGTCATGGCCCATATTGAAAGTAATTAGAAGAGTCAAACAAGAGGCTTGCTTTAAAGAACATAATGCAGTGATTGTCTTCCAGAAAGGGGGACATTTCGCCATGCATATTCAAAGTGTTTCTGCATACTTTACAAAAGCACACAACATTTGTGTTTGTCCTAGTGCAGAGTGCTTTCAGTACACATTCTCTCAGGATTTCTGAGACCAGTCTGCTAACATAGTTTTCAAAGAGGAGATTGGCTGTGGATCTGGGGCAATTTGAAGTTTTGAACCTGTCATTCAGGACCCAATTAGCTGACTGTCAGGAGAACTTTTTAACTTTTTCCTGGCCAAACAGGAAGAGGATACTCACAAGAGGATTCTGTGTCTGGCTGTAAAAATACAGATACATATATTTTTTTAAAAATTATTTATTTGCTTGCTTGCTTGCTTGCTTTTTGGCTTGGAATGGTTTTACTCAACATTAGCAGAACTTTCGGGCCTATATCCTATGACAGTCTCCAGTTAGTAGTTCTAATGTGTGGTGACTGTATTGAGTTAAAGACCTCTAAAATGTCATATCATTAACAAAGCTTGCAAATCCACAGCAGTGACTTCCTTTATGGAGTCTCACGTTAGATCATTCTCTTTTCCTACTGTCCTCCTTCCTTGTTTCTTCCAGTAGGTTCTGCTCAGGTGTTGCAACCTAAGTATGGATTTCTTTATTGAGACAATCTGTCTTATGTTAGGTCTTCCTCTCTTCCTCCCGTCCCTCCCCACTTTCTACAGCAATGTCTTTTCCAGTCAGTTCTGTATTCTCATTGTATGTGCAAGGTAGGATAGTGTCAGTTTACTCATTTGTGCTCTAGTGGGAGTTCAGGCTTGACTTGATTGAGCACCCACTTTTCTGTCTCTTTGACTGTCTGTGGTATTTGTAAGACTCTCCTCCAGCACAGCATTTCAAATGAGTTGATTTTTGTCCCATCTTTCTTCTCTGTCCATGTTTTATATAGTATGGATTGTTTTGGCCTTGGTTTCCAGTGACAGACTTTGGTAACTCTCATCCCCTTTTTTATTTCAAAAGAAGGTGAGGGGGCATATTTTGGAAAACATGTGGGCAACATGTTCATAGAGCTTTGGGGGCTTTTTAACTTCTCTTCTTTTAATTGCCTACACACACACAAAAATGATCTGGAAATTGGAAAATACAAGGAGAAACTTGTAGTTTCAAAAGAAGGCCATGTGAAAGGTTATATGCATAATGCCTGAGCCTTTTTGTTTGAGAAGCTGGGGTGTGATATCCAATCAACAGCTTCCTGAGCTGTAACTTAAAAACCACACCTCTAGTGCCGCCTGTGCCTTTTCTAACTTACCTCAAAGAAACAAGCCTGGCTCACTAGCTGCCATGGCTTTTTGGGACTCAATTCTTTGCACTGACAAAACACTGGTGCATGCCTGAAGAAATGGGCTTTGGTCCATGAAAGTTAGCAGATTGTATGATTTTCAAAGTGGTCTAATAAAGGTATCACCTACTCCTGCATTGTTCCCAACATTGAGGCTGCCCTTTGCAAAGCAAAGCTTGGCATCCTTTTTCCTGCTAGGAGTGCAATCACATTATTGATTGCAATATTGGGGAATTTCCTGGTGTTTTGAATTGTGGATAGAGAAGCACAATATCCCATATTCATAAACCAGAGGTTTCTGAAGAATTAAATTTTTACATGGAAGACTTCAAATCTGACAACCTTCAAACACAGCCTAAGGTAGTATATTCTTGCAAGAGCACACTGGCGGTTTGACTCTTCCCAGCCCTGTGAATGTTAGATGAAGTTCTGTGCAGATGTATCTGTGGACTCATACGAATTTATCTTTCCCTGAAGCTCCATCCTAAACTTGCCAGGAGAGTCAACATTAAGGCGAGACTTTCTGAGGCTTCAGCTTGCAAATAAGGAACGGTCAGAGGCCCTCCGCCGGCAACAGCTAGAGCAACAACAACGTGAGAATGAAGAACACAAGCGGCAACTGTTAGCAGAGCGGCAAAAGAGGATTGAGGAGCAGAAAGAACAGAGACGGAGGTTAGAAGAGGTACGTCTTAGATGCTGAACAGCTGGATTTTCAAGAAGGGGCTGCATTCTAGAACCCAATTGCATTAGCAGTTGTTTTCTGTAGTTAGATTCAACTTGGCTGTCATTGCAAATATATGTTTATTTGCACATCATTCAATCTGTGTTCAAAAATCTGACTTCCACATGAGTAGCAATAGATGGTCATGGAATGAATGACAAATGAAAAGCCGGATCTAATTGCATAACCCAGGTTTAGGATGTCATGGCCTGATGGCAGGAAGGGAGGCCTCAGAATTTCATGTCATTTACTAAGGCAGTGTTAGTCCAAGGAAGACTGTTTTGTCAATACCTTGCTTGTCAATACCTCAGCATGCTTTCCTAAGCATTTGATTTTTAAAAATGTAAAGCCAAAACTGCTTATTTGGCATGTGTGAGAATACTTTTACATTGCTTTATAGAAATTGGGCATCTTTTTTGGAATGGGTTCTAAGATAATGCCATCATTATCCATACTACATTCCTTTGCATCATCTCACCTCCAGCTGATGTGCCCATGTGAGCCAGCCAGCTTCATTGGGCTTGGAGCCTCACCAATTGGAGAAACAGGGCAAAGTAAAACTGGTTGTGAAAGGTGTCAACTAGAGGAGTACTTTTCTAACTGGATATCTACTAGGGAGCTGAATTTGCTTCCCTGTATCTTTTCTGTGGCAGCCATTTAAATTTCACCAGAATGCAATGCCTGAGACGTAGGACCAGAAATTAAAATAACTGCTCAATCTCATTGGTTCATTCTCCTTTATTACTGCTGCCAGGTAGGTGATTGAACAGGCAGCACAGAAGTAGCTCTGCCAGGAGTAATGGATCTGTGAAAGCTGGACTTGTCAGCACCGTCACCCTTCAGTTCCTCACAAGACACATCATTGTGGTGGAAAGTAAAATGGCTGCCCCGATGCAAAATATGTAATTCCAGCCTGATACTCCTATCATAAAACAAGCAAACACTTTATAAAAACAAATGAAAGGGGATTGCAGGTGCCCAGCATCTATAATGTTTGCCTGACAATGGTACTGGATATTCAAGTGATTCATGTGTTCTTTATTGCTCAACATGGGACATATCTCAATTTATCCCATTTACTATCCAGCTGCAAATAGGCAGTTCTCCCTGGTATTCACAAGTCAGTTTCACCCTGTCCAATTCACTTGCTTGTTATTCAGGCCACTTTATTCCCAGACTGAAGAACATACTTACAAAGGGTGGCCCATTCCTCGCTGGTGCTCTCATCACCACTCATACATTGAAGTCTTCCATCCTGTTTGAGAGAAAGACAATTAGCTGTCTGTGCCAAGAGGTCACGAGATAAAGGGCTTGAACAAATGGATCTTCCTGTTACATGGAAGGAGTCATTTTGGTCTTTATATGCAGCCAGAGCCCCCTTTTGTTCTCTGGGTTTCTAGGCAATGGGCAATGAAGCCCAAGGGTAGTCATTTAAACATAAAAGAATGTCAAGCTTCTGACTTCCTGCCCCTCTACGGATAGTCAGTGGTTCTTTTCTAAGCCTGGTGTCTGCAGCCCCCTCCAGGGCCATGAGGAAAAGGCAAAACATGTATCAGACAACAGCATCAGTCAATCTGGCCAGTACATGACGGCTGCTTCAAATATTACTTTGTATTACCACAGTGTTGGTTGTAATCCATAAGAATTATATGAGTCTTCTGTTTATCTTCTCTTTTTCCTTCATAGTAGTAAAACCTGGATGCAGAATCACTCAAAGGAGCTTGAATACAGGTTGTTTTCATTTTTTAATTCCCCATTTGATATCCAAGGCTCTGAAACTAGTTTCCAGGTGCCTAGCAGCCTAAAACCATCATCCATACATTTAAAAATACACCACATAATAAAATAATTAAAACGACATACTTGATTCAGAAAAGCTGATTTAAAGAGCCATCTTTATAAAGCTCAAACAAGAATAGGCTGGGTAGGGAAGCTAGTTTGGTCGGAAGGGGGAAAGCCACTGGAAAGGCCCTGTTCTATATGTTACCCCAACAGGACTCAGAAGCAGAACATCATTTAATCGTCTTGAATTCTGTGGCGAGATATATATATTGATATATATATAGAGGAGACTGTAACAACAAGAGGCCGTTGCTATTCTGGTAGATTAAAGCTGCTGCTGCTGCTGCTAATATATATATATATTATATATATACATATAGGAGACTGTAACAACAAGAGGCCGTTGCTATTCTGGTAGATTAAAGCTGCTGCTGCTGCTGCTAATATATATATATATTATATATATACATATAGGAGACTGTAACAACAAGAGGCCGTTGCTATTCTGGTAGATTAAAGCTGCTGCTGCTGCTGTTAGGTGTGCAGACTTGTTGCATTGAATGTCAGCACATAACAGGGTTTTCAAGGTAAATGAGGAATTTAAAGAGTGGTTTTACAAGTTCCACACCCCCAGTGAGTTCCCATGGCAGAGCCAGGGAATCAAACCCAGGCCTCCTAAGTCCTGGTCCATTATTTATTATACCGGAGTGGGTAGCTGTTGCATTAAAATGCTTGTGTCTTTTTAGTACTACTTCAGTTCTGTATTTGCATGGCACCTTCAAAACAAGTATGAGGTTATGGCCAGATTTCAAAGCATCTTACCTATGGTTTGACAAAGAAGGACACAGCTGTCAAGATGCCACAAAAAGCCCTACTTGTATCTGTGTAAAATATGAAAGCCGATGATGTTTACACCCCATTGGGCAACGAATGTTGTAAAATTGGAGCCGAAACTGAGGAGATCCTCAGCTGTTAATACTTTATTACAGAAGAGCTAATTTGGCTAGGTCTGTACCTGCAGCACATACTGAAGTGGGTAGACTAAGATCTGCCACTTCAGATTACAGATGGCAGACACCACTCTTTAGTAATTCCCAATACAGAGAAAAATAAAGCAAAAACACCCTTCTTCGGAACAAGCTTGAGATAGGGTGTATGCTCTGCTCAGAAGGGGGAGGAGGTCTGTATAAGGACTCTCTGAAAGCTGCTTATGCTCATTTAGGAAGGTTGTTTCCATCCCCCACTCCCACACTCAAGTAACAGAGGTAGTATTTCCCAACGCCTCTTTGTTATTTTTCCACTCCTATCTGCGTGAGTGTCTAAGATGGTCTTGGAATCATGTGTTTCCTAAGGTCCTTTTTTGCAACCTCTCTCACTCTCTAACAACCAGCTGCCAAATTGCAGCAGAAACCATGAGTGGTGGGACCTATTCAAAGTCATTTGCTTTTAGTGCCTGATTAGGGAGCTGTTGCCAAAAATATGGCCAACACGGCCAACACTGTTCAGAGCAATAAGGCAAAAATATGGGAAATATGGGAAACACTGCTTCAAGCAAACAAGTGCTTGTTCTCAGAGGCATGTGACTTTTTCTAGTGAGTTTTGGCCTGATAAATCCACTAAAATTGGATCCTCCCTGGTAGAGGCCAAATTTCAGCAGCACCATTGGCTGCCCCACAGTCAAGGGGCAAAAGTCATCTCCAGATAGGCTAAGTTTTCTCCAAAACCGAGGTTAAGAACATAACACAGAAGTAAAATCAGAAAACAAAATTCACAGTAAATATAATTTTATGCCTACAATGTACTTTAGAAAAGTTACATTTTTGGACCAAAATTCCCAAAATCGTCCCAACCTGCAGGGCCAGTGGAAATTTGGCCAGGTGAGCTGTAATGAAGAAAAGCAACTTTTTAAAGACTCTGACCTTGAACTGGTTTAAAAATGTGAAATCAGTGGAAGAATATTATCCCTTGGGTGATAACATATGTGAAATTAGCTGCAGTCTTGTGTTGTGGGATTGTGTGGTCAAATGTCTTTTTACACCGAAAGAAGTCATACTCTTCTGCTTATCTTCCTCAAAGAGGTTTTCATTTGTGAGCAACCTAGTTTATTTATTAATTTTATTTATTTAATTTATATCCTGCCCATTTAGACCGAAGTCTACTCTGGGCGGCTAACAACAATATTAAAATAAAATAAAACAACAATATTATGAATACGCTAGACGAGGATGGCAAAATAAGTTAGTTATCTGTTTATTTGGTTCCTGGTCATTGTAGGGGAAAATAAGGAGTTGAGAATTCTTAGCAGCTTGCTGGATCAGGCCAGAAGGGGAGTAGGTAACTAAAGTCTAGCCCAAGACCTGCAGGAAACCTCTTCTTGATTCCTCTTGTTTTTTCAACTACTCCTTCCTCAATGCTGAGCTGGAAGTGGCTGGCCTGACGTGCACTGCTCCTTGAATGACTTTGCTGATATCACTTAAATTTTAAAAAAAGAGCATGTAGTGGTATGCATGGCACTGAGAAATTGATGTTCATGTTCCAGATGATTGGAAAAGTCACCCCAGGCTGCTTCTTTCATAACTTCCTTCTCAGGCAATCCACCCTATTCCGATTCTGATTGACAAACTGCACCTAAATAATCTAAGCTCTAATAGTGTGTCAGGGAGACTTTGTGAATGTCACATACACTTTAATTTGTTTTTTTGTTTTTTTAAGGAAAAAAGATGAATGGATGGGAGACAAGATCAGGGTTTATAAAATTATGTATGATGCAGTGGAAGTGGATAGAAATCCTTCTTCTGCTTCTTGCATGTCACTAGAACCTAGGGTCATCCCATGAACTGGACTGACAGAAGATTCAAATTTGGGCTTTAAAAGGAGATTGGGAGGTTTCATAGAAGGCTAGGCTCTCAATGGCTAGTAGTTACACATGCTTCCTGATCTGCATATGGTGATTCAGTGTGTCTGTATTACAATTTTCTGGAGAATAACAGTCATTCCCCTTGGGTCTTGTTTGTGGACTTCACTGAAGTATCTGGTTGCCCTGTTGTAGAGCGGCTTTTGGCCTGATCCAGTGTGGCTCTTTTTTATCAGCATGTCCAGAGCTGACCATCTACATGGAGACTTTGTCAGTTCCAAAAAAACTACTTTCAGACTCCATGCTGGTCAACATTGCTTTGCAGGAACGTCTTTTCCTGCTTTTCTTTTGTTATTGTTGTCACTGGGAAGGTTGGTATCCAAAACACCATTGGAAGGATATCAAGGCCTTTTCCGGCAAACTCTAAAGTGAGAGATACAGTTCTTTCCAGACTCTATACCACCAGGATCACATCTGGAGGTTCCTCTTTTTAAAAGACTTTACACGCGGAAAAGTAGACGGGAGAGAAAACAGCCCAGCATGCACCTTGATCAGCGTGTATATATGAGAAATTTTTGGGTAGAAAAACACACGGTCATGTGATTCCCACTTAGTAGTGTGAAGTAGTGCAGTTGTGTAAAGTTCTAACACCTCTCTACTGTGTGAAATAGAATTTGTGTGTGTGTGTGAAATAGATGGGTAATGCTGGTGTTTTAATAGCCCTACAGTGACATTTGTCTGTTAGCCCCCGCCCTCCTTGTGTCTTCTTGATATTAAAAATTAAAACAGGTCTATGCTCCAAACTGCCTTGTAATGAATCAAATTGTTCAGCTGGCACAGCACTGAATCTTAAGTCCCCAGATCAATTTTCACTGCAGGAAATAAATGGCTTTTGCTTATTTTCTCACCGAATCTAGATTCCTTTCCTGCAGGATGCCTCTTATGACAGTGTCCAAGCATTCAAACCATATTATACTAAGGGAAATGTTTTTCTTTCTACCACTAGTAAAGCTGTTATAACTGGAAGTGACTCTGGCATCTCGCTACCCAAGAGCTATGGGTACCTCTTGGCTAGTTTCATGACATCACGATGGCTAGTGATGTGTGGGCCTATGTGAGGCTATAACCCCAGTCTAATCCTAGTTCTGTTACTTTTAACCAGATATGTGAACAGTAAAGGCTGCCTTGCCTGAGCATCATGAAAGAGTAAGGGCTCTGAACTGCTCATCATATGTCTTGATCAGAGAAAAGCAAAAAAGTTATCTAGCATAAAGCTAGGGGCTTAGCATCTTGGCAGCATATCTTACCCTTTCAGATGGTGTTTCCAGCATGAGCAAGTGTCTCCTTCAGGAGACTAGTGGTTTGCTGGATCAGAGCATGACAGTGAAATTGTCTCCTCCCTGGGGTTTCAGAAGAGTTAGATAAATAGCTTGACAGTTTGACTGCAGTTGTCTGTTGGTTCAGCCGGTTGTGAATAAATTTCATAAGTGCTGTTCTTCAAGGGTGGGTGGTAGAGGTCTGACCGTAGATTATGAACTTGTGCCTTGTGGCGTTGGATTTGAGCACCTGCAGAGGGAATTGTAGACAGGAGTTTTAAAAGGAGCCTGAAGGATCAGCAGTTTGTTTCCTGGTAGATACTTGAAAGTCTACTGAAGTAGAATTTCAACAGTGCATTTGTTCACAGTAACAGTAGTCCATGTGCACCAGGATTAAAACAGAGCACACTTCAGGATAATCCTTTGAGATGTCCCATTCCATTTGCTGAAGAGGCAATCCTCTGTTCAGCTACAATATTAATTAAATTTCTTCAAAATATGTTTAAAATCTCAAAGAAACTGCCAGCTTTTAAGGCATTCTACCACAAACTCTTCATTGTTTCTGAAATGATTTAGTGGAGCCTTTTAGTTCTACAAAAGACCACTAATGGTGCCTGGGCCACAATATAATCATCACAGAAATGCAAAGAAAATAGGGTTGAATCGAAACTCTACAGGTCATTTAGTGAACATGTTGTTGTTATATGCTGTCAAATTGCTTCTGACTTTTTCTGGATGAGTGATCTCCAAAATTTCATGCTGTTTTCAACAGCACTGCTCAGCTTTTATAGACTCAAGGCTGTGGCTTCCTTTAGGGAGTCAGTGCATCTCATATTTGGTCTTCCTCTTTTCCTGATGTCTTCCATTTTCCCCAGCATTATATTCTTTTACAGAGAATTCTGCATTCTCATGATGTGCTCAAAATAGGACAGCTTCTGTTTCAACATTTTTTTCTCCAGAGGTAGTTCAGGCTTGATTTGATCTCAGAGTCACTTGCTTGTCTTTCTGGCAATCCAAGGTCTGGCAATCCAAAGCTCTCCTCCAGCACCACATTTCAAACAAATCAGTTTTTTTACTGGCAGCTTTCTTAACTATGCAGGTTTCACACCCATACATGGTGATCAGAAATACAAGAGTGTGGATGATCTTGGCCTTTGTCTCCAGTGACATATCCTTACACTTGACAATCTTTTCTAATTCCTTCATTACTGCCTCTCCTATTCTCAGTGTTCTTCTGATTTCTTGGCTGCAATCTCTCTTTGATGATTGAACCAAGATATACAAAATCTCTAACTATTTCAGTTTCTTCATTGTCAACATAAAAGTTGTATAGTTCTTCTGTAGTCACGATTTTTGTTTTCTTACCCTAACTGAAGTCCTGCTTTAACATTTTTTCTTTCACTTTGCCTGAAAGTCATTTCAGATCATTGCCGCTTTCTGCCAGTAAGATGGTGTCACCTGCATATCTTAAATTATTGGTGGTTCTTCCATCAATTTTTACCCCTTCATCTGAATCTAGTGTGGTTTTCCGTATGATATGTTCTGCATAGAGATGGAATGGATAAGGGGATAAAATGCACCCTTGGCTGACACCTTTGCTTCTAGGAAACCATTCTGTCTCTCCATATTCTGTCCTAACGGTAGCTTCTTGTCCACAGTACATCTGCTCCCACAATACTCTATGCTGACCTACTATGTGCTCTGTTCATTATTGGAGGTCCCCTTTATCTGCCAGCGGACTGACAACAAGGCCTTGTCGGTAGCGTGGAATGTTTGTCTGTTCCAACTACTGAGTGCCAGTCAAAAGGCTGTGCTAATTTCTGTTCTGCTTTTATATACTCTCTGGTTTCCATTGTGTTGCTTTCATGTTCATGATTATAATTATTTTCTGTCATTGTATGCATTTTTAAATTAATAAACCATTCTGGCAATTTTCCAGAGACTTGGAAGAATGGAAGCTGCAAGCATGCGTTCCGGACACATTCTAATTCCTCCTCCATGGGGTTCTCTGTCATCTAGCATTCTGATGGAAGCATTCCAGACTGAGCTCTTTACAGATCCAATCAAGAGTAGCTTTTGCTAGTGCATCGTCTTCTAGTAACAGTGATGTCTTTTTGTAGCCAATCTGATTTGGATATAGGATGAGGTTATTTGAGGGCAAACAGCTAATTCAGAACAAGGCACTATCCTGCCTTTGGATCATCTTTATTTACTCTCCTTGACTTTCATATATACAAACTTTGCTGCACATAATTATTCATACAAAGATCTATTTTTAAACAAAAACATTAAAGCGGTGTTGAAGCCAACTGAGCCTATGAATAGCACCAGAGGTCCTTCAAGGAAACATTTTGACCCAGTAAAAGATTCTCTTTCGTGCAGAAAATAACTATTCCAAATATTTAGTTTAGCTCTAAAAGTTGAGGAGATTGTATGAAGCACATGCATAATTAGACTAACATAAATGGAACTTCATTTGGTTTAACCATGTCATTGTCAGTTCTTGATACTTCTGCATAGAGAAATAAGAATTAATTCACTGGAGTTTTAATTTAGAAAGAAATCAGAGTGTATTTTCCACTTTTCTTGCTTTCTTTTTCTAGTTTTGCCCCCTTGTATCACTATAAACATTTCTTCTTCATTCATATAATTCACAGTCTCTATTAATGTCTGTGCGAGGAATAACAAATGAATATAAGGCAGTCTGTACCCCCATTCGCTGTATTATAAGATATGCACTCAAACAGAAAACATAATTGCAGAAAGCGAGGTACTGGTTGTGTGGAAGTAGAGATGGGTATTAGTGTTAGACACAGAGCAGCACTATTCCCATGGATTTCCACAGTGAATGATCAAAGTCATTGCCCAGAGCTTAGAAATGTCACTTTTTAAAACTTAGATTTCCAGAATCACCCAGGTTAGTTCCCATGTTGGCCTGGGGGGGGGGGGGGGGATAGGGTGCTTCTGGGAGTTATCTTCCAAACAAGTAACTTTTCTGAGCTCTGCCATTGCCTGTTAAATAGTTTCTATTTGAATTAATTGTTCTTGAAAATATGTCGTATTGTTACCCTTGGGAACTGATAATTTATGTGCATGGGTGAGATAAAAGAAAGAAAAAGCAATGTCTTTCATTGTACTGAAATGCAAGTGACTTTGGTTTCATTTGGAAAGCATATTAGAAGAGTCATAGGAAGCTGTCTTATTTGAAACTTCAACCATTGATCCATCGGATTCAATGCTGTCTACACACTGACTTGCATCAGCTTCATAGTAGCAGCTCTGTGGGAACCAGGATATGCCCAAGACTGGATGGAAAGTGTGTGCTGTGCCACTGAGCTAGTGTCCTCCTTTAGTCTTTCTAGAATACTGATTAACATACAGATGGATCTATTAGATGATTTCTTGCTTAATCTTAGTTTTAGAATCATAGCAATGGAAAGCACTTCAGAGGTCAAGCTCATGCTGATGCATTGAATTGATGAATTAACACATACAATTTAAATAGACTTGTTTATCATAAAAGTCTTTGTGAGATGCCTTTTCTGAGAAAGCTTACAGTTTATTCAGAGCTCCAAAATAGATGAAAAAGGTTGAGTGAGATTATCTTTTGGGGGGGGGGGGGCATTTCAGGTTGTAAGCTGCCATTTGAAGAACTCCTTATGTAGAAGCCATATTGATTAGAGAAGTATCTTGAGGAATTTTGGTTATTCAATTAGTTAGCAGAGTATGAGGTAGAAAAACAACAGCACAGAGAAAACATGGAGAAATCAGCTCAGTCTCAGCCCCTGCTTACCCCTTTGGTTTCTTTTCCACACAAACTAGCACTTTGGTAAGATAAAAGTATTCTAGAAGCATTTAAAGTAGAAAAAGACATCTTTACTTACAGTTACCATTGTGGTTATAGTCAGTAGAATTTAAAAAAAGGAAAAATAGCATCTCCATGTGGGAGAGCCTCCCATGCTTTTTGCTTGGTTGGAGGTTAAAAGACAAAGAACAGTAATCAACAACAAAGACAATGAAAGTAAGCAAACAATCAGGAAGCGGGGGCAGGGGCTTGGCTCAAATGCCAGAAGCGGAAAAAAGAATTCTACCAGTAAAGTTAGTGGCAAAAGACAATCACATTAGGTTGTAAAAGCCACCACCCCCCCCCTTCATAGCCAGTGTTAGTGCATGCAAGGTTGCTATTTTCTAAATAGAGTATGCTACATGACTGCCCATAGCACATGGAAAATCTTCGGGCTACTTCTTAAGTATCTGGTAACAAGTGCTGTGGCATAGACAATCTTGATGGAGCACTTGAAAAAAATTCTTGTTCTCAGTGATGTTGAAAGTCTTGCCATGCCATGATTCCCTACCAAGACTTTCTCCTGCACCAGCAAGATTTCCCAGATCCCTGCAGAAACAAGACTCTGATTGCATTTCCACTCGCCTCTTCTTTTATTTGATTTTTTAATCTCTTGTTCTGCCCAGGAAACTGCCAAATCCTGTGCTGCTTAATGCCCTTTATAAATGAATAGGAAATATGCCATACTATGCAGAAATTGCCATAATCCGACACAGCTTGGTGTATCTTCTGTATTGTCTTGGTGAATCCTGTACAGGAAATATCATTTGTTCAATAAACGTAATAATCCCATGCTGATTGGCTCTACTTTAAGACAACATCACCACAGAATGTCTGAGAAATCCTGAAAGAATTCCCACAAGATTTTTTGGAGGAGAGTAACCTCATGCAGACACAGCTCAGTATAGAGAGGAAAGAAGGTTTTTTCTCAAGGAAAGCCGGGGGGCTGCAAGGTTCATATCCATTGGCATAGGCACTCAGTGGGTATTATTCCATATTCCAATACACAATAAAAATTACAGCCATTCCATGATTGTCACGACATTTATAACCATATTTAGCTTGTTTCCAGTAGCTCACACATTGTGGCTATAAGGGTGAGAACATGTGGCTTTCAAGTTTTTCTTAGACAGCAACTCCCAGCAATCCTATCCACCATGGTGAAAGTTACTGGGAATGGCAATCCAGTAACATACGAAACATCACACATTGCCCCACCCTGCAATTTAGAGCAATTCTAGTAAAATGAAGAGAAACCAGGATGGTCTTGTGGTGACCTGACAGCTTCTAGTAGTTTGCCTTTCCTTATATAATAGCGTTTCTTAATGGCAGAATAACAGAAAATGGGCTAATATTCCATAAATCTAAGAGTAGGAGGTTTGGCTGATAAATGGATGCTGGAGGCATTCAAAAGAATTGAAATAACCATTGTCAGATCTGCTTTGATTTGGATTCCTGCATTGAGCAGAGGGCTGGACTTGATGGCCTTATAAGCCCCTTCCAACTCCATTGTTCTATGATTCTATGAAATTTAGATATTATAGCATATCCCTATAAGGTTAGTGAAATAAAGGAGTCTGCCAGCTTTGCCTCTGCTTGGTCCTCATCCAGCTGTGGCACCTGATATACATTTGAAGTGAAATAACACAGAGGGTAATCAACTTTCTGTCTTGCATTTGGATTGAGAAAATAGATGTTTTTTGTTTTTCTCACCATTGGTTAGGTAATTATAATTTCACCCTTCAATTGAATTGAATCAATTCAATTGAAGGACAATTGAATCATGGACTGTTATTTGTTGTTGTTGTTGTTGTTGTTGTTGTTGTTGTTGTTGTTGTTAGCTCTAATGCTCATACCAAAATGGGGAAAGACACAAAATATACCGAGTGCCCTGGACAATGTAAAAATGTTTCACACTTACTTTGTACTGCTAACCCAGCAGGTTGAGTTAGGTAAATCTGTAGCACAAGATTTAAATCTGTCAGTAAATCAGTTAGTTGATTTTAGAAGATTACTGAAATTATACTGAAACTATGACGAACAGGATAGTCTTGTGCCTTGGAACACCCTTGATTTTTGTTGATTAAGTATGTAATAGCATACTTACGTTTTTATTTTGCCCTTTTTCCAATAGATCAGGGGGGCATGCATATGAATGAACCACTTTTGACCTCACAAAAGCTTTAGTACAGCTGGAAAGCAAGTAGCACTAAAAGGTGGTCCCACAATCATGAGGGAATCTTTCTGAATGAAAGGTCTCCTTGTTTTAAATTCAACATTTTAACCATTAGAAAACACTAGCTCACATAAAAGAAGGAAAGACTGTTTGGGATACACTTTTAACTAGACCAACATTTGGGATGTCAGCCAAGAAAGTTGACAGCTCTAGTGTTTTTGTGGGGAATTCTTTAATAATAATAATAATAATAATAATAATAATAATAATAATAATAATAATAATAATAATAATAATAATAATAATAATAATAGTGTGTAGTCAAGTCAGTTCTGACTTACGACAATTCTTTTCTGGGTTTTCTAGGTATAGAGTACTCAGAAGTGGTTTGCCATTCCCTTTTTCCAGAGGTACTCTGAGACTGTGTACGTTGCCTAAGACAGGCTGGCTCTTCCGAAATGCAGTGTTAAACTGAATTCCCAATCTCTGGGTCCTCAGCCAGATACCTAACTCACTGAGCCATCTAGCCGGCTGTTTACTTGGCATCAGATTCATATCTGGGAGGAAAGAGGGAGGGCGGTTTAGAGTCTTAACTGGAATGCTGTTGCACATATACATTCAATTTTCTCTTGTACAACAGTCTTATTAGAAAAGGCCTGGGATCTGCATAACAAGCATTTCTTAATGACTTGATCTATCCCATGATGTGGAAGAAATCTGTAGTTCCTGATTATTAATTTTATAAAGGATTTAGTTATTGCTAAAGCCACAGCATTAATTAAAATTTTAAAATATTATGTCTCTTGGGATACAAAATTGTTGTTGTTGTTGTTTAGTCGTTAAGTTGTGTCCGACTCTTCGTGACCCCATGGACCAGAGCACGCCAGGCCCTCCTGTCTTCCACTGACTCCCGGAGTTTGGTCCAATTCATGTTGGTAGTTTCGATGACACTGTCCAACCATCTCATCCTCTGTTGTCCCCTTCTCCTCTTGCCTTCACTCTTTCCCAACATCAGGGTCTTTTCCAGGGAGTTTTCTCTTCTCATGAGATGGCCAAAGTATTGGAGCCTCAGCTTCAGGATCTGTCCTTCCAGTGAGCACTCAGGGTTGATTTCCTTCAAAATGGATAGGTTTGTTCTCCTTGCAGTCCAGGGGACTCTCAAGAGTCTCCTCCAGCACCACAATTCAAAAACATCAATTCTTTGGCAGTCAGCCTTCTTTATGGTCCAGCTCTCACTTCCATACATCACTACTGGAAAAACCATAGCTTTGACTATGCGGACCTTTGTCGGCAAGGTGATGTCTCTGCTTTTTAAGATGCTGTCTAGGTTTGTCATCGCTTTCCTCCCAAGAAGCAGGAGTCTTTTAATTTCGGGGCTGCTGTCACCATCTGCAGTGATCATGGAGCCCAAGAAAGTAAAATCTGTCACTGCCTCCATATCTTCCCCTTCTATTTGCCAGGAGGTGATGGGACCAGTGGCCATGATCTTAGTTTTTTTGATGTTGAGCTTCAGACCATTTTTTGCGCTCTCCTCTTTCACCCTCATTAAGAGGTTCTTTAATTCCTCCTCACTTTCTGCCATCAGAGTGGTATCATCTGCATATCTGAGGTTGTTGATATTTCTTCCGGCAATCTTAATTCCGGTTTGGGATTCATCCAGTCCTGCCTTTCACATTATGTATTCTGCATATAAGTTAAATAAGCAGGGAGACAATATACAGCCTTGTCGTACTCCTTTCCCAATTTTGAACCAATCAGTTGTTCCATATCCAGTTCTAACTGTTGCTTCCTGTCCCACATATAGATTTCTCAGGAGATAGATAAGGTGGTCAGGCACTCCCATTTCTTTAAGAACTTGCCATAGTTTGTTGTGGTCCACACAGTCAAAGGCTTTTGCGTAGTCAGTGAAGCAGAAGTAGATGTTTTTCTGGAACTCTCTGGCTTTCTCCATAATCCAGCGCATGTTAGCAATTTGGTCTCTAGTTCCTCTGCCCCTTCGAAATCCAGCTTGTACTTCTGGGAGTTCTCGGTCCACATACTGCTAAATCCTACCTTGTAGGATTTTGAGCATAACCTTGCTAGCGTGTGAAATGAGTGCAATTGTACGGAGCATTTGTTGTTACAGATTTGGAGAATGCTCCAAATCTGTAACAACAAATGCTCAATTTACAATTGTTGGAGCATTCTTTGGCACTGCCCTTCTTTGGGATTGGGATGTAGACTGATCTTTTCCAATCCTCATACAAAATATGAGGATATATGGGATACAAAATTTTCAGCCTTAATTTCATGGGGTTCTGTTTGCAAGGTTATTCATTAACCAACGAGCAGGGTTAATTTCGTATGAACCAAATTGGTGGAATTGCACACCTGGTTTTTCCATTTCATCTGGGATGCTTCCTTTGTAGATGCGTTGTGCTGGATATCTAGATGCAAATTAATTAATGTATTAATTATTTATTTGTCATTTTTATGCCACCTTTCTCTTAAAAAAAGGGACACAGGACAGTCTTCAAATGATTAAAAATTGGATGAAAAACACCATAAATCACAAGGTTAAAAAACAATTAAACATATGTGTCAGCTGTGTCAGCTGGGCATGGGAAAACCCCAACAAATCCATCAAAATCCTGAACTAGCATAATAGCTTGAGGGGTAGTTTGAGAAAAGAACTTGCAATTCTAAATTGTGTTAATTTGCCCAACTCAGTTACATTTTCAGTTACAATTCCCAAGGGATTCTACCTTAAGAGTGAACTACTCCTCACTGGAATTCTTTTTGTAATGTATCCCCAAGACTTATTATGGCTTCAGATGGGCTCCCTCATCATTTAAAGCTTGTCATCATGTATATGGTATAAAGAAACTGCCTTTGCATCTTGAAACAATAAAGTGAAAAGGTTTGGGAATGGAATGATAGGAGAAAGCTCATCTTGAAGCATTGCCTGTAAAGTTGGCTAAATAAGCCTCATAACAAATTTGGTGGCCTTGCCAGTGAATATAGGATGTGTAATCCTAAATCAAGCAAAATCAGGGAAATGTTTTCACAGAAACAAAAGGGAGGTAATTGTTAAATAATGGATGTTAGAAGACTTGGAAAAGGTTATGTTTTTATTGGTGTGTGCTCTCAAGTCACTTCCAGCATAGGGTGACCCTGTGAATTAATTACCTCCAAAGGACCCTATTATTAGCAAGATTATTTATCATGGTTTATTTCCCTTCGAACCTGTATCCCTACCATTGACTACATACTCCAGAGACTGAAGTAGAAAAGAACTCTTAATTGTATTAGAGCACAACTAGGTGGGGGAATTTGGAGCGATCCAGGTTGCAGTTAAAAGGCTCTTATCTTTAGTATGATTGATCTAATCTTGCATTTGAGCAATCCATCTATCCACATGGGAGACATCTTCTCCCATGAGAAAGATCCAGATAGCACTTCAGATTACCCCTTACTGATGCCCCTCTCCTGCCCCTTTTCCTTCCCTTTGTCATGGTTGTCATTCTGTGGGCTGCCACGGCTTCCCTTTTTTGTTTAATTTAGTAAGTGGCATAGCGCTACAATGGTACATCAGCCTAGCATGGATACTCCCTTATATCTGAAATGGAGCTACATCACTTAGGGGAGTATTAAAAATAAATTGTGAGAAGAACAAAGCAGAGGAGAGGGTTTCCCCACCATCCTTTCCACTGTCACAACCCACTGAATACATCAAAGGACTGTCACCAAAGAGAATGCCACCCACAGCTCTACTTAGGAGGGAATTAAGCAGCCACACAGACTGTAGAATGGGATGGTCAGGAGCACTCCCAGTTGCAAACAAACTGCAGCCCTAGTGCTGTGCCAGAAAGGAATGGAGCAGCTTGCAAAAGGGCCAAGATGGATTGTTCTTGCTTAAAGCACATGTGGTCAGTGGAAGATAGGGTGAACCAAATGCGAACCAAATAGCAAGCTCTATGCTTATCTGATCTCTCCTTTAGAAACATAAATATTCCTTTCTGACCTTTGTTAAAAGTTACTGAGAATTTGACATTGGGAAAAGTAGATGAGAGATAAGACTGTGTTGTACTAGTGTGGCCATGTATCTTGTTTTACAGAGGACAGTCCTTTATAGGCTTTGAAGGGCTATCCAAATCCACTTTAAAGGGAAAAAAGCCATAAAGAAGAACAGGGGCTTTGACCTGGCTCATCAGCACCAGCATCTGGACAGCAGGCGTATACTTGTGACAGCCTTCCCTAGTGTGGTGAAATATGCTGGATTTCTGTTTAAATTATAATGTTTCAAAATGTGTGCTTATACATGTAATTAGCATGTGTTTTTGCTAGTGTATGTCTTCTTTTAGCAACAGATGTCTCCTTTTTTGCTCTCACCATATGTTTGTTTGTTTGTGTGTGTTTTTAAGTGTAATGTCTTTATTTTCCTATAGAAACAACGATGAACATGCAATACAAATGAAACCACAAATAAACATGCTCATTAAATGCATGGTGCCAGTAAAGAGAGGAAAGAGTTGTATGAAACAGGCAATTGCATCTTTACAAGCTGTGTATGACGGTCATACTCAAAGTAGCAGAAATCCTGTTGCTTAGCATAGCAAGTCACGAAAGAGTAAGCCCCATGAATCTATGGGGATTTGATACGTTCCATCAATTCAGATGGGCTCACCTAGCTGTGACTTACTATGGAGGAGTTGATTTACGAGATCCCCACTGATTCAATGGGCCTACTCCACTAAGCAAAAGGATTTCAGCCAGTGTGAATTTAGGCCAAAAATGGCAAGATTTCATCTGTAATTGTAGTTTCAGTTAAATTTCACATTTATGCTATTTCTTTTGATGGCATTCTAACTAATTTAACATTCCTTTTTACTAAATTCTTTGGTATACTTTCCTTGTCAGTTGCAAAAGTGAGACAGTGAGTGGAACTGCAAAGCTGGTTTATCCACAAGTTATAGAAAAAAATTAGCATTTATTTTGGTTAGCAGTCCTTCTAATATGACCTGACATGTGAGTCCTGTGTTGGTTGGTAGGAAAGTGTTTGGCTCTGATCTTTCACGCTATACGAGCACATAAAAATTGGCTTTAGCATTTGGAAAAGGCCAGAGAGTTTATTAATATTTTATGCTGCAGATGTGCTATTAAGCAGGAGAGGATCAACATGATGTGTGGAGTCTTCTGGAGGTAGAGTCCAGGAGAACAGTGTGTGGCTGTAGTTTGCAGAATAGTTAAGACTGGAGAGAGCTTCTTTATGATGATTTCTGGATATTCTGGGTTTCTGAAACTTTTGAGATCAACCTATGACCTGAACAGATTGCAGAGTGTTAGAAACTCGATAGTTCTCTTTGCTATTTTTTCCTCATAATGCAGTCAGACTGGTTGTGGCAATCCTTATGGCAGCCAATGTGTACAAGAAGGGCTTGCATGTTCCAAAGAAGTTTAGAATGTTCAGAGTTTGGAAATTGTAGTTTATAATGGATTTCCCCCCCATTTTTTTTTGAGAACTAGCTCATTACTGTTTTTCGTTGTTGGAAGTCTGCGTTGTTCCATTACTTCCTATGAACACGCTTTCTGGCTGCTTTTTAATATTACCTTTAAATACACATATAGCTACAAAAATGGGCAAGTCTTGGCAAAAGCAACATTCTATTCAAATGTGACTCATAATATCAAATCAAAATAAATTTAACACACACCCATCATTATGGTAAAAGTAACAGTATTGGTAGTAGCACAACCCCAAACATAATGTTGCAAGTCACCTTGAGTCCTCTCGAGGAGAAAGGCAGGCTGTAAGTGTTTTAAATAAATAAATAATAATAAACACAATGTATTGTAGGTTACCTATTTCCTCATAATGTACTACTTTCAGGCTTTAGGGGTGCAGTGGATCTTCTGTGACCACTGTGTACATAGAGACATTCCACATGCACAGCAGCTAGGATATCTGTCTAGCAAGTGTCCAGCAACTCAGTGTTAGTGGTACAGTGTCCCTTTCTCAGTAGTCATACAAACCATGTATGCAAAAAAGAAGTAGTGGTAGTAGTATAGGACTGCACTCAGGAACAGAAGTGAGATGCAAGCTAAACCTGCTAATGGGGGTGGTAGTGGTAGTTCAGACTTTTGGAGAACAACTAGATATAACATATGAGATGTCTCATTATTTTTTCTCATAATTTTAAAGAGATTAATGGCAGCAGTGATATGGGTGGCATCAGGTGAGGAGTGTGGCACTGAAAAAGGTGGAGTTCACTCTTTCCCCTCGACATGTTTTCCAAATATAAAACTGCCCACGTAGAAATTCTTTTCCTAAGTATCCATAAATACTAGTATCCATAAATACTACTGCTACTACTGTTACTGTTGATGCTACTGTTGATGCTACTTATGGTGGTTGTTCCCTGGGTTTTCTGGGTGTAAAATAATTACAATTGTTTACCCATTTCTCCTTCTGATGGTCACTCTGGGACCTTACAGCTTCAAGACCACACAGGCTGGTTCTTTTCCCAGAAGATGCAGTGGAGAATCAAACCCGGACACCTGGCTCCATAACCAAGTGCTCCAAACCACTGAGCTGTCCAGTCAGATTACCCATATTATGCCTGTGCAGGTTTTCCCTTCAGGGCAAATAACCACTTTGGCTGGAGGGATTTTAATTTGAAGAGAAAGCCTTAATTCCTTCTCTCAGCAACAAGTGTGGTCTTTTTAAGGCTCCCCCATGACTGTTTTTTATTTTATGTTAATCATAGAAGAATCCGAGTCTTGTGACAAAGATGGCCTATGAACCCCTGGCATCTGTGCCACCTCGGCACTGTTTTCCACATGACTGCCCTCTAGTGACCAGTGTGTTCCCTCTTCCTTCCATGTTATGTCCACATGCAGAGCCTGCCCTATTTGCATTAGACATCTTTTGTGTTGTGGTCTTTGCACAGGATGAGAAAACTAAGCCTCAGTTGCATGTTAATTTCGACTCGTCTCTCCAATCATCATCAGTAGCAAAATATCCTGTACTGTTGTAATGAATTTCTTTGTTCCACTTAAAAAGAGAGAAAGAGAGAGGGTCAGATGAGCCCTCAAAGTCCCGCTTTGTAGAGTGGGGGTGAAGTGTATAACTGCAGAGAAACTGCTAAATCAATAAACTCTTAAAGGTTCATGAAATAGCAGGAAAGAGTAGATAAATTTTTGGCAATTTTTTATTTTTTTTTAAAAAAATATTAGGAACTGCTCATGGCTCCAGCAGTGAGGATGCATCATGAGAAGGTATATGCCATGGCAGGCTTGTTACAGCATTTTCTCAACCCACACCACTGACTTATTTTGACTCCAGGAAAACTGAGTGATGAAATGTACACATATTACACTAAAAGCTGGTTTTGGTGGAAAGGCAGTCACTTTTTCAGAAGAAGCCATGAATATCATGCTAGTAAAACTGCAACATTCTCTTAGCAGAAGAGTGAGAACATGATCAGAATCTGATTGGAAGCGTACATTTTAGCTTAAAAAACAGAATCCAAGCACCACCCAGTCAGCTGTGTGCTGCTGTCATCAGCCAGACTACTTAATGCCACTACTAATGAAGGATTTTACACATCTTCATTTCTCTTTCAAGGCACACAGCCTCATATGTAGACACATCTCATCCGTGGCTGCAATCAATACTGAGTATGCCTTGTGCTGCAGACCCGAGTAGCATGTAATTATGAGACCGTATTGATTTCTGTGCAAAGAGGTTGCTAATGTACAAAAAGCCGCTTGACTTTCAAATGACTGGCCTTTTCTTTCCCTGAGCAAATTAACATGGCTTAGAGAAAGCTCTAAATGTCTGTGTTGGGATTTCAGATCAGATGGTAGCAACAACACAAACAATGTGTCACTCCTCCTCTTTTTATAAATCTTGATCACTCCAAATGTTGTTTTTTTTTTTTTTTTTTTTTTTTTTTTGTCCATGCTTTTGTGACTGCCCAGGGAAAGTCTTGGACCCCAGTCCAGGTGGCTGAGCCCTCCAGGTGGTTTCCTGTTGGAAGCAGCTTCTTTTGCTATCCAGCAAGTAACTACAAATGCAGTGCAAGAAATTGAAAGTGGAAAAACCACAGGCGGCTTGCATGTGAATCCTAGCACAATCCATTAATGTAAGCATCAGTGTCTCATGGTCCAAGCAGGGGAGAACATGTCCACCACCCTGCTCAAACTATAGGCTGTTCTGGAATTTATGCTCGAAAAAATCATCATCACTGTGGCTTACTTTCAGAAACACCATGGGTTCCTTGTGCAAAATCCTGAAGTTATGCTAAATCCAAGGAATGATCTGTTTTTTTGTCTTCAGTGTAAAAAGTATTCCATAGATTTTTACTTCCAGAAGTCTGAGATCTCTCTTGTCCCCATGTCATATGGTTGTTCGGGACTGTACTGTACTCTTGGTCACTTTGGAGAGATTTTGTATTCTTGATTTTGGGACAATCAAAATCAGTGTGCATTCTTTGGAATCCAGTAAAAATAGTCCTCATGATTTCCCTTGAAGCCACATGGTTTGCTCTGGTGAGAAGGATACTCCTACATAGTATCTTGCATGATACCGAATCTAATAGCTCTTCCATGTTATTTAAATTGTACCAGTGACTATTAGCTGTGGGACCTAAAATGGATCTCCACATTCAGATGTAGCTTGCTGTTGAATACCATTTGCTAGCAGACATTAGCAGGAAGAGTGTTTTTGTGTGCTTCTTCCAGGCTTTTCAGAAGCACCTCAGTCATTTCAGGAAATAGCACAGTGGACTAAAGTGATGGGTGGCCTGATGGTTCTGTTCAGCAGAGCAACTCTTCATGTGGGTCCATAGAATCCAGGATGTCATCCATCAGAGATGAACTAATTTTAGTTATTCTTACTAATTTATCTTACTAATTATTCTAATTGTCCCAAAATCTTAAGATCCTTCTGTTGGTTGGTGTCCTGCCTCTTCTGGATCCAAGTGGTTCTATGTTCACTTAATTTAATCTGCAACTAGACTTTATGATATTCGAGGCTCCTTTATGTTATTTTCCTGCTTAGGAAAACATTTAGTTTGCTCCTAGAATCAATGAAATGTACCAAAGGACTCACTGATTCAATGTAACAGGTTTTCATGGATTCAGTATGTCTACTCTAGTTGGGACTAATCAGTGGATTTATGTGCATGGAATCGACTCAACATTGATGTGGTTTATACACTCCTGTTGTCTGACTGTAGAACAGAGTGATGTGGATCTATCATAGGATACATTTTTTTTAGTTAAACTGTTCATTTCTTTGGGAGATAGGGATAAATTAACTATCTGTCACAGTGACATTTGAAGCTCTGTTGCTGTGCAGTGATATTCTTCTAATGAAACAACAAAATCTAAACAAAACAAAAGCAGTAGTTTTACTGTACCTTTAAGGCTAACATTTATTTCACTGTGAGCTTTTGTGGATAGAATCTACTTCTTTAGATGCATGGAATGCAAATCTGAGCCCCAGTTTTAATGCTTTATTCTCACGACAGTTTTGCTACTCATTTGGAGGTTTCCAGCTTGATGCTTAATCCAATCAAACTTCTGTACTATTAGAATCTTCAGCCCAGATTGTGTTTCATGTGCTTGAAAAAAAGAATTATATCCATGAATGTTCACTATTCATGAACTAATAAATGTGTTAGTTCTAAAGGAGGCACAGTATTTCTTTCTTTCATATTGTTGCTGAAAGAGACCGATATGGCTCCGTCTCTGAAGCTTGTTCTTACGAGATCTTCTGTGTGTACTGGCCAAAGATTTTACCAATTTTTATACAGTTACCGCCCCCCTTCTCTTACAGCAGCAAAGGCGGGAGAAAGAATTAAGAAAGCAGCAAGAACGAGAGCAGAGACGGCATTATGAGGAGCAAATGCGCCGAGAAGAGGAGAGGAGGCGTGCTGAGCATGAGCAGGTAACTCACGCAAACCTCCAACTTACCAAAACAACACACCAGAAAATGTGATGTGGCCTCTTGGTGACAGTATCAGCTGACCGGTGATTTAGAATTATTAGTTAATCCCTTCTCTGAATTTACCACTTTTTGGAAGGTATGTGGGTGGTTACCAAGAGCAGTGTTTTTCTGTGGTGGGACTAGCTGTGCAGAGTCACATTTGTTTGCTTGATAAAATGTCTTAAGATACACAGCCAGTGGATCTTAATTGTGACTGGTCTCCGTTTATCCACTGCAGTGCTGCAGTTTAGCAATTTTTAATTTATTGAATTGGTGCAGTAAAGCGCATGCCTGAATGTAGGGCCTCTGCATTTCCAGTTCAGATGGAGCCAAGTGGAAGATAAGCCCCCAGATAATTACTGTTCTGAAACCCCAGAGAATATCAATCAAACCAGATAGTGCTGGGCTAGACAGAATAAACTGACCTAGCTTCTTAGGTAACTTACCTTTGATGTGGATTTAATGGAGGAGGAGTATATATATTTTTAAACTAAGTGTAACGCATAAATTTGATTCATTACATTTGCTTCTTCTGAGGACCATTTTTGTTCGACCAGGCAACTTGTAAAATTCTGGGAGCCAATTCATATTTATTTGGTCCCCTGTCCTGCATTACTCTCTTCTCCTCCCTCAGCTAAACATGTAAATGATGATTGTGTCACTTCAGCACTGTATCTTCACTCCCCAGTTTCAGTTGAGTTCTCCCACATCCTTTTTAAAAAAAAGTTTAGTTTACAAAAGTTGTCCAGGCAGTGATTCCAAATTTTTCCCATTCAGCTCCAGCTTGCATTTCATAGTTACCACTGGATTCATTACAACTGATGCAAAACAAGTAGTTAAAGCTCTTTACAGAGCAATTATAGAACTCTCTACTCAGAAGTAAGCCCCACTGGGATGTACTTCCAATTAAGTGATTGCAGTTTAACTGAGTTTGCTCTTTGACATGTTAAGAAACCATGTTTAGTTCATTGCACTTCAGTTGTTTCCTATTTCTACTTCTGAACAGTTAATAAATTGTTTTATGTTGACTATATATCAGTAAGATCAATTAATACAAAACTGCAGGATAGATACTTCACATCCACACTTTCAAAAAGTTTTGGTGATTTTGTCTCCAGATCCTTTCTAGCTCTCAGTGCCTGAGCACAGGTACTCACCCCATCATTTTAGAGTGAACCCCCAACCACCAATCAAACTACAGGATGTTCTGATTTTTGCTACATCTAAAGAATATATAGGGCTAGGCAATGTAAATAGAATATATTGTGTAACTGTGTTGGAATATCATAAGAAATCACAGTTTAGTGTTATAGAAATGAGCTGTGGTGAGCCTAAGGTTCACATGTTCCCCTGGCTCTCTCCTCTGAGATGGCTGTAACGAGGAGATTAATGGTTTGGTTCTGTCCGAAGACAAAGTTTAGGATTTGTTAACAAATATAGCCTGCTACTACCATGAATTTCCTATTTGGATTTTAAAAATTATTATTTGAAATAAGAATAATGATGTGGAAATGGATTGAAAATGTGGGATGATGCCTGTTTATGCAGTTTAGGGTGGGGGAGTGAAATGTTCAGCACTTCGTAGGATTGTCCTGCGGTTTACGTAAGAGGAGCAAGAGGAGCACCTCACCCCAAAAGTGATAAAATGAAGTATCCCCCCCTGCTCAGACCAGAGGACTCTGATTAGAGTTAGGACATCCAGCATTCATCATTGCCCTACCAGCCACTCACATAAGCACTGCTGTAATAAGAGATACCCAGAAAATGATGCACATCTGCCCAGTTGAAGCAGGGTTATACTTCCAGTTTTCTTGGTATAAACGTTGGGTCCTTCAGCCCAGTCTTGGAACAGAGCTTTAAAGAAACAGCAGCTCTGAATAGTATGTCTTTCCTCATATTTGTTTCCCAGCAGTTGAATAGGTCTGATCAAAATTTAATTGGCTTTTCATTAGCATGTTAATCATATAATGCATCCCTGCCTCTTTTTGCAGAATTTGAGGACTTGTGGCCCATCGTGTTTCTTCCTCTTTTAAATACTGGGCAGAGGCAGTCCTGAACATAACTGTGTCATTTATTTTGTGGAGTATCAGCAGCAATTTGTCAAAGTTGTATTCAGCTGAATCTATTACACTGTGATAACATTACAATTCATTCTGTGCCTTGTCCTGTCTCTTCAGTGTATCTGGAGTTCCTCCTTCTTGTGTTGCTATTTCTTTCTCTTTGGAATTACGGTTCTTTCTTTTCTCTCTCTCTTTTCTCTGCTCCCTGCTGCCACGTCTCCAGGAGTACATCAGGCGACAGTTAGAGGAAGAACAGAGGCAGTTAGAGATCCTGCAGCAGCAGTTACTGCAGGAGCAAGCGCTTCTTCTGGTAATGGGGAGGCCGGATCTGTGCCTCAGCCTCTGCCCAGTTCCATTTTGTTTGTCGCAAGATTGCATGCTATCTCCTACATGGACCTGTGCCTTCAGGCTTCCAGGGTTGCCACATTTACTAAAGAACCATTCTTCCATATCTTGCTAAACTTCAGTAGCTTACCTTCATTCAAATTTTGGGAGATGCAACATTTGGAAGCTTATGGCAACTCTATAAAGTAATGTTGTTAACACAAGGAAGTAATGTTGTTAACACAACAGGCCTGGTGCCATTAAATGCCTTTGAGAATCCTTGGGGATGACAGAGGTCTAAATGGTGGTTTTTAAGTCATGAGGAAAGAGTGTGGCCAAGAGTTCATTGTATTTATCTGCACGTAGGCTCTGTTGCAGGAGTTAGGGAGAAATTGGTTTGGATGTACTACGTTACCGAGGCTTACCCAGTAGGAAGATGAATAGATTCTCCTTCAGTAGCCATGTATTACTAAGTCTGTGTGGACTGCTTCAGTTGAATTATGCTTTAAACAAAAGCAAGCAAGAAAGCCAGGCATCAAAACAGTTCTGATTGTAAAGCCCCTTAAGTGGCAATCCTGAAAGGCTAGGCCAGTGGGGGCATGAAAAGTTGTTCTGAGAATGTATTTTGCCAACTGCTATCCTGGTATATCCAGCTCCTGATAGGTACAATGTAGGTTTCTTTTGAGAATGCAAACCACAGCCAGACTCTGAATATTTGCCTTGCCTTTTCTATCAAATAATGGGGTGGAGGCCTCGCAAATTAAGGATCACTTACTGTGCCTGCCTTTCTTTGCTTAGTCTGCTTCTGGAATATTCTTCAGTTTCCTGACAGAAACAGGCTTCTTGTGCATGCTGCATTTCCTGTAGAGCTATTAATTGAAGGTTACTGGCAGTATGCGTGCTGGCATATAATCTCACTAAAATGTATTTGCTCCCTGTAAGGTCTGCTTGGTTTTATGTAGGGTTTGATGGCATATTTCATTTCCAGGCTGCTTAGCTATACATTCCTGACAGAAATACTTTGGCATTGCTTTTTCATGCTGTTTACAGTTTTGACATATTTTTATTGCCAAACTGCCTGCACATGGACTTCTTCCCTTTCCTCCTCTGAGCCAAATTTAGATATTACTATTTTGGATGTCAATTGCTTTCCTTTTTATTATTATATTTTTCAAAAATAATATTATGTTTGTCAGTGCTGTTGTTGCATTCATACCTTATTTTCTTTTTTTCCAGTAGATCTCTTAACTATTGGGACTGATTATGCAAACTCTTTCCTTTTATAAATATGAAACCAGTTTCATAATCCTGTGTTATGAAACAGTAAAGCCTGGAAACTAGCTAGTTAACATAGTTACTGTAACTTATAACAAGGGTATAATGTTACATTTCAAAAGTATTATACCCAGTAGGAGTGAGAGCAGATTTTTAAAAATGTGTGACAAGTAACATTTCCTAGTTACTTTTGTCACTTTTAAAGGGTGATTTATTTTAGAGGTATTTTGAGTAGAATTTTTGTGCCATTCTACTATAAATCCTGACTTTTTTTAAGTAATAGAAAAGCAGCAAGTAACATAACAATGCACTATTATTTTCATGTGCATTTGTAGTAATTAATTATTTTTACTTTGTAATGAGATACATAAGGAATCACTTCTAAGAAGTAATTCACCAAGCTCAGTGAAAAGTACTTTCATTGTTAAGTGTTAAATGCATAGTATAACAAGAAATAAAATGTTTTCCTCACCAGAAAATAAATAGTAGTTTTGTGAGTATTTTTCCCTCTGTGTTCTCTCACTTGATATAATACTTAAATAATAACTGTGTGCTCCCAAGTCAATTTTGACTTAGGACAATCTTCCCAACTTTTCTAAGTATAAAGGACTCAGAAGTAGTTTACCAGGCCTTCCTTCTGATGGTGCTCTAGAATGGTGCAGATTGTGCAGCGCTGTATAGGAGGCAGGGCACATTACCCCATCAGTCACCCATGCTGTGTGTGATCTTGGCTGTCTCCTCTCTCAGGAAGGACAGCGGGGATTCAAACTCCTGGCCTCAAGTTCAGGAGCCAAGTCCTCCGAGCCACTGAGCTGTACCAGCAATTGTGCTCTTGATGTAACCCTGATTAAATGAAAATTGAGTTCTCTGTTCATCAAGAGGCAGTGAAAGCAGTGTGAAGCATGAAGTTTAAAAAGCAGTGAAGGATATGTAATGAAGTAAATGAGTATGGGCATGCATTTGTGTCTAAACAGAATAAACTAGACCTCTCTTAAATCAGAGCCCCTGAACAATTAATAGCATCCAAGCAACTACATGGGGCATTAGAATGCTTAAACACATTTACTCCACTGTGTACGGGGACCAAGGTTCATATCTTATATGAAGATTACTCTGCGTCTTTAATATTTGGATTAATGTTTCTACTTAATAACTTGTTTTCTCAGCACCATCCAGACTGTATTTTAGGTGGCTTCATGTTGTGGTACCATTCATTGACGTTGTTGTATCATATATCTCGGTAGGAATATAAGCGCAAACAGTTAGAAGAGCAGCGGCAAGCAGAGAGGCTACAGCGGCAGTTGCAGCAGGAACGGGGACTACCTCGTCTCCTTGCAGCAGCAACAACAGCAGCAGCAGCAGCAGAGACAAGAGCAGAGGCCAGCCGAGAAGAAGGCCCTTTATCATTACAAGGAAGGGTTGAATGCCAGCGAGAAGCCAGCTTGGGCAAAAAGAGGTAGGGATGGACATTTTTTTTTCTTTCTCTCTTAATTTTGGGGTTGATAGAAGTTGCAGCTAAACAAAGTCAGCCTCCACATGTTAAGTAAAGCCAAACCCCCCCCCCCCCCACTTTCTCATCCTTCTATGGATTATTCAGTATTACTACATCTTTGTTACATCCACTCATCGTTTGATGTCATCCAGGTTCCTGCGCTGAGCAGAAGGTCTGATTAGATCAGTGGTTCTTAACCTTGGGTTACTCAGGTGTTTTTGAACTGCAACTCCCAGAAACCCCAGCCAGCAAGGCTGGTGGTGAAGGCTTCTGGGAGTTGCAGTCCAAAAACACCTGAGTAACCCAAGGTTAAGAACCACTGGATTAGATGATCTTCAAGTCTTTTCTGTTTCCAAGCATCTAGAAAGTCAAATCTGCCTAGTATTGTGTCATGCTATTTACTGCACAATTCCTGATTGAATGGAATCCTCCATATTCCTGAAAGCTGGAAGCATCTGTAGAGAGAGTGAGAATATTCACACTGTGTTTTTAAGGAAAATGCATACTCTATTGAAATTGCTGTTTAAAACTAAAAAAATAATCAGTGCAGCACTGGTGGAAACATTGTGTACTATATACTTTAAGGGGGGGGGGGAACCCAACTGTTTGATCAAATATATAAGGAAAAAGCTTTTTAAATTTTTAAGATAAAATACAGTTGCAGAACAAGCAGACCAATCTTTCAACTGTCTCAAACCTCTTTTTCCCAATTACGTTTTCATCATGAGTTGATTTGGGCTAATGAAGAACCCTGTGTCCTGCAGAGTATTTAATAGTAGTGGAACAGAGGTCTTGTATTACTTGAAAGAGCAGGAGTGTCACCTGGTTTAGTGTTCATGCCTGAATTCAGCAGAAGAGGCTTTTGACCAGAGCTGATTCCCCTGGGAAAAGTTTCACTTTGTTATAGAAAAAGGTGGTTTTGTGAACAAACTTTAACAGATGTCAGGTGAATGGGCATCAGATCCAAGTCACAAGACGAATGGGAATCCATGACCGAGGAACAAGCCTTCATGAACATCTCTGTGAATGAATGCCTTCAGTGTGCAGGTCTGTTACTCAGATGGCATAATCTTGAATTTTTCAACTAGTCCTGGGATTTCTACAGTACTTATTCAGTGGTACCTATTGTCAATCTTATATTTGACATGAACTAGACCATTGTAATCAGTCCTACAAAATACCCAGGAATCAATGTGCATGTCTTATTCAGGTTGCACTATTTTAGAGAGAAGAGGTGTTAATGTTGCAGTTCTACCCCTGAACCAAGCTGATCTGTCCTTATGCTTTCCCTGGTTGTCTCCATGCTTCCACTGGTTATTTCCACTGGTGCAGCCTTCCCCAAAAAGCCCAAGAAAATTGCTAGCTCAATTTGGAGGGGGGAGTCTATTGCCCAGACATACTACTGACATATAATAGATGCAAAGTACTATCTCTCTTGCAGATTACAAATGTTCTTCTGTCTGCTTGTAGGATTCTTTACTCTCTGTGGATTAGTATGAGAGTGACTACTGACCAACCTGCATGAGTGCAAAAGATGATGTTCATAGCATAATTATGCTCATAATTTTGTTTTAAAGTAGTGCAGAGTTGCATGTATTTCCCTCTAATGCCAAGGAGGGTAGTAGAGAAAAAAAATCTTATCACTTTATACCAAATAATGTCCAGGAAAAGATAACTTGCCATGATCTTCAGCATATAGAACCCATAGAAAAATCAGATGCGTAGTAGTCTTGGAAGTAGCAAGAGGGAGTTAAAGGAAATGCAGTGGATGTCTAATGCTTCTGCCCTGTACAATTTTCCATGTATGCCCACAGTTTCATCTTCGCTGGTCCATCATTGGTGACCATTTAAGAATAGCAGTTCTTTTATAGTAAATATTTTGTTTTGTTTTGAGAACCACCTCAAAAAGAACATGTCATAGTAATTGATTTGCAGTATATCCTAAATATCTGATATAACAGATAAGCAGTGAACCAGGGTCAGTGATTTTGAAATTTCAAAATGCAGAGAACCCTTCCCACATCAGAGTAATTTTACTTGTTATTTCTGTTTTAACTTATAGTTTACTGTGTTTTTACATTGGTTTTAGCTGCTTGTAAACCACCCAGAATAGTGAGTATGCACTAAAGGGGCGGTATATAAATTAAAGTAATAAATAAATAAATAAAGTGCTGAGGTGCTTCTATACATCTATCACAAAACCTTAGCCATGTTCTGAGTTGCCCATCTGGTTAATGTGGGCTATTATTGTCTAGGTCTAATGAGTTTCAGTTCTTCCATGAGAACCATGAACTGAGAGGGCATATTCAAAGATACCCAGTTCCCTTCTTGTAGCTAAAATTTTGGTAAATTATGAGGAAGCAAATGTTCAGGGAAGCTAGTATGCATTACTGATCTTCACAACGAGGGACCCAAGATTCTGCCATGCACAGTGTGAAAACCACCAGTTAAGACCATATTAAGAAGCTGCTGTCTGGCCTCATATATCAGCTCATTCAGCATGTCATGGTTCTTCTGCTAGCAAGTTTTATTCACTGTCTGATAGGCTGCGATTTTGTATGAAACTCTTCTGTTGCACACTGTGCTTCGTGCACTCCATAATCACCTCTTTTGACCCTGGTGTATGTAATTGTCTTGACAGCTGCTTATTTGTCAACACAGTGAAGTGAGAGGCAGAAGGGGGGCATGGAAGAATAGAATAAATCCCTGAACACCAGCCACCATTTAGTTTTTGTAGCTTGTTTATTACTGAGGCACGCTACAAACAGGTCAGGGTTGAAAGCAGACTGCGCTAGTGTCCTCTGTAATTATTATAACAGTGCCATCTGTTAAATGAAAAACTGGCATGCCCACATAATGCAGTCTTCTTGAAAGAATGGATTGCCCATTCAGAAGAAAATCACAGGTATCACAGGAGCATGGTAATTGCTTTCAATTCAAAAGTTTCTTTTTTCTATAACATGTGATGGTTGTATGTGTGACCTATGCACAGGGAAGTTTGCTTTATGGTATTAACTTTGGATACCTGAAAAATCAAGTCTTTTTTAAAATTTTATTGTCTCTCTCTTAAAAGTAGAGATGTGCAGTAGCACCAAAATTCGGCAATGGTAGGTTGACCTTAAGGAAAATAAGTTTTCTTACATCCAGGTTCCAGGCAAAAGTGGTGTGGAGTGACAATGTCCCCTGCATGAGAGAACGTTCTCTCCCTGGACTCACTAAGCTTGCAAGGCTCCTGCGTGTACACCTCTACCTCTGTCTCTGCCCTGTCCTTCCTCTGGGGTGGTGTCTCTGGAGGACAAGCCCATGCCATGCCTTTCAAGAAAGTGTCCCATTTTTTGTTGCAGGAATGAGGGACTTGAACTCTAGAATATAACTGCTGCTTGGGGTGGTATGAACAGAATTCCTTTCTTTCTGCTCTGTGTGACTCTTCAGTGCTAGCTGGGATTTCTTCACTAGCTGCTGCTGCATTGCCCGCCGCCCCGCCCCCCCCCCCCCCCACACACACACCTTGCTGCTACTCAATATCCACTGCCCACTGTTTAATTCAGAGGTCAAAGAGGTTTGCTAGAGTGTACTCTTCCTTCCTGGAATCAATTACCTCGAGAGGTGGTGAGTGCTCCAACACTGGAGGCATTCAAGAGAAATTTAGACAAGCCACCTGGCAGATATATTCCTTCATTGAACAGGGGGTTGGACCCGATGGCCTTATAGACCCCTTCCAACTTTATTATTCTATGTTCTATCATTCTTCCACAAGGAAGCAGGTCTGTAGAGGAGCAGGGTTTTTTGCTTACTGGCCAGGGCCACTGCTTCAGGCTGGGAAAAAATATGTTTCTCCCTCTGTGGAATCCCCCATCCACCTAGACTATCTCCTCATTATGTCCTCTATTATTCCAACCAAGACTTGGAACACTGGGATCATCTGGCTAAGGATGACTGTCTTCCCACTAAGGATCTGTGTTGCACTCTGTAAGCTTTGGAGGACAAATACAACAGGTCCCATCTTTATCCTGGCCTTGAGTGTTGCCCCATGCCCGATGTTTCCACCTTGCACCAGTGTCATGCAAGGAGATACAGCATGTTTTGCATCTTAGCTGCTTCAGGTGTCACTTCTAAAATGTACGACCTGTGACCTGGCCAACGTTTGCTATACCAGGTTGCCTGACACCCCAATATAAATCTGGCACCACCCTGTGGATAATTGGGGTGCCAGTTCTGTCACAAACCTACGGAAACCAGTGTTCTCCACCAGAGAAAATGGGTAGTCATCCAGGGCTATCATCTCCTGTAGGCGATAAGTAACACTAGAATTTTTATGTATGCAGAAAGCCTTTTCCTGCACCCCTCCAAGCTTCACCACGGTAACCTGGAACTTATTCTTGAGATGTGTATGGGTAATTTTCTGCCTGCCACCTCTTGCTATTTGCCCATCCACCTCCCTGCTTCTCTGGGCTGGTGGCTCAGCCTCTGTTCTCTGATGACTCTTACCCTTCACAATAAGGAAGCCACTCTTCCCTACAGTGCCCACTCTGTGTGTCAGTAGCAATGCCCTGTGCTGAGTCTTCAGGTTGTTATTGGAGAGGTGGCCCAAGTCCTGCCCATGCTTGAGCAGCTTCTTGAAGTGCATGCATTCAGCCATGTAAGCTTCTTCCACACACTATTGAAAATGCTTCTAGATTATTGACTTCTTGGGAGCTCCAGTTTTTGACTGCTTGTTCCTAACAGGGATTGCTAAGTTGTCATCACTGCTATTTCTGGCAACTGGTGGAGCAAGTGCAGCTGGAGAGGCAGAGGTGATTTCAGTGTCATATACTACTGAAATAGTGCCCACCTCAGTCCCCTCAGTCTTCTCCTTCCCCACCTCATATATGTATATACTTGAAGATGAGTTTCCATCAACCACAAGGCTGCTTTGCACGGGAGAGATTTGCTGGAAATGGGGGCTTGGGGTAAGTCATTCCTTGAATATGATGGAGCAGCATGGCATGCATATGGAAGGCAATGTCTGGTACTCTTCATCCATCTCTTTCAAAACCACAAAAGAAGCAGTGCTGTTGCTGCCCAAGCTGACAGTGTCAGTCGGAATGCTGATGCCTTCCTTGTTAGCCAGAAAATCAACTCCTTCAGCTTCTGGTTCAGAAGCGCTTTGTGACTGAATAGTAGCTGTTGGTGGGAATGGGGGTAGTGCCTGGAGAGAGCTGATACTGTGCTTTGAGTGACCTAACCAAAGTATTTGGTCAGCCACTGTTTAAAACAGAACACTGGACTAGATGGATAGTCTCTGCACAGTTAAGCTTACTGCGGAAGAATGCTTGTTTGTGTGTGCTGAGTGACCTTCTCCTCATCTATGAGTTACCTTGCTGTCGTCGTAGATTGGGAACAAGGATTTCCCAGCAAGTTTGTTATTAGAAACTATGAGTGGTTGAGCATGTTTGACAATTATAGAACCCCTGTATTATTAACTAAAAAGTGTTAACTATTAAAATTTAATAGTTCAATTTTTGTAATCCTGCTTCCCCAGGTACAGCACCGAACTCTTAATAATCTGCCTGTTCTTCTTGCCAAACAGACGCACAGTTCTGCTCCCAAGCAACGGGTGCCCTTCCTTACTGACAAAGGTGCAGTTCTGCAATCCAACTGTAATCATTTTTCTAATATTTCCAAACCTTATGGTAAACAAATTCAACAGCATCCTCAAGTATTAGACCATCACAGAAATGACTTGTTAGCTGCTGCCCAAAAGGCAATGATGTTGCCAATAATTAAAGTTTCCATGCCAAGTCCACAGACAGATCTGAAGAACGGACCCATTTGGATTGACTCTGAAACCAGACATGGTTTTCATGAACAATGGAAGATGAACGATCGTGTGAAATTGTACAAAGGGTCTCGGTCACAAGGGTGCAGTCCTGAGAGACAAACAAGAATGGAGATCAGGTGTACATCTTCTCCTCATCTTTCTGACAGAGGTAGGCCACCACTGCCTCCTTATAAAATCAAAATGAACTTCCGGGAACACAATGAAGATAAGGAAAGGAAGTACCTTTCTTCACATCTAGACCAAGGTGTCATTACTTCTTCAAGGAGTGTTCCCTCCTTAAGCAGTATCTCCTCGACACCCGGTGATCTAGATCTAAATGCTTCAAGCCCAGCATGCTTCTTCAGAAACAGAAAGATACGAGTTGATTTGAAGAAGCACCATGTATCTTCAGAGAGTGTCTTTGAAAATCATCACTATATTGCTGACCGTTGTCATGCACAGAGGCGGAGGAAAATAATAGGACGCAGCACAGAACAGCTTTTTGTCCCTCCTCTGGATTTTCCTCCACAAATATCTCGGTTGAATATGCCTGGCTTGGTGCCTTTGTCTTCCAGCTCTCGCTCAGCCTCTTTAAATGCCCTTTCATTTTCTTCCAGCTCTAGTCTGATCTAGTTTTCTAAAGTTTGCCAGAGTAATCCTTCTGGTGTCACTTCTCAGGTGCTTCTTGGATCATTATCTAAGCTTTCTTCTTTTTGTTCCAAACTCTTTCTTCCAATAACTAACAAGAAATGGATTTTAGGCATGCATGTGAAAAATTTTGTATCTGTGTCATCAAGCATGTTTGACCTGCTTTATGCTGGATGACATTGCTTTAAATCACATTAAGTGGGTGAATTCTCTCGGTGTTGTGGTACCAATAAGCAGGAGCATTCTTGCCATTATATTAATTAGTTGTGGCTTGCTAAGGGGCTTTTCTTTTGATTGAAAGAAAACGAAGTGAACAAGAAAACTGGGTGTTATTCTTCTTTATAGCAAATATATCCAAGAATAGATGTTTTTCTCAAGTCACCTAAATGTTTATAACATACATCTGGTGACTCTTTGGATCTTCAAAAGATTTTGACGAAAATGGATGTAAATGTTCAGAGACTTCAAAGTTATTCAGTTAATTGGTTGGATTAATCAAAGTAATTACAAAAACCACAGAAGACAGGTGGCATCTTGGAAGAGGCATTCTTCCTCTTAGTGTACAAAGGATGGAGTGCCTCTTCTAAGATGGCATTTATTATTACGCCAGCATGCATCATCTGAAAAAAATTCTGTCTTCAGAAATACTGTTTTTATTTATCATATTAGTATAGAATCAGTTGGCTAAAATTCATATGATTGGCCCATGATTGGGGCATTTTATCTCTGTCCTAAAGATATATGAATATGATACATATAGCAGGTGATAGCCCAGAACACATTGACAAGATTTAAAGTAAAAAAGCTTCAATTTCTCATCCAAAGGGCTATATTTATGTGAATGGAAGAGCTTGTGTATGCCTAATAGATTATTTTCAACATTTGCATTTTAAAACTGTTGTTTTAATAGGAAAAGTTCTTTCAAAAACAATTTTTTTTTCTATTTTGATCAAGCAGTGAAAAGAATATAACATGTCTGCCAAATGGATGTCTTTTTGAGAGGACATTCCAAAATCAGGAGTGCCACGATGGAGGAGGCCTTGTAGCTGAGATTAGATAGATGTTAGTAGGCACACACAGAAGGTTGTCATTTGACTGTCTTAATGTAAAACTTCTTGAAAGTTTTACTAACTTCCTTCTTGCACCTTTGATTTTGGCTGAAAATCAGTAGTAAGTCACCACTTAAGTAGGCCCATTAAATCAGTGGTATTTGATAAGTCAACACCTATGTAAGTTCCACTAAGGGGCCTAATGCAGTTGTGAATTACTACTTGATTTCAGCAGTCATCACAGTCATCTTTTCCATCTGTGCTCCAAGAGTTATTTTTAATTTTTTCGGAAAGCGTTATACCATGGTGTAATTACCTTACAATCTTCTACACTTTCATTCATTGAAGTTTTTAATCTAATTTTTCATGAAGAAATCCTTATATGTTTTCATGTGTTCCTTTTCAACCTAGTAGATTTTTTTAATATTTTAATTTTTTACTTCCATTAATTTTTGTATTTAGTTTTTGCCTTGAGTAGTGGGGCTGTATGATTAGTTAGAGGAATGTTGCTGTTTGAAAAGCAACTCACCATATAGCATGTATAGCTGCTTTTTCTGAAGCAATATGTCAGATCACTATGGGATGTTCAGAATGCTTTGTATGACTCTTAAGGTCCTGGTCTAGAAATGTAAGGAGCAACTTTACTTAATTTTTGTGGCTTTATATAAATTTAAGTTTTAGCTAGAGGGGGCTTTAAGTATAACAATTGAAAATAGTGTTGGATGAACAAACTGGTTCTCTTTCAAAAATCAGTCAAGCATCTTGAACATCATTTATGTACTTTATCAAGCACTTGAAAGGAATACTCTAAAGAATCTATTTCCCTCCCTTGCTGGCTGGTACCACCCAGAAAGGAACTGTATATACAGAAGCATGGGGGTAGGGAGAGAAATATGCTTATGAATTTTGTTTAGGGACAAAATCTGATCTGATACGTAAAGATTGGTAAGGAAAGAAATGTGAGTTTTAGGGCTTGAGAAGAGATGTAAAATTTCAGGATAAGGCTGGTAGTCTCCCAGTGGCAATTGAATGGCTATTTATTGCTCATTGTTAGCAAGAAAGATGTTAACACTTTAAGAAGGATGCCAATGAACTGGAGCAAGTTCAGAAGAGGAAAACAAGGATGACCAGGGGACTGGAACCAAGCTGTATGAGGAAAGACTGAAAGAACTGGTCATGTTTAGCCTTGAGAAAAGAAGATTGAGGGGAGATATGATAGCACTTTTTAACTACTTGAAAGGTAGTCTTACAGAGGAGGGTCAGAATCTGTTCTTGAGCATCCTAGACTGCAGGACACATAACAAATGGCCGAAGCTACAGGAAGCCAGATTTAGGCTGAATATCAGGAAAAACTTATTAACTGTTAAAGTAGTAAAAAAATGGAACTGATGACTTTGGCAGGTGATGAGCACTTCAACGCTGAAGGCATTCAAGAGAAAATTGGACAACCATCTCGTTTGATTTGGATTCCTGGCTTCAGCAGTGGGTTGAATGCTAGGTAGTAGGGTGTTGAGTATTCCATATAAGAATAAGCTGGCTAGAAGGTCTTGACTGGAAGAAATACACACACAGGCAGATTCCACATTTGTAGTCAAAGTCTGCAATAGTCAGTGGTCAGTCAGTTTTTCAGTCAATCCATCAGTCTAGAAGCAGTTGCCAGTTGGAGGTGGTTATAGGTAGACTGTGAGGTAGCAGGATGCAAAGGCAATTGGAGTGGAAGCAGAATCCAGGCTTTCAGCAGCCTGTGCCTTCTTTGATTCTGTTTGTAAGAATCATGGGTGTTCACAGACTTTACATTTATTTCATATTCCCAATTTAAGAGAAGTAGGCAGAGGGTTTCTTTTTCAGTTGACTGACTCCCCAACAAAAGTTGTAGATTAGAATACAGTTTTCAGTAGTTTGACCTCTCTTATGAACATATAAAGAAAGAGATGTGTAGTCACAAAGCATTCTAATTTATATCTAGCACTGGTGACAGAATCCGATATGTAAAGATTAGTAAGGAGATAAATAAATATGAGTTTTGCTTTTGAGTAGTTGGGAAGAAACTCAAAGTTCCAATACAAGACTGGTACTCTGCCCAGTGACAGTTGAATGGTCATTTATTGCATATTGTTAATAAAGAAGCTAGCACTAGTTCTAGACATACTAGCTGATGTGGAAGGATGAGTTAATTTTATCTCCCTGTTTTCTGAAAACTGATCTGCTGGCTTTCAGAAACAAGTCAGTCTGACTGTTTATGAAATCAGGCATCATTCCTTCCTCTCTGGAAGGAATGATGCCTGATTTCAGAAAGGATGGCTTATGATACAAGGACAGAACCCTTTGTACAGCTTTGGGTTGCTGCGTTCTTAAACACTGGATGAAATTCCAGTTGAGAAGAAGTAAGCATGTTTAAAAATTGTTTTCAGAGTATTATTGATTGGTATAAAAAAGAAATAAAAAAATTAAAAATTGCATTCTGTTTGTAAAATGTTTTCTATCTTGAACTTATCAGCTGACAATGGCAAGGACCTTGAGAACTTTTGTATCCCCACTGTAACTGAAACTGATCACGTGAATAAAAGCTAAATGAATGTTACTCCAGATTATGTTCAGCGTCTTTTCTTGAACTTTACCTGATCTTAAATTTACATGGAAAAAACCCTTCATTAATTTCAGTTGTTTATTTGTACTCAAGTCCAGCTCTTTGATAGAAGAGTTCCAGTTGTCCTTACAGATTTGACACCTTGAACGTTCTGCATCTAATGTCCTTGTGAAACCCACGGATTTTGTTCATTTGTGGAATTGTTAACATAGTTAAAGTTTGGTTCAAAGTAGTCACTTCAGACATAATATGGGTGTATCTTGTACTACGTTTTAAAAAAAGAAATTAGTTTCCAGCTTCCCAATTTGCTGCACTATTCAAATTGGTATAATGCTGGTGAATTCTTCCTGTTGGCTTTAGCAAGAGAGAGAGGTAAAGACTTTGATGGGTTTTTTTAAAAAATCATTTTGGCCTTGGTTTGAATAATAGGCATGTTCACTGATGTTCCTGGGAGACAGATTGAAGTAAAACTGTCACCAGCTGAATTGCATCCCCATGTTTATGTAGAAGCATTTTTTTATCCTAATACATGCTATTTATTTTCTGCCTCCCAACTCACCTTGTGTTGTTAGTCAGGATTCTTAAGGCACCAACAGATTGATCCTAAATAACCCTGCACAGTTGAAGTGATGTAAAAGCAGCATCTTGGTTGAACAGTCAGATGCTCTTGGTGACCAGCTCTAGCCTTGAATGCCCTTTTTGATCCTTGAGGGAGAAACACCTGAAGACATATCCAATTTCTTATTATTCCGACTGCCATCTTGAAAGCAACTATTGATTTAATGACATAGAACTCTCTTCCGCATCACATTAATTTAACAACAAAACAGTTGACTGCTTGGTGGAGACATCCAGTTTACTTTAATTCTCTTGCTCTGTTCCTGCTGCTACATAGAAGCAGGTCTGGATTACATGTGGAATTATCTGTAAATGAACTCTGTGTTTCCTCTGGGATCAGAGTACAAAGAAGAAAGGCCCAAACACTTTGGTGGCTGTATCTGCTATCTCGTTTTCATTTGGAAGACTTAAATCAGAAATGGGGAACAACTTTACCACAGTGTCAAAGCAGATTTTCTGAAGGCTCGTGGGTATTTATGGAGGCCCTCACAGTTATACATATTTCTAATTCTTTGTCATCCCAGTTGGAATTTATAGCTCCAGATTGAAGGGTGTGCATAGTGAGGCATCTCACAATCATTTTTCAGTCGTCAACATAGAGGATAAGTTATTTCAGAGGTAGCAGATAGAGAGCTTATTACTCCTAGACAAACTGCTTCTGAATGATCTTCTGGATTTGGGACTCTTTTCAAGACAGTGCAGAAGAAGCAGCCAGTCCTTTGCCATCTGCCCTCAGCTTCACCACCCCTTTTCACCATTCTTTGTTTTCTCAGTTCTCCTTCGCTTTTGGTATAGATCTGTCACGTCTCCAATGTTTTTGAGAACACTTTGCACACCCACTCGCCTGTGATTTAATAACATAATGGAAGCAACCAGCAATTCATCAGAAATAGCCCACTATTTCTCTTTCTTGAATTTAATAAGGTTCTGAAGACCCTATTTTGTATGTGTGTATGTGTGTGAGAGTGAATGTGTGGTGCAAACTAAAGTAACTGTAGTGCTTGTTTTACTGCTTAATGCCTTTATAGTACAATCTTATTAAGAACATCACCGAAGTCTGGTAAGTATCTCATGGTGATGGTGATAGTGATGTTAATATGCATAAAAAGATATGTAAATTCCTGAAATTAATGGTGTGCTGGTTTATTTGCATTTGATTCAGATCTGTATTTATACTCTGAATTGTTTCATGGCTTTAGTATGTCCGTATCAATTTAATGTCATTTAATCAATTTAATTAAGCTACATCATTGGACTCTTGTGTTAATAATTTCCTAGTCTTACATTGTCGTCCTGTAGTCTTATGCCATCACTTTGTGAAATCTCACTTAAAGCACTTTTGTTATTGATGGTATCAGAAGAGGTAAGAATCCTCTCAGAATGCATATCGTGGTCCATGGGTTCTACAGTGTCTAAACTGGTGTTTCCAAACTGGGATCTTTTTTTTCCCCCGAACAAAATTTGAAGAATAAGAATAATCTGTAAGACTAAGAATTCCTTTCCCTTAGGAGAACCTGTTCACTTTTATTTCTTTTTTGAGTCTTTGTTCAGGATATGCTGCATCACTGCATATTGGGCAGGGGGAATAGGTCACCAGTGGATCAAATGCTTTATAAGCACAAGGTCCGAGGCTCTCAGACATGCACCTCTAGTCTGAAATTCTGGTTAGGACCCTTGTCTGAATCCTCAGGAACCCCTGGCAACAGACAGATCAGAGATAGGCAGACAGTGGTCTGATTCAGTATAGTGTAGCTTCCTATATACTTGTGCTGCATCAGGAGCAAGTGGAACCGATCAGCAGAAGCTGGCTGGTAGAATACATGTCCTGAACAGGAAAATGCACAGAGATTCAGAGATTACACTTTTGTGGATAGGTACTTTGGGTTCATATCTACCTTTAATTATTTAGATAAAGGTTCTTGATTCAGTTTGGAAATTACCTAAGATCCTTTTTTGTGGTGGGTCAAACATTGGCTGAAATCCTGTTACTTAATGTAGTAGAACAGGGCCACTGAATCACTGGGCATTTGGTGAGTCGACTCCTCTATAACTTCCATTGATTGAAATTGGTTTAATCTAACTGCAACTTACTTTAGCATAATAAAACACATTTAGACTAAGCCCATTTAAATCAATGGAGCATACCAAGGAGTTGACTCAATAAATCCCCACTGATTCAATAGGCGTACTCTAGTGCAATTTGCTATGCTAGGCAACAGGATTTTGGCCAGTGTCTTCTTGATAATATGCCTTTTGCGCTTGCCTTTCTGAAACTGAAAACTGAGGTTACAGTAGTAACCTTTAAGTTGTATACTGGTTTCATAATGCTGCATATGCTGCACCTTCTTTGTTAAGTGTTTGGATTTGGGACCCTAAAAGTCAAAGAGGGTGTTCCCTGGGAGCAGCCTGGCATTCTTTGTCTTTGCATGCCCTCCTTATCAGCTACCCACTTCTATTTCCATGGGACTTGCTGGGCTTGCTGTGGCTAGCGCCATGCTTGGAGATTTCTAAAAGATATGGTTCAGGTTTTGCAAATGACAGCAATCAATAATCATTGCATAATCATGGCATAAAAATGCATTTTCTGGCCTGTGATCCATAATCTTCTGAAGCAATATAAATATTAGCAATCTGCTTGAGTAATGGTTGGAGGTTTACTCTCTTGATGTAAGTAGGAAATGGTATGAAACCTGTATAGCTGTTTTTATGATTAAATGGTACATATCTAAATTAATTTTAAAACATTCCAATTATCTCCTAAAAGTATATTTGTACCAATTTGATAAAATTAGACAGCATTCATTGCAAGCTCTAAGCAACGTATAAGCCATAGAAATTGCACTTCATTGTGTTCTTTAGAGAACGAGAGAAAATGGCTGTACAGGTTCTTCATACAGGTGACACATTTTGACAACATGACTTCATCAAGTTTTTTTTTCTCCTCTTGCCTCAGGTTGAGGAACGTTCCAGGCTCAATCGGCAGAGTTCTCCAGCAATGCCTCATAAAGTGGCCAACAGGATATCCGATCCAAACCTGCCTCCTCGTTCAGAGTCCTTTAGCATTAGCGGGGTGCAGCCTGCTCGGACACCACCCATGCTCAGACCAGTTGATCCACAGGTATAGTGCCTTAGTGGTGCCTCATTTTCTTTGCTGGCCATATGCAAACCAAAGAGGAATGTTGAGAAGTTCTTCTCATCCAAGGTAATGCACCATCTATGCTTTTTTTCATCCCCCAAAGAAGAGATGCATACCACCTCATTTAACACGCTGAAGATCTCACTATGAGTGATAGTGACACTGAATTGAACTGTATGTCTCCTGCACCCCATCCCACACCATTCATTTGGACATACTTATCTAATCTTCTAAATATTCAAGCACGTTCCAGTTTTCTACGTCCTGGTTCAGTCCCATTGCTCATGGTCATGGTGAGGTAGTACAGGTACACATTAGTTCTTCAAACCAAAATCATCTAGAACAGGGGAAGAGAATCTTTTGGGTTTTTTTGTCATGACAAAGCCCATCATTTCTTGCGGTAAGGTAAGTGGGCACATTAAGAAAAACACAAGAAGGGCAATAAAGGTCTTAAAAACCACACATAATCCCCTGAATAAGGGGATTATTAAAAAGGAGACTTCGGTTTTTTTAAATGCAGTATTTTCCTCCTTACCTAGCAGCAAATTCCTTTTCCCTGCCTTTTGTAGTCACATGGGGGGGGGAGTGCCCCTGAAAATGCTGTTCAAGAATGTGTCCAGGATTCACATAACAGCCAGAAGTTGGGGGAAACCTTCACGGGAGAACGTGTTTTCTGTTCTCCTTGCTCTTCCATTAGGAATGTGGTGGGCAAGGCAGGTAGCTTTGGAGGTCACATTTTCAAGTCACTGATAGTATTGTTTTTTGGGAAGGGGTGTAAGAGGGGAAGTACAGGAAGCTACTAGATAAACAGGGAGTTTGAGGCAGCCACATGTAACCAGGTACAGTGGGAACGCTACACATGGGCTGGAGCCAACTCATAGGCTAGTTGCCTTCTGCCCTGATGTAGCGCATCAGTACATATTGTGATAGCCATGCTAGGAAGAAGTATCTCTCACAAGATTAGGGTGTTCACACATTCAGATAAATGGTGTACTTGTGTCATCTCCGCACTGGGAGTAGAAGCATGTGGGTATCAAGGCCGTTCCTGGTCCTGCCCTGAATAAGCAGACTGCAACAGGCCTTAGAAATGTTGGCAAGGAAAGTCGTTTAAGCACTACAACACTGACTTGGTGCTACATTGTATCTTAGAGAAGAGTGCATAGTGAATTCAGATAATCTGGCTCCAGTCGACTCTCACTTAACATTCTGTAGCCTGATAAAAATCCAGCAGTTGTTGCCAAACCGTTGTGCAGGCATTGAAACTGTAAACTTGGCCATTATTCTCCCCAGATTTCAGTAGAACAGTGATCCAGAATCTCTTTACAGAGCATATTAAAGAAGGAATAAAATATATGCATCTTTGGAAACATTTGTCATTTCTGTACAGCTGTGAGAGAGCCAAGATTGGCTGCAAATTACTCTCAGGTATATACTCTGTGGCAACCCTGGATTTTCTGTCCTGCAGTGGCCCTGAGAATATGGCTTAAAATGAATACTGATTGCATATATGAAATTGTGGGGAGGAAAGCAGAGTCTTCGCATTCACATGGTTCCATTCATAACCTGACCACAAGTTCTGTTGCAAATCATTGCAAATCATCTGTTTTCCTCCTTTCTTCATTTGCATGACCTCCACATAAGGCTCCTTCCTCTGAAGGAAATATAGGATATTTGTGATAAATATCGCTCCCTGTCCCACCTTTGGAACCATCAAGTCATAGCTTCCATGGGAAAATATTTAAAAGTTGGTCTGTTCCAGTATGGCAATCCTTCTGTTTCAATTGGAAGCTTTTACAGCCAGCTAAACTGAAAAAAAGTAATGATCACCACTGTTTGCTATGATGCCCTCCCCCTTTTTCCCTATCTGACATGCATCATTAGTACTCATTTGTTTTGAAAGTAATTTCTCCAAAGTCAAGTTACATTCGAGACTGGAGAGAGAACCACCAGCCTTTTGCCAAGGCTGGTGCCACTTAAGCACATGGGGCTTAAGTGCACTTATTGTAACCTCATTGCAAAGAAGGTATACAGTCTCTTTCCAAAAGCAGAACGTGAAATCTTTCAAAGAAGCAAACTGCAGTCAGACTTGTCGTAGAATCTTCTATTCCTATAGTCAATCAGCCAGTTCCAGAGTATAAAAATTCATGCTCATAACTTTGCATAGCTTCTTCTTAATCATTTTATTTTATCCCTTCCTTCCTTCCTTCCTTCCTTCCTTCCTTCCTTCCTTCCTTCCTTCCTTCCTTCCTTCCTTCCTTCCTTCCTTCCTTCCTTCCTTCCTTCGGCAACTCAGTGCAACCAAAAAAGAGGAGCACCAGCTTTGCAAAAAATAAATAAATCTATATAAATAGTTTATCACAATTATGTTACTATAACAGTAGAAATACAAAAACTGCTAACAAATTTTGGCAAATCCTCAGAGCCTGAAACTCCTGAAAACAGCCATTTGTTCTTTGTCTTTCCCCCCTCCTTTCAAACAAGAAGCAACGCCTCAAGGAAGTTCTATATCAATAATAGTTAGTGCCTTGTTAAACTATATAAAAAAACCTGAGAAAAATCAGGTCTCCTCTGTTTTTGGATATACCGGAAACCGTAAAACCAAGCAAAACAATTCATTTCATATGTAATTTCCTTAAATCATGTCATGAGTAACACACAATTGTAGAATTGAGAATTATATTATAATGGCTATCTAGAGAGGAAAATAATTAAAACAAATGAGGAATCTCGTATTTGGCATTTCCTGACCTCAATCTCTGTAATGTTAGAAGCTCTGATTTTTCTTATTATATTTTTATGGAGTTCTGAAATATTAAAAAGCAAGAAAAAAAATCAGTACCAAAACTAGAAATTTGGGAACAAGGTTTTTAATTTTTATTTTATTTTTGAATAAGTATTTTGCAGTCATTTAAATTTTTTAAATTATCTTTTTACCGATTTATACTGATGATTTTGTTTTAACTTGGTGCATAGATTCCACATCTGGTCAGTGTGAAATCCCAAGGACCTTCCTTGCCTGCCTCTCAGTCACTGCATGAACAGCCTACAAAGGGAATGGCTGGGTTTCAGGATGCTCTGACGGTGACCTCTCACCGCACTGAGATACCAAGGCAGAACTCGGACCCAACCTCTGAAAACCCTCCTCTCCCCCCTCGTGTTGAAAAGTTTGACCGAAGTTCTTGGTTACGACAGGAGGAAGACATTCCACCAAAGGTAAAGATTGGGTCGCTGCTAATTTGCAAGGTTTAAATTAAGGAGCAGTTCAGTTCAGCTACATTGTCTAAAGTGACCCAGCTGACACATCAGATGTTGCACTGATGTTCCTGCAGTATATGCACACGTGAGTTAAATGGATTTCTGAGAACATGAATGAGGGTCCATTTCTGAGAAGGAATGCAGTTCAGTGGTGGAGCACATTTTGAGTGTAGAATATCTCAGGTTCAGAACCTGGCATTGCTAATTAAAAAAGGATTCAAGTAGGACATGATGTGAAGGTCTTCCTGAGACCCTAGAGAGTTACTGCCAGTCAGAGTAAGCGATACCAACAAGTAGTCTGACCTGAAAAAGGATGGCATCATATTTTGCTTGATGAGTTATGGCTCCCTACCACATGTCCACTGCATAGTTAGAGAAATCTTAGCTGCCATGTAAATAAAAAATTGGTTGTTTGCTATTAAAGTAGGGCCCCCATATCCATGAGATCAGTATCCATAGTTTCAGTTATCCAAAGTCTTAAAATATTAAAATAAAAAATCCAGGAAAAAAAACTTTTCACATGTATTACCAGAAACAGCCACTAGAGGGAGCCAGAGAACATGTTATGAATACTTGTTAGTGAAGAATACATAGCATGGTCTCTGGCACCCTCTAGTAGCCAGTTCTGGTAAAGCATGTGAAAATAATTGTTCTTTTTTTTTCTTTCACCATGCTAATTATACAATGTTTGCTATTATACATGGTTTTCAATATCCGTGGTGGAGCTTGGAACTAGTCTTCAGCAGATATGGTGTCCTACTGTAGTTATTTCTATTGGACAGAAACTCACATGGAAACAATGTGAACGTTATTGGGGCAAGGAAATAGCAAGCCAGAAAGACCACCTCTGAACATTAGCCATTACTTTCAAAACTTGGCTAAATGAATTAGCACAAGAATATAAAAGATCCAATGCACACGTGTGGGTAATTTGGGCACTTTCTCAGACACCACAATTATCTTGAAGTTGACTGGCTTCCAAAGGAATTACATCTAACCATGGATGTGTAACGTTCACAGAAAATGTCCAGAAGTAGATGCTTACAACTTTCTATGTATCAGCTGTGGAAAGAATGAGTGTCCTATGTTAGCTTGCCCGAAACAGGATCTTTTATAAAGAGCTTCCCATGATGGCAAGGAGTATGTTGACCCTTAGGAGCGCTACCTTGCCTTGTGATTGATCAAATGACTCCTAGGGATGATGCACACTGGAAGGTTTGAACCCTGTCAGCAACAGCACTCTTGTGCCACAACAAAAGCAAGTACTGACAGAGTTGCCTGATTTGATACTGCAGTGACACTGGAGCTGGAACATGTCTTGGTCCAGGTACACATTTTATGTCCTTTTGCCAGAACCCAGTGCTGGAATGTAATCCTAGGTGTTCTGATGATGGAGAACAGGATATTTGATGAAACCCAGTTATGCCACCAACATTAAGACATTAAAAAAAGAATTATTAACTCATCTTTCTGGCATATATACAAAATGTTGTTAAATATGGCTTCCGTGATAGTCCCTAAGCTCTTTACTGAAATAGAAATATAAAAAATGAAAGGGATGCTATGTTGACTGTAAGAGAAATTCCAAATTCCACATTGCAGTGATATGTTTATTAAACCAACTTAAAAAGCACAAAAGTTTCAAGATACCCTGTCTCCTTGTCATGCAATGATGTTTAAAATTTTGGGGGAGGGATGTTTGATGCTCAAGCAATGTAGTCGGTATGCTGCCTTAAGATGTAAAGGGTCGGAAGTTAGAGGTACTAAAGCAGGGTTTGTCGGGTGTTAGATTTCATCCTGACAATGAGAAAGCAAATAAAAAGCAATACATTTTGAAGCCCCATTTTGAAAACTCAAGTATCTTATTTGAAACCCATAACTGTGCAGGCCCACAACCACTTTAAAAGAGGAGAGCACAGCTTTAGTCAATTTTTGTACCTTCAAGGCTGGGGGTTATTTTACACTGTGGATCTGGTACAGCAAGTCAGTAGATGCCAACGTGAGTGGTTTCACCTTGTGTTGAAGGGAGAGAGATTCAGTACCTCTTTTTGGCTTCCCTGAATTTTACTGATAAAGAAAATGGTTGGAAACATAAAACTTGCCATGCTGGATCAAACCTGTAAGCTCTCTAGGTTGACATCATCCTTTCAGATGTAATCAATACTTGATGGAATGTTTCATAAGCGTGCCAGGAACTTTGTGGCTTAATGATGTGCAACAAGTTTTTTTAAATTTGCAATGGAATCCAAGATGTGTGTATTAAGAAGTAAGCCATATTGATTACATTGGGGCTTACTCTCAGGTAAGTGAGTGTACAGCTGGTGCATTTTAATATGCTAATGTAGTTTTGTTGTTTATAACCTTTCCTTTTGGATAAATTGCAGTGTGGCTGTTAAAAGTTTCTCCTGTGCTGAATCAGCTCTTTGCCTCCAGTTGCATGGTTATGGAGAGAGAAAATATAGCTAATTGATTAGATGCTGTAATGTCAACTACAGTTTTCCCCAAAGATTTAAAGGCAGCAAAGGAGTCACTTACTCTGGATTTAAGAGCCACTTATTAATGTTTTTTTCTGTAAGTAAGCAGCAACGGTGGTTCATGGTCTCAGCCTTGCATTGCTTAACTCCTAGCAAAGAAGTAGCTGTCTTACTCTGTCTCAGCATCTTGGCAGAATTAGTGAGGTGGGGACACAAAATATAGTTATTCTTAAAAACTAGTGCTTAGTTTGGCATGAGCTTTCATGGATCATACCTTGAAAACTCTCACTGAAACAAATATTTTAGTCTTTAAAGTAGCTGGCTGGATAGCTTAGTGATTTAGGTATCTGGCTATAGATAGTCCTATCGCTCCGGAGCTCATGATCGCCGAGCCACTTTTCGACCTGGCAGAGAGGCTTGTCGTCTCGCCTCCTGCCAGGAGTGGCTCAGCAATTGCAAGCTCCGGAGCGATAGGACGGCAGCATGGACCCCACGGCATTAGTGCATCGGTGAGTGGACCGTCCGGCCCCATGGGGCCAGACCCTCGTTATCTCCACCTGTGCGGGGGTATACGAATACCCCCATCTCTAGTCCCTACTGTGCATCCCAGAAGAACCAGCCTGTGTGGCCTTGGGCAAGCTGCACAGTCCCTGGAAACCCGCAGCAGAAGGAAATGGTAAACCACTTCTGTGTATTTATCTACTTAGAAAATCCTGAAAAGAGTCACCATAAGTCAGAATTGACTTATAATTATCATTAGTCAAAAAAGGACAGAGCATTGTTGTTGTTGTTTAGTCGTTAAGTCGTGTCCGACTCTTTGTGACCCCATGGACCAGAGCACGCCAGGCCCTCCTGTCTTCCACTGCCTCCCGGAGTTGGGTCAAATTCATGTTGGTAGCTTCGATGACACTGTCCAACCACCTCGTCCTCTGTCGTCCCCTTCTCCTCTTGCCCTCACACTTTCCCAACATCGGGGTCTTTTCCAGGGAGTCTTCTCTTCTCATGAGATGGCCAAAGTATTGGAGCCTCAGCTGCAGGATCTGTCCTTCCAGTGAGCACTCAGGGTTGATTTCCTTCAAAATGGATAGGTTTGTCCTCTTTGCAGTCCAGGGGACTCTCAAGAGCATTGTGGCACATAATTATTACTAGTCTTTAAAATACCACGATGCTCTGTCCTTTTTTTTCTTTACCTTTTAATTTTCCCAACATATTCAATACTACAATTAGTTATAAAATTCTTCCCAGATTATCTAATTATGAATTTAATATGCAGGTTAGATAAACACAGTGAATATGTCATTTCCTGTGAAATTTACAGAATGTTTGGAATTTTTAAAGGACTGTGGTAAAAGGAACAGTGTTATTTGGAGATAAGGAAGCAACTGAGTAATTTGCCAGAAACAAGGTTCCCTCTAGGCTGCGCGCCTGTGCAACTCCACCTCCCTCCATGCAGCTTTCCTCCTCTTCCATGCAGCCCCTTTGGTTCCGGTCGGGACGGAAGCCCTCGTGCATGGGGGGGAATGGAGGCTTGTGCATGCACAAGGGGGAAGTTGAGACAGAGAGAGGCGGAGCCCCGCCCAGTGGGGCTGAAAATTATTTATTTATTTATTTATTTATTGGATTTCTATCCCGCCCGTCTAGACCAAAGGTCTACTCTGGGCAGTTTACAAATTTAAAAACAATAAAACCAAAAACATATATTATAGGTCCAAGATGGCGAAGTTTAAGAAATTAAGACATGGCAGGAGGGAAAGCCTGCCCAAATATCAGGTGGTTGGCAGGTTAGAGGGTGTGTTGGCCAGAAAGTATTTATGTGTAGGAATAACGTGAATCTGTGTAAATGTTCCCATTCTGTGGTTGCGGGTGCACAATTTTGCTGTATCTTCATGCAGCAAAATAGGCACTCATTCAGCTGGAATACATGAAGGTTTACATCATGTTTCATACACAAAGTGCTTTCTGTGGGAGTTTTATTACATTTGAAGCAACCACAAAAGTGACCATTTTTGGATGCCAAACTTAATCCAAGACGTGCCCTGGCCATAAAACAGTGCTATCTTCATTCTTCATTCCGTCTAGTTTAGACTATTTATTGTTAGAGCCACAAGACCTACCAAGTTCGTATAAATATATGGGCATAATTGAAAATGTCATTTGACCAAGATGAAGAGTGTGCAGTTAATACTGCCAAAAGCCATGAATTCGCATCCTATAAAAAGCAACCGTTTGTGCAAGGTGTATGAGTGCCTGTGGCATTTTATTTTTATTTGGCCAAGGCTGATGCTAAACGAATAAACTTTGTAGCTGATGGTGGAGAAGGGCTGTAGCTTGATAATTTAGCACATTCTTCTTTGTGCAAAAAAAAAATTTAAATTCGATACTGGGCCTTCTCAACCCAAGTCGGGCTAAGAAAGATGCATAGCTACAACCCTGGAGGATTGCTTCCAGACAGTTTAGATCAAGAACAGAAACCACTGTGTCCCCCCCCCCCCAAAAAAAAAAATACTGGACTGCATTTCTCATAATCCCTCACTATTCCATTAGTCTATTGCAACAAAACTGGCAATGAGTCTTGTGGCAGCTTAATAGACTAAGAAGTTTTAGTTGGTATAGTTTTTGTGAACTATAACCTGCTTCTTCAGGTGCAAAGTGCAGTTCTTCATGTTATGGTGATCTGAACCTGTATAGTGCATTTGTGTTTCTGTGATTTTGTGGTTTGTAAGTTTGTCCAGTGTATATGGCCATTCAGTAACTTTGCAGAGGTGAGAGCAGTTTTTAGACTGTGCATGTTCAAAACAATTACATTATTTGACTGATACTTGTGGATTAGGAGGAAATCATTATGGTAAACCCAAGAAGTCAAGTTACAAATTTATCAGTCTTTTTGAGAATTCTTACTTAGCAGTCAATGCCCCACATTCAAAGATCTAGTTTATTGGAAAAGGATAGGAATCAATCATTTGAACTGTCCTGCAGTGCCAGGTATTTACCCATTTACCCATGCTAAATTGCATTTGGTTTTCATTCCCTATGTCGTCAAAAAGATGACAGAAAATCTGAGCAGATGTGTAGGGTATGGCTTTCTGAGATTCTGTATATCTATTCCTTTGGGGCTGACACTAGAAACTGTGGGAGGATGAACAGAAGTGCTCTCCCATACACTGCCACTGCACCTCTTACATTGAGAACATCACTGATGCTGTAATGCTATAGTGCTTCATGTTTCTGTGCAGAAGAGTTGTGCAAAGTGTATTGTGCCACTGTACAGCACCATTTGAGAGAGCTTTGTGGTATTACATGATGGTATAGCCATTCTAGGCACCCCTAATCAGAAATTGCTTTATAATACATTTCTGCAGAATATTTGGTGGAATATAATTGTTCATTCACTGCCATAGGGAATAAACTGGCTGTGCTTAAAATGAAATATTTCTTATTTTTAAACAAGCAAAATCTTTCTGAAGGGGCTTAATGCAAACATGACTGACTCATTAAAAATATTTTCTGTATTTCAATAGGTAATTAAAACAACCCTCAACCTGGCAGGCTTGCCAAATGCTGGTGATTTCTCAGTTTATTGGTGTGAACTGTGTGGACCCAGTTTCACGAATACAGCCTCAGTAGCCCATGTGATTCCATTTTCTTGCAGGTGCCTCAACGAACTACTTCCATTTCACCTGCATTAGCTCGGAAGAACTCTCCCGGGAATGGGAATGCATTGGTTCCTAGGCCAGGATCACAGCCCATAAGAGCAAGGTAATGTTAATTAAAGAGGATGTTTTCAGGGTGTCCACACACACACACACCCAGCAACATAAACTACAATTCTCTTCCATTAAATAGCCTAGTCATATGTCTAAAATACTATATTTAATCATGGGCTGTTTCATCTCTATCTGTAAAATTTTGGATATAGGATGAGAAGGGGACAATAAAGTGATCTGAACAAGGAATTCCTTGTTCTCTTTCTCCGTGTATGGAGGAAGGGGCGCAGACACCAGAAAGTATTTTTTCACATTTCACAATTGAAAGGTGAGCATAGCTGCTTATAACTCCCCTGAGCATTTGCTATTAGGCTATGCTGTGGTGCAAGCCTGCACTACAGCAGTTTTCTCTGTGTTGTTTTCTGAACCCTCAACTTACTTTTACATTCTGTGCATCTCATAGTATATTGTTTACTTAACACAGTTAGAAATAAAATTTAAGATTAGTAGATTCATAGAACAATAGGGAAATATTATATTAAGTTTAGACCCCTTTGGGGTATATCAGGAAGGGGAATAAGATTTTGTTATATATAGAGAGAGAGATTAATAGATTTTGTGTCTATGTATGTGCATGTGTGATTTTAATTGGCAGGGTTTGTATTCTGCTGTAGCAGAATAGAACACTGTTCATCTTTGGGCAGAGCCTTCAGTATAGGGGGTGTGGGTGAGAAAAATGCAAAATTATGGGTCAAGTCTATGTCCTCTAAAACTCTGAGAGTGCAAGACAGGTCCTTAGGATGGCTGTGGGGAGACAACCATCCTTAGCCAGGTGATCCCAGTATTTCAGGGCTTAGTTGGCATAATGAGAGTCTAGGTGGATTCCACAGAGGAATACAGTGGACCCTCGACTTACAGACGGCTCGACCTGCAGACTTTTCGAGTTACAGACTTCTCTGGCCGCAAAATTTAGGTTCGACTTGCGGCCGGAGAATCGACCTACAGACCGGAAAATCAAACAAAATGGACCAAAAACGGCCTGTTACGGATTAATTGGTTTTCAATTTCAATGCATTGTAGGTCAATGGAGCCTCGACCTACAGACTTTTCGACCTGCAGCCACCGTTCCAATACGGATTAATTCCGTAAGTCGAGGGTCCACTGTAACAGCATTTTATTTCTGCCTTAAAGTTGTGTCCCTGGCTAGCAAACTGAAAGGACTGTTCTGCTACAGGTTTGTGGAGACAACACTCTTGGACCACTGTCTTGAAAAACATGGCAGGGGCCTTTCCTCTAGAGACACCACCCCAGAGAAAGAACATGCCAGAGGCAGAGATAGAGGTGTCCGTGCAGGAGCCCTGAAAGCCAAAAGAAACTGATCCTTTGTTTTACTGGGCTGAGAAGGAGTCTGTTTGGGGAGGTCTGGCCAAGATGGCAGTGGGACTGCTGTCTTGCCCATCAACTATTGTTTCCAGTGAGAGTGTTCTCTCAAGTAGGGGACATTGTCAGTCTGCGCTGCTCACGCCTGGCATATGCCATCATCATGCAGCCTTTGTGGGTTGGAGATACAGCAGTCTCCGTCAAATGCCAGAGTACCTACAAAGCAGCACAAAGTGTGGATCAGCTTTAAGCTCATGTCACTTAACAGAGCACTTACGAAGAGTGAGTAAATCCCAGCTTCATCTAGCAGGCTCTGATTGTACTGCAGCTGGAACTGTGGATCATTAGAGGTGACTAGACTGCGGAAAACATGCTGCAAATATTTGTATTGCCTTGCAATAGGGAAATTTTTGAGAGATTTTCTCTTTAATCTTGTCTTTTAAACAAACACAGAAATGATCCCAAGTGAAAGGAACATTCTTTACTGTTTATTGCATAGAGATTTTCCCTAGGAATGAATGTGCATATATACCTGTGTTCAGCCTGCTCCCACCTTTTGCTGTATCGTCAAAGATCAGAAGCAGCAACTGCATGCCCCTGCCCTAGCCATTCAGCCCAGAACTTGAATATGTTCCCTTTTTTGCTATTACGATGCCCATGATCCTACAAATAACTGTGCTGCTGGAAGAATGCTAGGAACTGTAGACAGATTCCTAAGTAGAATAGACAAGTTGTAGATTAAGTGTACTTCCAGTCTGTTTCCTATGCAGATGTGCTTTCTGGGTTATAAGTTTAGAGCTCAAGGTAAACATTGGAACAGCTGTCAAAACGAAAGCCTACAGCTACTGTAATGCATTGTTCTTGACCGGAAAGATTTAATTCAAATCCTGGCACCTTTTACACAAGATGCAATTAATAGGTGATAAATAGAACACACATGTAATAATCACATTTTCATCCCACTTTTTAGGGGGGAGCTAGACCTTGAATCCAGGTGTTTAGCTCCAATCCAACATTCTACACTGCATTATTTCTCGTTTGATTTTTATATATGCCTTTGTATTGCTGTACAGGTGCCCTTCCTCCCTTATACTTCTTCATTTACTTGTAATGAATTGTCTCAGATTGATGTTTGAGGCTGGATAATGTTTGTGCTCCTTTCCATCTCTTGATTCTGTGAGGAGTCGACAGCTTTCCCTAACAACTATGCTGCTAAAATGGAAACTAGGAGTAAGGGAAAGGATGCATACCACCTAGCACAAGTGCTTAGTGCTGTTGTTTCTAAGCTGTACACCTGAAAAAACGTCTGTCTGGAAATTCCTGTGAACTTGCACCTACCTTGAGATAAGCCCAACCATGCAACTGTTGGTGCAGCTGCTCAGGCATAAAATCTAGTACAAGCAGAAGCAATGTGACATTTTGGGAGGGAGCTGCAGAAAGACACAGTACATAACTGGCAAGTGAGGTGTCAGGTATCAGTGTGCTTGCAGCTTGAAATAGCTGAAATGTGAAACCAAGAAAATCAGGAGATAAGGGCTCGGCAGATGTAAGCCATTGTCATATCTGCTGATGAATAAATGTTTGGCCTTGAAAGACTCAACCTACAAGCTCCTGATATACTTAATTATTTGCTTGTGCTTGCAGTACTATAAATTAAGTTCATTTTGGAGAATGCTGTTCTGCCTGCATGTGTAGACAAGCTCTAAGTTGTGTCCATTTAACTGTCCAGATTTGAACACAATGACATACATAAACATGCCCCTTCTCGAGCATCTTTGAGGATCTTTAACAGAATTTGCACAACCTTCACACAGCTATAATTCCCATGATGCTTTCCATGCTTTCTGAAAAACAGCCCTGACAGTTGCTTTGAGCGAGAAGTGGTTAACTGATTAAGCTTATAGGATTTTCCTGTGTGAGTGGTAATGAGCACAAGAAGGTATCCTGTAGACCAGTGGTCCCCAACCTTGGGCTTCCAGATGTTCTTCGACTACAACTCCCAGAAGCCTTCACCGCTACCTCTGTTGGCCAGGATTTCTGGGAGTTGAAGTCCAAGAACATCTGGAGGCCCAAGGTTGGGGACCACTGCTGTAGACTATCTTGACTGTTGCCATTGATGTTGTCAACTTTCAGGCTGCCCTTTGCTGTGTCAAATTTAGCATTCTTTTTCCTGCTGGCAATGTGGGCACCATTTTGTGCAACAATATTGGGCCATTTCCTGGTGTTTTGAATCATGGATACAGAAGCACAATATCCCACATCCATAAACCGGAGTATTTTGAAGGATTGAATTGTCATTAGCTATAAATATCACTTCAGAGCTGCCTTAGTCTAAAAACTGTCAATCACTGTGCCTATCCAGAATGCCAGTTTCTCTTTTGGATAAAATGCTCAACTTGATGGAATTCTTGCCTGAAGACAAGAAAGAGAAAATTGTTTTTTTCTTTAGAGTATCTGGCAACACCTCCCGACAACAAATTAGGTCTATTAGAAATGCTGTGGAATGTGCGTGAAAAGCTTCACTGAGTGCTGTTACCTTAAGACAATCTTGGATCTGCTGCACTGCCTTGTCTTAGGGTGACTGAATTAAAGTCAAAGATATATCCTTGGCAGGTTTAAAACCTGGTTCTTGACCCAAGCCTGGTGAAATCTTACCCCTTGTTGATTTTATTTATGAGGTAATTTTGTGTTGGCCCTATGGTGTTGATTTATTGCTTAACCTCTGATCCAGCTGTCTTAGCTTTGGTATCTGGAGATTTTGTGATGCTTGTTAGAGAAGAGATTTTACAGGGGGTTCTCATTTTGTATATGTTTATTTTTGTACCCACCCAGAGTAGTAGCTTGTCACTAGATGGTCATGGTATAAATCTAATAATTAAATAAATGAGACAGAAACCACAACCTCTCCAACATGGTTTGTCACATTGGGCTTACATCAGGCTCATCACAGTGCTGTCAGTCTATCTGGCCTAGATTGAGCAACCACCATCAATACCAACCTGAAACTTGGAACAGCTCTCAAAACTAGTTTTCCTCAATCAAGAAAACGTCCACCATCTCCTTTAGTTCCAAGCAGTCTTTTTACAGACACAAATCCACCAACTCCAAACACCTAGAACGACTCTCCTCTTCCGCTCCAGGACCACTTAACATCATAATGCTGGCAGAACATCATGTCAGATCACTAAGTGCTTTTCATCATCCAGTGGGGCTATCAAATACAATTCAGCCATTTCTCTCACAACACAGTGTTTCTTTTTTTAATCTCTACCTCGACAGCCCTACTAGAAGCGGGTATGCAAGAGAGCTACAGAACCAGTATCTTAATGTCAACAACATATTGGTTACTATTCCAAAACTGGATGGGCTCTTCATTTCTTCACTTGTGAGGTGTCAATGAGTACATAAGAACAGAGCATTTTAAGTGGTGTCTGTCTCTGGTCGTCTTTCCCCTCCTACAGGAAGATAATTGGTTTGTCACGACTGATTTGAAATTTCCATATAGCTGTACTTCCGCACAGTAAGCCATCCATCTCATTGCAGGTACTTCCATTTTGCCCTAATTAATTACCTCTTTCGACACCAAATCCTCACCTTCAGTCTTTCAGCAGCACTAAAGGGTTATCTCTGGACAGACAGGACAGTAGGCCTACAGAAAAAAGACATAATTTTATTTCCTCACATTGACATTAGTTGATTGTTGATTCCATTCAATCTCTCCCGCTGGATTACATGGATATCATCCTTACTCTGCTCCATGAGCTGACTGTTTGTTTCAAAATCAACAAACCGTGTGTCATCCAACCCAAAATAGTTACAGTCCAACAACATCCTGAAGACAACCAGATCCAGGCTTGGATGTAACAAGGAATGTAGCAGTTAGAAGTAAAAGTTTCCAGTCTCCTCCTCAGGAGTGGGAGCACATAAGCCTAAGGCTCTCCACAACTCATTCTCAGAGGAGCTGTAGTTTTCCATTACATAGGAAGTAGATTGTGGGTTTTCTGTTCATTTAAACCAGCTTCCGTCTGTCTTGCCACCTCCTAAGTCACAGGTTTTCATGTAAGAAAAACTCAGTCCTGTGTGTATGAAGGCAGGTCAAAAAGTGATTTTCACCACTGTGTTCAAACATTACACATCCATGAAAGAAACAGTATGTGTGAATAAGAAAAGGACTTGCTACTTCAGCAGTTTTCCTCCTTCCACCAACTTTACAAACAGCATCTGAAAGAATCTCAAGAAGTATGACACCCGTTCTTTATCCTTTCTAGTAACCCTGACCTACGGAGAACAGAACCCATAATAGAAAACCCCTTACAGAGGACAAGCAGTGGAAGTTCTTCCAGCTCAAGTACTCCCAGTTCACAGCCTAGTTCTCAGGCAGGCTCGCAACCAGGATCCCAAGCTGGGTCTAGTGAACGTAACCGAGCAAGAGGTGAGGTGTTTCTCTTTTCCCTTCTCTTTTCCAATTCTACACCTAATCATCAGCTTTTTGGACTGGTGTCTGGAACTTTTTAAAACAAATAATGAAAAAGCTTACATTTCTCTCTCAGCTGTGAAACCAACTCTAGCACTGAAAAAGAAACCTCTTGTTCCCGATTTGAGAATCTTACAATTTGCATGTTCTCTGTCACTGGGAAGGAAGTTCAATTCCCCTGCCCCCATTTCTGCTTTCTGGGCTGGCAGGGGTTTTTTGGGGGGCAGATAAACCCTCTTCCTTCACACAAGTTAGTAATATCCATCTCCTTTGAGATTTATGTCTGTAAAGAGAGAGTGAGAAATTAGTAATTACAGTTGGGTTTGAAGCAGATAGATAGAGAAAGGAGTAATGTGCTTTTCCTCTTTGTCATGATCTCCAGAGTCAGGACAGTCCTTAATCTCCTTTATGCTTCTTTTACTCTTTGGCCAGGAAATACCAAGTCTGAAGGATCACCCATACTTCCTCACGAGCCAGCTAAGATAAAACAGGAGGACAACAAGGACATGACGCGGCCGAGCCGACCTGCTGTGAGTCTTAAATATGTTTTCTGATAAAATGCTGCCAACAGGAGCTAGCTGAGTTTTTCTCTGGGCAACAACTTTGTCACAACCTTGGTAGCAAATGAAAGGAGTGAAACACTGTGTTTATTCCCCCATTTCAGATGTGTATGTAGAAAAGACACCAAATGACAGGAATTCCTTTAAAAAAAAAAATGGTTTGAAGTTGTCCCAGCCCAGAAAAGAATTTAAGCTTAGGAATACTTGAAAAATTGATTTCTAGCAGTGATAGTAGTAATTTCCATGAAATAATTATTTCAACAGAGTTTATTCACATTCATACGTTCTTTGTAGACTCTAGTCAGTACAGTTGGCTAAGTCAGTCTTGCAAAGCTAACTCTTCGCCTGGGACAAAAGCCCCTGTACTCAGCTCTGTGCTTCGTTGAAAGAGAGCAGATAACCCAGCATTGTTGCCAGATAGCAGCGCTAGGTAGAGAAGAACATATTGGTGGGTCTGCTTTCCTAAACGGGATAATAGCGGGTGAGGTACCAGTGTACAAGTAACAGAAAATCTTACTGGCAGGAAATTCCAGACGACTGAAACACATCTACAACATAAAAAGTCTTCTAAGTCATCTGTGTCTTGATTTGAGATCAATAGCAGAGGGCAAGAGGAAGTGCAATTAGAGCACTTTCCTAGTCTATTTGTGCCTACTTACTATGATGGGAAAGTTATTTGACATACACACTTCATAGGGTGACAAGGGCTTTAACAACATTTGTTTTTCCTGAAAAGTTTCATCAGACTTCATCCAATGTTCCTTCCTGGTTTGATTTGGTGATTGCCGTTTTGTATCATTATAGTATCATAGGGCAGGAGATAAATTTCCTCTGAATCTCTTTTGAATATGTATTTGTTGTTCTGTTGATACTTTTTATTATTTCCTTTACACTCCACAGCACTGAGCTAACATTTTTGATTTTATTTTTAACCTGCTTGCCTTTCCTCTGGCATTTTCCTGTCCTGATCTGTTTCCTCTGATGCTGATTAATCTTCCCTTACTCCCAGAGCTATAAGAAAGCAATAGATGAGGTTAGTGACATATTTTCTCAGTTGGTCATGCCTTTGCAAGGGTGACTAGTTAGTGCTTAACATCAAGCCATATTTTCTTGGTTGCTGAAATTCAGAAAAGTGGTTCTGCAATTGTGATTCTGGATAAAAGAATGTATAGAGATCAGAAACTGGAAACGTTATACATAGAAACAGGGAATTCCTCCATGAAAAAGAAAAAGGTGGAGTATGATGTGGGGGATGTTAACGTTTATTGTGTTTGGTTACATGAAACCTAACTGCTTACTTTTTGCCCACCTGAAGAGTAACTCAAGATCTGCTGAAGTTGACATTCATATATACCAATATTTGGGATCTCAAAGGAAAACGTTGTGTAGTAGTAACAAAAGCCCCATGTTTCTGAACTTTTGTTGTGTGGAAAGTACAAAATTACACAATACCAAGATCTGAATCTTAGAGTTCTGCCTCTGTACAGAATCTATCAAGTTATTTACCACAATCAGATCATTTCTCAAATTCGGCTTTGGGGACCAGAAAGAAAATCTATAAGATGTACAGAATTTATCTCTAGTTCCCAGATTTTCAGGTTTTCAGCCTTTGGCATTTTATGCTAGAAGAGCTGAATAAAAACATGCGAGGCACTGGTACAGTCAAAACAGGTAAAAAAATTAGACATGACTTGCAGGTATCTACAATTTCACCACACCACCACCTTTCAAAGGGAAAAAAACACATCCAGAGGGGCAGCTGGGGTGGAGGTGTGAAGGGAGACGGCACATCCCCTGCTATAGATTTGCCCTTTTTCCTAGGAGGTCTTTCCGCAGTAGGATTCTAAATGTATAATTGTCCTTTGAGACCCAATTATGATTCCAGAAGGCATGCTTGATTCCACATTATGCAGGCTTTTGTATAAATTCCAAGCAGAAATTTGCCATGACTGTAAAACAAAGCTAATTTATTCATTTATGTTATTACCCAGATTCTAGACAGCCCTCAAGTAGAATGAACTCCAGCAATTCACACAAGGTTGAATTCCTCTCTTAGCATCCAGAAGTATTGCTCTAAAGTCGGCAGTCGGTCATGTGACTCCTTATGTAGGGAGGTTGTGCTAGAAATATCAGTTGATTCTGAGTTCCTTCTGAGTTGTAGATACCACAGGGGTGCACTTTTGTCACTACAGTTCATGTGCACTGGTATCATTAAAATATGTTTTTGGCATAACTCTATCACCAGATGTATTGAGGCATTTGCTATGGAGTGCTTAAAGTCAGTGTGTTTTAAGCACGGTACCCCATGAAAGCAGTCATAGGACACCTCCATTCCATAAGGCATGCATTCATGCTGCGTCTTAATGCCCCAAATCCTATTGTAAAACAATGTGCATGGTAACAGCCTAGCTTCCACAAATTGCCAGCTGCCAGTCATTTACCCAGTCGTGCACCTAGTTGCACATCCTATTGTAAAACTAGAGAACAATGAGACATGCAGCTGGCAAATGGTTTCCTATTGCTTGTGGGATTGCTTTTATTCATTCCCACCCATAATGTAATAGGATTCTGGCTAATATGGGCTCAGTATTTTCCAGAAATGATGGCTGAAGTCTTGGTCAATAACTAGGCAGGCATAAATGGTGATGACACCTTCAACCCATGACATTATGTTTTAACTGAATTAAATTAAAGCTTCCTATAGCCTCCTTCAGCCCACCGAGGTTCGAAGACTCCCTAAGGATTCTGTTTGACCTTTGGGAGCCTTGGGAAGGAAGGGGAGTGCTTAATATTTGAAAATTGCTGCCAGATTGCCACAACCAGGATAGGAACCAGCTCCCTCCAGCACCTGTCCCGAGGCTCCCCAAAGCTTCCATAACTCAAAGAAGGATCTCCAGGAAGCCTCAGAACACGAGGTGTGTGTTGTTTTTTTTTGGGGGGGGGAGAATTAAATTACATTGCATTGCATTAAATTGAATTAAAAAGTAATGCCAAGGGATGATGATGTTGCAGAGTTGCACCAACTGGATTTCAGCCAGTGTGTGTCAAGGATTGTGTGACTTAGTCATAGGAGTGAAGTATGGCACAAAATTAATTATAATTAAAAATATATCAGAATTCGAGGGGAAAGCTGTTGCAATCTAGCCAGCTACAATAAGGCAATATTTGGATGTGACATTGTGCATATGTGATACTTTTGTGGCAAGGCTGACATTCCATTTGCAATAAAATTTCTTAAAGCTTTATTTAAAAGATTATAGTATTATAATTATAATAGTGTGATTTACTGTACCAAGCAATGGAATTTTGGCCAAAATCGCATTGCTTGGCGTAGTAAATCACACTAGAATAAGCCCATTGAATCAGTGGAAATTCAGTGAAATCAGTGGCCTCCTCCATAAGCTCCATTGATTCAAATGGACTTACTCTAAATGCAATTTTTTATGCTATTGAAGGAGCATTTATTGACAATAATTATTGTCATACATAAAAGTTGAAAATTTGCAGTCTAAAACTATATAGGAGTGCACTTGGGTTCTTATAAAGACCTCCACTGTGGATCAGAGCAATCTGCCAAGGATTTCTGCTCTCATTCAGCTGAAGACAGAAACCTCAATGTAATCAGGAACCCTGGTATATCTCAGTTTGATCAATGCTTATATCCCGGTCAGTAAAAAGCCCAGTAAAAAGCATTTTGAAATTATTCCTATTCAACATGGGAAGGTCTTCAGAAAAGTATAACTAGTATGCCGATGGGTAAGGGGAGGCATGTGTACTATTAAGATGCAGTAGAGCACATTATATCATTTTTTAAATGTGTGAGACAATCCTAAGAAAAAATAAAGAACACACTAAAAGCTGCCATCATTAATATCTGCCCACCATATGAAAAAAAAAACAAAAAACAGCTTTTCACCACAAACTTGTATTAGTCAACAGCTTCCTACTGTTTGGAAGAAGTTCCATGGGGATTGCTTCAAAGTCGCCACCACAGCATGGAAAAACAGCTTTTATGGCCTGCAATATGCTGGCTAGGTTGACTTCTTGGATTTGTAGTCCCAAAAGGTAACTATTCCAGGTTTTGTAGTAGCAATCACTGATTCACAAATAATCTTTCAACTACAGCACTTTTCTAAGTGGACTAGACTTCATAGCAGGGCTTGATTTTGACACACTCCTGTCTACCTGTCAGTCAACTTCCAAACTGGTGGCTGCTAATTCAGTGACATTCAAGGGAACAAGGCTCAGAAGTGAACAGGAATTATCTGCATCCCTTGTGCTCTTTTAATAGTCTTAAAATGCCAGACACAATTTTCAAAAAAGGTACATGCCATTCAGAATGGTCACTTTATGATGGTGTGCCCTTTGAAGGACTGGTAACATAGCAAGAGGTAGGGCACACCAGATGTGACAGAGGGTGCAGTCAGATGGGTATTTGTCCTGTGATTTGATCTGGGTTGGGGATGGGCCAGTTCATTTCTTTTCCTGGTGGCCATATGATATACTTGCATCATGAACCAGGGCACCTCCAGTCGATGCCTACCTGTATATTTTTGGGTCCTTATCAGTATTTCCTGGGTTTCTCTTTGTTGTTTTTGTTTTGTTTTTTTGGTGGGGTTAGGATTACTCTGTTTTGGTTTGTTTCCAGTGTGTGTAATCACTGGGATCGAACCAAAGTATCTAGCTTAAGCTGTCCCATTGTTTAAGGCACTTAACAATTTTGAGAAATGGAAAGCATCTTTTCTTCATCCCTGGGGAGGGGAAGGGAGAGGAACTTCTCTATTTCTTTATAATTGTTGCTTTGAAAGGGCTTCTTTAAAGCACCACTGATGAACTGTGACAGTTAGCAACAATTAAAAAGATGGAAAACGTCTCCTCCATTCCCCTCCACAGGGGAGTGGCAAGGAAACTTTCCATTACTCAAGATTGTTAAACAGCTTAGGCAAAGCAAGGAGGAGGAGGAGACGGGGGGGGGGTAGTTGGTTGTTTTGTTTTGTTTCCCTTTAAAGGGAAAAAAATACCAAAAGGAACCAGTACATCCAACAGATCTAATTCTGAGGAAAAACTACAGTCCCAAAATGTAAGAATATATATCACACTTTATTTCAGTCAGTCTCCCTTTCAACAGAACCTCATCCTTGCTTGTGTTGAAAGCATCTATAGCCCCCAAACTGTAAATTCTTTACAGAATGGTTGTTTTTCATGTAATGGCTGATCAGAGGGGTTCCTGGTGTTTTATTCCTAATGTTGCCAAGATATGCTTCCCTATAACACTTCAAGGGCTGTCTACTTGTATCCAGAGAAGCAATATGTCAACCCCATTCACATATAATACAGAGGATGATGCCTGTTCTTTATACTGAAAGAAGCACTTGGGCAGAGGCAACAAAAATTACCTTTCTCTGCCTTATTCGATTGTACTGTACAGTTTGGAAGGCAGTTTTCTCCCAGCCAAAAGGGTCAGCCTGTTAGGAGACAGTTTCTTAATGCTTTGCAGTTTGATGAGGGAGTAGATGAGATACTTCTCCATCTTGGTTTCTATCTGTGTAGAGAACAGGCATTCCACCTTATATATAAACTGACTAAATAGGTGCATAAACTAAATTCTGTGATATTAAGTTCCCTTAATACCCTGTTTCTCCGAAAATAAGACCTAACCTGAAAATAAGCCCGAGTATGATTTTTCAGGATGTTCATAATATAAGCCCTACCCCAAAAATATGCCCTAGTTAAGTGAAACCCCACCCTCCACCACTGTGCAGGAACCAGAAGATGATGACATGACTGTATTTGAATAAATGTAAATTGTTGTACATGAAAAAAATAAAACATCCCCTGAAAATAAGCCCTACTGCGTTTTTTGGAGCAAAAATTAATATAAGACCCTGTCTTATTTTCAGGGAAACACGGTATTTACACTTTTTTTTCCACTATGTGATTGAAAACAACTTGAAGAGAAAAAATGTGTTTTTGATTATGCTTCCATGTGGTGATACTAAATACATTCTGTGTATTTAACAACTGTGCACCTACATGTAGCTAGAATTCTGACACACACACACCCCAATATGTTTTTCTTTCAGTCTGTTGTGTAATTGTTCTGTACACATTTGTATGTTTTTTAGTTTAAGGTCAACATGAGAAGAGGAGACAGTTTGAAATAGATCCATCTCTAAAGTGGATACACATTTTTGTGTGTGTCCAACTTGTTTTCTTTTTCCCTTTGTTTTTTGCCCGTGAGTATGGTAGAAGGTTGACATAGTCATATGGGGTTCTTATTGTCTGTAAATACTATCGGGAGAAAGGCGACCTATAAATTTTTAAAAATTAATAAAAGGATAGCATTGAATGCCAACATTTTAGCAAATTTTATACAGTTCTTCTCAAAGTGTATTGTTTATTAGCTAATGTTATAGTTGTGCCCTTGGAGTGCCCTTTTAAAGGTAGAACTGCCACAGTGTGTTAAAAGAGGCCCCTTGAGACTTACTATTCCCAAAGCTGCCCTTACTGGTCCTCTGTATCTATCCAAATAATAATGTTTGGGCCAAACTGGGTGTGATATAGGGAGTATATTCTTAGAGTTCAGAATTCTGAGCAGAACATGTGACAGATTTGTGATATAGAGACCAATGCTAGTAGATCTTGTACCTCCAGTCTGCTATGTAAATGGCAAGAGTGTTACACGCAATGAGAGTGGGGCCAGGAACAGGATGATCTGTTGCGCAGACCACAGCATGAAGTTGAACCGGCATTCTTGCCAGCTTCTCCAGGGTCAAACTGCTTCTCACTAAGTGGCCACAGAGCACTAGAGGCACAATCATCCCAATACAGAAGGGTTTCATACTTCCTATGGCATGATGTGCCACTAGGATGACAGTGTCTCCTTCTTTGGACCAGAATTGTGGCACACCTGCTGAAAAGGCCTGTTTGGTTGAGCCACAAACCAGCTAAGCTTGAATTCTGAACCAGCCTAAATAAAACACTCAGGCTTAATACTTTTTGTAGATAAAACTAATAGAATCTACTTTTCCTCAGTGAAATATGCTTTCCTGTTTACAATGTATCAAAGATGGAAAACATCTGGTCCTCCGGGTATCATTGAAATGCAGCTTCATGTTCCTTCACATGGTTAATTCTGGTTAGAGCTGATGGGAGTTACAGACCAGCAACATCTGGAGGGCCACATGGTTCCCCACCCTTGCATTGTACTCTAGTTGGTAACTGTTCTGAAGGTGGCAAGTCACTTTGTCAGGTAGGTGTTTACTCATTTTCTGTGGGCTACGTTGTCAAGACCAAGTGGCTTGCTAGCAGCCTGAAGAGCATGTCCTCCCCACCTATTTCTGGTACTTGAACTAGATGATGTTTCATGGAGAATGGAGGAGAAAGATTTCTGCTCTTCACTAGTTCTTCTAAAGAAGCCAGACAGCAATAGATAAAGCTGGCCTGTGTAGAGAACATGACTAATCCTTCATTGTTTTATATGCCATCTTCTCGGCTTTCCTTCTTCCTGGAAGAAGACACATTAGAGTACAACAATGAGAAGAGAGCTTCTCTCCTTTATGTAGCCCAGTCTGGATTTTCTTGCTGGCCTGACTGGCTTACATGTGTGGAAACCAAGAAAGGGGTGCTCCAGTGAGAACAGACTCCTTCTCTCCATGCGCTCCAGCCTATAATATCTCTCCCTTCTTTCACATTATTTCCAGAGACTTGAAAGGGACAGAGCATTATGGTAGCTAGCAGAGACTTAGTATGGTTCACGAAAGTGTAACAGTCAAGGTTGATCTGAATATTCAAGGGGGGAAATGGCATAGCCATCATTGTATTGGCATTCACATCCAAAATTATCAGTACCTAGAATATCAGGAAGGTATTCGGTCCAAATTTTATTTATTTATGCATTTGAATTGTGTATATGCTGCCTCTGTCCCCATAGGGGACCCAAGGTGGCTACCAACAGCTAAAACTATACAACTATTAACTGTTTTAAAATATCACATAAATATTAAATATTAAAATATCACATAAATACTATAAAATATTATATGAATATATAATAAAATTGTTGTTAATCTTATACATATATATATATATCAAGATGAACAAAAATTTTAAAACATTATAAAAACATTTTAAAATCTCTTAAGTTTAATAAACAAAGCATTCCTGAGACATGTATTGCTCAAAAACCTGTCAGAAAAGGAAGGTCTTTGCTTGATGACGGAAAGACAAAAGGGAGGGAACCAACCTTGCTTTTTGGGGCTGTGCATTCCAAAACCTGGGAGCAACCACTGAGAAGGCCCTCTTTAGTTTTCTCCTTGACTTACACACTTCCTAATTATAGTGTATTACAGGCTTTCAAGCATGCAGTCTCTCACTTACATTGTGAAATGATTGTGTCACAGGAAGGGATACCATAGAACCAGTCTGAACATACAAATCTCTTCTCAATTCATACGTGCCAAATGCCACCATGTACATTATATTGAGAGTTATAATGGCTATTCTTATGTGTCCCTAGAAGTCTTGAAGGCCAGGAATTAGATATTCGAATCTACTTGCAGTCTCTCTCATTCTCTTGCTCTAATAAGTAATAGTAAAACTAAACTCTAGTATAACTCAGTAGGTGGGAGCTTCTTATTGTAGAGCCACGGTTCAGGAGTTCAAATCCCTACAATGCCTCCCAGGAGCCAGCCAAGATCACGTGGAGCATGAGTGGCTGACAGGGTTCTGCACTCTTTCACCTGTGCAGCCTTGGGCAAGTTGCATGCTGGAAAGTGGGATTAGTAAATTTCTTCTGAGTACCTTTATACCTAGAAACCATAGTAGGATTACCATAAATTGTAATCAACTTCACTATTTATTATTAATAGTAAAGCTGTACTTTCTATACACAAATTGTGGTAGCCTTAAAAATGCTGTTAGAACATATAGCCCCATCTTTTACAATCCTAGTTTTCCAGTTAGTAGTGTTGGGAAGATAAGAAATTTAAAAGAAGTACAGTGTAATGCTGTGGGGAATTGGAAGCAATCCAGCCAGAATGAATGAGTCACTAATTACTGGACTTCGAAGTGCATCTTATATATGCCTTCATGCTATCTGAATCTTAATTGAACTTTCTCTTGACTTTGTGGGCAACCCTCCCCCAAAGCAATTAAAAACAAAGGAATTGATCTGGCAGTAATGAAAATATTTCCTTGGATTTGGCCAGGTGTTAATCATAAAGTTTGCTGGTAGTGGAAACAAATTCTTAAACCCCACATTCTTTCCAGAAAAAAGAACAAAACAGTACTCTGAATTTTTCATTTAAAATGGGAAAGCAAATCTGTTAGATACTTATGATTAAGGTCCTTAAAACAGCTATCAGCTAGAAGTATTTGGGTGATATATGGTTGCTGGTTTTTATTCACAGCTTCCTCCCAATTGTTTAAAAGCATTAAATGGTCAGGATCCTATTGATGTCCAGATAAGGGTTTGTGTAACTTGCCATGGTTAATTGAACTCAGGGGGCACGCTTGATTATGTGTTCAATTGCACAACCAAGATTTGCCCTGGCATCTCATCAATTAGCTGTAATTAATCACAGAAAGTTACACAAATCTTAGGCAAACACCAGTAGGGTTCTGCCCAGTTTATTGTTACTCACTTGTCCTGAGAAACGAAAGTTCGTACCCTTCAGAAATAAATTTCCTGAATTAAAAAAATCTGACAAGTTGAGAGTGACCTAAAATGGAGCGAGTATGACCAAGAATACTTCACTGTACTACTTGCTGCTCTGAGCTGCTAAAAACATTAGACAACCAAACTGCTAGTTTCAACAGTCAGTTGCATTCATTCAGCTTTCTTTATGTTATTTACATGTCTGTATAATAAGGCTGATTTATATGCATGCAGTATACCTTAACAAAATAGTTAACTAGTCAGGGTTTCTAGGGTGAATGGGATTTGCTGTAGTACTGTGTTGCAACACAAATAATAAAGCCACGTATGAGACCTAAAAGACTAACAGGTTTTATTTGGCACAAGTTTTCATAGCACGTAGCCCACATCTGATGGTAATAATTATTATAACTATGTGCCATCAAGTCAATTTTGACTTAGAGAAACCCTTTTCAGGGTTTTATAGGTAGAGAGTACTCAGAGATGGTTTACCATTCCCTTCTTTTGGTGGCATCCTGGGACTGTGCAAGTCTGGCTCTTCTGGGATGTCCAGTGGGAAATTGAACTCCCAACATCTGGCTCCACAGCCAGATACCTAACCCACTGAGCTATCCAACCAGCACATCTGATGTTGCAGTGCATCAAAGGGCATTATCAAAGGTGAAGGGGTTGAGATAGACAAATGATTTTCATGATTTGATGAACTACATCTGATGATGCAGTCCATCAAATCATGAAAGCCATGTGCATATTATCCAACCCCAACCCCACCCTTGATAATGCCAACTCCTACCTGCAGCATCAAGATGGGCCAGTGGACATTAAGAAAAGGACTGCATGAAACAGCAGCTTGCAACATGGTACCTTCTGTTTTTAAGAATGGGCCTCTTATACTTCTGTCTTAGTTACTGATACACTTGTAAAAAAATGTGGAAAGTTTCCTTCTGGATACAGTATGTCCTATTTCTTTTAATTGGGGTAGCAGGTGGTCATCATGGTCGTCACCTACAAAACAACAAAAAGTGAAAAAGAGTTATCATACCTAGTTGTACAAGAACTGTAACTGCAGGGCAACACAAATATTAATAAGGTCCATGAAAGACTAGAATTAAATTGTCTTGAGTGGGCCTCTCATTTCAGTTTCATTTTATTTCTCTTCAGTTTGATACCCAAGCTGCATTGTCTATGAAGTACAAATATTTCTGGATTATATCTGCTGACTGAAATTCTGTTCAAACTCTCAATTAACAAGTCACCATTGGGATTCTATGTGGTGCCTTTGTTCACTGGCTTAGCATGTACTCAAGAATCCCAACAGGGACTCGTTAATTGCCAGGTGGAAGCGACTGTTTGCCTTCTGCATCCATAACAAAGCAACAGGATTTCAGCTAGTACATCCCCAAGCTATCAATAAGTAGACATATCTACGAGCTGAGTAGTCTGCAAGATCATTCCAGAGTGCAGTTATATAATAATGGGCTAAAGTTACAGAAAACCAGATTTATGCTGGATAAATTTCTTAACTGTTAGAGCAATATGACAATGGAACCAACTGCCTTTTGGAGATAATGAGTGCTCCAATGCTGGAGGCATTCAAGAGAAAATTGAACAGCCATCTGTAAGATCTGCTTTGATTTGGATTCCTATACCAAGCAAGGGGTTAGACTCAATGGCCATATATGCCCTTCCAACTCAAATATTCTATTATTCTAACTGGCTTTTGTTGGTAAGGCTGCAAGTTAATGACACCTGTGCTCATTCTTCAAGACTCTGGGTTATGAGGCATTGCTGCAAAATGTGTAATGAAGGATTCCTCCAATAAGAAATTGTAACTCTGGTTTGTTGAAGATTTATGGTCTGAATCGCTCCCTTTACTGTGCTAAGAGGGTACTGATGTGAAGGATTTTTTGCTGTGTACATTCCATTGATTGAAGAATCACTTAACAATCAGGGAATGAATTGGCTTAAAATTCTTAAATTGTTGAAAGCTTTAATATATAGCTCTTTCAATAACAAAGTACTTCTTGTACGGTTTGTCCATAAAGATTAAGAAAAACAGCAGAATGACAATCTGAACTAAAATGAAAAATGCAGTTAACGTTAATGATCTAGAATAGAGACCTAGGTGTTGATCTTCTCTGCTCTTTATAGCACAAGTCATTAAAGTATGTTCAGTCATAGGCTTGATGTTGACAATCAAATTGCCCATCAGTTTCTGGTAAAATCAGAAGTGTCTGTTGGAGCTCCATTGGGATTTAATTCCTTGGGTTTCCTCCAGTTTTTTCTCTAATGATAGGAGAGATGGATTTTTAAGGATCGGTGCAGGGCCTCCTTCAGGTCAGTTTTGTTTTCATCAGTGCTAAATTGGGAAAGTAGTAAGAAGCATCAAAGAGAGAAAAATGGCCGTGAGAACAAAAACAAAATGTGGAGATTAGACTTTTTTTTTCAATGAGTTTCTTTCTCCCTAACCCTTTATCTCTGACCGAATGCATTGATGGCTTCCTCGGTCACTAATATAGGGGGAAATGGTAAGACTGACAACTGCAATTGCTTTGTTCATCTTGTGCATGCCTTATGCAATAAACTCCTAAATCCATTCTAATTAGAGCTCTCATGCTTTTTTATTTTTTACTTTAATGCTTCTCCCTGCATTGCTATAAAAGCATGTAAGATTATAACAAGTCTATTTCTTCTACATGGTGCTTGCAGTGCCTTTTGTCTTGAAATAATATTGTCAATCTATACATGTGAAGTCCAAGGTTTCATCAGTGTCATAGTAAACTGAAACCACTTGTGTTAATTGTCCACTAGTTAGTACATGCCCCCCCTCCCGTAAAATGTGTCTGTAATTATTGTAGGTCATTGGGTTTCCTTGTGCAAAGCATCAAGTTGCCAAATCTCTAGACTGGCAAACCCCCCAAATTGCATATGTTCATGCCATTTTTGTGTCCCCAAAATACACACCCTGAAGGTCCCCTTCACCATTGCTGCCAAATGTAACACCATGGTGTGAAAAGCACTGATTTACTTTTGTGAGGGTTCGGTTTTAGGCTCCTCTTTCGGTTCGAAAAATTCAGTAGATTTTTGTTGCTTCAAAACAGGTGAAAGATTTATTGGTGCATTTAACAGTAAACAAGTGTCCATGACATGATTATGAGTCTTTTCTCCTTCTGCCAACGGGTCCAGAAGGGGTCTCCAATCTTCAAACAGGAACGGGTTGCCATAACTATTGTTCCATGGTCCCGGTAAATCAGCAGGGACCCAGTCTTTCACGGTCTGCCCCATCAAACCTTCCAGCAAGGGCACGGTCTCGTCCTCCCGATCGACATTCCACAGGGTTCGTCCCTCGGGGTCTCGATCCTCCCAGGGTCCTCCCTGTAGTTCTTCTTCCTCATATCTCTTATTCTCCATTCTAGCCTCTCTCTCCTTTCTCTCTCTACTCTTTCCTTCTCTTCTCTCAACCTCCTCCTCCACTCTCTCGCCTCGGCTTCTCCCCAATAAGAGGGTCTGGGGGGAATCTCCCTTCTTCTTCTATAATCTGCCTCCTCTTTAGGCACTCTCAGCCTCTCCCATAATCCTGTCCAGGGATCCTCCATCCACACCCATTCCCAGCCTGGCGGCAACTGACTCTCCTTCCTTTTTACCTCCCCTGTTCCTGCCTCAAACTCCACCCTCTTCTTCCTTTCTTTTCCCACCTTTTCCTCCTGGACCTCTCTCATTGTCACACCCTGCAAGTTCTCAGTCAACTCCTCTATTTCTGTCCCTTGCTGAGCTTCTGCCGCAGGTTCTGGTGCTGGCTGGGGACTCTCCTCCTTATTCTTGTTGTGGGGGAGGGACGGCTCTCCAGCGAGTGGGGCATCCCTCTCGCCTTCTGTCTCACAACTTTCCAAAGCACCTTTTCCTCCTTTAAAACAAGACCTATACTCTGCCCATACCTTCTCTAAAAGCAGATCCACTTTCCTTGGAGCCTTCCTGAAATGTGAATCTGCATGTAAACAAGGCACAGGGGAAGCACACAACCAGTTGCAAAGCATGAAAAAAAAAGGAGTCTCTAAAGGTAAAAGCTCTGCTTATTTTAATGTCACGGCTGCAGGAAAATTGAGTGGGAACGTGTACAATTTGTTGCCCATCCCTACTCTAACATCTGAAGTTAGAAAGAGGCAATTTTCTAAAGCAAGAGAATCTTCTGGAGGAGGATTTGCCTCTTGAACATTGTGGGAAAGGATAGCAACAACCTCAGAGAAGACAGCAAAACTGCAAAAGAATAGGATGCATACAAGACCTTGGTGACTTTGTACTTTTGATGACTGAAAGTGGAATCAAATTTTGTTAAGTGGTTTCCAATTGCAGAAGATATAGATGCTTGCCCTGAAAATTACAGAATCTATTCAATCCCTCTCAGGTTCTTGAACTTTTTATCTCATCGGTTGTCTGTTTTTAAGAGCAAAATTGCAACTAACTGTTGTAGGTTGAAGGGAAAGACACATACCCAGAGTCTGCTAAAAGGGGTCAAAGGTAAAAATGAGCCCAGTAAGCCAGCTGGTAATTCACATCTTTGTGCTGATAATTCCATCCACCCTTTTTCCCTTTTTGTGAACACTACCCAAGGCCTTTACACACTGAAATACCAAATCTCCCACAAATTGTTGCTATCTTACTATATTCCTTACAGAAAATTTGGGCCGATATCCATACAATTCATAACTTTAGCTCTTGCACAGCTGGGGGTTCTTTAACAAAGCAAGCCAAGGGAAGCCAGATTGGGACTATAGTGTGCAGGGGAGAGGGATAACAATCAATCTTTGCCCCCACCATAATACGAGTCCAACTTTTTCTTTCAAAATATGGGTGTTTTTAAACCAGATATATTGAAGTCTATGGCCAGGGGTGTGGGATGAACAGCTCATTAAGGTGATCCCTGTTCCTGTGGCAAGTGCAACATCCAGACTAATTCAGATACCATATACTTTGAAGTGTTGAAGTCATTCAGTTCCTCTTACATATGTTTAGGTTCAGGATCTGTAGCTATGAAGTTTCACAGAAATTACTGAAACTTTCAAGTGTGGGAATTTAGGATTAAGGTAATAAACATTCTCCAAAGATAACATTGTTTTCCAGTTTACTATGATGGTGACTGAACACCGCATTTTTAAAATCGTGTATAAATGTGCTGCGTCTGTACATAGATTACAAATTGATATGTACACACACCTGTGTGGTCAAAATTGGAAGGTTGGCTGTTGAATTTTCAAGTGTAAGCCGTTTTGTTGTTGTTGTTCAATGAAAGCTACATGCTATGTTGTCTTATATTTGTCCATGTTTGTAAGAATACTTTCTATTTATTATTTTTGGTTGCTCGTGCTCTGCAGTGTAGCTTTCAGTCGGATAAGTGTAAAAATTTTCCTTCATATGTTTTAGATGAAATTCATGTTGGATCCCATGTATTCCTTCCCCTTGTAGGATCTGACTGCCTTAGCGAAAGAACTGAGGGAGCTGCGGATTGAAGAAACCAACCGGCCTCTGAAAAAAGTTACCGACTACTCCTCCTCCAGTGAGGAGTCAGAAAGCAGTGAAGAAGAGGAGGAAGATGGGGAGAGTGAAACGCAGGATGGGACTGTGCCGGTCAGCGACATTCCTAGGCTTATGTAAGGCACATTTCAGTTAAGATAAATCTGTGCTAATTACATGTGTGGCGTTGTGAGGGGAATGAAACATGTCTGTGTGAGAGTAGGTTACGCTGAAAGAAACATCCTTCATATCAGACCCTCCCTCATGTCATGCAGAAAAACCACTCATCTTTCTCATGACATTATAAAAACGTTGTGTTTCTCTGTTCCAGTCGGCAGAGGTAGGGAAACATGCAATTTGGCAACCTCTCACCTATGGACCAATCAGAACCCTATTTAAGTAGTTTAAAAGTGCATTTACTGTTCATGCAGTCAGGCAGGCACACTGATGCACACTGAGCTGATGCATCCAAATGTAAGATAACTGTGATGGTGTCCAGCCTCCAGGAGGAGAGGAACTCAAAGTAGAATCTGATACTCTTAAGATTTGCTGGGAGAAAAAGAACTGAACTACTTCCTTCTCTTCACCTCTTGCTTGTGAGCTTCCTAGAAGTTCTGGCTAGTAGTTGTAGAAAGGAGGATGCTCAACTTGATGGCCTATATGTCTGATCTAGCCTTGCTTTGTTGTCTTACAAATACTGAATTCTGCATACATCTTTTCTATGGGGGAGTCCAACTAATTCATACAAGTGGGAGACATACAGAGAGAGAATAAGGTACTCCACACCAAAGGTTGTTATTCAGTGATAATTATTTTCTGATATGCAGGGGGAAATATTGCTCTTGACCCCCAGCATTGGCTCACAACTGGGGAATGAAGGTCAATTGGACACCTGCAAATGTCTATACCCCAGCTGGGAGAAGGTGCCACTAAGAGTCCCCTGGATATATCACAGCTTCTCCTATCCAGTACTACTTGTGAGATCACTAGTCCTCTCTTACTGACACCAAATGGATAAGCAAATGAAGAGGTGTTACCATCATTACTTCCTTTTTCTCTAGTTCTTTCTTTGCCAGGAAAGCAGGAAGTGATACTGACAGTAAGAAAAAGGGGGTCCCACTGAATATGCCTTACCTGACCCAGCTTCCCACAATCCTGGCAAACCTGAGGTGTTTTGTTTTGTTTTATTTAATTAAATATGCACCTCACAGGGAGCTGCAGCAAATTCATTCTCTCTGCTGGTCTGTACCTGTATGGTATACATTGGATTCCAACCACTTGTTTCTCTCATTCACACATTAAAGTATACAGTTAAAGATTTTAGGAATATCTTAGCTCAGTGAACCTGAGTTTAATGTTTGACATCCCTGAAAGCTGAGAAAGTCTGAGATTTTCTGTACTTCTTCTAAAGCAGGAGTAAGCAAGCTCAAGTGGCTTGGGTAGGGATGTGCCGTTCATTTCTGGAGGTCTGCTAATCCCAGAATTCTCCATTCTGGGAGTCCTGCCTAACAGATAGACACCTCCAGACACCTAAATGGGGCACACCTGAGAGAAAGGTCTAAGCTAGAAGGTTTTTTGGCCTAGCGTAGGCCTAGCTCCACCTAGCTGCCTGTTTAAAAAGAGGAAGCTATCCCAGTGCTTGCTGGGAGCTTCATTTTTAACACAAAGGTATGCCATGGAACCTCCGAAGTTTCTGCCGAGGTGAGCCACATTTAGATGTCTGGGTGTTATGTGGGATTTGCAGAATGGAGAATCAATTAATTTGTTCATCCCTAGGCTTGAGGGCTAAATTCTTGCCCCCGTTCCCCTCTACAGAGCACGTGGAGTCCAAAAATGATGATCTTCAGTCATTGAAAAGAATAAAATGAAGTGCCTAGATGGTAGTGCCAGGGGCCTTAGGAGCCCCCCAAATATTTTCCAATGACCCTCTCCAAGGCCCATAAAGTGAAAAATCACTACTTCTAGAAACTTCTAGGAATAGAAAATCACATGTATGTGTGTAGGAGCATGCATGGCATTTTCCTAAGGGGCTCCTGGGAAATCTGCCCCCCCCCCCCGGCAAGATATGCTTCTGTGGGGATATATGCAACCTACAGGCTTTACTTTGCCCATCTCTGTCCTAGAGAGACTCTTCTGTACCCGATCTTAATAACTGTATATGAAATTAATAATGCAATGCCTTTTGCACTACTACACAGTCTTAACAGCCCTTCAGTATTCTGAAGATTAACGAAGTATTGTTGCTTCCACCTGAGGGCATTTGGATCATTATTAGAACTTTCTCTCATCTATTTCTCCAGGCCTTATCTGGGTCAGTCTCTGCCTCTTGGCAGCATTACGCGGCTGCTCTTTATTTTTGTTGTCCTTCAAATATATATTATGGGTAAAGAGTTTGGGCATATATTTTATTTCTATTTTGCTTAATGTGATTTAAAATATGCCATGCTGTGGCTTCTTGTTGTGCCCTTGATCTGTAAGGTATATATGCTGTCTTTCTAGTTTTGTCTTTTCAGACAGTGCTGAAAGTCTTACCCTTATTATCCCAGGTTGCACCAGAAACAAAAATGTCAGGGTTTAGCTGGTAACTTCACTGTTACCAGGGAAAGGCCATTGAAAAAGTTTCTTCTTATGGCAACTATTGCCTGCCTGTGAGTCTCCCACTTTGCATCGTTTCTGTTTTTTTCTAAATAAAAAACGGCATCTTACAAAACTTAATGGCTTTTGAAAAAACTCTTGTGTACACAGATAATCACGCTAACAGTTTGCACTCTTTGACCACATTTCCATGTGTGTGACTGGTCACACAATGGATACTCCACCACAGGGCACAAAACACTTGACATAATAACTGTTCCACATATATAGATTTTCGGCAGATTCTGGTCAAGGTGAGCTGTCCTATATATTTCTATGTTCAACTGGATATGAGAGGAAGTACACAACAAAGTGAAATCAGTGACACAGTGAATGCTTAAAATCATTACCACGCAGTCAAGGTAGGACGCTTGCAGTGGCAACTGTATCCATCCAGTTTCTTCCTTTTCTCCCCATAAGGAGAGCCTCACACAACAGGCTGTGTGAGATGGTAGCCTTATTCAGGCATTCAGTAAAAGGGTTGCTTTAACTCACGAACAGATGGAGGAGGCTAGCCTTACCATCCTTACATGTGGAAAGCTAAATTTGAATAGAACAGTCTCTACATACAGACATGATACAGAACTGTGACTGTTCAGGCTTTCTGATCGCGTGGTGAGACCCAACTGACAGACTCGTCTCTTCAGATTTAGCTCTGCACATGTGTGTGCTAAAACAGAAGGAGGAGGGGCTAGTCTGCTCCCAGGTTAAAATTATCCCTTCTATTGAATGCCTGAATAGGGTTATCAGATTTGTATTTCTCCAAACTCAATTGGTATGATCCCAATCTAGGAGCGAACAGAAGAAACTCACTACACAACCATGTCATGCCCCCTATTTCCCCTTTCCGTTATGAAGAGGAAAGTGAGAACTGCATGCAGGATGGTCATTTCTGTGAACACGCTGAGTGTATTGAGTGTAGTTGTGCCCTCAGGTCAAAGGATAATATTGTTTAAAGACCGAAATTTTAGAATCACAGAAAAGATCCTGTAACTTCCTATCCTAATTTTTCATGTAGGTAGAATTTAAAAATGAAAACATCACTGTGGTCATTGAGTCTGCAAAGTCTAATTATGTTCATGTTTTATGAGATATCAATAGGTAAAGGTAAAGGTTCCCCTTGACATTTTAGTCCAGTCGTGTCCGACTCTAGGGACGATGGTGCTAATCCCCGTTTCCAAGCCATAGAGCCAGCGTTTTGTCCGAAGACAGTTTCCGTGGTCACGTGGCCAGCACGACTAGACACGGAACGCCATTACCTTTCCACCGAGGTGGTACCTATTTATCTACTTGCATTTGCATGCTTTCGAACTGCTAGGTTGGCAGGAGCTGGGACAAGCGACGGGAGCTCACTCTGTCACGTGGATTCGATCTTACGACTGCTGGTCTTCTGACCCTGCAGCACAGAGGCTTCTGCGGTTTAACCCACAGCACCACCACGTCCCTACTTAGGGAGATATCAATAGATGACCCGGAATGATATTGTCTCCCCGCTCCCTTAGTTTCTAAATTATTGCTACTAATATTTTGCAGACCAACTGGAATGTCGGGAAACAACGAGGCCTACAACCTAGGCATGGTATCAAGCCATGGGCTTGAGTCATCCCAGACTGAAACATTTAGCAGTATTTCAAGAGAAGGAACTTTAATGATAAGGGAGGTAAGTGGGTGGTGACTATTTTCTGTGCAACGTCTTTGAGAGGTTTTGTCTTTGTAAGCTATGAATAATAATTACACTGTGTATTCTGAGAACAAAGTGATTGATTAAACTGTGCTTGTTAGTGGCTGATTAATATAATTAGAACATCTAAACAAAAGAGGTTTCTCCAAACTGCGAACAGCAGTGAACACGGTAGGACACAACAAGGTTACTGCTGGATTCTCATACTTTTCCACCCTGGCTTAAAGGAAGAAAGACCGCTAAATGGAAATACTTGCCTAAGAGTTACACCATTACAAGTGATACCGAAACCTGGCCCGTATACTTCTGCACTAATTTCCTCCTTAGCCATCTGTTGAAGATGCTCAGCTGCTTTGGCTTAATTGTAGCTCTCTGTCTGAATACTCTAATTACAATGTTTTAACATATATTCACAGGATAGAGAAAGATTCTTTTCAGATCAATTTGAGGCCAGAAAAATGTGACTTTTTCTTTCAAGGATTTGGGTCGTTTTGCATACTGATATGGGTGGGGGTGGGGGTGGGGGAGGGACATGTAACATTGCAGCCTCTCAGGTACATCTGCAGTACCTATGAAACCCTTCCCACAACAGCTTTAACACTTTGTGGAGTACCATTACCTAAACACTAAAACTATCCGTACCAAACAAACCTTCCCTAACTGCATGCAGAACAGAATCACGCAGAATGGCTTTGCAGAAAGCCACTGGCTGTGGGTCCTTGCTGATTAAAAGTCTTCTACAGAGGTAACATTATTAATCTCCAGTGTTTTTACTATTATTGGCTATTCACAGCTATGCCATGTTAAAAAAACATAGTGGTGGCTGCTCGCCCTGTTGCCAGAAGTTACCATTATTATGATGGAAAGTCACACTGTAGGAGACACAATTTAAGATAGAATTAGAGAGTCTTTTTCTATTGCCAGTGTTGTATTCTTTCTAGGATGATCTGTCACGTGTTATATGCCAAGGGATAATGCTATTAGAATCATCTAACTGTTTTTCTGATCCATTCTCTTGCTTGATTTCTGTCTTTCTCTGAATTTCATGCACGTGAACAGACCATCCATAGATTCACATGGATACACTATCAGTTTTTGTTCTCTTTCTCCCACATAGAGGTGATCAGATGGGTATTTGTTAGACATGGGATATTTGTATTCATATCTCTGGGGATAGAAATACAAATATCGGCATCACAGGTGCCGTGGAAATACATTCCCTCTCCCCCAAACCGGCTGGTCAACTCACGAGTCACTGTGCAGCGCTCAGCTGTTGTCCTCATCATCGCACCAATCGTGGAAGTACTGTAGCCTGCCTGACTCTTCCCCACCTCCCCACGTTGCTGACCTCTCCGGCGAAGAGGTGGGATGGGGACTCTCCTTGCTCAGCTGTTGAGTGGTCGGCTGCGCAGGGAAGCTTAGAAGAGCCAGCCGGGCTGCTTCGGCGATTGGTGCAATGATGAGGACGATTGTCACACTCATGGACCAGCTGGTTTGTGGGGAGGGACTGGATTTCTTCAGCACCTCAAGGATACGAATACGAATATCCCATGTTTAGTATTTGTCCTGCTGTTTGACTCACTGCAGGAATGGTTTGGTTCAATCTTTTTTCCTGCTGTCACACAAGGAGCAGAGAAACTGTTCAGTTTGCCAATATCCTGAAGTGGCTTGCTTATTAAGCCACTTCACAATACCAGAAATCAAAAAGGGAAAGAGCCAGACCAAACAGAGTTGCTTGAACTCTGATATGTCTTTGGATACGAGGATTACATCCAAATACACACATTCTGTCAAAGTGGTATAGAAATAAGTCATATGTCGTTCATGTCTTTAACAGTAGTGTGTGCAGTGGACCATAGTCTTGAAAAGTAAAGGGAGAATATGGTTGCTTTTGGAGAAATAATGTACAAAAGCAAATTTCTGCCTTATTAATGAATTCCTTGTTTGCTAAAAAGTCTGAAAGGGACCTTAAACCTGACAGACCTCAAGATTCATGCTGTGATGAGTACCATAGAAGGTAACTGTTTCATTTCTGTTTTTTAAAATAAATTATTCTTTGCCACCTGATGAAACTGAGTTTTGAAGAACTGTGGCAGATGCTGCTTATGCAGCCAGGGCTAATCTCTTTCAGGTACATTACCCTTCTTTGGCCTTTTCTTAATAAGTGACACATTAAACATAGACAGCAGGTTGCTTCAGTTGTAACATGTTGCTGACAATCTCTGACAGGCTTGTAACTCAGCAAAAGAAGCATCAGTGATGACTTTTTGTGCTTGAAACCTGTCAGTCTGTTTTTGTCAGTTGGTAGCAGAGATAAGAAGAGGGAACAAAGAGAGGTTGTTTTTGCTGGATTTTGTTGCATTTCCCCAGCTGCAGATAGAAGAGGCTTTCTCCTCTCTGCAGAGGCATATAACTCTCATTGATGCTAGTATGAGCGTGCATATCAGAACAAAAAAGAGTTCAATTAATCTATGCAGGGGGAGAGCTGCTGCTGTTCACTGCCATACTAAATCACATACATTTACCCAATCCAGTTTGAAATAAACACGAGGTGGCAGTGGCTACTGGCTTTGATAAGGTCTAGATTCTACATATTGGGACCTGAGCATGTCACACTTATGTGTGACATGATCAAAGTATTTTTTTTTCCAGACTATGATGCCCAGAAACACTCTGGCTGGGGGATTCTGAGAGCTGTAGTAAAAAAAAAAAAAAGAAGTAACTTTGCCATGCTGATTCTCTCTTTTACTAGCTGTTGCCAAATGGTAAAATCTGCAGGCGGGGGTGGTTTACTTCAAAGGAGCAGTTAGAAAATAAAAAGCAAAACAAGAAGACAACCTAGACAGGCTGAAGATGGGCATCAAAAGTCATATAATACCTGAATCTGAAATTAAATGTTCATTTAGGCAGCATTTTCCTTCCATTTTGGAATAGCTGTAATATTTTAAAGGTGGAAAATGCATCTGAAATTAAATGTTAATTTAGGCAGCATTTTCCTTCCATTTTGGAATAGCTGTAGTATTTTAAAGGTGGAAAATGAAAAGCTAACTATCCATTTCCAATGAAGCTTGATAAGAGTATAAAGCCAAGCGTCTGGTGCAGCTGTAGCTTCTAAATGGCCTTATGCCTGTAATGAAGCCCACTGTAGTAAGATAATTTGCCCATTTGGCTGATTTGAACATAACAATCCTGGTTTAATAAACTCAGATTTGTCAAACTGAAAGCAAGCTGTAGGTCTGTTTGCTTACCCACACGTCTCCTGCTCTGTCCCACATTTAGCCTTTGGCAACTTCATTTTCATTTCATCATTTTTGTTGTTGTTGCATGCAAAGCAGAAGATTCAGGTTTCATCTTGCATAATGAGGAATGATTTCGAATCCAAGAGCAACCCAGTTCCCATTTCAGGCATAATAGGTTACTCTTTTAAAGAAACTGTGCTACAGATCCTGGAGCTAACAGTGAGAAGGGGGGAACTTGCAGGCGCAGCACTTAAGTATTGGCTTAATAAAGCATGAAGTTTCAAGCTGGGATCAGTATAACCGAGCTTGCTCAGGACTCAAAAGGATACATATGCCATTCTCTCTTCTCATTCCCCAAGGAGGGCAACATAACATTCAATTAAAGCCCCAGGCACAGAAATGATTGGTTCCAACACTAATTGGTAGCATGACTCTGTGAGGCAATTAATACCACCCGATGAAACAGAACCAACTAGGAGAAGCCTTTTCTCCTTGCAACTGGAGAGGTTCAACCTAGCCTTTGTCTGGTGTAATGGCTTTCTGTACAGTATATGGAAATTGCCACAGAAAGATACACTGGAGCATTCCCATATGAATGCATAGAGTCAAGGAAGGCTTTTCTGTTCCATTTGACTGCAGATGAGAAACTGGCCCAAGCCCCTAAACTATGAAGCACTAGATAGAAACTTTTGCTATTACAAATATCCCTTGAAGCTATTCCTTCTTAATTGGACAAAAGGTGGGAGTTTTGTTTTGTACTGTTTTTTCTTCTTCTTTTTAATTAAAATGCAGAGGTTGATGAATATATGATAGGAACTTCACGAACTCATTGGTAGTAAGTTTTCTATCCTGACTCTGAGAATGTTTTGTCAAGCCACTACATAAGCTTGTTTTGCATTACCTCATATTTGTAGGTTGAAACGAGAAGATTATGTGGACCAGAAAGTAGATTTGGTTTTACAGAATTGTCTCTCCTCCGTATGCTATACTGTACATTTCAAAAGTGGCACATTTCAGATTTTTAAAAGCACAATCATGCATGGCACAGTAAGAGCATGACTATATGTCTAATACAGTGGGATTTTCTCTGCTTATAAAATGGGTGAATTCAAACTATTTTTTACTTAGCACATGACACAAAGGCTGCTTCAAATTGATCCAGCCCTTATTTGCTCCCAAAGCACCTTTTCTTCTCTGCTGCTGGGAGGCTTCTACTTTTTTCAAGCCAGAGTGATTCGAACAGGCTTTCCCCCATGCAGTTAGTTGTGATACATTCTTGTAAAGATGTGTGTGTGCGTGCGCCTGTAGGTGGTGTTTCAGTGACACAGGCAGTTGGGGCATGATTTTCAAGCCCGGGGTGGACATGCAAAACCAAAGCATTATGATTTTAATGTGGGGTATCAGTCTAGTCCTAAATCCTGTCAGATCATGTGAAAAGGCCCTTTTGTTGTGAAGAAAAAATATAGTCCTGTTAATTAGTTAAATGACAGGTCTGGAGGTGTCATTAAAATCACTTCTCCCTTCCCATCTGTTACTCTTTTCCCTTCCTTTCAAGTAATGCATGCAGGAATTACCTCATCTCTCTTCACATATGATCTTAAACTACTGGCATAATAAACTGTGACAAGAACCTTCATAGCTACCTATGGGAAGAAGAGGATTAGCCAGTGAGGTTACAGTGTAAATAAAGACCATATAGAAGCTATGTATGGTCTCTTATATCATGACAGCCTGCAAATGGTTTTCATCATATGGATAACATCTGTGTTCTGGGTCATACAATTGGTGCTACCATGTTATGGCTATCAGCCCCCAAACAGTCCAGTTTGTTCACATGGGTGTTGTCAAGTTTCTGATTCAGATAAGAATCAACTGGTTATATGAATTATCTTTCATGTTCTGTCTCACATTTGATAGCATTCACTGTTGGTATAAGTAGCATGGAAGAATCTCAAGAGGTGGTTTTCACCTTGTGGCTTTAAGAATAACCATAATTACTCTTTTGTTAATGTCTAAGCAGAGTGCCACAGCTTTCATCACTGTAAATATGTTGACAGTTGCTGAGATTGCATGTTAAGATCAAGATGTTTGTGCGTCTGCTTTATTCAGTATGTGAGTTAAGGTGGTGATATAGTTTTTATTTTATTTTCCTTCTAACTCTGCAGACTTCCAGTGACAAAAAGCGCTCTGGCCACACAGCCAGCAATGGCTTTGCTGGCCATGTCAACCTTCCAGATTTGGTGCAACAGAGCCACTCGCCTGTGGGCACACCAACCGAGGGCCTAGGGCGAGTTTCCACACATGGACAAGAAATGGACTCTGTGGCTGAAGTAGGTACTGGAAGCCTCTTAGTGAAATGCCTACACCATTTGATTTTCATTTTCCTTTATTAAAATCCTGCGATTGAGAGGCACACTTCCTGGTTTTTGTTTTCCCCTTTTCCAGTATATGGTTATGATTATAGAAAGAGTTGGATTTTTATGTCATCCGTTTGTTGCTGGAAATTACCATTGGAGGTATATGCTTCCTCAGCAATGATAGCAACAAAAGCAAACCAGAAAATACCTGTGAGGGTTTGGGTATGGCCTCCTCCGGTTTTAATAAAGACTCAGGATTCGTATTTTGTAGAAAGTCAAAACTATGTTTTATTTGAACACGGGACAACAGGTCCCTCTCTTCAACATCAACGTCTCTTCCTTCTCTCGCGGCCAACGAGTCCCACGAGGGCATCCAAACATCCTTATCAAAGGGGTTATAATCTAAATTGTCCCAAGGACCCTTCAAAAATGGGTTACTGTCCTCCAAGTCCCCGATTTCTGTCTCCGGATCTAGTAACGGGGTGGTCTCTTCATCTCCCTCTTCTGCTCCTCGGAGATTCTCCTCTCCCCGGAAAGGGATCCACGGTCCAGTAGGTATCCCCTCCTCTGGACCTCCTCCAGACGCCATAATCGGCGTTCTCTTTCCTCTCTTTCTACCGCTTCCTTTTCTTCCCGGAGGCGTCTACGCCACTCCCGGGCTTCTGACTCACCCCAGTAGGACGGCCTCGGAGGTAGACCCCTTCTCCTCCGGTAATCCGCCTCTTCTCTAGGGACTCGTACCCTCTCCCACCGACCAGTCCATGGGTCCTCTACCCATATCATTTCCCAACCCCCCGGTATTGTATCAGCCGGTCTTTTTATATCCCCTATTCCCGCCTCCACCAGGGACCTTCCCCTTTTCTCTTTTCCCGCCAAATCTACCCCGGTCTGGGTGGCTACTGACACCTTTGCCAGTTTCCTCTCTAATTCCCGGGTATCCACTCCCCGCTGTACAGTCTCGACGGGTGGCGTAGGTGGATTTGTCTGCACCTCCTGTTCTTTCCTGAGGGAGGACGACACTCCGGCGAGAGCTTCTACCCTCTCGCCTGGAGTCTCGCAATACCACCTAGGAAATGCACCTGTTCCTCTCAACATGTGTGTCTTTCCCAGTGCAGATCATGCTATTGCATTTTAACTAGCTTCTATAAAACAAAACACAGTTTGTGGGAGTATGTTGTGCCAGCATCAACTCCTGTGGAGATTTGGGGAGTGCACGTAACTCATACACAACGCTCCAAAGTTGTGTACACTCCAGGATTGCCAAAGGGAGCCTTTAACCATTGTTTGTAGAAGGGGTAGCCGTGTTAAGGATTATAGGTAAAGGAAAATAGAAATAAAAATTTAAAAAGACAAAAACATGGTGGCACCTTAAAAACTAACTTTTATATTTTTTTAATGTGAGCTTTCATGGACAAGTCCACTTCACCAGACATAAGAGAAAGAGAGTCAACAGGGCAAATATTTATACATGGCATCAAAATATAGATATCAACTACAGAGATAGTGGTTGGGTGGTGGGAAAATCAGAGGGTGTATAACATTATGGTGATAACGTCTTTGATATGCAAGTCTTTCATTGAAGCATTACATTAAAAAATATAAAAGTTAGTGTTTAAGGTGCCACCAATATTTTTGTCTTTCTTTTTTTACTTTTCTATTTTGCTTTTACCTATAAATTTAACCAGCAGGTATTCATTCAGAGTGCAGATGACTTCATTCCCATTGTTCACCTGTAGCTGCACTACAGGATTTCAGCCAATATGTTACAGACAGGGCTGTAATACATCAGAGTTCCACACACGAAGGTGCATACAGAATATTTCTGCTTTTTAAAAGTTTTCCTTCAAGAAAGCAAGTTTCTGGCCCTTTGTAGATATAAAGAAACGACTTCACAGTTACTGTAGAAGTGAATAATTCTTGTTGAATTCTCAGAAGGCCATAGACAGATCTAATGAGCTTTCCTGAGGTCGGAATAGAGCTTCACTGACTGAAGTAACTCCTTGAAATTTCCCATGTGTAGCAGAAGCAAAATAAATTAGTAAGGAAAGACAAACCATGAAAAATTGCCTAATTCTTACAGGCAGTTTATAAATTGTAGAATTGCTATTAAATTGTTATGTCACTAGATTTAGGGAGCTAGCACATCCAACTCTTAATAAAATCTCAGGAGAGCTAAACATTCACTGCTGAACTCATTAGTTTAATCCTTTTCTTACTCTGCTAAGAGATTGTTCTGCCTTTTTCTGGAAACCCAAGTGGTGGCCTCAGAATGCTGTAGGCTTACGTGTACCTTAAAGAGTAGCAGACGCTTTCATGAGGCTGGTTATCTTCTTACAGCCGACAGGCTAGGCAATTATCCAGTGTGACAGCTGCCTGGCTCTGACACTGGCTTTCAACCTGGATCACAGACTGGTTCTGGGCTGTAGTGGTTTTGAAATAAATCCAAGGAGAAGGCATAAAATACCAATGATGGAAAGGTGTCGTCCCCCCCCCCCCCAGGCTTCTTTCTGTTATTATAGCGTCTAACAGAGGTAATAAATATAACATACTGTGTGTAAATAGCATAGCAGAAAAAGAAGTGGTTTAGCTATTGGGGTGGAAGCAATCTTATCTCCTACAGCTATCGAGAAGAATTTAGCTGTCCCTTAGGAAAAGACCTTATCTTTGCTTGGGGGCATTCACAGAGCAACAGATGTCCAAAGAAAACAGACTAAATATTAGAAATTCATTATCCCCTGTTTCCTACTAATCAAACTCCAGTTTTACTATGCTTAGTAATATATTACCTACCAGGATTTTGATTGTTACCTTTTTAGTTGCCTTGTAAATGCTTCACGCAAAGTGTCTGGCAAAAAGCCCCCTCTCAATAGTTGCAGATTACGATAGGAGTTTTTGACAATTTAAAAAGGGAAATGAAACATAAAATTGAGGGCAATTTAGGCAAGTGAAGATGAAGAAGGGAAACTTTTTTTTTTTGTTATTTAAATATTTATTTTGATAACTTGGGATAGGGTATGGGATACAAAAGGTAAAAGGGAAAAAGGATTGGGGTTATGAGGAGTAGGAGACACACAAATATATTAACATCCATTCTATTCACATTACCATATCAAAATTCAGTTTCCACTTTTCTACTCTTTTCTGCCTTCTAGATTTTAGTTCACATTTTGTTCTATGTTATTCAAACATTGTCTGGTGATTCTAACCATTTGTAAAATAAGTCCCATCTTTCAATTGCCTTTTGCAAAGGACAGTCCTTCATTACTTCTGATAAGATGTCCATTTCTGCCGTTTCTCGTATCTTCTCTATAAGATCTTCTTGTTTCGGTACCATCGGACTTTTCCAGTTTTTAGCATATAGAATTCTAGCTGCAGTAACTATATATGTAGCTATACCCTTCTTAAGAAGGGAAACTTGTGAATGTGAGTGCAGCTTTGAAGAATCAGGGTGTGCATCCAGAAATGTGTTACTGCCTAATATTGATAAAGGATGTTTTCATACTGACCTTTTCTTAATACATGCATATGAAGGTATCTTCATATGTTATCTGGGCAGCTGCACATAGATTCTCCACATGTGCATCCAGCCACATAAAAGAATTTCTGTGTTGTTACATCTAGATGCAGTTACTTCTGTGAGCATGTGAAGAGAGAGAGAGAAAGAAAATACGTATACTTATATATTTACAGTGAATGTCTGAGGTTTGGTATCTAACGAAATTTGGTGACTGTCAACATTAACAATCCCAGACAGGTTTTGGAGATATACTAGAAATGTTGATAGGAAACTAACTGTGAGAAAACGGTGTTGTGTGTGCTCAGAAGGAGAGCGAGGGTATGGTTCTATATTTTGCCATTCAGAAATTTGTGGCTGTCATCACTTACCTGAGTCAGCTACCGAACTATAGACATTCACTGTTGCATATATATTATTTAAGCAATTATTATATGCAGTAATTTTATACATTCATCCCCCCCTTTTCTATTACTATACAGTAGGACCGCTGTATCTGCGGGATTAATACACGAGGTTTCACTTATCTGCTGCCTGAAAATATTAAATTAAAAACCCAGAAGTATATGCCTTTCCAGGGTGTATTGCCACAGCTGGCCACTAGAGGGAACCAGAGACTATGCAGTATAGGGTTTACATATCCACGGTTTTCAGCATCCAGGGGGGAGCTTGGAACAGATCCCCCACAGATACTGCGGTCCTACTATACATTTGTTTTGCTGTAATACTCTAAATGCATCAAGTAGAGTAAGTACAATGTAAAATGATACATACATACATGATACATTAATTTGAGCATGACCTCCCCAAGAGTTATGCCTGAGTGGCATATCATCATTGGATTTCAGCTGATGTTTCATATAGTGCCGTAACTTCCAAACCACACTGTTCCTGTTCTTCAATGTTGTCCAGGAAGTATGGAAATAGTTCAGTACATCTTAAATGTTTGTGCCCATTGAGAGAATGACATATCCAAAGTCTGAATAGAGCATTTTCCCAACAAGCAACAGCTTTATTAGAAACCTTAAGCCAGGGTTTTGTTGGTGTGAATAATTAATATAATTCAGAAGGTAAGATTAAGGGCTTATCCTGACAGAGCTAACCATTGGTTACGGTTTGTCTCAAAGGAATGCAGGCATAGCTGCGCTTTGCATCCTAATTATATAGTAAAAATCCAATTATTTGTAAAATTTCCCCTTCTCAGGACACCTTTGAAATCTTGGGGAAAAAATCTTTATCAATCTACTTTCTTGCTGGAGTTTTGCCTCTATAGTTGTTTTGTTTTGTTTTGTTTTCTTGTCTTGGAGCAGGTTTTTCTTTTTCTTTAGATGCATGCTCACATAACTGAGTGTTTACCTATAGAAAAGCACATTTCTGTGCATAGAATCCCACCATGGTATATATGCTTATGAGGGGATATGTATATGTGGTATCACTTGCAGCCTGAACAGATTTTTGTCCCAGAACAGGATTGTCACCTCATCTCTGTCTCTGGGAATTAAACTTGGTCAAGATCTTACTGGGGTTTTTGTTTTGTTTTGTTTTTTTGTTCACAGTAGCATCATCATGGAAGTTGCAGCAGCTAGAGTAGGCTAATTAACAAGGTAATAGTTGTGTCGCTGCCACAACTTATGATTGCACTACAGAGGAAAAAACAAAAGGGTTTGGAGAGAAGAGTGCTTCTGATCATATGCAGAATGTGTCACCCTTGGACATCTTAAATTTTGGAGGCATGGCTGGTAGCCAAGTTGGTGCTTTGTGCACCTGGTTTTCTTTCACTTTTAACAACTGGATTATAAAGTTGAACAAACACATTTTCTGAAGATGTGAATCAGTCCCAACACTGTATAAAGCATTACCATGTGTTCTGTAAAAAATTTAAGGTGACAGAGGCTTAAAATAGAAAAATAACTTGGTGAAGGGAAGGGAGGAACAATCAAATTGGAATATCACTTGGGACGAATACAAAATTGGTACTGATACAAGATATGTTACAAAAGGCAGTCATGGTGCCGGGGTCCTTCAGGGTGTTGGGAACCTCTGGATGTGAAGGAGCCTTTAATAGGTTCTTTTAAAAAATCGCAGCTGCTGGGATTGGGACCTCTAGTGGCATTTTTTTACTATTCAAAGCTTCCTCCCCCCCCCCCCCCGGGCCCCCAGAGACTTCCCCAGGGCAAAAGCCATAGAGGGCCTGAGAACCTGAAAGGGGTGTGTGGTGGGACAGGGAACTTTCCATGAGTTTAAATGAGACATTTATGGCACTCAGACTGGGTTACATTGGCACAGAGTTACACAACAGTATTTTGCCCAGTGTGTTTAATCATTAAGAACTTGCCTTGAAAGATATGGAATTATTGTCCATGATATCTAATCATCCGTGATCCATCCACATCTGCAAATCATCATTTGATGGTCTAAGTCATCAAGTGATGTACAATACAGGACTGTGGCCTTTGGGAACCAAAGGGCTGCATCAGGGTCAGTTGTGGGGTGACAGTAGCACCAACATGCTCAAATACCTACACGCAAAAATGCAAACGCTTTCCCCAAACAGTACAAGGAAAGTAAGTAGCGTTCCACCGGGTTTGGGGGCTGGAGGGAGATTCGCCGAGGTCCCCATGTACGTACCTGTGGAAACTGACTCTGAGCGTCCAAGAATCCCTTTGTTCAAGGATGGGCGTCATATGTCCTGTTAATCTCCTGAGTCCTCCACTGCTAGAATGCTTTTTTCCAAAGAAGAAAATAGGAGTAAGAGGAGTAATTAGAGGAGAAAATAGGAGTAATTACACCTCCCAAAGCCTCCAGAGCATAATTCTCTTCTAAAACAAAGTGTTCACACACATATGGTGCCTTGTTGTATTCCCCCCCCCCCCGACAAAAGGCTGAAGTGTCATCACTTCTACCTTTGCTTCAAGGTCCTAGAATACCCCTCAGCTGATCTGGATGGCAAAGGATGGACCTTAGACTCTCCAGTGTTGCCTATCCTGGCATTAAGTTAAAATATCAAGCAATAAACCTAAATTGCCAACTATATGCTAACCACACATTGTGCTGCTAGTTACAATCTGCACTGTAAACATGCGATCTAGTTGGAAAAAAGAAAAACTGTCTTAACTTTTCTTTGCCCACATCATCTCTCTATTTCTCACTTGATAGTATGGCATGGGAAGTAGCACGAAAGCATCTTTCACCCCATTTGTGGATACCAGAGTGTATCAGACCTCCCCTACAGATGAAGATGAAGATGATGATGAAGAGTCCTCTGCCACAGGTAATGTAGAGAATGTCAGCAAAGAGAAAAATGCTTTGGCTATAAGATCCTTCAGGCTTGTTTGCACATACATGGGACATGTGCTGGCTCAAAGAAAAGGTATTTATGAATTCTGCTAATTCCCTGGCTTCCAACCCATGGCCAGCTGGTAATGTGTCTCTGCCCCTCTTCCTGCTTTTGTCACACCATGGCAACATGTCACTTGTACAAAATTCAGGTGAGCATGCCAGCAACTGAAACCTATTGTGTTCAGCAGCATGTACTCATGACTGGCAAGTTGTAGGCCAGATGCCTGCTTGCACAGAATTTTGCCATGGCTACTATTTATTTATTTATTTATTTAATTTATTTATTTATTTATACCCCGCCCATTTAAACCACGTCTACTCTGGGGTGAACCAAAGTACTATGAACCATAGTACTACTTATATGAACCAAAATACTCTTACGAGTGGATCCTAAATGTGCCTGTCTCTAACTGATCAGCTCAGAACACCAGTACAGTCTCACTTTCATTGTGATTTTGATCTTGTTAAACAAAGAAGAGAAACAGAAGGAAAGGGAGCCATCTTCACTCCTTTCCCTTTGGCCCTTCCTGAACAGTAGCTTCCTGTACCAAAATGGGTACAGGGGGGACGGGGACTTTTTGCTCCTTGCAAGAAGAATTTTTTGAATTTGTTAATTGCACAGATGAATCTCGCCCATCTTTGAAGGAGTTCCCAATGACATCCCCCAAGGTTTGGGAAAGAAAAATGAGATTTCCTGTTCTTTGCTTCAAGCAGGCTAGAGCACAAGTTCACCCATGCCTTCATTTCAAAACTATACATGGCACTTCTGGTTTTTTCCCCCCATTTTGCAACCAGTTGGTACTAGAGATGGGCACAAAGTGCTTCATCGCAGTTCGTACAAAGTGCACCGATTGGCACCATCTTCCCCCCACTCCGGCCAGTTGGCCCACTCACCGTTCTTTGTGCGCTGCCAGGGACCTCCTTCTCCAGCAGTGCACCAGTCCGGCAGGAACTTGGACTGCCCTTCCCTGCCTCCTCATGCAGCCAACCACTGTGACGAGGGGGCGGGATGAGGATTCACACAGCACACTTCATGCTCATCTCTGGTTGGTACCATTTCTGGGCCTGGTGTGGTGCATGCTGAATGCTGGGTGAAAATTTGGCTCCTTTTGGGGGGCAGAAAAATACTCTTGGTTGCCGCATATAGCCTATGAGCTGTACTTTGCCCACCCCGATCTCCAGTTTTCCATAGAGGTGTGGTGAAGCTTTGAAAGGCAGTGTTCATCTCATTGCAGAAATGTATGAATTAGTCCTTAGCTGACAAAATCCTTCTATTCTGTATTTGTCAAATCTACTACTTTGTGCTTTCTTTTCCAGCATTGTTTACCAGTGAGCTGCTGAGACAAGAACAGGCCAAACTGAATGAAGCAAGAAAAATTTCAGTAGTAAATGTGAACCCCACCAACATTCGTCCTCACAGTGACACGCCAGAGATCCGAAAATACAAGAAACGCTTCAATTCAGAAATCCTTTGTGCTGCTCTCTGGGGTATCTGTTAATGATATTTGTAATAGGAGAAATGAAATTTACATGTTAAGAATAAAACAATAGTTCTAATGATAGTATATATTTGCACAGCATTTATAGTGAGACTCTGGCACAATATTATAAGGCTCAGAGACTGAATGCTGCCAGTTCTCAGGCAGGATACTAAATAGTTTGTTATAATTTGTGTCTATTAAGTCTCAGAAGATTTATCGTATTTTCTTTCTTTGGTATTCAGGTGCTCCGCCATTTCTTAGATTACTGGGGTTTCAGCTGGAGCCCTGGTAGATAATATATTTATTTAGTACGATGGGGAATCAATTTTCTAGCATTAGAAATAACATTCGTGGGTGGACTGAAAATAAAATATATCTTGCCCCTTTCTGTCTCCTCTTTCCAGGAGAAAGCGTTCAGTTAAAAAAAAATCTTCTAAAAGGTGCAGCATATTGTCAATGCCCTAATAGGCTTTTTAAAAACACATCTGCTTCCTTCTTTTCCCCCTCCATGGCGGAGCAAAGGAAGTTTTTTAATTTCCCTATATTGTGAAGTGGCTTGGTGGATGGGAAATTGACAGCAAAAAGCCATGTGCTTTAGCTTCAGTCCCAGAGAGCACACATGCTCAAAACAAACCAAGAGGGGCCAGTCCTACCAACACCTGAAAAAGAATAACCTCTGTTAGGAAGTCAGAAAGGTGGGAATAAGAATGCTCTGTGGATAGACTGGTTCAGGCTGGCACTTATGTCACGGGATCACTAGGAAAAAGAGCGAACCAGCTCAACTCCAGAGTGGATCGAACAGCATGACAAATCCCTATGTGGGCGCACCCTTAGTTACTTCAGTTGATTCCTTTGATCCAGTTTGGACTTTAATTTGATCCTTTTTTTCATGTTTGCTGAAAACATCTAATTCCAACTAATCCAAATCATGATCTCATCAATCTCCTCTATTTATTTGCCATGCAGGTGTAAATTTACTGGTAGGAACAGAGAATGGGCTTATGCTGTTGGATCGAAGTGGACAAGGAAAGGTGTACAATCTGATCAACAGGAGACGGTTTCAACAGATGGATGTGCTAGAAGGATTGAACGTCCTTGTAACTATCTCAGGTATGAACTTGAGCTTGTATCATTTTGCTCCTAGTTTCTGACTGCTGTCATACTACCGTACCTGGAGCAAAAGAAAGATAGAGAAGAAAGATATTGATAGAGAAGAAAGATATTGCATTTTCCTATGTTTATGACTAAACAAATTGGCTTGTTCTTTGAAGGGCAGTCAGAATCCAAGTTGTGATCTAAAGAGAGGCTGTTTGCATCCACTGGCAGCGAAGCAACAGGCTTTGTTCTAGATACTGAGCAATGGATGGTCGATATTGAATAAAGAGACTCTGCACAGGCATGGCAGAGAGAAGATATACACTGAAAGGCAGAAGTACCTGAAGTTGCAGAAGATAGTACAACAGTGTGCAACAAAAAGAGGGCATGAGAAGTGACACATATGAAAGTCAGCATAAAGTGGTTCTTATTAATGTCACACCAAGCAGTGCAAGTGAAACTTAGGTAAAACTGGAAGTGACAATCACTATTGACGTGTAATTTGGCCGTGTTCAGAGAGTCTCGAACAGTAACTGAATAGAGAAACGATAGTTCATCTAACTCTTCTATATTCAGTTGATCTCTTTGAGATTTTACAAATGCTCAGCTTTTTGTGATGACAACATATTGAGGATTGCGGAAAGCAACTGAGACAATGTGTTTTTCCAAACCTATCCAACTGTTTAAAAAACTCAAAACGTTATTGGCATGTATCTTCTGGAAGACATGCCATAAACTTTGGGCTAGCCCCTCCCTCTGGCCCAGTGACAGAGTCAGATTAAGCTGATCCTCTGCAAAAGGGGAGCTGCTCCATCCTCTCAGACTAGGTACCTGACTCCCAGCATCAACTTTTATTGCTGGAAGATTTTTTTCCAACTGAGCTTTATTTTTGCTTTTGTTTATTTTTATTTTTGTTTGGGGGTTTGTTTGTTTTTTGGTAATGCCAGCTGCAGGCAAAGGTAGCATGTTCAGGATTGGATTAAAGACCTTAACATTAAACTATGACTAAACCAAAAGAAACATTAATTTTAAAGATAAAACGTTAATAATATCTGACAAAAATATGCTGATAAAAATGTGTTGCATCTCTTTACTATAAAATACAATGCTGCAAGGGCATTTAAAGGTTAAAAATGCCTACTTAAAAAGGAAGGTTTTCACCTGGTGGCAGAAGGACTGTGAGTAGGAGACCAACTTAGCCTCATGAGGCAGGGAATTCCACAGGCTGGGAGCAGCTACTGAAAATTGCTTCTCTCAGGTTCTCACTAAACAAGCCTGGCATGGTGGTGGAACCAAAATAATGCCTGCCCTTGAAGATCTCATAAACTGAGGGGGTGGGTGGAGTATTGCATGGGAAAGGTGGTCCTTCTAGAGTCTGGACTCAAGCTATATAGGGCGTTATAGGTCATAACTAGCACTTTGAATTGGGCCTAGAAACAGACTGGCAGTCAGCAAAGGTGTTGTAACAGGGGGAGTGATATAATCTCTATAACCAACTCCAGTCAGCAGCATAGCTTACAGCATTTTGAACCACCTGAAGTTTCCAACCCTTCTTCAAAGGCAGACCAATATGGAATGCATTACAGTAATCCAAACGGGATATAATGAAAGCATATGTCACTGTAGCCAGATCAGACATTTCCAAGAATGTGCACAGCTGGCACACCATTTAAGTGTGCAGATGCGCTCCTAGCCACTACCAAAACCTGTGCATCAAATAGTACACCCAAGCTGTGAACCTACATTTTCAGGGGAAAATATAACTCCTACGAACATGGGATGAATCCCTATTCACTTATCTGACTTATGACTGACCAGGAGCACCTCTGTTTTGCCAAGATTAAACTTCAGTTTGTTTGCCCTCATCCAGACAGTTAATGGTGTGATTTAAAGCGAATACAGCTTCTTTGGAATTAGATAGAAAGGAAAAATAGTGTTGGGTGTCATCAATATACTTATGACACTGAACCTCAAAATCCCAGCCAACTACTCCCAGCAGTTTTATTTAAATGTTAAACAGTATAGGGATAAAACAGAACTCTGAGGTACATCACAGGCTAAAGGCCAGGGCAAGAAACAGGAGTCCCTTATTACTACCTTCTTGAGTTCCCTTCAGGGAAACCACTCCACAACAGTGAAGCTTCTCAGTGATTCACTGAAACTTTCAGACCGTATATTCAGTTGAGGCAACCATTTACATATTCCTGTTTATACAGCTTTTATGGTTTAAACACTTCCTTTTTTTTCTACCCAATGGAGATTTCTAGGAGTAATTGTTGTATTATTATTATTATTATAGGAAAAAAATATACATTTGTTGGATTAGAGTTTTTATATCCTACCATTTCTTCTGAAGGGCTTCTGCCTCCAGACAGCCAATAACAACAATGAAACCAGAAACCCTAAAACAATTTAGCATACAAGAAGGTTACGGGAACAAACACAGAAGAAACTTTCACTCATGTGGCTTCTCTGCAGGTGCAATGTTAAAATCCCGGTCAATGTTCCAGAAATAAACTTACTTAAACAGAACAACACAATAGTGAAGCTGATAGACAAGATATGAAAAGGCTGATAGACAAGATACGAACAGTACAGAAACCCCATGCAGCTATGTTGATTTACACAGGGGATCCAGATTGCATTTTTGTTGATTAAAAATGAAGCTCAATGTTTCAACAGGAAAGAAGAACAAACTACGAGTTTACTATCTTTCATGGTTAAGGAACAGAATATTACACAATGACCCAGAGGTAGAAAAGAAACAAGGCTGGATCACTGTGGGAGATTTGGAAGGCTGCATACATTATAAAGTTGGTAAGTGAAAAACCTGGTGCACAGATATAATATCACCAGAGGAGGTGGTGGTCTTCACAAAATCAACATACCTACCACTGGAAAGGCACTCTGGGCTATGCGAAGTCCCTCGCTTATTTCAATAACAGGTTGAGGTCTAATAGAGTCGCTCGTGGTGGCGTACTGAAAAACAGGAAACACTGCATAAAATTCTTATTTCCTTTCATGATTTCTCTGTAGCACTAAAATCATCACAGAGGATATAGTAATCTGGGTCAAAAATAAACTTCAGGATAAGTAGCAGAAGCCCTATGATTATAAGTGGGCACAGTCTTTGGCTGTTGCCCAAAGTGTTGCCCGTCCACTCCATGCTTATCTGATGTTACTGTATACATGATCTAACCATCTCCCACCTGATTTTGGGGGGTAATCGTTGTACGGATGGTTGTACACACATTAGAGTTGTCAGCCAGGGTCAAGGTTTGTGTTCCATTGCGATACCTAATTTACAGATGTGAGGTGCGGTCAGGATTAGAATGAGCAGGCATGACCCAATTTCCCCACTACTCTTAAAACACAAATTATGACTTGTTAGTTTTCTGCCAGTGAGATGGCAATCATAATGGATTGGTTCCAGATATAGTTATACTTGAAAACCGAGCTGAAATTAGTGGAACTTAAGTAATTATCGTTTACTTACATCCCACAGATTTTAATGCATTTGTTCCTAAATGTGGATCCATTCACTGCATTTTATTTCTTTTAATATATTTTGGGTGCCCTTCTGGGCTAAATCCTGTCCTATTCAGAAACAAGCTCCCTTATGCATAGTTCACCTTGATTTATTCATTTATTTAGCCCAAATCAAGTGCTAACATTTTTTAAGAATGCTGATGAAGTTGAAGAATGATAGATGTTTGAGATACTACTGAACAGAGCCCCCCTTGTGTGTCTCACTACCCCAGAAATCTACATGGATTAATACAGGGCTTTTTCTGCAGAAGCAGCTCAGTTGGGGAGCTGCCTCCCAAGAGAAGCCAGGCTTGCTGCATCCCTTCTGGCGTGCAAGACTGTATAGTTTCATATGGACTTTGGTGTAAAAAAGTAGTTTTAAAGTTTGCTTTTACAGTTTATTATCTAATTTGAAAGACTGCTACTGTTAACATTAGTTTTTAAACATTTTCCCCCTGTTCGTAAAGAATGTTCTTATCTTTTTGTAGTTGTGCATTGTCTGGGCTAGGAAGCAATTGTTTCAGTAAATAAAATAAACTAATAATTAATAATTGCCTTCTAAGCTTAAACAAGAAGTGACGAAGAAATGTTTTTGCTATGATATATATTGAAGATATAAATGACATCCTAAGGCAGAGATGAGCAAGTCAATTGCTCCACATGCTTTTGAACTGAAGGACCTATTGTATTATCCCTCACAATTTGCTATTTCTTGCTAACACTGATCCTCAAATAGATAATTGTGATACAAGGTGACGCTTTGCACATGTGATGAACCAACAAGATCAACCTCCGCAGTTATAGCTTCTGATTTATTTCATGGCTTCTGAAAGGCAATGCTGTGTAATGGAATTTGTTCATATACTTACTGCCAGTCATTTTGTGATGAGAAATATGTGAGCAAAATCCACAGCTAACATTTTCCAGAGATGAAGGGTGCAGCTATATTAGCTGCAGGGAGCAAGCTAGTGTGGACTTCTTTGGAAAGGTCAGGCTTGATCATTCTAATCAAGCTTGACCGTTCCAAATATATATATATATATATATATATATATATATATATATATATATATATATATATATATATATATATATATATATATATATATATATATATATATATATATATATATATATATATATATATATATATATATATATATATATATATATATATATATATATATATATATATATTTCTTTGCCTTGCTTATTGAGATGCAAAGAAAAGGTTTTTTTAAATTATATCTGACATATTGCATCAGCGATAGTCTTAAACAGACTATCCCCGAAGTGATTAATTTGCCAGTATTCAGAAGTGGCTCACTTATTAGCCACTTCATATTGACCACTTGACACTGGAGCAATCTAGGCAGTCGCACATCAAGCAAACCATATTTATTTGGACCAATCCTAATCATTTCAAATAAACAGTAGACTGCAACTTAGGACCAAACTGATGGATTGGTCCTGATTAGGAATGATTAGGAACACTCTAACAAAAATATCATGTACTCAAAAGTTTTTTTAGAGCAATACCAACTGTTCCAGCAGGGGGCTGCAAAGTGCAATAAACGCCCATGTAGCCAACCCCTTAGATCAGTGGTTCCTGATCTTGAGTCCCCAGATGTTCTTGGACTGAAATTCCCAGAAACCTTCACCAATAGCTGTATTGTCCAGGATCTCTTGGAGTTGTAGTCCAAGAACAGCTGGGGACCCAAGTATGGGAACCACTGGTTTAGATAATAAAAAATTCCTATATACCTTTGGTACACGAACATGAGTTTCCACGTTTTAACAAATAATGGCAAACAATGGTAAATAGTGGCCTATGTGCTCAAATTAGTAGAATAAAATCTCCTGTACTTAACTGCTGTAGTTGTTTTTTTCCTAGTGGAAAAAAACAGTAAGGACTTATTGTATCGTGCTTATTACTGTGATCCCAAACATTTGCATTTCCAAAATGTTTCGATATTCACCAAACAGAATTAAGTTATTGTGATGATGTTCCTTAGTAAATTGATCATCATTGAAAAAAGGGTCTGTATTTGGAGAGCAGTGAAATAGCAGTGTAAACAGAGCATTGCCACATACACAAAAAAAAACTTTGTTGCCTAAGAAGGAAAATCATGTTTAATTTGTCCTTCAGTCCAGTAGCCTAACATCTGGTAGGAAAAAAAATCAAACATTATCCTATGTTGTTTGTACATAATTAATACCTCATATTTCACAGATGCTGCTATATTTTCCACTCATTAAACAGAGAAGATAGAGAAAATTTTGAAATTTCGAAGTCCTAACTTAAAAGTAAAATCTTAATTTTTTTATTAGGAATATTAGGGAAATATTAAGGAAGGGTCGTATAACCAAATTTATAATCAGAGTTTAAATCATGTAATGGCAGTTTCTTCCCGGACACACTTATACTTTTCACTTGCATAACTTGTATGGTGTGGGTGAGTCTAGTTTGGAAATACAGGTGCTGCCATCTTTAATTTGCTTTGATGGTGTGGTAACCATGGTGTGTTACATATGCACAAGTAAACACAAGGTGGCAGTTCATGTGTCTAGATTGCAGCAAGACACTCAAGTGAGTCTAAATCACAAGGGAAATTTAGCAACTGAATTTATTCTCAAAAACATTTTCCTCAGGCAAGACAGTTTCATCATCTCTATCTTAAGATATCATTTAGTTTTGTCTGAGTAAATTGGATGTTTTAAAGATTAGTTTTATTTCAATTTTAGTGAAATATGAGAGAATCAAGTTCTTGGTGATTGCCTTAAAGAATGCTGTAGAGATATATGCTTGGGCTCCTAAACCATATCACAAGTTTATGGCATTTAAGGTATGTTTTGTGTTATTACAAAAATATAAGAATTACTTATGCATTTTTTTAAAGTATTGATAAGGAAATCTGTGATTCAATTTTGTGGTGTATTCAACTATAGCATAACATGGAGCTGAACCCATATCTCTGTGCAGAGAACTTTCCAAGGAATTGTTAGAGATGGTGTCAGGATGTCTGGTGCCTAAACAGCTTCCTGAGAGTCCCATAGACTTTTATAGAGCTCTAGGGAAAATCAGAAGCCTGTGTTTGCATAGCTGACATCCCTAAAAGAGTTAATTCTAGTATGAACCAGATAGCCATTTCCAATCATATCAGTATTCATCTGTGTATCAAAGTAAAAGTATGTTCCTTGTTCGAATGTTATGCCAGGCAACATCAGCATGTCTATTTCTACAAGCGTTATTCATCTACATTGCCTCTATGCTTAAAAATCCAACTATTAATACAAAGAGTAGCAGGCTACATGCCTGCTACTCTTTGATGTCTCTTACCTAGTGTGTTTATTACTGGCATTTAGTGTGTGTGTATGGCATGGCATGTATGGGTCTCTTGCCTCCCTATATTTATATTTCTCTCATTTGTTTACATTTCCCTCCAACTGTAAACAGCTGAATTTTGCTAGCATAGTAACTTCCTGTGCTCTATAAACAGTTAGAACATTTCCAGTGGAAATCTCTATTGCTTTTGCTTGTATAGCAAAATACAACTCTCATTAATTATTAGTCTGGCAAGTTGCCAGCGTGGCATATCATTGCTGTTATTTTGATGAAATGGGTCCTTGCATCTACAGGGATAGCAAACTGGGCCCATCGTTTTTTACTTGGGCACTGTTTTAATAGGTAGGCAAAATACCAAGAGTGTTAAGTGAACAAATTTAGTCAGGTACCAATTTCCTGTAACTCTGTTTCTTCAACACACCAGGACTTTTTTCCATGGTTTTGCTTTTCTGATGTTATATTTTCATTTTCCTTATCAGTTGTTTACATCCATGTTCAAGTGCCAGCTCACTGTGAAATAATTTGTTTGTAAGGCAATGTTATTTTACATTGATCTTGCTTTCCCTCTGATAGCTTGGATGGAGAGCTGGCTGATTGTCTTGCAGTGACTTTTAGCAAAGTGCTGTTCAAACCTCATTTTTAAAGCACAGTGTATAATTTGCAGGATTGCATTTTTATAGTCCCATTAATTATTTTAGCACTTTATACATACAAAATTTCAAACCTTGACAGTAAGTCTTCCCATTTTAGAGACACAAGCATGCTCTTGAAGAATGCAGATAATTAGGGCCTAAGTCAGATGGACTCCTCTTTGCAGAGTACACATGGTGATTTTTGGCCCTCCATATATTTTAGACTACAACTCCAGCATTTCCCTACTATGGGATGCACTGGCTGGGCCTTCTGAGAGTTGAAATTCAAATCTTCAGGGCTAAAGGCTCTCTACATCTACTGAGGAGCCCTTTGTAATGGAGTAGTCGTCACATTGGCTTATCCTACCATCTACGTATGTTGCCACCAACTGGATCCACTCAGTTAATTGGGTTAGCATTTGCATTGGGTTTACATTGTTTAATGACTGTGGGCTTCAACTGTGCAGTTATTTTCTAGATTAAAATAGTTCACAGCTATAGGCTTTAAGAATAAATGTAAAATCTAAACACATCCAACTCTTGAGTTATTGATTGGACCCAGAGGCTGGAAAGTGAGCAATGTTGGTCCTCCACCAAGTGAAGCCTCATAGAGAGTATCACCTGGGCCAAGTCTAAGTAAACTTTTATCAGTTTCATCCAGATTTTTCAGCTATATTTAACTAAGAAGACCTGGCTTTTTCCTAATACTTTTTTCATCTTTTGTTACACTTAAAACAAAAATTAAAATTAAATGAATACATTAAAATGTTCTAGAGAAGCTGGCAAAACTGAACAATCCTGGGTTTGGATCTGAGTTTCTGTAATTTTTATTGTAAAGAAGTGGATTTTATAAAGCTTGAATCCTTCTGTAGTTTGGATTGAATGCAAACCAAAAAAAGTCTTGTCTTAACCCTCTCTCAGTCCTCACTGCAGTCTATAAAATCGTCCTTTTCCATTATCTCAAAGGCAGCTTATTAATTAATTAATTTTATTTAATTAATGTTTTATCCCACCTTTCTTCCCTAATAGCAATGTCAATAGATAAAGATAGGATATAAAATATTAAAACCCACTGAGAATCTTCACAGATATATTAAAACCCACAGTTAATTAAAAACAAACCAAGTAAAATTTAAAACTGGGTTACTGGCTAGGAAGAAGTTCCAGCCATGGGAAGGGGCAAAGAAAACCACTCTCTTCCTTTGTCCTAGCAGGCTTGGACAAAGCTTTCATGACTTTTGCAGAATGCAGTTTACTTGCAAAGTCTCATCTACTCCATATGTGGAATAGCCCCACTGTCAAAATGTCTTCTACTTAAATATGAAAAAAAAAACAAAAAACCAACTGGATCTTTGCTTATTCTTTAGCAATGTCAATAGATAAAGAGCTAAAACGCTGTCTAAATGTATGGTGGTAGAGATTTTAACCAAAAGTTGGGCGGGAGAGGCAACTTTCTAAAAGAAAAAAATTGCATCCTTGTATACTTACTAAAGATTTATGGGGTTTTTTGGTAATGTACCAGAAAATTGACTGAAAGGATTTAAAAAGTCTTTTGCAGATCTCCAGCACAAACCGTTGCTTGTTGACCTCACAGTGGAGGAAGGTCAGAGGTTAAAGGTTATCTTTGGATCTCACACTGGTTTCCATGTTATTGATGTGGATTCGGGGAATTCTTATGACATCTACATACCATCACATGTGAGTTTGAAACAATGTGGTGATCATACTGTATAAATGACATGATCCAGTATGTATCTCTTTCAAACACCAAATGGGAAGTAAGAACAGTTGTATAACAATGAGCTGTGGTTACTATTCACTCCATTCATTTTGGAGAGATGCTGTTGTACATACTGTCATCAAAAGAAGCTAATTTGCTTTGGACCTCTTAGGGCCTTTTCAGTACTTGCACTACAGCTTTGGCATGTTCTGTTTTTGGAAGCCTGTTGGGTACTTCAGTTTATAACTTCTGAAGGTTAAAACAATTTTAGTTTTGCAGTGCATCCACCTCTTCAAATTGGCACATGCATTGAAGGTCCTTTGAATTCCATGGCCACAATTTTAAAAAAGTATTTATTAAATGTTAGAAAAAGATAAAATTTCAAAGAGAAAAGTACGGGGCCATAACACAACACACTGGTAGTTTTCATAAGAAGCATGCAGTGGCCAGAATCCTGTTGGTTAATTGCACTGGCATAAGTGCAATGATGTAAATTGCAGCAGTGAATTACTGCTACTTAACAAGTCACTGATTGTATTCTTTATCATGTGTCAAGTTATGTGAATTGGTACACAAGGAGAGATACAAAAGGCAACACATTAACAAACGGCAGTTTACTGCCATAATTTCCTCTTTTGCACCTGTGCTGGCGTAACTAACAGAATTCTGACCAAAATTGCAGGGTTTTTTTTATTGGACCCTATGTTTTTTTACTCTGTCATTTTACATGTAAACTGCAAGTTTTTACAGATTGGCAGAATAAATCTAATGAAGATCAATAAAACCAAGCAAAGAATTTAAGCAATAGAGCTTATTCATATCAATGGATTTTTATATACACAAATGTACTTCATCAGTGGGATGAAGAGAGCTTAATTTGGCCTTCTCGGTTTACATCCTGAGAGCTGCTTGTAGTTTGTGAGCCATGTTTTGCGATGTGCTAGGTCTTTCATAAAGCTCCTGGTTCGTAAACAGGACATAGTACGGCTTTGATGAGCACATAATGTGCCATAGGACATGGATCTTGTGTCATGTGTAATCTTGGAAGTATACTTTGTAAATTTAGGTAGGATATGTTTGGTGGCAAGCATTGGTATAATAATTTTCCAAGAGCAAAATTTCGTCCTTCTTTCTTGCCCTGTGAATTTGATTTAATGCTGGCTTGGGGGGTTCTGTTCTGTGTACAGATTCAGGGCAATATCACGCCTCACGCCATTGTCATCTTGCCCAAAACGGATGGAATGGAGATGCTTGTGTGCTATGAGGATGAAGGGGTGTACGTTAATACCTATGGACGCATAACAAAAGACGTGGTGCTCCAGTGGGGAGAAATGCCCACTTCAGTGGGTATGTCAGTTCTTCCTCTTCTCCTTAGCTGTTTATACCTTCAGAGTGAGATGAGAAGTCTGAGCTAGAATTGTCCATTTTACTAGTTAAATTAGTCCTCTGTGGAGCAGATAATGGAACCTGGATGCCCATCAGTGGCTTGAATTTCCACACTTAAGGCATTTACATTGTATGCTATAGCTTCCTGCTAGGTGTGACATTTGACAAAACTTGCTTTGGTCCAAGTGTCTTTAGGAAGAAAGTATGGCAAATTTTTATTCTTATTTATTTTACAGCCTACATCCATTCCAATCAGATAATGGGCTGGGGCGAGAAAGCTATAGAGATAAGATCAGTCGAGACAGGCCATTTGGATGGAGTATTTATGCACAAGCGCGCTCAGCGGTTAAAATTTCTATGTGAAAGAAATGATAAGGTAGGTCTCTTTTCAGACTTGTATGGGTTCATAATAGGTCCATGACAAGTGTCATCTGCTTTATCTTCATACTGAGTCTAATTGCTTTATGTATTGTACTCCATAATTGAAACTCACATAGGTCCAATCACCTTTAAATTAATTTGTTTATGACATTTGTATCCTACCCCATTTCCATAGAACTCAGGTTGATGTGCAACTATTCATTTGAAGATAAATCAGAGAAAGAGTATGATTTGACTATAAGCTGCTCGATAAGCTTCATGGCTGAACAGCAATTGAACTGAAGTTTTCCCAGTCTAAATTGAATATTGCCTAAGCCAGCAGCAATGGATCAGCCCTTACTAATTTATATAAGAAAAACAGAGTTTTCCACATAATTTATTTCCATTATTTATTTAGGTTTTATGGTCTCTGACAGAATATTTCTGGGTTTGAATTATTTGATCCACTAATTTTTAACACTTACAAGAGGGCAAAAATAAAAGTTTTTTTGCTATCTCTTGCTTCTGAGAAAAATTGGACAGTGGGACATTCCACTCTCCCTTTTTCCCCTTTTACCAACAGTGTCTCAGGACGCTATCAAAATACTGCTTTACATTACCATTGCTTGAAACAGCAAGAGCATTTTTTCAAGCAAAAGAAAGTCTGTGAAGCTTGCCACTACTTTCTTTAACATGGCAAGCCACCACCAACCCAAAATAACCATAATTCCTCTGATCCTACCCTAGAGTCTCCAGAAGTGCCTCTTTCAGCAGAGACGGGTGGACATTTTGATACCAGCTGTGGAAAGTGCATGTACAGTGCGATAAGAGCAAAGCACGAACGGCTCAGTTCAGCCCATAGATGATTTTAGGTTCTACTGATAACCACAAAATCTGTCACAAGTAAAATTCCCCCAATAGCTTAATCGCAGTCATTAAAACTCATCTCAAATAAGAAGATCTCAAAATACTTTCAGAACGTGATCACAATATCTTCTCTTGGCAGGTATCAGCCCTCAGTTGTGGAGTAGACACCAAAAATGCCTCTGTATATGCCCTTCTCATAAGGATGGGCATGGTCAAGATTCTCATCCATAGAAAATTCTTGAGATTCCATTTACTGGAATAATTTTCTGCAAATTACACTGGAGCTGTACTGACAAGTTTTGTCATAGTTTGGGGATCTCTCAAAATATGACTTCTGAGTTTCATGCTTGGCAGAATTTACTGTATTCAAACATCCCTTACTCTGACTGCCACTTCTGAAAGAAATTTGAAAGTCTCCATCGATAGTATTAGATACACAATAAGTGGATACACAGTGTGCTGTGATTGATTAGGCATCCTTTCTCGAGAGACTATGGTAGCGTGCTCTGAATAGAGGACTTGGAACAGCGTCTAGTGTGGCTAAGAAGGCCAATTCGAGAGTGACAATCCCTTCCACACTGAAGACAAATACAATCTGTCCCCTGTCCAGCTCCAATGTGCTGTAGTGGATAGAGTAATGGACTAGGACTCAAGAGACCTGGGTTCAATTCCCAGTCTCTGCCATGGGAGCTAGAACTGGTAAAACCACTCCTTAAATACCACACTTACCTTGAAAACCCTATTAGGGTCTCTAGAAGTCACTTCTGACTTGATGGCACGCAACAACAAAAATTAATAAGTAAGGATCACAGATTTGTTTTCATGCTTTTTCTCTAAGATACAACAGGTAATTCAAAGTGTAGTTCAGTAAATATTAAAAAGGTAGCAAATGAAAATACCGTGTTTCCCCGAAAATAAGACAGGGTCTTATATTAATTTTTGCTCCAAAAAACACATTAGGGCTGATTTTCAGGGGATGTTTTATTTATTTTTTCCATGTACAACAATCTACATTTATTCAAATACAGTCATGTCATCTTTTTCTGGTTGCTGCACAATGCTGCACAATGGTGGAGGGCGGGATTTCATTTAATTGGGGCTTATTTTGGGGGCAGGGCTTATATTACGAGCATCCTGAAAAGTCATACTTGGGCTTATTTTCAGGTTAGGTCTTATTTTCGGGGAAACAGGGTAAAAACAGACTATACGAAGATATATTTTCAGTCAAGGCACAAGTCCTTTCTTACCAGATTTGTTAAACAAGGCATTGTGGTGATGGTCCAGTTAGGAAACACCGTATATTTAGACCTTATGTACAGTTTCATATCACTGAAAATGTGAACAATCAGCAATGTGGTACAAGGCTACTTCCAATTTTCAGACAGATCTTAAGACATAGCAGTTGCCTGATAATATGTCAAATCCAATTAACATGCCTTTTTTGACATATACAGCAAATCCATAAAAGTATAATCCAGATGTCCTCTTCATCTCCTGGTCATAGCTTCTTATCCTATAACCTGCTGGCCCTGGAGATGCCTCATAGATTGCTATTCTTATGTCTTCATATGAGATGGAGACAATTTCCTGGTGCCTGTGTCGACTGGCATTGTTTATGGCCTTCCCTATGGGCTTAGTTTCAGCATAGATGATACACTTGATGCCTGTACTCTGTCTACTAATTTTGCTAAGCAGTGTTTAATTTGGGGCCATTTGATACAGAATTTCCTTGAAGACCTTGGGACGCGTGGTGGGGAGAAAAATAAAAGTTCAGAATTCATCCTGGCTAGCTGTGGAAGCTCTGGTTACTTAAGTGCCAGAATGCATCAGCATATGAGGAAACTAAACAAATACATTTATTAAAAACATATTGCTGAACTTACCATTTAATAAATTGGAATATTTGCTTCCCAAACAGGTATTTTTTGCATCAGTGAGATCTGGAGGAAGTAGTCAAGTTTTTTTCATGACCCTCAACAGAAATTCCATGATGAACTGGTAACAAGAGGGCACGTGGTGCTTGCTTCGATGCCAAGATTTTTTAATTTGAAAGGACATTGGATATGCAGACGGACACTGTAGAGGCAGGAGAAGAAGACATTGTTGAACAAGTTGCTTCCTTCTGTGAATGCAATCACACTCACTCAGACACGCTGCAAGAACTCAAGACACATTTCCTACTGTGGTTTTGGAATGAAGGTTTTACTCAAGAATCCCACAAATGCAACAGTGTTTATGGGCAGAAATGGACAAATGCACAAGATGTTTAGCAGATTCAGATGAAGCTGTGATAGAGTCAGTTATGAGTTTTGTTTTTCATTTTATCTTTTCCTTGTCCCTCTCTTTGTATGAATGGGGACAGATCTAAGTGTCAAACAGAATCTCTGTTTTTAATCTTGTCTGCCTGCTAGCATCAATTATATAGTATATTGTAAGGCAGTTTTCTTTCACCTAGTGCCCTTCACGTGCATTGGCTGTACATCTAGAGGGCGGTGGGTTGGGGGAAACTGTTGTAAGGTTACCAATTAAAACTGGTGAGAGACAGCACAATAAATGTACCATTTTCTCTTTGTGGTGGAGATCCTAACCATAGAGCTGGCTAACTTTTTAAAAACCTTTGCCTTTACCAACATTGTGTTAATTTTGCAAACAGGTTGACAAATTTCCAATGAGAGGATCAGTAAGATTTTCACCCATTCTTTTGGGAAATTGATTCTTAATGGCTAAACTATTAGCCTTAGCCTCTAATACAATTGTGGTACATTTTTTAATGGTCAACTTGTCAGTTCATACTTCTGTATGGATCTACATACAATGGTGCTTTATTGAGACAAACAGCAGTGCCATCCTTCCCAATCATTCCCAGTGTTGGCCTTAGTATTATCTTGCCTTTCTTTAAGCTGTGGTACAGAAGGTATCACAACAAAACTGCAGGCTAAGAAGTGAGATATAGCAAGGTTCTGAAGATTGGCTTAAAAACTCACCTAATGATTTGACGAGTGAAGCATCAACTCAGATGCATCAAATCTGGGTCCCACCTACTCTGTACAGCTGTATGTTCTTTTTTTGGGGGGGGGGGATGATCTTTGTAGATACTGGTGTGGACTTTTTTCCTTCATTAAAATCACCAAGAGCCAGCATCAACAACATTTATAAGATGGGAGTCCCCAAATAATGATAGGCCTTTGCCCACCTTCTTGTCTGATGGTGCCCTGTTTTCACAATGAAAAATCTTCACATGATTTTATCCATTGGTGCAAGGAAAGGCACCTGGCAGGAGTGAGAGACAGCAGATGGGAAGGAAAATCTCATTGGCCAAGACACTGATGCTTAGACTTACCCTTCCTCCCCCTGATCTTTTTTTGCTGCCTACCTATAGGGTAAACACCAAAATGTGTGCATAAGTATATATGTATTTAATTTGAGTTTACCTGTGTCCTTATATGCTTTATTCAAATTATTTCCAATTTTGAGTAAGTTATGTGCAACATTTCTTCTGTCTTCAAGCATGGAATTCCCCCGTTAGTCTATGGATGTAACATAATTGGATCTGTGTTGCTGTTTTAACCTACCTCATTTTATTTTTCTTTCAATTAACTTTTCCTCTTTACCTCCAGTGGATACCCAGAGAGTTTGACTGGCCAATCCAAGAGCAATTAAATAAACAGCAGTGGCAAAACCAGCCACATCTTTTTAAAGAAGCCTTCAACAGTTCTCCATGGGCCTGTTGATAATAGCTGCCAGCCACCATGTCCTGGCTGGATAGGAGCAGGGTTGCCAGTAGACTTGCAAACAAATTAGAATCGCACAATTCACTGATTGTATCTACTTGACTCTCTGTGTAGGAGCTGTCACAATTTGCCCAATTGCAGACACTCAAAAAGATTTGTTAAACCTGCCAGTCACAGATATGCATATACTTCTCATATTAAGTATGGTCCCAGCTGGGTCGCAAGCCCAATGGGATGCAACCTTCAGAGGTCATTAAGTATAGGCAGCAGCTATATGAATTGGTCCTATCAAGCAGGTTTTTAAGAAAGGAAACATGTTGTTGATAGGGGAAGCAAAACCCTTGCTCTTGACATTTTTCTGGTTTCTATTTTGAACTGGAAAGGAGAGCTATCAGTTACTCACATCCAACCCTACCTCACTGCTTAGTGCTACAGTGACGGTATGCTTGGCCAGATAAACCATCAGGCTAAGCATACTGTACCATAGGTACCCAGCCCCATTGGTTACATATTGGCTACAACATATTCATCTAAGATTATCTGCTTGAAAGGAGCATGCATGCTTTGGTCCTTTTTGTCTGGACTCCTTTAAAATGTCCCATTGTTTGGTGGCCTGTCTCAAGATAAAATATGGTGGAAAGAATCTGTGAACCTGTTTCCCATATGTGGAGGATCATTTTTTGTTTCAAACCTTTAAAAAAGGGCCCAACTTCCAACTCATGATGGGTGATATTCAAACCACACAGCACAGATTCCCAGTAGGAAAAAAATGCATTGAATCTATTCCAGGCTACATTTGCAAAAGGAATAATTAGTTCTTCTTTGTGGCCTCTGTGAATGCACACAAATGGGTTAGACTGTGCCTGCGCAGGACTTCTCGGAATATTCTAGAGCTTAAAGGAACGTGATTAGTAGGACGTTTTCCCGCAGTGCGCATGCTCCACCCGCCCGTAATACCTCAGTTCCTTCTTGCCACCGCTGCGATCGGACTCCTTTGCGACGTCTAGATCAAACCTCTCTTTGTATTTTTGGCTTTTTGACTTCAGACTGTCTACCTATTTACAATTTCTGGATCACAGACTTTGTCTCTATTTCTACGGTTTGATTTGATCTATGGTATTTGATTCGGACTGCTAATCGTTTATGTTTTCCCATGACTTACTTCCCCCTTCCCTTTCCCGCCTATTTTTATGGCCTCGTCAGGTCCCTTCAAACATTGTACATCGTGTGCCAACAAGATTCCCTTTACCAACAGCCACGATTGCTGCTTATTTTGCTTAGGGGAAAGACATCAGACACACTCCTGCCCAGAGTGTAAAAAATTGACCAAGCCAGCGCTTAAGCTCCGCTTGCAGCGACTTCGTTCGTACTTGTGGGAATAGTAGCTGAGCTCCATAGTAGCTCAGCTACTATGGAGCCTACCGTAGCTTCTGCGCCTCCTGCTCCTCATCCCGAGTCTGCTGTTCCGCCAACTCCTGCTACTCCTTCTCCGAGGTCCTCTTCTAAAGCGTCTAAATCCAAAACTCCTTCAGTATCGACCTCAACCTCGGTGTTGAAATCGCCATCAAAAAAAGATCCTAAGAAAAAGAAGGAGACGGTTAAGCAAAAGAAGTCCAAGCGTCCTTCTAGACCTGCTCAAACTCGAGACCCTCCGCCGATTTGGGTTTCCCTCCCGTCGCCGATCCTGGAGGAGTCATCTAGGGAGTTACCGGACCCGATTCTCCTTCTGAGGCGGGAGATTCTGTACCACCACCACAGGCTCAGACTTCGGTATCAATACCGAGCCTGTCTCCCAGCCATGGCCGTTCTGAGGCTGATGTGATTTCCAGCCCGGCCTCGGCCTATTTGAGCCCTATTTCTATCGGGCGGGCAACAGTGATACGACTCTCTAATTTGGAGGCTTCGCCGCACCAATCTCCTCCTCGTAAACGATTGGCCAAGCGTCGTCATATCTCGCCGGCTCGACATCGTACTTCTCCGGTGCAGCAGTACCCCCATCATAGGGAGGTTATTCTTCTTCCTCGCTCATCCCGATGCAGCTCGATCTCGGGGTATGAGGAACCCTTTTACGTGGAGGTGGACCGTCGTGGCGATTGATATCGCTGTCGGGGAGACGAGCCCGATCCATATTATGACACCAGTGACTATGTGAGATCTAAGCGAGTCCGCTATGTATATGCATCGCCCTCTGCGTCTTCTCAGTCGCCATTGCCACCACCTTCCCGACATCGATACCGATCCTATTATCAACTCGAAACTCTGCCACTGAAACATACATCTAAGTGTCATCTTCAACAGGTCTCTTCCCAACAAGAGCCTCCTCCATCGAAGCGCTCCTGTGCCCCTTCAGCACCGTCTTCCTCGGGATCGCACCTAAAGACGTCTCACTCTCTCTCCGGTCAGGGCACAGCTCCTAAAAGTTCCCGCTCATCTCAAACCGCTGCTTCGGTTCAAGTCCCTCGAGCTCTAACTTCCGTATCGGAAGAGCACCATCATTTGCCACCCCCCCCCCTTTTACCAGGGGCTCTTCGGTCTCGACAGTCTCTGAATGGGACCCGTCTTCAGAGGCTTCTAGAGAGTCACCTTCAAATCTACCAACTCCTGACTCTGATGTGGCTGACCTTCATCCCCCATCACCTTCTGAGGACTTCACCTCTTACTCTCAGTTAATTTTACGCATGGCAAAATCATTGGAGCTGGATATAGAACAACCACCTCCTCCCAGACAAGACCTTGTCTTCGATGATATAAACCAGGAAAAAACTCCCCCACTGAGTTTGGCATTTATTCCAGCGATGCTAGACCTCATCAAGGAGTCGTGGGACAAGCCGTCAACATCTCTCCAGATCTCTCGTCGTGTTGAAAATCATTATAGAACACATGGCAGTGATACTACATTTCTGAATAAACACCCATCCCCTAATTCTATTATTGTGCAATCCAGTCGATCACGAGCAGGAAATCGTTCTAAGGTCACTGCTACTAACAGGGAAGGTCAAAAGCTAGATGTTTTAGGCTGTCACCTCTATTCACTAGCTTCGTTTCTCATGAGGGTCTCAAACTACCAGGCCGCCATGGGAGCCTACCAGAGACAACTATGGAACAAGGTGCTACCAGTTCTCCAAGCTGCTCCTGAGGGGACTAGAAGCAGTGCCCTCAATACTCACCTGGAGGCGGCTACATTGGCTAAGCAGCAGCGCCTAGCATCCTGTCATACAGCTGATGCGGCTTCAAAGGCCATGACTTCTGCTGTTGCCCTTAGAAGGCATGCTTGGCTGCGCTCAGCAGGAATCACTGATGATGCCAGATCCCTTATTGAGGAGCTTCCTTTTGATGGTGTTGGCACAGATGAAGTAATAGACAACTTGCACAAGATCCGCCCAGACGGCTCGTTCTTACTCTGTCCAACAACCAAGATACCAACGTAACCAGTGGCGCAGGCCCTTTACCTCTCAGCAATCCTATCATCAGGCCTACCGTCCTTACAAGCCCCCTGCTCAGGAGAGATCTATTCCTCCTCCTTTCTCTGCTGCCCCTTCTTATCGCCCACAGGCTCATATTCAACGTCAGCAGGTCTCCCGTCGTCCTGCAAGGAAGAATAAGCAATACCTTTGACTATCCTATTTCGAACCCATCACTCGGTCGTCTTCACCATTCCCGGCTGGCACCTTTTATCGACAAGTGGTCTATCGTCACCAAAGAATCTTGGGTGCTCGCCATCATACGTTATGGTTACCTGTTAGAGTTCGTAGACCTCCCTCCAACTGGTCTCCTCAGACCCATGGCTTTCTCTCCTGCTCTGGAAGACGACATTTCTGTACTACTTCAGAAACATGCTATTCAACCTGTTTCCTCTCACGATCTTATGAACGGCTTCTATTCCCGTTACTTCACGGTTCCCAAGAAGGATGGTGGTCTCCGACCAATCCTAGACCTCAGACTACTCAATACTTATATTCATCCAAGACAATTTCATATGGTCACCCTGGATTCGGTCATCCCTCTTCTTTGTCCAAACGATTGGTTTGTCATTATAGACCTGCAGGACGCCTATTTTCATATTTCCATCCACCAGCTTCACCGCAGGTATCTTCGCTTCTACTTCATGGATTCGGCCTATCAGTTCTGTGCTCTCCCCTTCGGGCTTTCCACCGCTCCAAGAACTTTCACAAAATGCATGGCTCCTGTGGCGGCCTACCTTCGTCTACACAACATCACGGTCTTTCCGTATATAGACGACTGGTTGATTGTGACTGCTTCTTACTGCAAGGCATTACAAGATACCAACTTTGTTCTTCAGACGCTGGCAGACCTTGGCCTGCAGGTCAAATTTGCAAAATCTCATCTCCAACCATCTCAGATCATGGACTATATTGGTGCGCGCCTAGACTCAGTCAAGGCCAGAGTCTTCCTCCCGAATAAATTCAGAAACTATGCCAAGCAATCCACCCTTTTCGTCCTTATGCCAAAGTTCCTGCCTACCATACACAGCATCTTCTAGGTCTCATGGCCTCAACCACGTCTGCTCTCCCACACACGTGGCTGAAAATGCGCTCTCTACAGGCTTGGTACCTGTCTCAATTCGATCCTTTGATGGACAGACCTACCAAGTGTCTGCGTGTAACTCCAGAGCTCGCGAGTCAGCTAACATGGTGGACATTCGCGCCTCATCTTCTAGTGGGTCGTCCCTTCCGGCCCATTCAACTGACGGTCCAGGTTACAACGGACGCCAGCCCAACAGGTTGGGGTGCACACTGTGGCCCTCACAAAATCCATGCTCTGTGGTCCAGGTCAGAAAAACTACTTCACATCAACCATCTAGAGATGCTGGCAGTCATCAAGCCTCTCGCTTGTTCTCACACCCGACCTTGAAGATGTTTTTAAGGGGCTTACGTAATATTCGCCCACCTGTCTGACCTCCATTGCCTCAATGGTCCCTTCAAGTTGTGTTACGAGCTCTTACCCCCCATTTGAGCCAATGGCTTCTTCGGATCTTCGACTCCTCTCTTTCAAGACGCTATTTCTTGTAGCAATAACTTCTGCACGACGAGCGAGTGAATTAGCTGCCCTTCGGGCTGATGCCCCTTATATACAATTCCACCCAGACAAGGTCATCTTATATCCTGATGTCTCCTTTCTTCCCAAATTTGTATCAAGTTTTCATGTTAATCAACCTTTGATTCTTCCGACGTTGTTCCCTGATCCTTCTTTGGACGTTGAGCGCATGCTCCATTCCTTGGATGTTCGTCGTGCCTTAACATTTTACACTTCTAGGACTAAAGACTTCCACACTTCCCCTAGACTATTTGTCTGCTTCCATGGCCCACGTAAAGGCTCTCCTGCCTCCTCACAGACGATTTCTAGGTGGATTGTGTCTACTATCACCTTGGCCTATGAACTGGTTGGCAAAGCTCCACCAGATGCATTAAAGGCGCATTCTACGAGACCTATGGCTACTTCGACTGCCTTATTGCGTGGCGTTGATGTTTCTGACATTTGTCGAGCAGCCACTTGGTCCACACCATCGACCTTTGTGACACACTACCGTCTGGACCTCAGGCCCAAGAAGGAAGCAAATTTCGGAAGGGCTGTGTTGACGTCATTGTTGGCGTGACGGCCCTCCTTCCGGTAAGTGAGCTTGCTAGTCACCCATTTGTGTGCATTCACAGAGGCCATGAAGAAGAAAAGGAGGTTACTTACCTGTAACCATGGTTCTTCGAATGGTCCTCTGTGAATCCACACATCCCGCCCATCCTCCCCACTGTCCATCACTTACATTTGATCTTTGCTATGGTTGCAATCTGACAGCGGCGGACATTTTGGAACTGAGGTATTACGGGCGGGCGGAGCATGCGCACTACGGGGAAACGTCCTACTAATCACGTTTCTTTAAGCTCTAGAATATTCCGAGAAGTCCTGCACAGGCGCAGTCTAACCCATTTGTATGGATTCACAGAGGACCACTCGAAGAACCATCTGTTCAGAATCTGTATAGATTCCCACCTGGTGAAGGGAATTCAGTTATAAGCAGCTACCAGTCCATTCTTTTTAAGGGCCTTATAAAGAGCAACAGTGCCGACAACTGTCCACTTGGTGTGTGTTTTGGAGGGTAATAAAAGACCTTGGGTAACAATGAGGTCCAAATATATTGTTTGAAATTACTTATGTGTTTTCATTATGCATTGATTACACTTATTAAGTTAGCAGATGCTAATATTTAAATTGTATGTTAGTGATTCATTCTTCAGAATCTGAGTTAATGTAACAGGGCCTGCTGATTCCAAACACAAATATTAAAACAGGGAGGCTTACTTACCTGTAACCATGGTTAGTGCACAGAATCACAACATGAGGTTAAAAGGACTGTCATAGTCCAGCCCACCCCTGATGTCAGAACATGAAAGGAAGCAAGCAAAAGGCACCTTTATTTTAACTGTGTGTTATCACTCATTGATGCTGGTTTCATGGATATGTTCTTCCATAGGAAGATGTAAGAGAAGCAGTAAGACTTAAGCAAATACTGCCTGTACCCTGCCTTCCAATATACATTTGTCTAATTTTATACATAGTTGTCAAAGATGGTGGCATTATTGTAACAAATGACAAAAAAAGAAGAAGGCAAAGCCAACCATTAGCCACCAGCACTTTAATAGCCACAGTTCTATCTATGCTGGAAATAGATAGAACTGGAAGGAAAACCAGCAACAACAGTTGCCATAGACTTGCCCAATGGGGTGTGTCATGCCGTCGAATGCTATGAAGGTTAGTGGTTCTTAGAATGGTGAACCCCCTAAGCCCCCTTCACTCATTGTTCACCATGTATTCATGAACCGTTGGAGCTGGAAGCAGAGTAACAGAGATACACAGAGTTTAGAAGGCTGAACTGGCCAGTCAGGGAGGTACAGAGGAAGACCTACTCCTGCACCTTCTGAACTCATTAGCTCTCTATGCAGAATTACTAATGCTTCAGTAGGGTTAAATTGTAACAAAAGGTACAGCCCCTAGCTCTGATGGGAGAATAAACAAAAACTACTCCATGAGCCGGATCAGAATTGGGGAGGGGGGAACCAAGAGCCATCTGCCCACTACAGCATAGACAAACAACCCACTTTAAATACATTGAAATAATATTTTTCCAGAGGGAATCTTCCATTTCTACCATAATTGAAATAGGACAGTTTGTGAAGACGAAAAAGTGTTAATTCACAATTGAACCCCAGAGATGCTACTAAAAGCTCAGGAGCATCTCACATCTAAACTAGGCCAGAACAATGGGTTATCTGAATTAGTGACACCACTACCATCGTGTTTACTGCTGAAATGAGATACAAGGTAGTCTGAATCAATGTTATTCACTCCTACCTTCCAGCAGTATAAGATTTACTGGAGAGAGGAAGATAGAGGATGAATTTTTTGTAGCCACCTAAGGGCATTTTGATTGAACTCTCCTGTGAGAATGTCTCCAGACCTGCCTCACCTATTTTCTGTCCTTGTCCTTCCATTGCCGACCCTTCTACAATTTTCCACACCAAATGAATTCAACCAACTAAATGGCGGAAAACTATTATCTTGGAGCAGTTTCAAACCTATTGCCTCTGGTTTCTGTTCCCCGTAGACTCCTTGTGTTTCTTCCTACTGCTGTAATGAGAGGACCATATGAAGAAAAAAATATGTATATTCAGTACATCCGACTGAGCAATAACATTTCCAACTCAGTTAAGTCACTACTTTGTAACTGCTGGGGATTGGTATGGGTAAGACCAAGCTTCATGGCAAATGGCAACTGCCACCAGCTCTTCTATGTCTTTGCTGTGGTTACCTTTGAAACCAGAAGCTTATTAAATTATGTTGAAAATGTGAGCTATCTGTTGATCTTATTTTATTTTCTTAAAAGGTTAAGTTTCAAGTTTACAGTCTGAAACAGCACTGTCTTCATAAAAATGGGGGGGGGGGGTGGATTTCTCTCAGTGAAGCAAAGTTCTGGATTACATAATACCTTTATTGAATCACTAAAAATGTACACACATATTTCTTCTAGATTTGATGGTATACAAATTGAGAGATAAAGGAACAAAAAAAAACCTCAAAGCCAACTCTGGCCAAATACGTAATGGCCACTGTTCTTGAAGAGAGACTGCTTCCAAAATGGAGATCCTTCCAAGATGAAGACCTTCTTTTAGGTCCTTGTCAAGCACAGGTCACGATGGGTAGTCACCTGATATCAGGATAATTTTTCCTTTATATCACTGCATACTGCTGTAGCTGCCTCCCCTTCCCTCCCCCCCCCCCGAGCTGTTTATCACTCTCCAAACCTTTGGTTTATTTTTTGTACGTCTTTGTTCCAGGACTGAGTTTAGGTTCCCTTTTCAATCCAGAGCTTCATTTCCTTCCTTGTTGTTTTTTGTTTGTTTGTTTGTTTTTAAAGGATCCTAATGCTACCTTGCCTGTTTCCAAAAGGCAAATGCCATGATGCTTTCCTAACACACACACACACACACAGAGAGAGAGAGAGGAGGGGCAGATTGCTTTGTGCCTTCATGTGATTTATCTGCATAGCTGATAATCTTACTACTATATGTCTTTTGTTATATATTTTGTTCCCCCTCTGGCATTGGGAGTAGGAGAATCAGCTTGTGGTCAAGATCACAGTAAAAACTAGTTGATCTGATGCTTTTCCACTAAAAAGCAGAACAAGGAGGGACAGAGCACAGGCCTTGACTGGAAAAGCCCTAGTTAGAAAACAAAGCCTATTCAGCCATTGTATCAGAAATCAAGAGTGGTGAGATGGGGGTGCATCGAAGCCTTGTCCCCATGTCTCCTCCTCACCCAGACATCAGTTAGACTTTTATAGGAAGAACTCAAGGGTTGGAAATGAACTCTATAAGTGCTTTTAGCCAAACAGAGTCCTGATGCCAGTACGGCTGATATAAAGAAACCACGAACTCTAAAGTGGTCAACTAAAAGGCCAAGATCAGCCCTCCATGCTGATACTATTGGCAGTTGTGTTGTAATGACTGCCACCTTTGATGATGGGTCTAAATCACCTCTTCATTGTATTTGCCACGGTGTTTATTTAATCAATATCCTGCTTGATGATTCCTGGGGTATCCGCATCAAAAGTTCACAAAGCAAAGTGAACTTTTTTTTTGTCAGCCATTGACAATTCTTTTATTCAAAAGCTTCAATTTTCCTTTCAAACGATTGTGGCTGGTGGTGACATTCCTATTATTATGACTCCGTGATCTGCAATTATGTTATGAACTAAAGTGAGGAACTGTAGTTGTATTATGAACTGTGCTGGAAGCCTAGCAAACAGATAAGACATGCACCATGATGAGGACCATTTATCTCTTGTGGCATTGGAAAGTTCCCTGACAAACCCTCCTTGCGACCTGTGATGATGGGGAACTGTTTTCAGTTAGTCCTAATTCAGAGCTTTGAACACTTTTTTTTTTTTTGAACTACAAAACCCCAAATTTGGTATGGAAGACTTTTATTAAGATCATGTATAAATGTACAAAATATGTGTGCAAACCTTCCTCTGTAGAACTCTTTGTTGGACTAGGTAATAAAACAGAAGGATCAGGAAAAGGCATGGAAGTCCAAATACATGGCTGGTATTTCAAGTCATGTAGAAAGGCAGAAAAAGTTGCAGTTCAGAAAACATGGTCTGAAGAGTCAGACAGCCGTGCGGGTACCGTAGATGACTGGGAAGGGGAAAAGATGGGCAAAGATTTCAGGATGAAGACAAGAGTAACATCATGCCTCTGTTTTATGCATGGGTGAAACATTCAAGTTCCTTTGTAGGTCTTTGCAGAGGTGCAAAGAAACCACAGTCCTTATATATAGCAAATTTGGAGATTTTAGTTGTAGAATTAAGCAAAAAGAGGCAAATCAAGCTGGACGATTACTGAGTCCAGATGTGATCCTTGGACACTACAGATTCTGGATTTTTTAGGCTGAACTTTACAGGAACTATTCAAGGTGCTGCATTCTATCCTCAAAATGGGTTTTTAGCCTCTTGGACAGCTTCTTTAAACTTTGGGGTGAAACCTGAAGCAGATTCACTGCCCCTGTGTTATGGTGATGTTACTATGCATCAGAGTATCAGGGTTGATGGGCTGGATGGAAACAGATTGGTATCAACAGGACCCATTTTTCAGTCAGACTGGATAAGTAGGAGAGGCAGTCTGAAAGCAACTCTGGCTGAAGAGCCACTCTGATTTTTTTTATTATTGACCTTGTGGAACCCTATTGGTTTCTTATGGCACCTGACCCTTGTTAAGCTGTATTTCAGCTTCCTGCTGACCATGCCGAGGGAGGTCCGGAAGGAAAGAACGAGGAACCGGGCCTTCTTGGCAGTGGCCCCTTGCCTCTGGAACAACTTGCCCGTGGAGATCCGCCTGGCTCCCTCTCTGGGTGTTTTCAGGAACAAACTTAAAACCTGGCTATTTGGGCAGGCTTTCCCTCCGGCCATATCTTAACTGCCATATCTTGATTATTTATGATTCGCCATCTTGGACTCTTTGGTTTTTGGTTTTATTGTTTTTAAATTTGTAAACTGTCCAGAGTAAACTCTTGGTCTAGATGGGCGGGATAGAAATCTAATAAATAAATAAATAAATCTGTAGCCCCTGTGCTTCTCAAGTTGCTCTTAACACCATGTCAAAGAGGTTTTCAAACAGAAGAAAAGGGTCATCTGCTTCTTTGAATACTTCTATGGATGGGTTGGTAAATAAGTGCAACACAGGTTAGATGTGTTCATTCAGTGGAACATTGTGAGGGTTCTTCACCTGTCTCGGGCTGACTCTGCTGTGGCTCCTTCAGATCAAGTAGTGAAGACACATTAGCTAGACTAGAAATCAAACTGGATGGGACACAAATGGCTTCAGCCCTCCCCCTTCTCTCTTTTCCTTCTTTTCCCCCAGCACCCCTTTCCGGAAGAACAGCAAATTTTAAAGCTGTCTAGTAGGCAGACACCAAAGCCAGCTGTGTGAAATTTGCCATGTTTTGTCCCTTCATTCAGAGTCTATCATGTCTCTACATTGAGCTCTGGCCCTCAGTTTGAAGTCTATAACTCTGTTGTAGCCCCTTTAATTGTCTTCCTCCAAAGTCAGTGGAGGCTATTTGCTTCTATGCATGAGGTGACATGCAGCCTGTCATATATAACAAATGGCATTTCAATAGTTAATAACGATCATTTGTTGCCATGTGAGGTGCTGCTGGTTTGAGGAAGATTGAAATTGCATCTCGCCACTACTATATCTGGACTGTGTAGGCAAAGTTAACACGGCAAAATCAGATTAATAGCTTTTATGGCCTTGAGGTAGCTTTTGTTATCAGTGCAAATATTAACTTGGCAGGAAAGCCTCTGATTCAATCTGTGGCTGTGATGGGAATTTGATGGTCTTAAATGAGCTCTTTCATCTATGGATTATCCATTCTTGCTTCAGTCGGGGAATGACAAACTTTAAACCCAGCTGGCTCCCTGTGGCCAGGCTAAGAAAGAGTGCTGTTGTTTTCAACTGGAACACTGGAAGAGATGGTGCTAAGCTGCACTTCTTTTTACAGTAACTTCTTAGTAGTGCGGCTTTTCATTCATGTGTTTGTTTTCAAACTTTTCTGTGCTGCATTTCAGCATGCAAAGAAAAGGCAAGTCATGTATATAAACAGAATCTTGGAGATGAAGAACATCTAATTAAAGTAAGCGTAAAAGCAAGAGCCATGCACAGGTATCCTGGTCTGCAGCCAGTCTGGCACTTCTGAAAAGATCTGTTTGGTTTACAAAGTCTCCATTGATGTGTATTGGGAAAGGAAGCGATGGCAGAAGTAGGAGGAGACTTCAAGATGCCGGAGCCCAGGTGGCAGGAATACCAGGAACTGGGAATCACCGCCACCGGGACTACCTTGTTCACAGAGATGAGAATGCCCATTGTCAATTTCACCAGGTTCACCACTGATGGACTTTTACCATGGGGTGGGACTCGAACTGTTCGACCTTACTGTTTATGGACCAAGAACTCAATCCCTTTCTCCCACCATTGTGTGAGGAAGAGAACGCTTTCATTCTTGTTCAAATGTTCAAAGTTTCTTCGAGCTACCAGAAATAAATGTTGAAGGTTTGAATCCAGCTAGTCCAGAGACAAACTGATTTGTAGATTTGCTTTGCTTCACTGAGGAACCAAGTCTCGCCATTCTGCTCTGATTCAGCCCCTGACATAATGCCACAAGACTCATGTCCAGAAATCAGGTGAGTGGCTGCTAGTCAGTGCAACAACACTAGGAGAGCTAATGGTCTGACTCACTCTCAGCCATAAATGTCCTATCCAAATAAGCTTCACTTAGTTCCACATTCAGCTTCTAACACATGCACTTTGAGGAGTGGGATTCAGTAGGAAGAATTTGGCTAGCAGAGCACTAAAACAGCAACACTTTCCAGGGCACCAGAGTGTGTGGTGTGTGCATGTGATGATTGGTGTGATGATTTTAGCGACATGTAAATATTAAGACACAAAGCTGGATTGCAGCTTAGAAGACATCTAAATGGATTCTGCCTCACTTTACAAACTGCAAACACAGGGCACAATTCTAGAGAGAGTTATCCAACCGCTGAAATATTTCCAGTGAAGAAGAACCCACCAGCTCCCAAGACAGGCTGTTCTGTCATACAGCTGAGACTATTGACAAGCTTTTCCCAGTGCAAATCCAACAAAGAATACAGTAGCAGCTGAAAAATCAACATACTATCTGGCACAAATGTCTGTAGCCTGCACCCAGATCATATTTGTTAGTCTGTCAGGGATTCTGATAGACATACAAGACCCTGTTGTTGTTTTCTGCAGCACACTAACATGGCTACCCTTCTGGAAATTTCTCCTCAGGTACAACAGAAGTCTTTCCCCCTGTCATTCCAGGCCCTATTGTCCTACCCTCAGCAGGAATGAGAACAAGTCTGTTCCACCTTTGCAGTGACACATCTTCGGATGTTTGAAGACAGCAACCAGCTTTCCCTGTGATCTTCTACTCTCTGGGCTAAACCTACCAGTGCAAGCGCAAGCTCTGCTTGTGGTGGAAACAGAAGAGTCGACCATTGTCCCCGTGCTGCCATTCCTCGGCTGTATGTCAGCACTCAAAGGGAAGGAGGTGGACATAGAGCGTCCTGTTGCCAAAGCACCCCATCTGCCTTGGCAACAGGACATTTCTCAGACATTCCTCCGCCAGCTGTGTGAATAATACCTGGTTCCAAAGGTTCTTGGGGCCAAGGCCTGTGGGAGGAGTGGCCAGACTATTGCCTATGCCATAATAGAGGTGTCTCTTTTTTTTACAACCCTTCCCACAATACCTCAGCTGCAATCATACATAACTGGTCAAGAAGCAGCTGTAGTATGGAGAGAGCGATTCAGCGAAAGAGGGTAGCCGCAGCAAAGTGGCTCAGGTGGCAGTGAGTGAGCTGACAGTGGTGACTGTTTCCAGTGATCTTACATTACCTCATCTGGACTAAAATACCCAGTTCTTTCAACTTATGGGACTTTGTTTCCAGACACATCATGGTCCTAGGCATGTCCTCTGCAGAGGAAATATCCTCTGCTGGACATTTCTTAGTGTCCTTAACATGTGGCACCAAGAACTGGACACAGCACTCCAGATGATACTATCAATCAGCTCCTCATTTCTCAAGTTCTTAGAAAAGAGAGGGGAGTCTTTCTTGTCAGCCTCATAGCAGGTACGCTGTTTACTTTCAATTACATTGAATTATGAGGTAACACCCAAAGTCTTCCTCCTTCTTTTCATTGTCTCAACATCTATTCTGCCCATGAGGGCAAAACAACCGTAGAGTTCCCCGGTCCATTAGTGGCAGCTAGATTAACAGGAGACTTTACATCTGATACAGTTAATAGAGACAATCACATTGTGTGCAGGAACTTTCTCCATGGAAGGAGCATGAATGCGATCCCTTGCCAATGAAAGATGGGGTGTGTGTGCATCAATGATTAATTAAATCAGCAAACGGTCAGCCCATTATTACCTTTTGCTATCAGGTTAATGTGGAGCAAATTCCAGCAATGAACATAAGAACCCATGCTAGAGAGGAGCAAAGGCCTGTCTAGCCCAGCATTCTGTGCCCAGACTCCCCCAGGAACACTGCCAAGATATTAATGCAGTAGGCTCTGCCCTTAAGGACTATAGGTAAAGGTAAAGGTTCCCCTTGACATTTAGTCCAGTTGTGTCCAACTCTAGGGCGCGGTGCTCATCCCCGTCTCCAAGCTGTAGAGCCAGCGTTTGTCCAAAGACAGTTTCCGTGGTCACATGGCCAGTGCGACTAGACATGGAACGCCGTTAAGGACCATACGTGAAAGCAAATTAAAAATAAAAAGTAAAAGAAGCCAAAAAAAAAAGTGGTGGTGCCTTAAAGATTAACTTTTTTTAAAAAAATGTGAGCTTTCGTGGAAAAGTCCACTTTATCAGACCTAAGAGCTTGAGGACATATACCTCAGCATGCTGTGTTGTGGGGAAAGACAGAAGGCTCACCCCACATGAAACAATGCTTTCTCAATAAGAGATGGATAATAGGCATTCCAGCCTATTTCTTGAAATAGTTGGCTGAGGTGCTTATTGTTGAGAGATCTTGAAACATCACCATTGCTTCTCATTCAACATCCACTCGCCTAGCTAATCTCATCCGTATAAGAAGCCGGGGAGCGATGTTGCTAGGCTTTCTACTGGTCATTTTTGGTCTCCCATTGGCTACATTTAGTTTTGTGTAAATGCTCCCCCATCTGGAGCTTCATATGGGAGATGGGGGGGGGGTGTTTACCCTAAAGTCATTTGTGCAGCACTTCTTTCAAATGTAAGCTGTAAAGACACAAAGGCCGATGCCAACACAGGAATCTAGGCCAAGTTTGTGTTAGCCAAGAAATGGTCTGTGCACCGTAACCCCCACAAAACACTCATTCGGATCATTATATGTAGCAACAAATATTTTCTAAAAGTGTGCAAATAAGCAGACGGCCAACAGGCTTAGATGGAACCAGTGGATCACATTCAGGAAAAATAAATAGGGATACAGCCATTGGAATCATGCTAAAGACCAAACACACTGTGAAGGCAAACTCCAATGAATATGTTCTTTGAATGTTAATTGCGGGTATGACGTCCCCTGCTCCCAATCAAGATGGAGCAGAAAGGGTGCTTTATTTTGCCCCTGTGTCATTCTTGTGACCTTCACCCCAAAAGCTGCTGTTTGAGAGCAAATGTGGTGTAGTAATTAGCCTTAGGAGACCTGGAATCAAATCCCCAGTGTATCATGCAACTCATTGGGTGACCTTTGGCCAGTCATTCTCTCCCAGGCTGGCCTATTTGCCAAAGTTGTTGTAAGAATAAAAAAAAAAAAAAAGATTCATTCTGCTGAGGTAATTACACCTGGTCTGGCACCAAGATCACAATCTTAGGTACTCTTCCTTAGAAGTAAATACTTAACAGGATTGTGATCTGGAATTCAGAAAGGAAAACATAATGCTTTGGTTCCATTAGCAACACCCCGCCCTAGGCTTACCTTGCCAGTTGGGAAATCAACTGGCCTACATTTAGAAGTGGACTTTTCTCCATAAGTTAAAGTTTTACTTGGAGCCAGAGCAAAGAACAGTCCGTGTGGTCTGGTTAGCCAAGTACATTTTGTTTTTCATGTGAAGAGTGCCTGATAGACAGCAGGGCTGATGTGCAGTGCAGTAAGTTCAAGACAGAAAGGTAGTCATTGTAATTAGGTTCATGGTACTGAATTTCCACCAATGTCTTTGGTCCAAGTGGGACTTCCTTGAAGGGTGGAGCGAGACAGAATTTCAGCACAAGAATGATTCTTGGAGAGCAGCCGGTTGTGGAGCTTGCTGCATGTTGACTGTGATGATGCGTCACAGATATTTTCAGAGGCGGAACATTCTTGACAATTCAGGCAAACACCAACAAAACCGCTACCAGCCAGCCTATACCAGATGAGCACTAATGACCCAGAAGAACCCAGTCAGACTTATCCCCTGTAGCTAATTATGCACAGCATGGTTAATGCTATCCTCAGAGAAAACAGGAACAGCAGGGCTACTGCTAGGAGCTCCTTTATTGCTTTTAATGCAATGATGGAGGAAACATTATGGGTGACTCTGAATCTTATTTGCAATGATACATCCACAAGTTAACGAGCTGACCATAGTTAGAACAGTATTTGCAAAATGTAAGGTCTTCTTTTCCCCCCTGCAAACACTATGTTAACACTGGCCATAATCCAGTAAATAGTAAACACTGAAGATTACACGCTTTGACATGTTTATTCAGAAATAAGTCCATAGTGGGGTTTACTCCCAGGTAAGAGGGTATGGGATTGTATCTTAAATCTGCAATTCTGTACTCACTTATCCGGTTGTAGGTCCCATTGAACTGAATGAGGCTTACTTGTAAAGTATGTTACACTTCAAAAGTCATGCTGATTTTAGTAAGGTTTAGAAAGTAGAAAATATTACTACGGTTGTGCTCCCTATATATAATCCATGTGCAGATGTTGCTGATTCCTAGAGCTGTGCAAATACTTGGTTTTGGACTACAACTTCCAGAATTCCCAAACAGATGTAATCCAAAAACAAAAATATACTGGATTGTCTGAGGAAGTGGACCTGTCCACAAAAGCTCACATTAAAAGAAAATGTGAGCCTTTAAGGTGCCACAACATTTTTGTCTTCTTTATTTTTTTAATTTGTTTTTGCTTCATATAGCAATTAAGATAATGTCCACAAAATATTGGTTATGCATAATTTCTACAACACAAAGTTTACTGTACAATCCACCAAGACTGTCACAAATGTTTATATGGCCTATGGGGGGAAAATAGTTTGAAAACTGTTGCTCTAAAACAGTGTTTCTCAACCTGGGGGTCGCAAACTGTTTCTTGTGGGGGGGGGACTGTGGGTGGCCTTATATGTCTTGTAGCCCTTGTTAAATAATCTCTTCCTTGGCCTTTCGGAGCCAGATATTAAAGTTAGTGTGTATGTGCATGTTTGAGAAACAGGGCCTTTGAGGGAGAAAGAAGCCTCTACTTACTGAGAAGGGATGTTTTAACCCCATTAAATTGCCTTTTTATACAAATGTGGTTGTCGGGGGGGGGTGGGTCTGCAGGTTATTTGGCTCTTATAAAAGATAGTCACGACTCAAAAAAGGTTTCATAGCGTTTTCTAAAAATATCATGAATATCTGGTATAGCACAGATATACGTTGCACATCAATATCACAAACTGGGGGTTCTCTTTCTTTAAAGAAAATGCTTTGGCTGAATACTACTGAAGTCATAGTGAGGTGGTATCTCCATTATACAAACACTTCTAAAATCATGAATGTATGTTTTATAGGGCTGAAAAAGAAAAGAAAGATGTTACATTTGGCAAAAGAGTGATATTATCAGGTAACCCGTTTCTTTTAAAACAAAGGTAGCAGAATGTATCATTTTCAACTAAAATGGTACTGGACATTAAGTCTTCTACTAAATTTGTTAAAGAGTACTATGGACGAGGTGGAGAACTGGGCTTTGTAGTAAATATGGCTGGCTCACAGAACTGGCACATTTTTTGGATAGCAAACAGAACTAAACTTGATTATTTCTGACCTGGATAGCTCGGTGAGTTAAATTCCCCATTGTGCCTCCTACAATAAAAGTCAGCCTACGTAGCCTTGGGCAAGCTGCACAGTCCCAGGGTGCCCCTAGAATCAGTGTCCCTAGAAGAAGGGAATGGGAAACCACTTATTGAGTATTCTCTACCTGGGAAACCTAGAAAGGGTTGTCATACGTTTGAATCAACTTCTCAGCACACAATTACTATTAACTATATTGTTTTGAGGGTATTCAAGCAATATTATCTGATGAAAGACAAGGTTAGGCTGGTGATAATTTGATGAGACTGATCTTCTTTCATGTTAAATTATAATGGTACACTACTTCTGAATATTCTTTACCTGGGAGGATAGCTGTAGTTTGAATTGACCTGTCACCATATAATTATTAGCAACATGATTCTATAGAACTGCTGGATAGTTCAGTGGTTTAGGTATCTGACTGCAGAGCTAGAGTTTGGGAGTTCGATTCTCCACTGTGCCTCCTTGACAAGGGCTGGACTTGATGATGCATACGGTCCCCTGCCATTCTAAGACAATGACTATGATTTACCGCTGCTTTTCTTGTTAGGCAAAATGGTGTGGCACCTAATTCTTGGCAGCAAATGCAGTATCCATGTGTAACCTGTAAACATGCGCAATTAAGTTGTTTCACCAGATAAAAGATTATCAGTTTGGCACTCTCTTCACTGGGATTCTGGCTCACCCCTCTCATTCCTCACTTTCCACTGTATTATAAATTTCTTTTTGTTTTGCTCGGTTTGGGGACTTGCTTTGTTAAATTATTTTCCAGAGAGTTTATTTTGCACTTTGGAAAATTGCAAAACTGTTCTGCGTATTGTTATGACTATTTTGTTGTATTTTTATCTGTTTATGTGTAACTTCGTTCTTGTTCTTTCAGCTGTCAGCGACTTTGGATAGCCATTGTTAAAAAGAGAAGCCAGACAATGAAGTTTTCAAGTCAAAAGCTAAAACGTTTTGCATCTCTTGTGCTCTTGAGTTATCACACCAAGGATTCTGTAATAATGCCAAGAATGTCTTATACTTCTCGTGAGGATTTCAGTTCATTTTGGTGGGTTTATCAATATACATGCTCCTTTGGCCTTTGCACTTTTCCTATTTAAACAACTGGGAGAGGGGGGAGAGAGAGAGAGAGAAAGAGAGAGAAGGCATATCTTGGTTTTTCATTAACATAAATGATTAATTTATCTTCTCTTTGGCCACAAATAAGCTTGTCAACCCCTCCCACAATCTCTGTCTCTGACTATCCCTCTCCCCCTCCTCCTCGGGAATTATAAACTTCATAAGAACTAGTATGCCTGTCTCAGTTCTCTAAGTGACAAGCCCAGAAAAAAGTGATTTTCCCCCTTGTACTAATTTCGTTTAGCAAGTAGCTACAAGCTTTTTCTTTTTCTTTTCTTTTTTCTTTTGGCTACCTAGACCAGTTGGTAAAGACCAAGACCATGAGGAAGAAAGCTAAGCGTGGATTACTTGAGGTAATACTGATTCCAAGATACCTTACCGGACTTCCAAATTGGGATTTATGTCCAAAATCTGAATTACAGTGCAGGCCTATGCATGCTTACTGAGAAGTAAAACCCACTGTGTACAATGGGACTGATTCCCAGGTAAGTGGGTAATGGATTGCAGCCTTCATTACTAACAATTGTCACTGAGATCATTCATATTACAGGCAAGAGTGCAACTTTACCATTAGCAGTGTACTTGATGTACTAAAGAAATTCTGTTTTTGCCTCCAAGAACCAGGGCTGAAGAACTAGCAAACAGCAGAAGGGAAATGGTCCCTCGGGCTTGGTTTTTTGCATCTGTGGGATGTATCTCATCTTGTGGTTAAACTGGGGTGTGGACAGATCTCATCCTCTAGTTCATTTATTACCTTCACTATCAAGTATCTATGGTAGTAATTCTCATTCAGCTTTATGGTGTTGTAGACATTTACATGAAAGCCTGTTCTATGGGATCCCCTTATTTCTTTTGCTCACCAAAACCAAAATAGGACTTTGGTGGATCACTCCAGGAAAAAACTGAAAAAAAACTTGTGTAGGTTTAACAGCCGACATGCTCTCTGAATTAGTTGTCATCAATATTTAATTCTAGGTTTAATCCCAATGTGTGTGTTTTGTTTAGAAACTTCAGCTTGTATCCAATCATGTTTTGGGATAATGCATCCCAGGATTTAGGCAAAGCATTTTTGTACTAGTTGCTACCACATTGTGCTACTTAAGCACATATCCTACTGGGATTTCTTTCCATACTACCCCATTTCTTTCTTTCTCTCTCTCTAAAAAAAATAATCACAATTTCTTGAAGAAATAGATGAAAGGTCTTTCAAAAAACTTAAAGAAATACTTGAAGGAAACCTCCATAACTCCTTAAAAACCTTTAAAACGATCTTGTCTGCCTGATCTCTCTCCCTCCTGCCCCAGCACTAGCAGATTAGGACTAAATTGAAAAGTCCTGATGACAGTGAATATCTTCTGGTAATCCATCAAAGAGGACAGCTGCCTTCAAAAAAAAATAGGGTTTCATACTTCTGAAAACTCTAGAAATGACCTTCTGCTGGATTTTTGCTTTGGATGTTATTGGGGCTGTTCGTTTAAGTGGAGAAGCGAAATACTGATGCTAGAGGATAGACTTACAGAGTCTTTGGACTTTTGTCCTTCTGCTTCCAGTATTAAACCCTTCCAAACTGCTGCCAGTCTTGCAGGATGCAACACTAGTGTTGTTGTCTCTATGGTACTTCTAGAAGGTTGACAGGAGTATTACTTATTGGAGTGCCTTTTCCCAAATAATACCCTTTGAACTGAAAGGCCGGAAGAGATCCTATGGATCATCAAGTCCAGCCCATCAAGGAGGCACAGTGGGGAATTGAACTCCCAACACCTAGGCCAACTGAGCTATCCAGCTGTTCAATCTTTTATTGATAATTGCTCCTGGCTGTTGCTATGGATAAGCATGCAGTCTTGATTATTTGGATAGTGTCCTTCATCTCAGAGGTCTATAATGTGCTTAACTGTCAAGAACCCTGTTGGGATTTACAGGGTAAGTGTAATTATGCAAATCGTGGTGCTGAACTATGTTTTTGGTTATGCATCAAGTCATGCAACTGGTAAATGACCAGGAATGGGAGTAGAAATTCATTAATTAGTGGCAATTTGCCACAGGGCTATAACTAGGGCAAGACAACTAGAACTTTGCCCCAGGGAGCCAAATTAAAGGGGTACACCCCCTTCCCCCAGACTTTCAGCATTGACCTGATAGACTGGTCTATTGACATCAGAAAACATGATGTTAGACAAGGCTTCCGATGTGAATTTTTGACAAGTCAGCAGGGAAAACAAAAGAAAGGTGATTGATATACCAGGCTTCACTAAGGCACGAGTGGTGTATCCAGAAGGAGTGGTGTCCAGATAGAAGGCTAGTCTAACTGGACCATGGGTAAACCAGGCCTTTCATTTTGGAGGGCATGTCTACTTGGCTCTCAGTGGACCTGGCTGTTGGGATGGACAATAAAGAAGTCAGATTATTCATATATATGGTATGCCAAACTACACACACACACCCCTTCCTTATGATTTGTTTCTATGGCTCTGGCAGTATTGCTGAGGAAGGGTGATTCTGACATCATAGACTATTGACTATGACATCATTGACTATTTTCACAGCCCAAATCACAAGGCTGATTGGGAGCCACATTTTACTGCTGCTTGCCCTAGGTGCAAAAATGGCTTGTTACAGTTGTGATTTACCACTGCAGTTTACACAGTGATACTTATACCTGCATAAATCCCTAATAGGATGGTGGCCCTTTACCTACGTTGCCCTTGAACAAATGACGTTTAAGCAGAGCTTAGAAAAGCCATACTTCCAAGCTCTGTGTATTGTGCTCAATATTAGATCACCTGCATCCATAAAAGGACACTGAATTAGGGTGCTACTGACCTGTTCCAGTTCAAGTATGTTCTCTCCAGTGGTGTGTGATGCATGTGTATTATTCACAAAGCATATTACATTTGTGGAGGTCATGTTTAGTCTTGAGAAAAGAAGACCAAAGGGAGATAGGATAGCACTTTCCAAATACTTGAAAGGTAGTTATACAGAGGAGGGGCAGGATACGCTCTGGATCATCCCATAATACAGGACACATAATAATGGGATCAAGTTACAAGAAGCCAGATTGAGGCTGAATATCAGGAAAAACTTATTAACAGTTACAGCAATATGACAATGGAACCTTGGGAGGTGGTGAGCGCTCCAACGCTGGAGACGTTCAAGAGAAAATTAGACAACCATTTGTCAGATTTGGATTCCTGCTCTGAGCAAGGGGTTGGACTCGACGGCCTTATAGGTCTTTTCCAACTCAATTATTATTTGATTTAATGATTCTATTATGCTCCATCCCCAACCATTATTCCATAAATGAGTCCTCCTGCCAGCTAAATCTTGATATATACACTGTGACATCCAACCACTGCTGTTATTTTAGAGAAGGGTGGTGGTACTGTGATCACATGCATCTGCATCAGTGAGTTATGTAGCACAACACATGGTGGAGGAAGAAACATATAAAAGAGCAAAGATGGGTACCAGCACAGCCAGCACAACCATTAGGCAGCTATCTCAGGATATCTTGGGTGTCATCTGACCCAAAATTAGTCCCCTTTTGAAATGGGTGGATAGAGATGCCAGTTGCTATTCTGCTGTTCTGCCCCAGACAGCAAAATATCTTGGGCCACGGCTGTGTGTAATGTATAAGGAAATGGAAGTGAAGGGAGGAGGGCAAAATTAACTTGGAGATGATCCATGAATCCTAAATGCTCCTCATTTCATGAGGCAGGCCACATGCTTTTTCTGTTCTAGAACATTTTATTCTTTTCATTCATTGGCATTGTAAAATCCCAGGCAGAATGCTAGTTCTTTCGATATCTCTGTTGGGCCTCAGTCATAGAGAACACAACTCATAAATAACAGTCAGTGCAGAAGATCACCTTCTGTCTGTTCTAAAGCTCTGTTAACTCAGAATTAGCCTGAACACATTAGCATCCACCTAGATGGGCATTTCAACAAAATTGAATTTGATTTGACTTCCAGAGTGGCTAAAATGATTTCTGAGCAAAGGCTGATGGTGTTGCCTTAGTTTTGGCAAGTCAAGGCTCATTTTTGGTACTGAAAACAGGGCCATCACAGTACAATGTAGAATCAAATATTATTTCCCCAGACAGTATTTGATCATTTGGCTCATACTCGTTAGCCAAAGTTTCCCAGTGAAAAGAAAGATGAGTACATGCAGGAAACTTGACATCCCCTCTTACAGACTTTGTTAGGTGTCATAAAGTCACTTCAGATTTATGGTGACCTACTAGCTGTGGAAACTCACTGGGGGTGTGGAACTGGTAAAGATACACCTAAAATATCTCATTTATTTTGAAAGTCCTATTAGGATCGCTATAAGTTGGTTCTGACCTGAAGGCACAAAACAAAATATCCTGAATATCATCACTTCAGGATATTGAATGTTTCCCCTGCTCTTCTGTGGAGGAGCAGGGGAAGGAAAATTACCTTTTGTGTGTGTGTCTCTGTTGGCCATCGCTGATGCACTGAATCACTTAAGTTTTTTAAACCACTTAAATTTTTAAAAATAATTTGCCTTTGTGTGAGGTGCTGATCAAAACCATGGCTGCAGGTAGGTTCCTGACTGGCACAACACACAAGGCAAAGAATTTTTTTTTAACTTTAATCTAAGCAATTTAGTGCATCAGTAATGGTCTGGCAGAGACAAAAAAAATTAACTTCCCCTGCCCCTCCACAGCAGAGCAAGAGAAGTGTTCAATTTGCCAATATCCTGAAGCGGCTCATTTATGAAACTACTTCATGTTACCAGAAATTGAAAGTGGAGTAAGCTGGACTAAATAGGGTTGCCTGAGGGCAGTATGCCATTTGGATGTAAGGATCACACCAAATGGCATATTGCTCCTCCCCTCAACTTCAGGTTATCCTATTTAGCCTCCTCCAAAAGGATCAAAGTAGTCACAGCCTCAGTCCAAAAAAGTGTGAAAACTTGTGTCACCATGAATTTGACAGTCTTTAAGGTATCAGAAGACTCTCTAATTTTAGATTAGATTAGGCATCCTTCAGTCTCGAGAGACTATGGTAACGTGCTCTGAATAGAGGACTTGGAACAGCGTCTAGTGTGTCTGACAAGGCCAATTCGAGAGTGACTATCCCTTCCACACTGAAGACAATCTGTCCCCTGTCCAGCTCCCTGATTTGGCTGGCTTCGGGACTGCCTCTTATCAGAAGACTCTCTAATTTAAAAAAAAAACAATTATTATCAGGTACAAAAAATAGAGCATGCCCTTTTTTACTTGAAACATCCATATTTATTCCCTTTACTCGTAAAGCTTGGAATTTGCTTTATTACTTTTTAAAAATAATTACTTGTCATTATTGTTCCAAGGTTCCAAAAGTAGACAGCTACAAACATAATTATTTTTTAAAAACTTTATTTTTCCAGTTTCTCATAACTGAAAGTTACTTGTTAGTTACTTTTGAAATGATCTGAATGCTACAAGGCAGTGGCCTGTGGTTCAAAACATATTCTCCCCCTGTCCGCCTTGTTGCTTCAGCACATCCACTGGTGTACGAGGAGACAACAGTGCTTGGCAGAAGCATAGCAGGGCTTGAACTGTGTGGTATTCCTCCTCCACCATTTGATGGGGCCACATCTCTGTAACTGTCAATGTCATACAAAAATTATTGTTACACCACAAAAGAAGTTATCCCCTCATTAACATAAAAACATTAGGTAATATTAAGTATTGAAATTAGTTACAAGTAACACATTGCTACAAGTAACACACTGGTTTTGAGCTAGTTTCTTGACTCCTAGCTTTACCATGGAGATTTCAGAATTCTTCTATGATGAGAAGGCTAGGAATTTCTAACTCAGAATTCTCAGCCCTCACAAACTTACATTTCTCCCAGGATTCTGTGGGAGAGTCTCAACGGCAGAAAGATGGCAGTTACAGAGGTATCAAGCTCGTCTTGGTTTGTGATCTACCTAGGATCTTAATGCCTTTTTGTTCCCAGCTCTTGCCATTTCTGCTTTCTAGGGAGTGTTTTTGTTATGCTTAAGACCTATTAATTTCATAATCCTTAAAAGCTGACTGGTTTCCTACTGCTCTCAGATGTAACTGCTAAGAGGGAGGGGTGGGTTGAAAGAAAACAAGAGCATCGATTTTTCTCTCTTATGCTGTTCCTCCCCCTGAATTATCTTTCTGACCTATGTGTCCTTAATGGCCATCGTTGTGATTAGATCTTGAGTTGGAGATGGTCAATTTCTTTTAAAAAAATCCTAAAGCTCTGAAAAAAGTAGTATTTTCATTCCTTTTTAGCTCATTTTTAAACCTGTCAACTCATAGAGCAAAAAGCCATTCCCCATTTCAGTGGGGGAAGACAAGCTGAATATCAGATGGGTTACTGTGATGACCCCACACTCTTGAATCGTTTTAACGTTTATGTACAGCATTCGAAAAGAAGACATTTAATTGTCTCTGTGTAGTCAGAGAACATGTAGCAATATATTGAGGAGATATAGAGATGATGTCTTTATAGTGCTGGATTTCAAATAGAGGGTTGGATTCAGATTCCAGCTTTGCCGCAAGGTTTACTAGAAAAATCACAGGCATCTATTTTAATCTACTAAGTGGGGGAAATTCACACACACATACAAAAATAGGACAATACCTCTCTTTCGATGAACTCAAAGTTATTCACAGCACAATCCTGAATATTTGATATGGGAAGAGAGAGCTAGGTGTCATCTACCATACCCCATGTTCCTACTTCAGGGTAGCCAGGAAAGGGGTGTGTGTGTCTCTTTTCTCAGTGAGAGCAATGGGTCTCAGCCAAGTTCCTCAAGGGCTTAAGATTTCTCTGTTATTATCCATTTTATTATATAAGCCATCTTTCTGTGTTATGACTTCAAACTGGCTAACAACAATAAAATGGTCTTGTGGTGCTGTAAAGAATCACATTTTTAATGCTATAACTTCTCATGGACAAGAGTCTACTTTATCTGATGCTAAATATCTCAGAGGGGCAGGGAGGTTTTTGAGTTCCAGGTGTTTAAAACTTCAACTTCCAAATGCCCCCAGTCAGTGTGGAAGAAAGTTATATCTCCAAGCTTGTTACTCGAATCAGGTGATCATTTACCCCTTACATTGCAGACAGAGGCAGGATGTAGTTCATCTGAAGAAGGTTTGGATGTTCCTCCCCCTCCCTCTCCAGTGATGTAAGCATGCATGAAGGGTCTGTGAGTTGGTGAGATGACCAGGTCCTCAACTGCCATCACACCCATCTGCCATAGTAATCTCTGCTGCATTGGAAACCCTAATGGGACAGGCACCCAAAGATAGTTGAGCACGGTGTTGTTGAAGCCATTTTCCTCAAGCATAAGAGAAGCTCAGCATTATTTCCACTACTGGGTGAATCTTTCTTAGAGTTGCCATCACTCAACCATCTGTGGGCTTCTATTCCTTTAAGGTTGCCAGGGCAGGAAGAAATAAACAAGGCTAAGCATTCTAAAGAGATGCACTGGCAGTTACTGAAACATGGGAGGTGGTTGTCAGTTATGAATGTTGGACCAGAAGGGCGAAGTGACTCAGAGAAGGCAGCACATACTGAATCAGTACAGCTAGAAAATACCAAGTAGTTTTGTAGTTTTATTTTTCCATTTTTAATAAAGTTGACACCAAGTAGTAGCTAAGGGCACAACCCTTCACAGATGGCATTCTCTCAGGTATGACTGGGGCATGACACACAAGATTCAAAGTTTGGAAAAATAACTTTTTATAGATTGTAGCTCCCCAATTGCTGGCATGGCTCGTGACATCCTAACAGTAGCTATGTTGGCTGGCTGGGAAATTCTGAGAGCTCAACTTCAAAAAGAAAAGTAACTTTCCCTAGCTTTACAAAACATGTTCCCCAAAATAACTTTTCCAAGCTCTGAAATTACATTCAATTATGTTACACATAATTCCATCCCCTCACCCACCCACAAGTATTACCTAGATGTGTGTAGATTCATGTTTTTGGACTACAACTCCCAGAAATCTCTAGGTAACATAGTTTTTAAAAAGACAATTGCAGTCTTAAAAACCACATCTTACAGAATGGAAAATGGGTCGAGGGCTGAGATCATAAACGTGAGATGCTTCAAAATGTGCTTTATAAATGCTCGGTTCTCTTGCCCTCTCCGTCGTCTCTTACAATTTCTGAGTCCTTCAGAATAAAACATTTTTGAGTGTCTTCTTGATTATAATTGAAGGGACCACAGATTTTATTTGGGGTGATGGAGCCCCCTGTAGTGATAAATAATCCATGCCTCCATCGGATGCTGAGTGAAGGAATGTTTCTAAGGAAACACTTGATGGTTTGATGGTTTTGAAATAGCTGAGAACCAAGGAGTTGGGAGTGATATTGGTTAATCTTTGCTGCCCCTGCCGAATTCACATCAACAAATATGACATGAGGTGATAGGGTGGTAATTTTCCTGCTTTATAGAGGATAGTAATTATAGTAATCCTTTCTAAATGGTGCTTATGCCTATATGTTAACATTGCACAGATAATACCTTCTTTTGTCCTACTTGTTGTTGATGCATTTCCTCTTTTTTAGAGTCATGCAAATTGTAAGATTTTGGTTATATGAGTTCATAGTGAGTTCTAATGGCCTGAAAAGACTGCATGCCTGGTCTACATAACAGCAGCCTCTGAAGAAGCCAGTTTAGACCATGGATGAAACTCTTGAGAAAATAATCTTCCAGATCAGTTGCTACTATAACCATTTAATTAGCGTCTGGAAACAACTCACAAAAGCCAGTGGCCATGAAGGCTTGGAGGGTTCTGAGAACCATTGTCCAAAAATTAAATATATAAATATCCAAAATCTTCTGGGGGGAAAAAAAATCCCTCTCAGCCTAGAAAATTACTTACCGGTACTCTTGTCCTGGCCTAAATGTGTGTTGTTACTGTGACTGTGTCCATGGACTGAAAGGAGGTTTGAGCGTAGTGTAACTCTGCTCCTCCTTACTCTACTCCTCCCTGTTTTAAGATCTTTCTGCCAACAGATCTTAGCCAGCAGAGCAGCTCCCTTGGCAGATCATTCTGTTGGCCAATGTGTAAGATCAATGGGAAGAACAGGGAGGTTGATGGGATAATGGTTAGCAGAAAAGCCTTGTGCCTAATCTTGTATAGCTACCTAGTGCATCTGTGAATTAGGATTGCTTTGAATAGCTGCCTCAGCTCTGAGTTCTATAAGGAAGACCTTTATTTCATTTTCTGCACTCTGAGCCACATGTTTGGCAGTGATGCAAAACAGAACCTCCTTGGTGGCTGCTCCCGGGCTCTGGAACTTTTTCCTAAGGGAGGCTAAATTAGCCGCCTCCCTGCTGACCTTCAGCTATTAGATAAAGACCTTTTTATTCAGGCTGGCTTTCGGCAACTGTCTGCATGGGGGGGCGGGGCTATATTATCTTTGCTTCCTACTGGTCGCTTTGAAATTGTGTTTGTTAAGTTTTAATATTTGAACTTGTTTTCTATTTTGATTGTATTTTTATTCAACTATATTGTGAACTCCTTTGAGTCTCAGGTGGAAAATAAATCCAACAAATACAGTAACTAAACACACAACAGAAGCATATTCATAATCACAGAATCATGCCTGTTGCAGAGTCTGGTTTTAATGAATCCATAAAATGGCTGCTGATTATAGTTATGTGATTTAGCTCTTCTGCAGAAAAACCTGTATTTGGATAAATAAGGAATCCACACAAGTCATTTGTTTTGTCTGTTTGTTTCAAGGACACTTAGATTTAGCAAGCAGGTGGCTCAGTTTTTGATAACTTCCACAGATATTACGTATTAATGAATCATAACATTTTGAAATATTAAATACTTCTGCCTGAAGCAGTTGTCATGTCTTCAGGAAAGGGGTGTGTGTGATTCTGGCCTTGTAATTCTGTAGAAGTTGAAACAATAACTCATGTTCTTTTCCATTGCCCTTTTTATATGGATATTTGGAAAATTTATTCAACCTTGTTTTAAATCATTTTGACATGGCATTTCTTGGTCACTCAGAGATATATTACACTCTTTTATTGCTTTTAGGGAAGAATATAAGTACCCTGTGTAATGTAGTGAAATTTTGTGCTGCTGCAGTCAAAACTGGTGAAGGAAGTGTTGTGATAAATTTATAATTAATTTTAGTTAACAACAGCAATCTGCTAAGAGGGGAACACATCCAAGTACACTTCTCCCCTGAACTGCACAGGTTTGAGCAGTGCAGTTTTGGTTATACCTGGAGTTTTTCAATAAATACATTGAAAAAATATATTCAATAAATAAATAAATATTCAATAAATACTGTGCCCCTGGCCACCCAAACCCCATGAGTTCAACATCAAAAGTGTTGAAGTGATCTACTTGTCACCAAACACAACATATCTAATTTGGCCTCTAGATGAGGGGGATCATAAGGACTTTTAAGGCTTATTACTCACAATATTGTAAGGAAAGGATTGTCAAGGTTATGGAAGAGAACCCCGACAGAGAGAACTGTTCTTTGTATGTGTATGAATCAACTGTTTGTGCTTTGTAGTTATGCTTGAGGTGGCATAAGAGTTAGACACAGATTTTGAACTACACGGGTGTCCAGGGCCCCTAATCCCAGTGTTGTTGAAGGGAGAAGTGTACTAATTATGCCACTGGGAGATTTTAGCTATTACAATTTCATGTTTTTAGAGTGATGGTCGTGCAATTCCTTGGAATGACACATTTTATTTATAAATGGTTAATTTGTATTTTCGATATTGGTCATTGACTGTAATGAAGTGTATGTATCTATCTAATGCAAATCAGTTCTCTTCATTCTCTACTATTCCTAGCTTTGAGCTCACAAAATGCAACAAAGTGATACCATATCTTCTTGTATTATCCCTTTCCTAGGATGTAACAGCTACTCTGTTTTTCTCTGTCTTCACTGCTGTGCTGGGCTTCTTCCAGTATGGATATTGTATTGGAGTCATCAATGCTCCCCAAACGGCAAGTAAAGCTACTGTTTCCATTTTTTTTCTATCAGACTTTCAGTCCGTTAATACATGACCACTTTTGCAATCCTCAGGCCAAGGGTACTCTTCCAGGTTTGCCCAGAACATATTACTTCTCCAAAAAATAATATAAAATAAAATAAAAATAAAAGGTTAGGTATGAAATTACTCTAATATGGGCCTTGTTCAGTCATAATGTTATTGTGGTTTAGGGTTACAGGCATGAACCTGCTCCTCACAGAGTTTGGGAGCTACAGTATTTGTTACGAGCAACCAAATCATGTGCCGCCTGTTACTTCTTGGGAAACAACGTCAAATCAAATCAAACCTTTATTGGCATATACTGGAAACAACATTAATAACATCATTATGTTTAAAATCAAATGTGCCAACTGATGGTACCATTGTCACTTTAGGACATAAAAAGTAAAGTTTATTCGTTACTCCTAAAACAGTGGTTCCCAGCCTTGGGTCTTCAGATGTTCTTGGACTACAACTCTCAGAAATCCTGGCCAACACAGCTAGTGGTCAAAGCTTCCAGGAGTTGCAGTTTGAGAACATCTGGGGACCCAAGGTTTGGAACTACTGTCCAAAAACATTGACCATCAGTGATGTTTCATATGACAGGAATATAGTTTCAAAGTTCATACCAACTACAAATATTAAAGATTTTTCTAATAGAAAGTGAACATGCTTCAAGGCATTCAGCCAGAAAAGAGCCACCTTGAACATACCTACTTTATATACCATAAAGAAATGCTTCCTGTATTGCATCAGCAACATTTAACTGATTTCTTTCTTCAAAAGATGCAATGGCATACGACAGGCATCTGAAAACATCAATTTTTGTTGGACCAAATATAGTTTTTAATCGAAAGGCTACTATTCTGATCAATTCATCGTGCCTGTAACTCTACTGCTGTAGCTGCTTGCATGTTTGCATTTATGCATGTGGTAAATTGAAGCAAATACTGACCAAAGAGATTTCGGGTGTTGAGACCAAGACATGTTCTCATTGTGTGTGTCTGCGTGCCTGCTTTTTAAAAAAGTATCCTTAAATGTAACATCTGAATGGGGTGAACACATGTTTCGAAATGTGACTCGAAAAGGCACACTATCCAGAGAGCCAGGATCAATTGTAGCTCCCTCGGGAATGTGTACTTCAAGGATGAGCTATTTTAGTGAGTCTAGAAGTCAATTTTCTGCTCTTGGAATCTTCTGGGGGAAAAATTGAGAAAACAGGGAAGAAGAATACCACACACCACTTACAGTTTTGAAAAATGGGGCTGGGGTGTTACACACCATGTTACAACCTATTTATGAAGGTGAAGCATTGCTACTGGAATTGGATCATCCTCCCTCCTTTTTTTGCTGGATACCCCCCCTTTTTTTGTAGAGCAGCTGCAGAGTGTGATGGTCTGGTTCAGAAAAGTAGCCATGAAGGGCTGGATGCCACCTCCACACTATGTTACGCCCAGATCTGGTATACATAATGCCAGCCAAACCCAAGGTGGCCACTATAAGCTGGATGAATAACTCCTAGCATTGAAATAATAAGAATCTGGGATCCTTAGAGTCAATGAAATTATCCATGTGCTTTTGTCACCACAGATCATCATGGTCCACTATGCAACAGTGCTGAATATTATAACTTCCGAAGAAGCAAAAAACAGCACTGTGATAGAAGACATCCAGAAACACCCTAAAGTCATGATGCTTTGGTCTATGTCTGTGGCCATGTTTGCAGTTGGTGGAATGGTTTCTTCCTTCACTGTTGGGTGGATTGGGGAAAAGATGCCCAGGTGAGGAACACTCTGCTTTCGTTTCTTTTGCAAATCACCTGCCAAGTGGATCTCAGACCCAGTGGAGGTTGGCGTCTCTGGCGTCATGGAGATAGCACATCTAATTCTGGTTTTCAGTTTGAGCTATCCAAGGTGCTGAACCCACTGTGGACAACTTCTTTTAAAGTTTCGTTTCAACTCCAGAGCACATTTGTGAGCCCCCTGACATTGGAGTCCCCAGCCACCACGGCTCATATTCTATGCAAATTCAGGGTGATGGTTTATTGCTATTTTCCCTTGGCTAGCAGGAAACTTCACATTGTCATCATCAGCATTTAGACAGCACATAGAAACCACCAAGTGCAGCCTACAAAGACACAGGCATTAATTCCAAACCTGTGTAGTGCCTATTACAGTACAATAATATTCATGGGAACCATAAAAATGTTTTTAATTAAAATCTAACCATTGCTTGTAACACACAATTGTTCCTCAGGCTGGCATTTAGAAGGGAGCAACATACAAGCAACATGGTGTTGTGGGTTTTTTTAAAAAAAAACCTGTGTGGTAAGCAACACCCTGTGTCTTTGCGCCACTTTCCTTGCCCTATGGAGCTATGTTTAAACTAAGTATTGTAGGCACAATTAACATTGAACACAAGTGATATTCTAAATCAGATGACAAAAGCAACAGCAACAGCATAAACATAGCCCAAACTACATACATGTATGCTCTCTGAGTTAGAATAAACATGCTGGACTAGACAGATGTTTGGTCTCATCCAGTTTAGTGTTTCTCCTGTTTTCAGATACATCCCTGGGGAAAATGCTGGTCTCCTGGAGAACAGCAGCAGCCAGAATCCAAAAATAAGGGAAGACAATACCTTTATTAGACTACCAAGATATCCCGTCCCTGAGGCTGACTAAGCCTTTTTCATACTGATATTGAATGAATGTTCCTCTTTTTTTATATAATTAATCCAGAGTTAAAGCCATGCTAATCGTGAATGTCCTTGCTGTTGCTGGGAATATTTTTTTGGCTGTGGCCAAATTTGGTCCATCGCATGTCCTGATTATTATAGGAAGAGCTTTAACTGGACTGCACTGCGGTAAGTGGGGGCAGGTTCTGCTCAGAATATCACTTCCCTCTGAATTTCTCAGATGTTTTGCCTGACCACTTAGAATTGTAATTAGTATATAAGGTGACATGACCACAAGGAGAAAAGAGAAGAAGAGGGGGGGGGGGGGAGAAAGAGTTTTAATGAGGTAGAAGAAAAGAAAAAGAGGGGATTGGGGTAGGCCAAGTCTCAGCACCTGACATTTTGGGGCACCTGACTTTATCAGGCAGCAAGAAATACCTGGGGAGCCTCCATGTTAAAGTCACCCATAATGTCCAGTAAGCCTTCTAAGGGGCACTGACATTAGTCAGCTTTGTTGAGGTATCCCTCACATCTGTCATTGGCCCGGGGCTTCAGTACACTTCTGTACGGCAGCTGTGCTTTTCCACTGTCCATCATGATAACATCAGAACACTAGAAAAGGTGCAAGCTGTATAGGGAAAGCCAGAATGGTAGGGCGACGTGCAGCAATGTGCTGTTGGTAAAGTATCAGCAGAGTTTGGAAAGTTTCTTTCCTAAGGGAATCACTAACATTACTGGTTCCAGTTTCAAAAATCAACTCATTTCGATTACACATAACATTCTAAAAATAATAGTTTGTGAAGTTGTTCACTTTTTACTTGTTTTTATTATGTTTTAGCTTAGTTTTCCCTGCTCCCCCCCCTCCATTCCTTCTGATCAGCATTAAGAAAATGGCTTAAAATCTGGGGGTGGAAGTCAGATTTCTAATGAATATCAGGAAACAATATGCTAGTGGAACCAATTACCTTGGGAGGTGGTGAGCACTCCAATGCTGGAGGCATTCAAGAGAAAAGTGGACCACCATTGATCAGATGTGCTTTGATTTGGATTCCTGCATACAGCAGGGGGTTGGACTCGATGGCCTTATAGGCCCCTTCCAACGCCATGATTCTATGACCTTGTGGAGGTCACTAATTCAAAGGGTCAACCTAAGTCAGACACAACTTGACAGCACAGAACAGCAACAACAATGACATAGAATTATGAAACTCTGCAAAATAATACAGAAGGCATAAATAAATGAGATACCCAGACAGTGCCAAAGCTGCGTAGCAATGAGTAGTTGGATCTTTCCTCCATCACTGCCATACGGTGGATGCAAATGCAGAGCATCCTTGTTTGTTGACACTTGAAACAGAGACAGAAGTCCTAACTGTTTTTGGTATATGGTTTCCTTCTTAACAGAGCTTGGAAAAGTTACCTTTTTGGACTACAAGTCCCAGAATCCTGTAGCATCTTTTTCTAAACTCTGCTTCTTAGTGACCGTCCATGCCTAATGCCCTTAAACATCAGACTTGTTTCAAGACCGTCTAAAGATAACTGGGTGAACTTGTTCGTCTTGTTACATGGTTGGTGTGACAAGATCACTGAGTTTTATGCCTGTTTTCCCTAGGACTCACATCTGGACTTGTTCCACTATATGTTGGAGAAATATCACCTATTGCTCTTCGAGGGGCTCTTGGATCATTGCACCAACTTGCTGTAGTTATAGGTATTCTCATCAGCCAGGTAGGCTCTTAGGGATGTATGAAGACGACATGACCTCTTGTGTTCTGATAATGCATTAGAGAAGGACTCAATAAGATCGCTCTCTTACTAAAATCCCCACTCTTCTTTCCTTATATCCATGGATCTGTCTATGGTTCTGCAAGCTTTGACTGTAACCCTCTGTGACTCCTTGGACATGTATTAGCTGCCTATCTGCAGATACCATGAGACAGTTTTCCCCAACTTGGCATGCTCCAGTTCCATTGGAGTATAGTTCCCATTATCCCCAGCCATTGGTCATGCTGTCTGAACATAATGGTAGTTGTTGAACACATCTGGCCAACATATGGGTAGGGTAAGTTGTCATGTAGGACTACAGTATTTTATTATTTAATCCTGATTCTTTTTACCAACACATGTTTTTGGGGTGTATATTCTGCAATCTGGGCTATCTGAAACTTTCAGAGACCCCACTGTTGTACATAATTATCTGGTGGTGGCATGAAACAATTAGCGTTCTAATGTAATGATGCTGACGGGACATTTGAACTCCACAGTTATATTGGTTTGATACTGCTATAACTGCCATGGCTCCACCCTAAGGAATTCTGGCATTTGTCATTTGGTGAGTCGCATAGGAGTCTCAGACAGAATGTTTCATGGTATTTCCCAAACTTCAGTAGAGAATTCCTAATAAACAACAAATTCCAGGATCTCCTTGGAAAGAACCCTGGCAGTTAAGGGGTAGTAAATTGATTAAACAGTGGAGTGCAGATATACCTTGACTGTGTCAGTTATTACAGGTTTGCAGAGGTAGAGTTGTGCCTTACCTAAGCAAATTCTACGTTATTTGCTAGGGATGAGCTGCAAGCAGCTGCCAAGAGTAGCCTGGAGCCAAGGGACTAAGACAGCAGATAGACCCCCACCAAAGCACACCACAGCTCAGAAGACAAACATTTCTCTAGCAACGCACAGGAAGTTTCCTATCTAAGAGGGACCGGTGCATAGTCTGGATCGGTGGAACCTGCCCAGATCCTACAAATCATTCACTGCCAAGAAATGTGCTCCACTCCACAATTCTGGCAGATCTCCCTCTGGGGCAGCTGTATGCTGAGTTCTGTTCTATGCCTAATGGCTCCCAATACTGATAAAGTATAGGGTCCAAGCAGGTATTAGAAGAAGAGCATGGAAAAGTTACTTTTGTGGACTATAGGTCCCAGATTTACCCAACGAGCTATGCTAGCTGGAGGATTCTGAGAGGTATAGTCCAAAAAAAAATGACATTTTCAAGCTATAATTAGAAACTGTCAGGAAGTCAGATGAACTGACAACAAACTCAGCAGCTGACCTTAGTCAGGCCGCTCCCTCTTTGCATTGGCACTTCCATCCCCAGTATTGAAGTTATCACAATATGCACCTTACATGACTGGGTGGTTGGCAGGAAACAGCAAAATGATGCCTCCACAGCACCTGGGCTGCTCAGCAGCACTATACGGTCATGAAGAATTCGGACAAGTCTGCCCTGAAATGACAACCTTGATCCTAGATTTTTAATGCCAAAGGAGAATAACGGATGGTAGATAATCATTTTTAATAGACTTTGACTAAAACAATAAGGACTCACAAGAGTAGGTCTCTCACAATAAGTACCGTATTTTTCCGTGTATAAAATGACACTTTTTCCTAAAATCATTAGAGGAAAAATTGAGGGTCATTTTGTACATGGAAGGAGGCGGAGGCAACGGAGCTGCCGCGCTCGGCCGCCTCTCATGGCTGCCCATTGACTGCTGCCGCCACCGTCCCATTGCCTCCTCCAGCGCGACTGCCAGGGCTCACCTCCAGCTCACATCGCTGCCTTGTCCCCTGCCCGAAGGGAGCCTGCGAGTGGCGCTGGAGGAGGCGATATGGCGGCGGAGGTGGCAATATGCTCCTTTGCCTCCATCTTCCGCCTCCTCCTGCTGCTGCCTCCGCCGCCGGATCGCCTCCTCCAGCTCCACTCGCGGGCTCCCTTCGGGGACAAGGCGGTGACGTCAGCTGGAGGTGAGCCCCGGCAGTCACACTGGAGGAGGCAATCAGGTGGCAGCGGCAGCAGGAGACGGAGGCGGAGGAGCAGCTGAGCTGGGCCACCCCTCGCGGCTGTTCATTGACTGCTCCTCCACCTCTGGCAAGGGACAAAATTAGGGGGTCATTGTATACATTGGGGGTGTTGTCTACACGGAAAAATACGGTAATCATGTAAACAAGATGTGTGTTTTAGGAAAGAGATGCAATTTAAGTTAACTATATGGACTTCTTGCTGTAACAACAACAGGCATTTAACAAACTCTGTGCACAGGATGGATTTGATTTAAATCATGACATAAATAAAAATAGATTTTTTTTGATGATTTAATTATTTTTAAAGGATTTTTTAATTTAAACTGCGATTTTTAAAAAATCATTGATTTTTATCCACTCTGCCCACACACATACATATGCAATCACACAATATATTCACCGGTCCATATTTTTCCAGGTTCTCGGCCTAAATGTCCTTTTGGGCACGAATACCCTGTGGCCACTACTTCTTTGCCTGTCTGGCATTGCAGCCATTCTTCAGATTTTCCTGCTCCTCTGTTGCCCAGAGAGCCCTAGATATCTTTACATTAAATGTGGAAACCTGGAGGAAGCCCAAAAAAGTAAGTCTGTTTCTATATTAACTTGCACCCTCTGTGTTGATTCTCCAGGCTTCCACCTGTTGCTTTGGCTTATTCAAATCAGATTTGGGGGTGGGGGAGGAGTCATAGATTCAGGGAATTTTAGTTTGAAAACCAAACCAATGGCAGTTTTCCCCAAGCTGTGGATGGAACAGGCTGCTCATGCTAAGGAATATTCTCTTATCCAAGCGATTTTCAGAGAAGAGTCTTGGATGAAGTAGAAGACTGAGGGAGAGAAAGAGAAGGGTCACTTTTTAAAGCTATGGACTGTAGAAGGAGCCAGAATTGTCAGGATTTATCTGGCAACCTAATGAAGAAAGAAAGAAAGAAACCCAACCTGTGGGCATTGTCCCTCGAGTGCCTCTCTGTGTATGTGTATGAGGACACTCATACATGCACGCACTTACATGCAGAATGTGTTACCTGGTGGAAAGCAGGGAAGTCACTACTGAACATCGGCAAGGCACATTTCCATTTCAGACTTAGCCAGCCCTGCCGTCAAACATCTGTGACCAAATTTTAAGATTCTGGAGTCACAGAACCATCATTGACTGGTGTGCGTTTTGCAGCAACTTTAAATCAAACAAGCACCACATGATTCAGAAATTCTCCACATAACATTCGAAAGCCATATCCTTATGGTTTTGACCCAGCTGAATATTTGTCACAAATAGGCTTTGCAAAATTTCCTAATTCCCCCCCCCCCCCCAAAAAAATTTCCAGGAGGACTTGGCGTTAGCCTGTTCACAATGACACCATGTATCACCTTGAAGACTTATAATTTTATTTTTTGGATTACCATTTTGTGTGTGAATTCTTTTCCTTTGCAGGCTTGAAGAGGCTGAGAGGAGAGGGCTATGATCCATCCAAGGAAATAGAGGAGATGGAGAAAGAAAAAGAAGAGGCATCTAAAGAAAAGCCTGTCTCCATTTGGCAACTTGTCACTGCAGCAAACTACAGGCAGGCCTTCCTGGTGGCCATTGGAGTTCATATTGCTCAGCAGTTTTCCGGAATTAATGCAGTGAGTATTCCTCAAGATCCACCCTAATCACTAAAGACATTTAAGCTGCATCCTATAGTTTTGCAGGTGGGCCTTCTGAACTCACACGCAGGATTTTGCTGAAAAGTGAATAACAAAGCTGTGCCCAACAGGACATCTAGGCTGAAGCCAATTGAAAGGTATCAATGGATTGTCAACATATTCTTGGTCTCAAATGGTTACCAATGTATTCTAGATAATCTATGCATTATCTTGTCCTGCTTTTGCCACACATGTCCTGTTACTCCTGGCTCCGTATTGGCTTACCTCATGTGATGAAAGGATAACCAGCACAAGTCATCAGAGCTTTCAGCAGTTCATTATTTTCTCTTTTGTTAGATCTTCTACTATTCCACGGATATTTTTAACAAGGCTCGAGTCAGTCAGCCTGTCTATGCTACCATCGGAGTGGGCTTTGTGAACACTGTGTTCACTGTTGTCGCTGTGAGTAAATTGAGATTTATGTGTATTTAGTGATGTGCTTAGGCTTGCTCGTGCCAGCCATAGTTACCGATTTGGGTGAATCTCTCCTATTGCTCTATTGGCAGGTAATATCAGATTTTGTCACTACGTAGGGCTATGCCTGTTTTTATCTCAACCATAGGTCACCATTTTGTTAGGGTAATAATGGTTTGCCCCATTTTTTCAACTGGATAAAAATTATCCTTTTGTTGTTCTTTGATTTTTCTTTTGTTTAAAGTATTGTGACAAGCCAGTTGAAAAATGTTGCCTTTGCAGGATTGCCAAGATTAAAAAGTATGCAAGGGATACTGAAATTGGAAAAGCTATTTTTGGGGTTCCCTGCCTTAGATTTTTTTTTCCAGCCAGCCTTGCCACGACCCATGCCTGCTGGAGGACTGTGCAAGCTGCAGTGTAAAATTTAACTTTTCTCAGCTCTGCAGGAATGCTACGCTCATGAACAGTTTCAGGCTTCCCATACAGAACAGAATGCTGAACTTGATAGGTCCTTGGTCTGATTTAGTCAGGTTCTTCTTTTGAATGGTAGGACTTGATTATATGAGGGTAGGATACTGAGCAGCCAGGGACACAGACAGGAGAAGCCTGTCTTGTGCAAAGTCATACCAACAGTCTATCAAGCTGAGTGCCTACACTAACTGGCAGCAGCTTTCCAGCAGCTTTCATCTGGCTTTTGTCTGAGTAAACTTGGTTAGGAATGTTACCGTTAAGAAAAAGAATGATCAAGGTTTTTTTTAAAATCTGGATAAGACGTCAGACATGTCCAGTTGGTTAGGCAATGCTCTATTTCTTCAAATTATCATAGTGGCAGTTTCTCAGTAGTGTCTTTTATTTGATATCTGCAGAAGACATGCTAGGTTAGCTCCCACCAGTATTTGCTCTTCTCTTTTATGCTCTTTAAAGATCACCCAGTGTTAATCAGAAAGTCAACAACTGGTGGGTTCAAATCAACAGGCCATTTGAATCTATGTATATATGCATTTGTTTGGACCTTGGCACCAAGGTACAAGAAAGAGCAATTGCAATAGTGTGCAGGAGCAGGCCAGCTGGGCAGAAGAAAGCCAGAGGAAGGACCTCTACATACAGATAAACTTTCCTGTGATAGTACTGTTATCCTTCTTCATTCCCCTGAGGGGTGTGAAAAATTCCAACCCAGGACTGAACTCCACAGTTTCCTTAGGATAAGAGGAAGCACTTGGGACTTAAAGGTTTCCCCCTCTCTCACTTGCTCTGTTTACATATTTTGTTAACACAGCAGGAGAGGTGGCAATCATACTTCTTAAAGGAGAGAAACACACACACACACCCCGACAGGAACAGGTCTGTGACTCCATCCATCTCCCAGTTTTTTTTTCAAAGGAGTCATCTTTGGAGAGCTGTTAGTGTAATGTGGCAAAAACCACAACAATGTTTATTTTTCTTTTATGTCTGCAGGAGTTCATGCAAGCTGATGCTTAAAACTTTTTAATCTTTAAGGTGCTCTAGGGTTCATTCTGGTTTTCAAGAAACTCCCCATTCTCTCCCCCAAGCCCACCTTGCCAATGCCTGTACCTAACCAAAGAATCTGCCAAGAACGGGCTCTTACTCTAGGTAGACTACTTCCGAGCTCAGTATATTGGCTGGCTGGAGGCTAATCCAGGTTTTGTAAATCACAGGTTGGACACAAAAAGCTTTGCGCAGCTCCTAGATTGCCTGTTTTAAAGCACTTTTTCTGCCAACCTAGAAATACAAGCCCCAACTCACTCTTATTTTTCTGTGGACAGGTCTTCTTGGTGGAAAAAGCTGGACGGCGCTCCCTCTTTATGGCTGGCCTATTTGGCATGATGGTGTGTGCAGTAACAATGACCATTGGCCTTGTGCTTCAGGTAAGGCTCTCATCCTTGAGTGTTCAAAGATAACTGAAGTCACCAACAGGTAAATTTGAAAAATCTAATGTTCTCCTAGCAGAAAGTTTCAATTAGATGAACATTAACCCTGGCTTGAATTCTGTTCCTTATTTATGTGTGTGGAAATTAAATTGATTAACTCAGCATGGCGAATTACCACTAACAAGGCACCAGCCATCTGGCCAGAGCTGGGCCAAGATATTGTGCTGTCTCAGCAAAGGACACGATGCCACTCCTTCCTGTTTCATGCTGACCTGAGTGGCAGTTGCAATTTACTTCAACATTGATTCTGGGGTTCCTCCACCACCCTAGAGGACAGCAGCTTAGATGAAGAACTGCAGGGCAGGCCTCATGGGTTGGAGTTTCACGCCCTAGCATCAGCTGCCTGAGACGACTGCTTCTTTCTGTCTAATGGTAGGGCTGGCCCTGAATCTGGCTCGTAGGATAGAGCCAGAGCACCATCCACATCTTCTGTTCCTGGCCACCCATGATGCAGCAACACTTCCTCTCATATGATCTACACTAGAGATGGGGATATTTGTATACGAATACAAATATCCCCGCACAGCTAGAGTTAACGAGGGTCCGACCCCTGGGGCTGGACCGTCCACTCACACGTCTGCCACCGCCGCTGGCCCCACTCATCCTTCCAATCGCTTCCGAGCGCCGTTCTCTTCCCAGTCATCTAGCCACTCCTGGCAGAGGGAGGGAGGACGAGTCTCCCTGCAAGGCTGCCGAGTGGCTAGCTGAGCGGTGCTCCGGAGTGATTGGAAGGAGAGGGGCCGCTGCTGCTGCCGGATGTGTGAGTGGATGGTCCGGCCCCAGGGGCCGGACCCTCATTAACTCCAGCTTCGCGCGGATATTCGTATTCGTATACGAATACAAATAGCCCCATCTCTAATCTACACACGTAAGATCTTGCCCATGCAGACTAAAAATAGAAGAGTCCATTAAGAGATAAAATTTGGAATGTGTTTATACCAGTAAGGCTTAGGCACATAGGCTGCTCCTGTATCAATGTCAGAGGATGGTATGCTGGTAGCACATAACGGGCTAAACTGGCCCTTTTCAGGTATCACTCAGATTTACTCATTGACTGAAGATAAATGCTTGGGATTCTGTGAAACCTCTGCTGTTGCTAATACGGTCTTGTTTCTTTGCTTCTGTTTTCAGCCAAAGTATGAATGGATGAGCTACATCAGCCTGCTTTCCGTCTTCCTATTTGTCAGCTTCTTTGAGATTGGACCTGGACCAATTCCCTGGTTTATTGTTGCTGAGTTATTCAGCCAAGGTCCTCGCCCAGCAGCCGTTGCAGTGGCTGGATTTAGCAACTGGTTCACCAATTTCTGCATTGGAATGTTCTTCCCCTACGTAGCTGTAAGGCAACCATGATGTTTATTGCATTTATGATGGGGACTGCTGAATGAAATGTTCCAGCATTCATGCATTTCCAGTTTAATGAAGAAAACAGAACTGGGTGGAAATCTAAATTTGGCAAAGGAAAAGTATATTTCTAGACCTTAAAATTACAATCTGGAACCCAGCAATTCTGTGGCCACTGATAGCATAAGAAGCAGCAGAGACCTGCAAATTGGGCATCAAAAACTTATTAGGTTAGACAGAGGTTGGAAAAGTTACTTTTAAAAAAATAAAATAGAATTCTTAGAAGATTCCAGGCTGTGGTGGTTGGGAGATTCTGACTGTTGTAGTCTTAAAAAAATAACTTTTTTCAAGCCCTGAGCTAGTAAAGTGAGGCATCATGACCAGTGGCAGTGGATGAACAGACTGGTAACTAGCTGAGGTACATAGTACATTACTTGGGGGCGGAGGGGGATAGCCCCTGTGCAGCAAAGGGGGAATTCCACATTCAGGGCAGAAAAAGTGTACTAATTCTGACCAAGCTGGGCACTTTTTGCAATGTGCAGCTTAGAGTAAAACCACAAGGAAAGACTAAAATAGTGCACAGATCTGAAAGCATGGATGGCATTCTTCAAATGCTTGGGATTAACTCCAGATTTCATTAGAGCAGAGCTACTGCAATCATCAGCTCTTGCTAATTATGAAAAGACAAGGCTTAATTATTTCATAGGTGGACATTGAGGTTCGACATGTTCTGGGGCATCCTGGGATTTTTTGCTACTCTCCCACAAAAAAACCTGAGATGCAAGTAGCCAGACGTCTCCGATTTGTTCAAATCCCCTTGTGGATTTCAGGGGATAAAACAAAGTGTGTGAGACTTTCATTCCCTTTTCATTTTTTAAATCCTTGTTTTATCCTTTTTTAAAAAACTAATTTTTTCAGTGGCATAATCTTGGGCAGGTGACACCCATAGTCTGTAGCCACATATTATCCACCCCATTATCTACATTAAGGATGACCACATTTGGCTTGAACACATGAGAAACCAAAAGTTTTCTCCTAGCACTAACCTTCCCCATCACATAGGCACCAGGCAAATCTCTCTGGAGAGGGTATTCCACTGACAGGGTGCCACCACAGAAAGGACCCTGTCCATTACGCCCACCAATCTTGCCTCTTTTAGGTGGATCTTTGTGGTGGGTGGGTCTCCTACGATGACCTTAGAGACCAGCTACTTACATCACATGTCTTCTCTTTCTGTTTTTTCCCCATCACAGAAACTCCTTGGATCCTATGTGTTTCTGATCTTTGCTGTTCTGCTCATCCTCTTTGTGCTGTTCATTTACTACAAAGTGCCAGAAACCAAGGGAAAATCATTTGAAGAAATTGAAGAAGAGTTCCGTCGCCGAACCAAGAACGCCATCAAAGGTCCCAAAACAGCAACTGAAATGGAGTATCTGGGCGGCAACCAGGAGGCGTAGAGGAACCCCCTATGAGAAAAATGCTGACAAAAATGTCTTATTTATGCTTCTGGGAGAAGTGCTGCAGAAAGCAATTTTTAAAATGTAAAAATATGGAAAATAACGCTGGTAGGTTGAGTCTGTTTTGTGGCATTCGGTATCCGTTTTCCCTGCTTCCCCAGAAGCTTGCTTTATCTTGAGTTCCATTGCTTTACACAAAAGAAACACAGGATGGAACTGGAGTGATCCACGAATGGGCAAACCTACACCCCAGTTAATCTGATCTAGGGGATCAGTTGCATGTTCCACTCAGACCATAAGTAGCAACTGAGTGGTAAGGGTGGTGGGTGGAGGTTCATGCTGGGAGAATGAGGCCGGAGAATGAGGTACCCCTCCTGTGGTGATTGCAAACCTGATCCAAACTGTGGGAACCTAGGGCCATATGGCACCATTCATCCCAACTAGATTAAATTCATTGAATGAATGGAACTTTTGCACCAACATCTATGTAACTCCCATTGATTCAACAATTTACTTTAGCTGGGACTCCAAATGGCAACATTTGTTAATTTCTTTTCATGCAAACACTTGATCCTTTCCTAAAGGAGCTGTCTCTACTTCCATCCCTACTCAAATCAACATTGAATTTATACAACTGCAGTGATGAACACATGCACACTCTAAAATATTTGGGGCTTCCTTTTTTGAACTACGACCGGCCATGCCTACCCCCACCCCGGAGGATCTTTCCAAACTCTTCCTTCCCCCTACCCAAGCAGTTCTCTGGTGCAATGTGCTGAAATCAGAGGAAGGTAAACTTTGAGATGGAATTTTGAAATAACTCCTTGAAATGGTGAAATAGGTTCGAAGAACATGAAATAAGAATTTATTAGTGCTGTGATAAGGATCAGGGTCAGTACTGGGAAATTCTGTAGGGTGTGGTCCCAAAAACTAACATATGGGCCTGTCAGATGTTTTGGACTTCAGTGGCCATAATTCTTTACTATTAGCCATGGGGGTAATTTACTCCACGTCCAGAGGTGGTAGAGTAAAGAAAATAACCTTGAAGGCCAAAGGTTTCCCATGCTTGACTTATGGGAAGCCTCTTTTGATGCTGCTTCTGATGGACAAAGTGGGAAGGGCCATCAAATCTGCGTAGAACTATTGTCCTGTCTTCCAACTGTATCAGGGCAAGTTTACATTGGTTTCATTAATACCTCTTTCTGTGTTCCTTTTCACTATAAGAATAATTCACGCACAGACTTTACAGAAGCTGAAAAACCACAGGTTCTTGGAACATCATTTGTTTTTTAGAAAGCAGTCTGAACATCTTAAATGCAAACATAAAAACTTTATATAGACAGTAGAATACGAACATGGTAAAGAACAAAGCTTCAAAAAGTTATATATATATAATATATATGGCAGATGAACTATAGGAACTGCAGTCCAAAATTAACTTTGCTAAACTTGAATATGGAGATACCACTGGAATATACATCTATTTTACATATTCAATATATAGTCCATCACCAGGGAAAATTAAATTTGGAATTCAGAGTTCAAATTTGCAAATAGCCATATAAAACATATAAAAGTGCTGTTCAAGTATCAGTGTTGGTATGCAGGTTGGTAACTCAAGTTTCTAACCTGTTTTAAGGGTTGAGGCAAGTCCTTTAGGAGCAGATTGTATCACAGCCTTAGACACTATTGTTGAGTAATATGAAGGGAAAAAAGCTTTTTGTTCAGTGGACAATTAATGTCTGTTCCATTGGAATTTTCAGGATTGCAACATGAAGGCTTCAGACCTGTGGTTTGAGGAATGTGATCCTGGGACTATTGATCAGAATTCCCCCTCTGAGACCTTTGACAAACCTCAAAGGTGGAGATCTGTTCCTGGGAACTTCCTCCTGGCTCTTTCCAGCCACCAGTAAAGTGTGGAAGCGTGTGGGGAGGTAGTGCATGGGCAAGGACAGAATACCCTGAACGTAAAGTAATTTCATCAGATTCTAGCAGCTAAGGAGCATCAGAACTGGTCAGTACTCAGATGGGAGACCACTAGGAATAGTAAGAATCTCTAGGAAGGGGAAAGAAACACTCCTGCCTGCCAATCAGAGTTTACAGTACTGAATTAGATGGACTAATAGCCTGAAACAGAGGTCCCCAACCCCCGGTCCGCGGCCTGGTGCCGGTCCGTGGCCTGAGTCGGACCGGGCCCTGGAGACAGACCTTCCCCCGCCCCCACCCACACTCCCCCCCGCACAGCCCCTTTGCGCATGCGCCCACGCAAGCATTCCCCCACCCTTTAGCGCATGCACACGAATGCCCCTGAGCGCCCTTTGCTCATGCACCCGAGCACGCGCCTGCCCACCCGAGCACCCTCCTGCTCCTTCGCGCATGCGTACGAGCGCGGGGGGGGGTGCCCCGCCTTCCCCCACCGGTCCACAGGGTTAAAAAAGTTGGGGACCGCTGGCCTAAAACACATGAAGAGGCAGCTTCCTATGTGCCTTCAGGCCTCAACCATACCCCCCATGTAGAGGGGGATTAAAGCCACCTCTGAAGCTGGTCAAACTGCCACCCGCTTTGCAACACTACCACTGACCGTGCTGGTGGCAGGGGATTTGGAAGTTCTAATCCAAAACAGTGAACTTTTTCAAGCTCTTAGCTTTGCAGTAGGAAGTAACTATATGTTAAAAAAAATGTTTTAAAAGTTTTGCAGGGAAGAAGATGACTAATGGTTCTATTACTACTTAATGGTATACACCCTCCCAGTATGAGCTCAGCAGGGCTTTGAAAATATGAAAGGATCCAACATCAAAATGCAGCATCACCGGGTTCCTTCTTTTTAAGATTTCAACCTAACCCTGGCCTTAATGTGCCCACATCAAATGGAAGCAAAACCATTTGAAAAGGTACCGTGCATATAACAACTTTCATTAACCCCCAAGCACCTGGGCAGAAAACTTTCATTGATTGAGATATGGATTGTTTTCTGACCCCATGAGAATTCCAGTACATTATGAGTTAACAGTAGGGTTGGTCTTAGTGTTTCGATTTAGTTTAGATTTAACAGAAAGGTTTAATGTACACTTTGTGTATTTTCTGACCCGACTGAGAGTTCTTGTACAACCAAGAGTCTGGTGTGGATTCTGCAACAACGGACCTGTCCAAATTGGTCGTTTTGGGTGTGAGGTGGATGGTGTTACAAAAGGTCTGTAGAAATCTGGGGGAGGAGTGATGTGCCATTTGGCAGCAAACAACCCCTTGTAGCCTGATCAGCTGTCAATTAAGCACATCCCCCGATTGTCTGTGGAGGGTCAAGGGAATTAACTTTTTTTTACAGCGCTTTTTCCTCCCTTTGTTGGTGCCATTTTGTTTTCTCTATTTTCCCCCTTCCTGCTTCCCTTCCCTCGTTCTCCCCACAATTTTTCACAACGCTAGTTGGAAGCTGAGGCTGCTGGGAGCTGCTATCTCCCAGCTAAACAATGAGAACACATACCCTACCACTGGGCCAGAAAGGTGTGCGACAGCTCTTAAAGGGGAAGGAGCAACAGTTCTAAGTAGAAACTTGTGGACAAGGTCTTTTTCCTCCCCGATCCAAACTATGCCACCAGAGATCCATACATCATATCTATATGCCAGTGTGGACAGTCCCAAAGTGTGATTCTTGCGGACTAAAAAGATCCCATCTTTATATGTTATGGCTGAAAGGCACAGTGTGTTCAGAAGCTTCTCTCAGTGTCTACCCAATTGACCTCCAGCTTCTCAGCTCATCTTACCGGAGACTCAGCAATGCCTCAAGTCAAGTCAAGCCCTCAACTTCAACTAGGGGATCAAGTGATCATCTGATCCCTGTTCTCCCCTATCCAGCACAGGTTATCTATGTCAAGAAGCAAACCAGGACTACATTCCACAAATCAAGAGTTTGGCCTGATCAATGCTCTCTCTCTCCCTCTCTCCCTCTCTTTTCTTTTCTTTTCTTTTCTGGTGTTTGAATGTGCATGCATGTTCTGAAGTGTTTTATGCAATTATAAGAACTAAGAACTCTGGTTCAGGAGGCTATTATTTATGCAGTGCATTGATTTTGAAACTATATAGATCCAACTAACGTTCCCACATGTTAAATAATGTATAACAGAACAGCCGGCAAAACTGAGGTGCTTTGTAAATAAGGCAATTTGTCTACATGTTACTGACCATTAAAGTACTTTTATGCATTTTTTTCAAAAATGTTTTTTCATTATAGATATTTGCCTATGACTTGGAACACTATTATTTTTTAGAATCATGTAGTTCCTCTTTGATAGGGATTGGAAATGTGTGACACACCAGATGTGGCTGGATTTCGACTCCAATCATCCCCAGCCAATACAGCCTTTCCTCTTTCAGCCTGTTGTACTTTGTAGGTATGGTATGCGACACAACAAAGTGTGGGAATTTAAAGATGGGCACATTTCAAGATCTTTCCTTGTTGGTGTCAGAAGCAACAGCATAAATTAAGAAATATATCAGATAATTTTCACTCATTAATGGGTAACATCAAGAGCATTTGGGCAGCTAGCATCAAGTCTTCTGTGCTATACATTGAGGAGCATAGAGTATACGGATATATGCATGCAGTTGCCTGTTCTTCTCTATACTTGCCTAGCCTGTGTGATCAGGAGCTAGATTTTCCTAGGATTCCATCCATTTTAACAGGTGAGTTTTTCTTTCTTTCCACATTATAGTCCTGGCATTCTCTGCTGTTCCTTCTAGATTCACACATGTTCTGAAAAAACGTTTTCTTGATTTGAAGGTGGGAAAGGCTGAAGAGCGGTTAGTCATTGAGTATTCCACTATTATCTGCCACCTCACTTTGTGTGTCACTGGGTGCAATGGCTACTTGGTAATTAATAGATTAATGGGGGTGGCTTCAGGCATCCAGTAAGGATTCTCTAGCTTTCATTGAGTGCTGTGTTTTGCACAAGGATGAACTATATCACACAAGGCTGGTATATTCATCTGCAGAATAGAATGAGGCCAAGACTGTAATTCTCAAAGGCTGTGGTTGTGTTTCCCAGCTACTTTCTGATAGCTTTCTAAGAATGCTCTTCCATGTGGAGACTTTTTTGTTTTGTGTTTTTGACAGTGTTTCTTACAGGTCAATGTACAATCCAAAGTAAGACCTAGATATTTGGGGGCAAAAGAGTAATCTAGCTGGATGCCATTCCAGGTAATCTGAAATTTCTGAGATGCCTCCTTATTTCTCAGATGAAAGGCACATATTTGAGTCTTAGTAAGGTTGGCTTTAAGTCGATTTTTATTATAGTTTGTGCCCAATTCTTCTAATCCATCTATTAGAAGATGTTCTACCTTCTGAAAGTTATTTGAGCAGCAAGCACAAGATCATCAGCATCAGTACAAATTTTGGTGCCTTGAGATAGCAGTTGTTAGAATGGGTGTTAAACAAAACAGGGGCCAGTAGACGACTCTGGGATAGACCATAGACCATTGGTTTGAATCCCCCATCAGCTGTGTTGTTTTTGAAAAATAGCCTTTAAAAAATCTGCTATTCTGCAAAGGGGTGCTACTGCTTGTGTTATCTCATAGCCCTTACTTAGATTATAGAATTTTTGTAGTGATTCTTAATGATAAATAGTGTCATGGGTAGCCAACAGGTTAATAAAGGCTACCTCCAATTTCAAATTTCAAAGTCATTCTGAACCGCTTGCATTAAATGCAGGATTTATGCTGTACAATTCTTCCCAGGTCTAAAGCCAATCAGTTGTAGGATAAGGAGTGGTTCCACTATTTCCTTCGTATGGTTAATAATCACTCTTCCCAGGACTTTATAGATGACAAAATACAGTAGTAAGAATGGTCTGAAGCTTTTGGGGTCTGTAGGGGGTTTTTTTTGGTCAGGTTTCAAACTAGGTTTCATTTGTGACTTTTTACAGATTTTCAAAATCCTGAGAGAGTCAAGACAATTATTGCAGAAATTAAGGAGCCACTTTTTGTTACTGTGACAAAACTTTTTGTCTGTTCTACATGGATGTCATGCAGGCTTGCATCGTCGTCATGTTTACAGCTACAAACAACTTTTTTTTTTTAAAATTCTCTTAAGCTGAATGGTCTTGTAAGGTGATTAGTCTCCAGCTGCTTGTTTCTTTCAAGTTTTAATTCTCATTTCCTATGGTGATATTCAGATCTGCCATTAATGAGAAGTTGATGGGCGATGTGATTGGCTGAAATGTTTTTATGTGTAGGGCCTTGAGTTTGGTTGATGTTATGGCCCTTTAATAAACTCCAGGCCTTCTAATTTTAAATTGACATGTTCATTTTTTCCTTGAGTTGTATCCAATTATTTCTGAGACCAAAGAAATTAATCAGTGCCCATCCAAAATGGTTTCTTTGCTCAGGGGATTTTGTTCAAATAATTAAAAATAATTATTCATTTGGGTGACTATTTTCTGATGTTTGGCCCTAGAGGTAATTGGTTCAGCATCTTGAACAGTTAGGAAGCAGCAGCAGCTTTAAGATAAACTCAGACAAGGCCCATCTGCGTTAACCAGAACTCTTTAAAGTAAACATGGAATGTGGGTGTGATGATTTAATAGGCAGCTGCTTGTGTATCACTGCTTTTCATAAACCTGATCAGCTTTCTCATTGGGAAATTGTTGCAGACAGTGTTTCTGGATTCAGGCAGCCTAGCATGAAAAAAATATGAGAACACAAGACTTGATCCATGACATGCCGGAGTCTGCAGATACTATAACCTCAGCATTCAATAGTGACCATTGCAATGATTTAAAAGGAGATATGCCCAACATCCTGTGAAGCTGTGAGGTCCCATGGTTTATTAGTTAGACACACTACCTATATGGTTGATTACATCTATATCCCACACTTTAGTGAGCTCCAGTGGTATACATGGCTCTACTTCTCCTTAATTCATCTTCATGAGAATCTTATAGAGTTGTTCAGCCTGAGAGAGAGAGGGGAAAAGAGAAAAGGAGAGAGAGAGAGACAATCTCAGGGTCACCGAATAAGTTTCACGCAAATGTGGAGAAAGTTACTTTTCACACAACAGGTCTCTGGATGACTTTGGACCTGCCATAATCCTTCAGCCTAACTTATCTCAAAGGGTTGTTGAGAGGATAAAAGGGAAATATATGTACCACATAAAAATAAAACCGAATCTCATACAATGCCCTGAACTTCATAGAGGAACAAAAGATTAAACCATGCCCATCATCACTATGTGCTCCATTCTGAAACATATGGCCAGACTGGAAAAACTCATTCATAACCTATCTGGGCCTCCATGAAGCTTCCAGGGGAGAATCCATGCCCAGTCACTATAAGTTTCTTCTGTCTTGCAGAAATCTTGTGAGGATAAAATAGTGAAGGGAGTACTGTGCATGTTACCCAAGCTGCTTGGAGGAAAGACGGGTAGAAGAACATTCCTTCTCAGCCTTTTGGCTACGATCGAGTGTGTGTAGGTAGAAGCATGATAAAGGAAATACAGCTGCTCTGGACTCAGAGCTTGGATAAGTTATTTTCAGACTACAATTCCAAGAATCTCAGTAGCCATGCAATGATTTTTTAAAGCCTTGTTTGAACTTGGGATTTCAGGAGCCAAGTTTCATGCACTCTTATGCACTCAGGCACCCCAGTTGTCTGTACACGTTCCACAAAATTTTGCAATGGTTAATAGCTTTTATTTGACCAAGCCATCATGCACAAATTTACAAAGTTTCTTGCTTTCCAAATTGAAACGGCCTCGGCACCATGTTTGCACAGATTCATTAAACTAAATTGTTTACTGCTCTCTTCTGTGCTCAGCAATTTGGCAAGAAAAACATCTGCAATTTCTCTCAGTCCGTTCCATGAAGTGCGTCTGAAACTCGTTCCTGGAGTACAGATGGTCCAGTTGTTGGTTTTTCTTTTTCTAGTCTCTCAGCGTTACAGTTTGACTAGCCTGCTAATCATTAAAACAAGTCCAATGACCAAGCCATCTGGGTCAGCGAAATGGTTGCAGCACTTTAGCTGAACAGCCAAACAATGTTCCAGGACCATGTTTAGTTAACAATGCATTATAATTAATAAAGTTTATAAAAAGGTTCTTGTCAGCATGGCTCTGATGGTGTTTTCCTAAAGTGTTAAAATGACAGCTCTTAAAGGAGATCTTTACAGTGTCAGATAAATGGTCACCCGGACATGAGATTGGTGTCCTAATGCAACAACTGTAACCCGTGTGATGCAATTACCATTTTCTGTACTGTTCTATTATGGTTTTTTCTGCCTCACTTCATGCTGTTTTTTCATTACGCCCTTCAGACTGGATACTCTATTATGAAAGAAAGGAGTAGCTGCAGGGGAAAAAGAGGAATGAATGTGAACAAGAGAAGCCGTGGCATCAATTTGGAGGTCTCATTTTATTTTTATTTTTTAAATGCTGACTTTTACTTCACACATACATTCATTTTGCTTACAACTGAGGGGATCTGAACCTCTGTTATCTACAAAACTATGAATTTTGGGTCAAATTTCTTCCCCAAATATGGCCTATCTCTTTCTTGACGGTCACTGAAGTGGATTAACACACACACACACACACACAAACACAAACACACACACACACCCCTTGCATTGACTATTATGAGTTTGATTTTTCAATCTCATGGGAATTCCAGTATATTGAAAATTCCAGTGGGTCTCCAGCCTCCATACAAAGATGGCCAAGTTACTGATAATCATAAAATGTCATTTTTGCTTCTTGGCATTATAGTTCCCTCACAAACAGCATGGGACTTCTTTTACCCCAGAACAGATTCACCACCTCTATTAAATTGAACTCAGTAGCCTCCACTACTACAGTGGAAAAACCTATAGATTTGCTGGGATAGTTTTTTGCCCCCAAAGTCTTGTGGTCTTAAAAAAAAAAATGCTAACACGTGGCTGGAATAAGGGGATAGTGCTTGCAACTCTTCAGGAAGAAAAATGGTGGACCTTGGAGTTATCTAAAGTTTGTCCCTGGATAGCAGACTCAGCAAGACCACAGATCACCTGGACACAATCTTCCTCACTGAAGTGAGATATGTTATAATTCTGCTTCAATTATAAACATCATTTCCAATTTTGCATCAGCACATTTAAAAGTGCGAACACAGCTTGATTCAAATCTGTTTCTTCTTTTGTCAACTTATTCAGTGAAGCATGGCCTCTTTTATGGGAACATCGATGTAGCCACCCTACTTAAAATCTCTCCACAATCATTCTATACCTCATCTACCACAAAATTTGAGTACAAGAAATGACCCTATAGATAAATTATCAAAATTATCAAGGCGATGGAGCAGCTTTCCTCCAAGGAGAAGTTACAGTATCTGGGGCTTTTTTAGGGCTTTTCCAGGTATTACATTGACATAAGAACATAAGAAGAGCTCTGCTGGATCAGGCCAAGGGCCCATCTAGTCCAGCTCCCTGTATCTCACGGTGGCCCCACGAGGTGCCTCTGGGAGCCCATGAGACAACTAGATACCTGCCTCCTGATACCACTCCCCTGCATCTGGCATTTTGAAGTAGGTAAAGGTTCCCCTTGACATTTAGTCCAGTCGTGTCCGACTCTAGGGCGCGGTGCTCATCCCCGTCTCCAAGCCATAGAGCCAGCGTTTGTCCAAAGACAGTTTCCGTGGTCACGTGGCCAGCGCGACTAGACACGGAACGCCGTTACCTTCCCACCGAGGTGGTACCTATTTATCTACTCACATTTTTACATGCTTTCGAACTGCTAGGTTGGCAGGAGCTGGGACAAGCGACGGGAGCTCACTCCGTCATGTGGATTCGATCCTACGACTGCTGGACTTCTGACCTTGCAGCACAGAGGCTTCTGAGGTTTAACCCACAGCGCCACCACGTCCCAACCGCGTTTTGAAGTACTTTCCTTTTAAACCTGGAGATTATACATCCCCATCATGGCTTGTAACCTGCGATGGACTTTTCCTCCAGAAATCTGTCCAATCCCCTTTTAAAGGCATCTAGGCCAGATGCCATCACCACATCCTGTGGCAAGGAGTTCCACAGACTAACAACATGCTGTTATGTCTTACATTTCCTTTTCTTTTGCTTGCTGACAGACATTTGTGGGATTTTCCACCCTGGTGGAAGTAATATAGTACTGAACTGATTCTCTGTGTCAACATTGTATTTTGTTGTGCTTGTGCTTGCCAGTATCCAACAAACACGCTGGATCAGCTGTTGCTTCCTTATACTCATGGTGTTCACATTTTCTGGTGATTTCTGGGAGTTGTGGCCCCAAAAAGTAACTTTTCCAAGTTGTAACTGAGGTGCGCTATGCTAACACATTCTTGATTTCTCTTCAGGGCAGTCACTTATGCATCACTAGAGAAGAAAGCAAAGCAAAGTGTGCTTCTTATATACCACTCCTTAACACTTAAAGCACTCTCTGAGTGGTTTACGATTTAATTACACAGGCTCCACATTGCGCCCCCAAGCGAGCTGGGTATTCAATTCACCGACCTCAGAAGAATGGAAGGTTGAGTCGCTTCATCAGAACTGAACACAGGTTGTGAGCGGAGTCTTGATTGAAATACTGTAGTTTAACCATTGCACCACAAGGCAAAATAAGACACAACTTTCCAAAAAAAAATTGTACCTGTTAACCTGTAGACATAGGCATAAAAAGTGAGAAATAATGACTACATTTTAATAGCAATACATCTCACCATATGTACCAGGGGACTTAGGTACCCACTCAGTAAACTGTCCAAATGCTGACTGTTGATGGGGAAATTCAGGGCTACAGCTCTTTCGTCTCAGAGCACTTTAATGTTCAACTACACATAGACAACTTTTCTAGAGGTCACTTTCACAATTGTCTCTCTCTGTGTTTGTAATACATACTGTATACTTTCATATATATTTCATATATCACCACATTTGAAATATACAGATATATATATATATATTGTGTGTGCTTGTGTGCCATCAAGTCAGAATCAACTTATAGTGACCTTGATCAGGCTTTCAAAGTAAGTGAGATATTTAAGGAGTGGTTTTACCGGCTCCACACCCACAGTGAGCTTCCATGATTGAATGGGGATTCGAACCCAGGCTTCCTGAGTCTTAGTCCATCACTCTGAGTGTAGTCCACCACACCACACTGGATATCATATATGTATAGATATATCTGTATATCTCAGTTCTGGGATCAGATGTATTGAAGCAGTGATCTGCATGTATGTGTTGCAGAGTTTTGAATTTCTGGTAAAATTCCTTGTGCTGCACAGTAAAAGTACAGAGACTCACAGAGGAGAATAGCTACAAGTTTCCCAGAGTCGACTCCTTTCTCATTAACCGAGACATTTGTAGTAGAAAACATTAAAAAAAAAAAAAACCCCACAGTTCTTTACTTACAGTTGCTTGAAATTACAGGCCTGTGTATTCTGCTTTCTTTACTACATTCATACTTAGCGGCCAACTGAACTGATCAACAGCAAACAACCACTTCCAAAAAAGAAAAGAGCGGGAAAGAGACACTCAGAAGAGAGATGGGGCTCTTTTTGAAATAAAAAGCTGGAGGGAAGAATTGGTCAGTGCTATATAAATAGACAACCACCCCAGCCCAGAAGAGTCCCTCCCAGTCACATAAACTACAGATAGCATGTGAGGCTGCAAATAACACTCAAACAGTTTGGACCTTCTTTATGGTAGGGTAGCAGTTATTGGGATGTTCTCATGAGCACCTGTGCTTCCAGATTTACTAGTGCACAACTTACTACAACTCTTAAACATACTCCAGCTAGTGTGACCACTGCCCACGCTGCCTGGGGAATTCTGGAAGTTATCATCTTTAAAAGGAACTTCCCCCTCTCTGCTTTTTGTCCATAACAGATATGTATAAATCTGCACTGATTTTTATTTACGGTTTTAAAAGAGGAATGAAGGTTTGCTGGCAAGCAGCCATTTAACTTCCTAACCATTGCAGTGCAATCTTAACATGGAGGATAGCCCCTAAATAAGCTGCATTACAGAACTGTATTTGTAAACCATATTAAATCTATGCAGTAGGCATCATGTAAGATAAGAAAGAAGCCTGCATACAGCCACCCTTCAATATTATTGAATCTTGTGACTGAACAACAAATTATAGATAAGATTTAATTCTTTCAGCAAACACAAAATAAACCAAATTAAATTAATATGAGATCCATTACAGATTTTGCCATTCTGTTTGAAGAGCAGAATTACTCTTGCTTGGGGTAAGGGATGGAAAATTATTTCTGCACTATTAAGAAATGGATTTTAGAAAATGTGTTGATTTTTTTTTAACAAAGGAAGCAACCGTGTAAGTAAAGATCAGCTCAAAAGAATTCCACAGTGTGTATCAAGAACAACGGACCAAAATATTGACCTGTGCCGCTCTTCTATTCGAACGAACAGACTGCAAAAATGGTTTCCACTGTTTCCGAAAGGGAGGTTGATTACACCCCCAAGAACAAAGTGCAAAGCTTAGACAAGTTACTTTTTTGAATTAAGATTCCTAGATACCCATACTGGCTCAGGAATTCTAGGAACGGTAGGGTTTTTTTTTTTTAAATCCTCGATGTAATGTGTGCATTTGGTTCATGTTATCAGCTCTGCATTACGTATCCAGTGATCTTGTAAGAGGTATCCTCACTAGTAGCAGCAGATGTGGGACTGGTACAAATTGTATAGCTTAGTTGTTTGGTCACTGAAAGGTGAGTAGGCAATTCAGGGAAAGATAAAGCTCAGAGCTGTAACTGGCAATGTTGTCATCTGGTGCTTTGCTGGCCTATTGGTTGAGCTTGGGTTACATGAAATTGGCACACCCAAACAGAGGATAGAAGAGCAGGAAGGAGCACTGGTGACCGAGCGTGGAGCAGCCATACTGGTTCTGCACTGAACCAACTGTTTTGTGTTTCTTTTCACTGCGGAAGAGCCACTGGAAACGGTAAATACATCTGGGGCAGGCAGATTTGCCTCTTTCAATAGGAAATTTTTGAACCCAGGGTCAAAGCCCTGGTTGCCTTGCCCCTGTTATGGCTTTGACAAAGACTGATCCTATGAGCAGGTACAGCGGAATGTCTCAGGTGATGCCACATATGTAACACCATCACTGTTTATTATTGGAGTTTTTGCAACCTCTCATGTTGCCTGTGGTTTGTGTGGCTGGGAAGAACTTTTCTGGGCTGGGGTGACTGTCAATCTATCCAACATTAACCAATTGTTCTTGCCCACCTCTGATTTCATAGAGAGACCTGCCTCTCTCTTGAGTGTTCCTTTCCCTCTCTTTAGTCTGTTCAAGTCATTTGCTAGTTTTTCTGTTATCTATTCAGAACTGCAAGTAATGAAACGTTCTCATTCTTTCTTTTACAAATGTCTCAGAGTGAGTTATTGAGACCTTAAGTGCCAGTTAATGAGAAATAGATGGAATAGGAGTATCTGGGGAATTTGTAGCTATTCTACTCTGTGGATCTCTGTGCTTTTACTGCATAGCAAAGTGAATTTTACTAGAAATTCAAAACTCTGCAACGTTTTTCACCTCAGATACAATATGAGGTTAACATAACTTCTCACGGTTACTCAGATATCATCTAAGATGCTTACTGAGGTCACAATGAGATGAAATGCAAAAAACAGTAGACAATGACAACAGTTACAGTTGAATTGGTTGGTGCTACTTTAGTTGTTTCTAATGGTACTTTTTGCATTTTATTTCCCTCTGACCTGATAAAACTTCATGCATCTTATGAGTTAAAATCTGCTGGTCTTTAATAGGTCTCTTGCTTGCCTTCAGGAGATTATTTCAATAAGGTATTTCAATATATCTGGGCCTTGAGGGAAGGCTATTTCCCAAAGGGTGGAGGAAAATGCTGCAAGATAGCCATAAGCTGCACTGTTGATAAGGCTTGGATCTAAACTGCTGTTACTTAACCCTTTTGAACTCATGCCCTTTTTGATAAACATGAAAAGCCCCTCATGCTGTTTTTCAAACCTGCCTCCTCCAATAGTTTTATCTGAAATTTAAAACATCATGACTCAAAACGAGTCAAGGCACTTATAAATTAAGGAGAAAATATGTGTTACTGTCATCTTTTATTGACATTACTTAAGGCGCACTCCTGCACGTCGCAGAATTATGGAAGACGTTGCAAATGATGTCGTGTAATGTTGTGCACAGAGAACATCAGACTAAAACTCAGGAGATCTGGTTCAAACCCCAGCTTGGCCATACAAACTCACTAGTGGGGGTAGCGGTGGTAAAGGTAAAGGTTCCCCTTGACAAATTGTCCAGTCGTGTCCGACTCTAGGGGGCGGTGCTCATCCCTGTTTCCAAGCCGTAGAGCCAACGTTTGTCCGTAGACAGTTTCCGTGGTCACGTGGCCAGCGCGACTAGACACGGAACGTCGTTACCTTCCCACTGTGGTGGTACCTATTTATCTACTCGCATTTTTACATGCTTTCGAACTGCTAGGTTGGCAGGAGCTGGGACAAGCGACAGGAGCTCACTCCGTTGCGTGGATTCGAACTGCTGATCTTACGACCTTGCAGCCCAGAGGCTTCTGCAGTTTAACCCACAGCAGCACCACGTCCCTAACGGTGGTAAACCACTCCTTAAATACCTCACGCACTTTGCAGACCCTATTAGAGCTGTTATAAGACAGAAGTAACGTGATGACAAATAGCACACATACTTGCATTTTTTCCACATTCTCAAATTAAAAATATACTTTTGAGTAAATTGTTTTCAAACAACACACATCTTTTCTGAAATCTCGAGAGAGATGCCCTAGTGGTTTAGGGCCACAGATCTAAACTACAAATAAGCAAACAAAAAGCTAATGGAGAACTGCAGCTTAAATGTAAACAAGAATCTAAATCACGTTATACTGGAAATCTAAAAAGATAGATAGATTTAAAAAACAAAACTACTCCAGACAGCAGCAACAGGGCATTTAAAATGCTAAAGGGAAATTGATTTCCTTATTAAGCTCAATAGAAAAATAGCAGGAACTGAACCAAGAACCTTTAGGGTCACAATGGGGAATTTATGCTAGCAAAACAAACCATCCACAGCTGCAGAAGGTTTGTCCATAAATGCTATTTTTGCAATTTTTTAAATTTTTTTCACAATTACCTTAACTTTTAGAGCCATTTTTTGTATATCACCCTTGATTTCTGTTGCTTGGCAGTGATTAAACTGGGAGGGTGTAAATAATTTTGTTGTTGTTGTTGTTTAGTCGTTAAGTCGTGTCCGACTCTTCGTGACCCCATGGACCAGAGCACGCCAGGCCCTCCTGTCTTCCACTGCCTCCCGGAGTTGGGTCAAATTCATGTTGGTAGCTTCGATGACACTGTCCAACCATCTCGTCCTCTGTCATCCCCTTCTCCTCTTGCCTTCACACTTTCCCAACATCAGGGTCTTTTCCAGGGAGCCTTCTCTTCTCATGAGATGGCCAAAGTATTGGAGCCTCAGCTTCAGGATCTGTCCTTCCAATGAGCACTCAGGGTTGATTTCCTTCAGAATGGATAGGTTTGTTCTCCTTGCAGTCCAGGGGACTCTCAAGAGTCTCCTCCAGCACCACAATTCAAAAGCATCAATTATTCGGTGGTCAGCGTTCTTTATGGTCCAGCTCTCACTTCCATACATCGCTACTGGAAAAACCATAGCTTTGACTATGCGGACCTTTGTCGGCAAGGTGATGTCTCTGCTTTTTAAGATGCTGTCTAGGCTTGTCATCGCTTTCCTCCCAAGAAGCAGGTGTCTTTTAATTTCGTGGCTGCTGTCACCATCTGCAGTGATCATGGAGCCCAAGAAAGTAAAATCTGTCACCGCATCCATATCTTCCCCTTCTATTTGCCAGGAGGTGATGGGACCAGTGGCCATGATCTTAGTTTTTTTGATGTTGAGCTTCAGACCATTTTTTGCGCTCTCCTCTTTCACCCTCATTAAGAGGTTCTTTAATTCCTCCTCACTTTCTGCCATCAGAGTGGTATCATCTGCATATCTGAGGTTGTTGATATTTCTTCTGGCAATCTTAATTCCGGTTTGGGATTCCTCCAGTCCGGCCTTTCGCGCGATGTATTCTGCATATAAGTTAAATACACAGGGAGACAATATACAGCCTTGTCGTACTCCTTTCCCAATTTTGAACCAATCAGTTGTTCCATATCCAGTTCTAACTGTTGCTTCCTGTCCCACATATAGATTTCTCAGGAGATAGATAAGGTGGTCAGGCACTCCCATATCTTTAAGAACTTGCCATAGTTTGTTGTGGTCCACACAGTCAAAGGCTTTTGCGTAGTCAATGAAGCAGAAGTAGATGTTTTTCTGGAACTCTCTGGCTTTCTCCATAATCCAGCGCATGTTAGCAATTTGGTCTCTAGTTCCTCTGCCCCTTCGAAATCCAGCTTGTACTTCTGGGAGTTCTCGGTCCACGCTGAAGCCTACCTTGCAGGATTTTGAGCATAACCTTGCTAGCGTGTGAGCTGAGTGCAATTGTACGGTTGTTGGAGCATTCTTTGGCACTGCCCTTCTTTGGGATTGGGATGTAGACTGATCTTTTCCAATCCTCTGGCCACTGCTGAGTTTTCCAAACTCGCTGGCATATTGAGCGTAGCACCTTAACAGCGTCATCTAAGATTTTAAATAGTTCGACTGGAATGCCATCACCTCCACTGGCCTTGTTGTTAACCATGCTTTCTAAGGCCCACTTGACTTCACTCTGCAGGATGTCTGGCTCAAGGTCAGCAACCACACTATCTGGGTTGTCTGGAACATCCAGATCTTTCTGGTATAATTCTTCTGTGTATTCTTGCCACCTCTTCTTGATGTCTTCTGCTTCTGTAAGGTCCCTACCATTTTTGTCCTTTATCATGTCAATCTTTGCACGGAATGTTCCTTTAGCATCTCCAATTTTCTTGAACAGATCTCTGGTTTTTCCCTTTCTATTATTTTCCTCTATTTCTTTGCACTGTTCGTTTAAGAAGGCCCTCTTGTCTCTCCTTGCTATTCTTTGGAAGTCCGCATTCAATTTTCTGTAACTTTCCCTATCTCCCTTGCATTTTGTTTCCCTTCTCTTCTCTGCTATTTGTAAGGCCTTGTTGGACAGCCACTTTGCTTTCTTGCATTTCCTTTTCTTTGGGATCGTTTTTGTTGCTGCCTCCTGTACAATGTTACGAGCCTCCATCCATAGTTCTTCAGGCACTCTGTCCACCAAATCTAGTTCCTTAAATCTGTTCTTCACTTCCACTGTGTATTCATAAGGGATTTGGTTTAGATTATACCTGACTAGCCCAGTGGTTTTTCCTACTTTCTTCAGTTTAAGCTTGAGTTTTGCTATAAGAAGCTGATGATCAGAGCCACAATCAGCTCCAGGTCTTGTTTTTGCTGACTGTATAGAGCTTCTCCATCTTTGGCTGCAGAGAATATAATCAATCTGATTTCGGTATTGCCCATCTGGTGATGTCCATGTGTAGAGTCGCCTCTTGTGTTGTTGGAAAAGAGTGTTTGTGATGACCAGCTTGTTCTCTTGACAAAACTTCATTTTGAACTCCAAGGCCAAACTTACCTGTTGTTCCTTTTATCTCTTGACTCCCTACTTTAGCATTCCTGTCCCCTATAACGAGAAGAACATCTTTCTTTGGTGTCAGTTCTAGAAGGTGTTGTAAGTCTTCATAGAATTGGTCAATTTCAGCCTCTTCAGCATCGGTGGTTGGTGCATAAACTTGGATTGCTGTGATGTTGAAAGGTCTGCCTTGGATTCGTATTGAAATCATTCTATCACTTTTGAGATTGTATCCCAGTACAGCTTTTCCCACTCTTTTGTTGACTATGAGGGCTACTCCATTTCTTCTACGGGATTCTTGCCCACAATAGTAGATATGATAATCGTCTGAATTGAATTCGCCCATTCCCGTCCATTTTAGTTCACTGACGCCCAGGATGTCAATGTTTATACTTGCCATGTCTTGTTTGACCACATCCAGCTTACCAAGGTTCATAGATCTTACATTCCAGGTTCCTATGCAGTATTCTTCTTTGCAGCATCGGACTTTCCTTTCACTTCCAGGCGCGTCCAGATATGAGCGTCCTTTCAGCTTTGGCCCAACCACTTCATTAGCTCTGGTTCTACTTGTACTTGTCCTCTGCTCTTCCTCAGTAGCATGTTGAACGCCTTCCGACCTGAGGGGCTCATCTTCCAGCATCATATCTTTTAGCCTTTTGTTTCTGTCCATGGAGTTTTCTTGGGAAAGATTGGGAGTGGCTTGCCAGTTCCTGCTCCAGGTGGATCGCGTTTAGTCAGAACTCTCCACTATGACCTGTCCGTCTTGGGTGTCCCTGCACGGCATAGCCCATAGCTTCTCTGAATTACTCAAGCCCCTTCGCCACGACAAGGCAGCAATCCATGAAGGGGTGTAAATAATAGCACGCTTTAAAGTGATTTTCGTATATGGCTGCAAGCACTATAGGCACCAGCTAACAGAGTGGTTTTAATAAAGCGTTAGCTGGCTGCCTCACTCCCTGAACATCATTAGGTTCCATATGGCAACTGTAAAAACAAGAGAAGGTCTGCCTTTTACAGAAAGGATCAAGCCACATGTATAAATTATCCATTGTATTGAGGAAAGAATGATGATGGTAGGTAGCTCTGCTAATACAGTAAAAGGGGCAAAATAGTTTTATTTGATCCATCTAAGATTTCAAAAGCAGCAAGCACACAAAGCTTGGAAATGTTGCTTTTTGGGACCATAGCTCTCTTGACTGGGGGATTATGGGAGTTGTAATCCCCAAAACTCACTTTTTAAAGCTCTGCAAGTCAATTATTTTGTTCTTCAGAAACCACATTCTAGCACAATGCTCTGCTCAACATGTCTAGTTCCAGCTGCTCCCAAATCTGGGTACCCAAATCTTCTCTGATTTTATCTCCCAGAAATCAGAGCCTGCACAGCCCGTTGTCAGAATTCTGGAAATGGGAGTCCAGTAGCATCCATGGACCCAAGAATCGGAACCACCAATGTCAGATGGAAATAAAGCAGTAGTCCTTCATCCAAAAAAGGTGAGGGCCCATGTTTATTTTTTTGGACATGTGTTTCCAAGATACAGTAGGACCCACTCATCCACAGAATCTGTATCCACTGGTTTACTTATCCATGGTCTGAAAATATTAGAAATATTAAGAGAAAAATCCTAGAAATATATATTTCTAAAGATGAAGTCGTAGAACAAGTAGCCATGTTAGTCTATGCAAGTATTATAGGTAAAAGCAAAATAGAAAAAAAGAAAAAAGAGAGAGAGAAAAACATGCTCTTATGCCTGGTGAAGTGGATTTGTCCATGAAAGCTCACATTAAAGAAATATGAAAGTTAGTCTTTAAGGTGCCACCACGTTCTTTTCTTTTTTTTTACTTTTTATTTTATTTATATTCTGCTTTCATCTCTAAAGTTGAAGTTACCAGAACTGGCCACTAGAGGGAGCCAGAGACTATACTACGCATGTACCCTGTTTCCCTGAAAATAAGCCCTAGTATGACTTTTCAGGATGCTTGTAATATAAGCCCTACCCCAAAAATAAGCCCCAGTTAAGTGAAACCCTGCCCTCCACCATTGATTGTGCAGCAACCAGAAGATGACATGACTGTGTTTGAATAAATGTAGATTGCTGTACATGAAAAAAAAATCCCCTGAAAATAAGCCCTAATGCATTTTTTGGGAGCAAAAATTAATATCAGACCCTGTCTTATTTTCAGGGAAACACGGTATAATGTTCACTTTTAAAATAGTGGTTGCTGTAATCCACATTTTTCAGCAGTAGGGCTTGGAACCAATCCCTTGCAGATACGAGGGCCCCTGCTGTACTAGAAAATGATTATGGATACGCATGCATAAGTTTACCATCTGGGAATAATCAAGCATTAGTTTAGATCTAGACTAGCTGTGGGCAAAGTGTAGTGAGAAAGCTGCATGTTCCCTCAAGGGCCCGAATGTGCCCCCCCAACCAACGTTTGAAAAGCTCAGAACTTCCATTAAGCCCTTTAGGGCAGGGGTCGTCAACTCCCGGTCTGCGGCCCGGTGCCGGTCCGTGGGCTTGCTGGAACTTGGCCACGGATACGGATCTTCACCTGCCCGCCCGCACACACGGTGGGCGTGTCACGCTCGCGCGGTGGGCGTGTCGCGCCTGCGCAGGGGCGTGGCGTGCCTGGGGGGGTGTCGCGCTCACGCGCATGGGCACAATCACGACAACCCCGCGAGCGAGCATGACACCCCCCCCGCAGGCACGACACGCCCACCGCACAACTGTGACACGCCCCCCGCAGGCGCGACATGCCCACCGTGCGAGCATGACACGCCCCCGCAGGCATGACATGCCCACCGCACGAGTGTGACACGCCCACCGCGCATGGAGCTCGCTCCCCCCAGCCGGTCCGCGGCCCCAAAAAGGTTGGGGACCGCTGCTTTAGGGGACACGGACGACAATTTCGCCATGTTTTGAGCACTCTCAGCACACCAGGCCCTCTCTTCAAATTGTACATTTGTAAAGTTTGTTTGTTTGTTACACGGAAAGGCATAAGGAGGCTTTTAAAAATCCTTTGCACAGAATAAATATTTCAGGCGTGGGCAGGATGCCGAAGCAGTAAATGGGTACACCATATTTTGGGTTTCTTTATCAGCATGTTTGTGTGTTCCTTATGCAATACATAGTGGGGGGGTTTGCTGTCTTTGAAGATGGATTTGAACAGAGATTAAGAAATGTAGATACTATTTTTTTTAAAAAACTACATATGAGCGGGTGTGGTAAAATAGCAATTTACGTGAGAGTTCTAAATTCATCCTGCACCAGAAAGTAGCCTCCTAAGCTTTATCTCCTGCTTTTCTCTCAACAGCTAGGAGACAAGCTGCTGGGGTCAGGATTTGGTGCTCAAATGCACAGGCAGGGTCCAGCAAATCTTTCCCACCTACCCCTTCTCTACATGAAACCACCCTTTCTGCCCTCCTTTTACATCTGTGGCATCAAGATATGTTCTGAAACAACAGTCTGCCACCCTCAAGTCCAGTGCAAGAATGCAAGAATGAAGAATGGGTTGACTTCCAGATGTTGTTAAACTGCAACTCCCACAAGCCACAGTTGGCACAGCCAATAATGAAGGATGATGGGAGAGGCAGTTCAACAACAGCTGAAAGTTCACAGGTTTCCCATTTCTCGGTTTGACCTTATGTTTTGCTTTGTGTTATGGTCTCAAGGTTTTGTGATAAGCCAGCCAGTTCTGGAGAATAAAAAATCATTAAGGAGTAGTTTTTGTGCTTCCAAATGGAACATACATTTTTCATTCTATTGTCCCTCTGAGGCCTTTCTGGAACTTGAATGGCTTGTTTTCTAATCTAATTAAGCATCTGCCCAAACTACTTGTGTACATCCAGTATTGTTTAACATTTGCTGGCTAAGATAAAAGGTTATTGCCTTGCTTACATTCTTCTTCTCTATTTTTAGTTCTAAATGGGCTTTTTCTGTTGTTTAAAATCACCAGCACCATCTGCTGAAGGAAAGCATGAAATACATATTCCCACAAGATTACCCTTTTGGCAGCTATAAGCTGGTTTCTGTACTACATTTGTTCACTTTAGTCCAGTGGTCCCCAACCTTGGGCCTCCAGATGTTCTTGGACTTCAACTCCCAGAAATCCTGGCCAGCAGAGGTGGTGGTGAAGGCTTCTGGGAGTTGTAGTCCAAGAACAAGTGGCGGCCCTAGGATGGGGACCACTGCTTTAGTCTATGGCAGATTATGAGGAATTGCACAACTGTTTTCATTCCATTTCCATCATTAATAATAATTATATGTCGTCAAGTCAATTCTGACTTATGGCAAACCATTTCAGGGTTTCCCAGGTAGAGAGTATTCAGAAGTGGTTTACCATTCCCTTCATCAGGAGTTGCCCTGTGCAGCTTGCCCAAGGCCACACAGGCTGGCCCTGCTCCCTGGAGACACAGTGGGGAGTCAAACTCCCAACCTCTGGCTCCACAGTCAGATACCTAAACCATTGAGCGATCCAGCCAGTGTCTTAATCATTACCAAATTATTTTTTAAAGGGAATGGAGCTTGGGAATTTTGAGTAACCATCCACTGGGCTGAACTGTTAGTATGAAATCCCCATCTGTACAATTGGAGTTAATAGTGACCATCCTTAGTGGTTAGTAGAACAAAGCTTACAAAAGTGATTTTTTAAGATTATACTTCCCAGAATCAGCCAGCTAGTAGCCATGCTGGCTGGACTGGAAAAGTTACCTTTCTGGACGATAACTTCCAGAAACCCATGTTGTAGTAATGATTTAGGGGAGGGGTTTGCATTAAAAGGTGACTTTTCCAATCTCTGGTAACTCATCCTGTGGCATTTACCTTTCCCTTATTGGTATCACTGAAGCCACCAAGGACTCCTCTGCTTCATATTCAGCATTCTGAATATGCGTGAGGCTGCGTGATTCTATCAGTTCACTATCGGGTACAACATTGTGCTATTAAAACCTCTACATTTGTTGGAGATCACAGTTGGATGTGTGTAAAGAGTTAATTTTTTTTTTTTTTAAATCTCCTCTCTGTATTTTACAGGGATGTCAAAAGGGATAAAGAACATTCCGACCACGCCCAAGTCCTCAGCACTTTAATACTAAGAAATACAATCTGAGGTTCAGACAGATAAACTGTAGAGCTAAACCCACTATATAATGCATCAAAGGGTGTTGTCAAGAAACTGGAAAACAGAGTACTGTATTATGGTTTCAGTTGCCCTTTTGAAATACAGGGCTGTCAGCTTGTGCCTGGGATGAGCAGGCCTGGAGAGGGCAGAGAAAGTGCTTATTAATTGGGAGGCCATACCATCTGGCCTAATCACTGTGAGAAGGAATCTCCAAGGCTCTCACTTACTCCTTGGTACAGAGCTCATTAGCAAAGAATGGTTTAAGCTGAAGAGAAGGGAGGGGGGAAAGAAGTTACTTTTGGGTAGTTACTTATTTCCTCAAGAAGAGTCAGGGAAATTTGATGCCTGATTAGAGCATCCTCTCGAAAAGTCTAGAAGGTGGAATGATGGGTACAAAAGTGAGGGAAATTACTTAGTTTTAGCTTTGTCTAGGATCTCTAAGGAGACTGCTATGATCATCTGTTGCTTTGCTGCCTGACTTATTACTCTGTGTATGCTCTGGAACCATGCTGACATTCTACCACTATGCAATTATTAGTTTAGGATAGTTAGCTGTATTGTTTTCTTGTGGGAACTCTTCCAGAAGTATTCTTGCCCCAAGCCTTTCTGAATGCTTATTTGCTCCACAGCTTTTTTACTGTTTTTGTGATTTTTTAAAAATTGGTTGGAAACTTTACTTTTTTGCCTTTTCTTTCAATGTTTTTAATAAAATATAAAATTTTACAACAGCTTGGTTATTTTTAGGAAAGGGGGGTTTGGTACTAAGGAAGGCCTTGCTTTGATCACCTACTGTATGCTTTTATATTTTGTGGGTATTTTGACATTCCTACCCTGTAGGTTGGCCTAAAGGTCAAAAGTACTTAAAATTCTTGATTTTTTGTAACTTCCTGGAGCACTGAGTCATCAGAGTGATTCAAGGTATTAGTAAGGGTACCAGGCAGGAAGATTATCTCCAACTATCAGCACATCGGGGCCTCCTGGAGCTTACCCAAACCAGAAAAGTCTGGACAGTGTGTCTTGAGTGGTTAGTGTTGGCCTTTCTGACTCAGCTATAATCTTGACAGATGCCTTTTGCCTCTTTTCAGAAGCTTTCCTGCATTTATCTGAACAGGTATTTATTGGGATTCAAGTTCAACCGTAAAAGGCCAGTCTCCTCAGTATTAATATTCATGTTATTGTATGACATAGGTTCTTACATCCTTTGGCAGTGGTCCCCAACCTTTTCCGAACCACAGACCGGTTGAGGAGGTGGGGTCCGTACACCGGGGCGTGCGTGCATGTTGGGGGCAGATCTGCCTCCACGGCCCAGTCCTGTGAAGGCCACGAACCGGCAGCGGGGACCTCTGCTTTACAGCACAAGCTTCAGTGAATATACCTGTATATCAAAGAAGCTATCACCCCACTGTTAAATACTGACTTTCTTAATAATCAACCACAATCTCTGTATTTTGATGCCATGTACAAATATTTGGCAGGTTTTCTCTCTCTCTCTTGTCTGAGGAAGTGGACTTCTCTGTGAAAGTTCAAATTAGAATGTAAGTCTTTAACGTGCCACCACTTTTGTGTCTTTTTAAATTTGTTGTTTTATTATTTTGTTTTTACCAATAATGTCCAAACTTGTAAACAGTAATAAGAATTTCCTTCTTACAGGGTGAGCATCCATTGCAACATCCTGTTGCAGGTTCCACGTGTAGTAGCAATAAGTAGTAATAGCAACGCATATAATATTGTTTCCTTTCAACCAATTATAGATACGAGTCTTAATCACATGAAAATCATTGCCATTGATTTCTTTGGAGGTCTGAATTATTTTTCTTCTCAGAAATCTAGTCGTGCTAGCACAACGTAACTTGAGATCGCTGTTCTTAACAGCAGGAGAACCAGTCGTCGGGATGATGGGAGTTGTCCTCCAAAACCATGTAGTGGGGCACATGTTCTCCGCCCTTGCCACAGAAGCCGCCAGGTGGGAGCGGGACCGGTGGGTGCAAACTATCTAATTAATTCAGTCGTGGCACATCACTGTCAATGCGCCAAATATCCACAGCTTTCTGGCTGCGACAAGCCCACACATGCACTATTAATGAGAGGGGGGGGGAAATCCTCCCACGAGCCCAACAGGGTCGGCGCAAACCAATGACGACAGAGGTAGACACGTTTAAACAAAAAAAAACTTATAAGGAGGAGGAGCAGCAGCAGAGGTTGATCACGTGGCACATGAAACTGCGTAGAGATTTGGAGTCGCGCGTCCGGTAGGCGGGTCTTTTCTTTCAAGCAGCCAATGACCGATAAGGATACCAACGGTGAATGGACTGGAGGGGGTGGCTATTGGAGGGCTGTTCGGAAAGCACGCCGTCCGCGCTCTCTTTTCTTTTTAACTCTTAAGTGGCACACCGGTTAGCTTCTTCGTTCGCCCCCCCCCTTCCCGCCGGCCCGGCTGTTGTGCGCGTGCGCGTTACTGCGACGCTCCTTCTGCCTTTTTTTTGCCTGTGCCGCCGAAGGTAAGTCGTCGCCTGGTGCGGGCGCGTGCGGCGCCGTCGCCTTCCTCGTGCCGGCCGTTGAAGGGAAGCCAAATTAGCGGTGTGGGGAGGTGGCGGGCAGGCAGGCGCGCGCTGGGGCCCGCGTGAGGGAATGGCCTTGTGAGGAGGGAGGGGGGGAAGAACGGGGTTTCCCACCCACCCTCGCCGTTCAGGGAGCGGGAAGAGCCGCGGGCCGGCCGAGACCGGCTTTGAGGGCATCAGGTGCCCCTTCTCGGGCCCTCTCCTCAGCCTCCCTGCCGCCTTTCCGACAAGGCCCAAGCGGGGCTGGCCGAAACCCAGTTCCCCTCGGGGGGGGGGGGGCGCGTCGCTTGGCTGGCTGGGGAAGAAGGGAAAGAGAGAGAGAGAGGTTGAACGCCTTGAGCGCCGCCGGAGTCCGTCTTTCTTCCAAGGAGCTCGAGGCGGCGTAGGCGGAAACGGGGTGGGGTGGGGGGATGTCCGTCCATGAGGTCTCTCATTCAGCCCAATGGAGAAGCTCCTGCTCGCTTTGCTTCCGCCCCGTGAATTGATCAAGGGGCATCAAACGGATTCCCGAGGAAAGACGAGACGAGATTTCCCCCTGCTCTCCTTTTCATGGGTTTTAGAAAATAAGGGGCAACCCCCCCCCCCTTTTCCCTGATTCTTTTCCCTGTTACTGTTACGGCTCTCTGGGCAGCCCCGTGCCATCTGTAACGTTTGTCTCCTTCCCAAGGTAGCTAAAATATAAAAGCTTAGATCCAGTCCCTTGAATCAATTGTTGAATGGTGAGTCACCACTTATGGAACTCGTGTTGGTTCAATAGGTCTGCTGTAGCAGAGGTTACCAAGTGGATTCGGCCCAATTAAATTCCTCCTTTTTAAAAAAAACAACAACTTTATTTTATTTTTTAAAATATGCAATATATAGCAAACTGACAGTGTTGTAACTGAATATAGGAATGTATTCTCGAAGGCTTTCACGGACGGGATCCCATGGTTGTTGTCGGTTTTTTTGGGCTGTTTGGCCGAAAGACCTTTGGAACACGGCCAAACAGCCCAAAAAACCTACGACAACCATGAATATAGGAACTTTGTATAATCACACAGAAAGCAACACTGTACATAATATAATTATCAATATTTGTATTAGTTCAAGAGATTTTTCCATAAGTCCACTTGATTTCTCAGTGGCTGTGGTTCTGAAATGTTCATGTTTGTGTGGCTTATCAAAGGAAACCATATTTGATTAAGCCACCATGAGTGGTTTCTCATAATATATAAAGTATAGTGGAACTTGGTTTAGGCTGTGTGTAATTTGGATGGCTGACATGTACTGGTCTGCTTCATTCACCCCTCCTTCCCAACGATAGTCTCTGCAGCTTCATACAAAAGGTTAGAGAAACCTGAATTTGGGGCAATTTCCTAGGGTGAGGAAATTGCCCCAAATTGGGCATAAGCATAGAACTCCCATTCGTGGAAGGAAGATCCTGAATTCAGCCTAGTATTAGGACATACTGGCTGAAATCCTGTTGAGGTTGGCATAAAATGCAGTTATACCTGAGAAACTGTATAGGATATTACGCCCAGGCACTGTACATCATGCAGTTTGATTGTGAAATCAGTTGTGTGATTCACAGTGCAACTGTTGTGCAGCTTGTCTATGGAAGCCATTTGTAAATATCATGTCTGCCTTTGCGCAGTTTTCTCTACTGCTTGCATAACTTACACAACAGAGATGGGGCCAGCCTGGCCTCTTGTGGGAGGGAGTTCCAAAGTCTGAGAGCAGCAACAGAGAAGGCTCTAACCTTTGTCTCCATGAAAAGTACCTGTGACAGTGGTGGGATGAGAGAAAGCTTTCTGAGCATCTTAACACCTGAGCAGGCTCATAAAGAGAGATGCAGTTCTTTCTTGTAGCCCCTGTCGCCTGCTGCTTTCCTTCTCCCCCTCTCCCTGACTGGGTTGAGATGTATTGCTTTAACCACAACATAGAGTTTGAGTTTATTAAAAATAATGATATTTTACTCTTTTTTTACTAGCGGCAAATATGTGAACGTTGGACTGCTCTTTTACAGTTTTTTTACAATGGTTTTTTTTACAATGGGGCTACTCAGTGTCAGTATTCAATTTCACAACCCTGTTGTGTTTGCAGAGTTAGTGGAAATCTTGGAATTTTCTTAATTGTGCAGATTACATTGTACAGTAGGGAATGCTCATATTTTTACATAAAACACGTGCATAGGGTCAAGGAAATTAATGTTTATCTGCAGAATGTCTTGTAAAATCTGTGTTTGGGTAAAATATTTGTGTTACATACTTATGTAAAATCTGTAAAGTAACTGACTATTATAATTTATAATATGTGCTAGAACATATTTCATGCTATGGCTGATGAAGTTGATTTCACCACTGGAGATGCTGGTGCTTCTGCCACCTACCCAATGCAATGTTCTGCACTCCGCAAGAATGGCTTTGTGGTGTTGAAGGGGCGCCCCTGCAAGATTGTGGAAATGTCTACTTCCAAAACTGGCAAGCACGGTCATGCAAAGGTATTCCTCTTTTCTCCCCCCATTACCCAAATGTTGCCTTTCTATGAGTGTTATTTAATTAATGCTAAACATAGGCATTGGTTGCATTAGGTGTAGAGTCGGTCTTACATGATTTGGCACTGCTTGTGCTTTCCTTTCATTGTAATCCTGTTAGTCTGTTCTCATGCACTGTTTCTGTTTATGGTGTGTCCTCCTGCATGAGGCGAATGCTCTAGTTTAGAACACCTCTCCCTCATCCCACTCTCCAAGGTAATGATGCTTCTCTGCTTGATTTCATCTCACCAAATTCATTCTGAGAAGGTGGTAACTCAGAAATAGGAGATTTGGATGAGGACTAGACATGGGGAATTCATCTTCATCTCCCAAGAAAGATGAAGACGAATCTTGTTGGCACAGGTGGCTGGCCCGATTAACACCCGCCCCCAGAACCCACCGGTCCACTTACCTCACGGCCCGTGTGGCCAGCATCATTGACAGCGTGCCAGTTGTGGCAGTAGCCCAGGTAGTGCTGCCCCACCTCCCTGCTCGGATGGCTACTCTGTCAAGGGGGCAGGATGATGAGTCTCCCTGCTCAGCCACTGAGTGGCCATCTGAGCAAGGAGACGGGGCAGTGCCAGCTGGGCTACTCCTGTGATTGGCGCACAGTCGATGATGCTGGCTGTGAAATAAGTGGACTGTCGGGTTCTGGGGGTGAGTGTTAATTGGGCCGGCCACTTGTGCCAGCGAGATTCATCTTCATCTCCCCTTGGAGACGAAGACGAATCTCCCATGTCCAATGAGGACAGTTAACATTTCACTTCAAAAGTTGTGTCTATGCACATTTATCTCATCTAGATAGATAGGCAATGCAGTTTAGTTTTATGTTGCTGCCTGACTCCAGATGCAGTATTCCCTTCAGTTGAAACAAGGACTCTTGCGGCACCTTGGAGACTAAAAAGGTTTTATTTAACATAAGCTTTCAATGTGTCTTTGTATATTGCCATAGGACTCTATGTTGATTTTTTTCTAACAGACTAAAATAGCCACCTCCTGAAAATGGTCATCAGTGGTAGACTAATTTTTAGTATCAGTCTGGTCTTATGGACATTGTTGGTTTTTCACGGTAATTCTCTGCCACTGAAATTGCAACAGTAGCATGTTTTACTGGAAGCCTTAAGATACATTTTATTAGTACTAATCTGGATTGGGTAAAATGGTTAAATAAAGTAAATTACTATATTTTTCTGTGTATAAGACACCCCCCCCCCCACTTTTCTAACCCAAAATTTCTTTCTTTTCAAAAAGCTGCTTTCCCCCTCGCAAAAAGTGGAGGGGGAAAGCAGCTTTTTGCAAATAAATGAGGGGAAAGCACTTCCCCCACAAAAAAATGGAGGGGGAAAGCAATTCCTCCCCCCTCCTTACTTCCGTGTATAAAACAACCCTCAATTTTTCCTCTAATTATTTTAAGAAAAAGTGTCGTTTTATACACGGAAAAATACGGTATTACTTTTTCTTAATCCAGTACTTGTTCAAGTTTTAGTCTTCTAGTGGAAGTGTGTTAACTACTAATGACTCTACTAATGACTCCCTCCAATACAATTTAAACAAAAATAAATTAAAGTAACAGAACAGAGGTAAAAATGTCCTTTTACATAATGTTCTTGGCAAACTAAACATGTAACTAAATATTCCTCTAGGTCCACTTAGTGGGTATTGATGTGTTCACTGGTAAAAAATATGAAGATATCTGCCCTTCTACTCATAACATGGATGTGCCAAATATCAAGAGAAATGACTATCAAGTAAGTATAGAATTTGAGTGTCCATCTGGTTTAGGGAACCTAGACCCTTTGATGTTTGACTGTAAAGCTCATTGACCATGACCATTGGACATCCTGCTAGGGCTTATAGAAAGTGCAGTTTACCAATATCTAGAAGGTTGCCAGCTACTACAATTGACAAGAAATCTACTTAAGTTGTGATCTTCAAATGTGGCCATTTTGCTAGTCTTAGGAACCTCTTATTCAAAATCTCATCTCAATGTTTGTTTTATTTAAACTCTGCCTTTCTCCCAAAAATGGGATTCAGGGCACCTAATAATAAAGAATTAATAAAAACAATTACGATTGATTCATAAATAGAACAGGCTAAAAGTAAACAAAATATATCAACAGAAGAAAATTTCTCCTGTATCAAACCCTTTTCTGTAGCGATCCATCTTAAACTGCCAAAGGTCTGTTCACATACCTGCTGGTGGGAGGATAACAGGGCCAGGCTAGCCTCATTCAGTAAGACATTCTGTAGCGGGGGTGACTGAAAGACAAGAGTTCTTTAAAGATTTCAGAGCAAGGATGTATTTATAATTGCGTTTATTTTATTTTTTTCATTTCTATCCTGTCTCCTAAAAAAGGAATCCAAAGTGCTTGTATTGGGAATATTGTTCCTCAGGCCCAAATTGTATAAAGCTTTTTTCGGTCAAAGTTGTTGCTTCAAATTTTGCTTAGAAGCAGATCATCAGCCAGTGAATCCCATTCCTCTGTCCCATTGCATCAAGTGTGTTGTGTGGGCTAATGGATTTATAATTATGCCAATGTAATATTTCAATATAAGCTTGATCCTGAGCACTGTAGGATGAGGTGCTTGTGTGAAGGGAAACTAACAAAAACTATATCCAGGGCAAAAGTGAAATTGAATATGAGAAATATATTGGTGGAAAGGAGACACTGCCTACAAATTTAAAATACTTGTAAACCGTGTATTGTTAAGCACTGTATTTACACATTCTGATTACTTTACTGTAGAACACTAAGTGATTGTACATGGTCTGTTTATAGTGACCAAAAGTCTTTGCTTAAATTATGCCAGCATAGGGAAGATAGTGTCACCAGCCGGGTTGATTGAAGCAGGAACTCTTTAGTTACCAGCAATCTAAATATAAACTGTCTTACAAAATTTTCTGCAGCTGATCTGTATACAGGATGGCTACCTCTCTTTGCTCACAGAAAGTGGTGAAGTTCGAGAGGATCTGAAGGTGCCAGAAGGTGAACTGGGCAAAGAAATAGAGGGAAAATACAACGCAGGTGAAGACTTCCAGGTAAAATTTTAGTGGATGAAATATGGTGACCATATTGGTTTTGTGCCGATTCAAGATATCTTGACAGGGTTTTCCGTTGCTTTTCAGAATCATTTTATGAAACTTGCATTATCTTACAAAGCTTTTAAAATGGGGATTGATGATGACAAGTGAAAGAAATATAAAGGGACTTTCACTGCAAGCCCTATTATCCTTTCTATGAAATGGGGATGTGTCCTTAGATTCTTTCATTCCTGTGTTCATCATATGCTGCAAGCAGCCAGGGGAAAATGATATAGCTGCATTTGTTTAATGTTTTGTAGCTTAGGCATGAGTTGCATGTGTATCTGGAAAAACTTTGGATACTGCTTCTCTACCTTTCAGTTGCCCAGGAAGATGTGGACCTGGCCTCTCGGGGCTGTTCTTGTAACATCTATTGTTAGAGAGTAAGGATACCTGATGCAATCTTAGACTACTGTTTTAAATATTCCGTATTCAGATTGACCTAGAGTGGTAATGTTATGATATTTAGGTTCCACTGAAATGGCAATACTAAATTATCCAGATAAACATTTAGATCTGTGTTTTGCATTGGTTTTTAGCTTTCTAATATTACTAGGAAGTGCTATTGTATTAGACAGTAGTTTTTTTGTTTTGTATTACAAGCTGCTTTTGCTGTTTTCTGTTTGCTGTTAAAGGGGATTTAAAACAAATACTGGTTTCGGAATTCAAGTAGCTCTGAGCTACTGCCATAACCTAACAATGTTTGTTTCTTTCTCCTGTAGGTGTCCGTAATGTGTGCAATGAGTGAAGAATGTGCTGTGGCCATAAAGCCTTGCAAATAGGACCATCTAGACTTGAGCAGCTGCTTGGGTCCCAGCAATCACGGATCTTATATTTTAGTTCTGATTATCACCAAAGCTACAACCTTCACTAGCAACCTCGTGTCTTTGTTTGAAAATTAGCGCTGGACTAATGTTGCAAGCCATTTGGCGATACTAGAATTGCTGAAGCTCAAGTGCTTACAGGAATGGCAAGGCAGTCAAAACTGTCATTTTTAGATGGTGAGGTATTAAAAACTAGTATGCTTTGCTCGACTGAGGCTATATAGCAGTGCCAATGCCAAGATAGAACTAAGTTTGGGTTTAAATAAGAATAGTGTGTAAGTACAACATTTTAAACAAATGAAAAGAACCATTTTATCTTAAATATGGTGTAATGTGGCTTGACTAACTTGCATATAGCCATTAAGATAGGGGGAAGGGAACTCATGGAGTCAAAGTTTTGCCAGTATAATGACCATGTACAACAAAAATGTACATCTCTGCAATCTTACTGGCTTACTCTTAATGTGTCACCATTTGCCTGTGATGCAAACATCCAGAATATTGGGTGCTTTCATACTCTGGTTAATAGTGCTCAAATGTCTGATGGGGGAAGGGTGGGAGGGAAATTCACTAGAGGCCTTTGATTTCAACATGGAGTTCAGCTATTCTTCAGTTTAAAAGAAGGGCATGCCTCAAGTGTTTCAGTGTTAAGTATACCTGTTACGGATTTTATCTCTTTAGTTTTGTAGCACAAGTAGACCTTTGTTTCTTTATCGAAATTTGAGCAAAAATGCACATGCTGGGAGTCCTTAGAGAGGCTAAATTTGAATGCTGTTTCACTCTACTGGGTTTAGGCCATGAGTTGTTTTTGTAAAGAACTAAAGCAGAGTGCTCTGTCAAATGCATAGGGTTACTCTGACTCAAAATCCTCTCATGCAGGACTTGGTTGTAGAGAACAGGTAAATACCTAATCACTCATAGATGTACTGTCTGCATGATCTTCCACTTGCGAGCTCATACTTCTGCTTAATTAGCATTTGGGGGGACCTAATTACTTAAATTTGCCTTAAATGTTGGTAGCAACTGACAAACTTGAACTAGTTGACTGGTTTATTAAAATGCATAGTTCACTATTGGCAGTTCTTATGGGTCAAAGAAGAGGGTTTCTGAGCTTCAGTTAGGAGTATGGTTGCCCATGGTCAATGACATTAGACTAAAGGTATAAATATACTCCCATAAGGGTCTTTCAGTAGGCTCTAGATTTAATTGAGCAGTATCTATGCAGAGAAAGGGCACAAAACAGATTGGTTTGGCAATAAACACTCTTGAACAAAGCACAGACTTGGTATAATGATAAATAACTACATGTTTCAAGATTCAGGTCTACTAGAAAGCTAAAGTATTTTAGCATATTAAGTTACCAATTGTATGAGTGTTGCTGTATAGTTGATTGTCAGTATTCATGGTAGGGATGGGAGAACCAAATATGAAACATAGACTCTTTATCTAGTATTTTTAGTCATGGCCAAATGTTTTATAGCAGCTATTCACTGTGCCTAAGCAGTTCAGATAATTACTGTTGTCCCACTATCTGAAGCAATCTAGTAACATCTTACTGCTTGCGTAAGATGTATGCAGTTTGAATGCATTGGGGTAACTGGCTTATGGAAATAAAGGGATTCTGTATTCCTTCTACTCCACCCTTTTTGGGAAAGGTGAAATCTTAATTTCAACTTGACATTTAACAGCTTGGATCTACAAGATATCAAGGCTAGATGGGAAAGGTAGCATCTGCTAGGTAGGTCATATATAGGACACCATTTGGTATACAGCTGTGCAGTCTCATTATTTTATCATTAAAACTACAGTATTTACAATAAGACAACAATAAAGCCATTTCACTTTGTAGAGGGCAGTCTGCTACAAATCCACTAGGTTTACAATAAACTTTGCTAATAAAAGACAAATGCTATATCTTTCAGGTTCTTTAAGCTATTTCAGGGTAATCATGTTTCTCTAAATCCACTTTTAAAACACTTTGTTGGGGGGAACAAATTACATTTAGTTTACAGGAACAGACTCAAACTCTTTGAACAAGCTGTAGACTAAAATGAAGGATAAACGGCTTTATCCTGCTCTTATTATGTAATGGTGCAAGATTTATTTTGGGTCCATGGATGTTTTTGTTCAGTGTGCTGTAGGGTTTTTTTTTTTGTCTCAAATGTTAGAAATTTCTATTTTAAACACAAATATACCTGTTGATGTGTTGTCTTGTGTCTTTGTGTTCAACAAAACCACTGCTAGTTGAGCCATGACTTGAATATACTCTTCTCAGGGCTGCTCTTGTGAAGAATTAAAAGAGCTTGAGTTGATTATTTTAACAAAGCTGCTTGAAAGTCTTACAGGGTTTTGTATTCCATGGATTTATAGCATGCCTATGATGCAAGTAGAATTCTAGTATATTTGAATGTTAGTCTAAAGCAGCCAAACATTTTAACCAAGCTGCTTTTGTGACTAGTTGACATAATTTGACTGCAGTAAGCTTTAAATATTGGATCATCATGTATCTGAGGACTTTAATAAAACAAGCTGTGCATAAATGTTCCTTTCTGTGTAAAGTACAAGACTGTCAAATGTTATAATGAACCTGTTTCAACAGAATAATTCGTACACTGATCTCTGTGGCTTTTTACTTACATTGTGATATCTAGGCTTTGTAGGACTGAATTCTCATCAGTGACTGTTACATTGAAAACTGGACATGTTACTGTAAACAAACAAGGAACAGATTTTTGTATTTGTCACGTGGATGTTCAGATACGTATGCAATTTACCTACTGGCTAGTAAATGGGTGCACTGCTCATTGAGTGACCTTGACTTTAAAAGAAAAACTTGAAAGGTTTGTACTTTTTTGCATTTCTGTAACAGTAAGGTATTCATGTGTTATAAGAGTTCTTGGCTTTTAACTCTTTTATTGAAATGTTGAGTTAAGATCTGGGTTATGGTAATGAGAATAAAGTTTAAACCTAAAGGCAACTTGTCTTGCTTTCTCTGCTACCTGATGTGCCTGGTCCTACAAATGTACACTAGTGCCAAATGTACACTAGTGCTCCACATGTACCAAAAGGATGCTGCCACAGTAGTTCTCATTTAACTAACACGCAAGCAAATATCTTCCTTGTCTTTTCAGGAAATAATAGTAAAAGACATTGTGTAGGTGTAGAGAATGTGATTGATCATATACACTTGCCAGATAAGGGAGCTTTAAAAAAAAAGGACTGGAAACAGATTTTTCTTCACAACTTTCTGCCTGCTGTGTTGAAGGTAGTTTAGGAGAATTGGTGTCAAAACCTGAGCGGCTTTCACAGACTTGTTACTTGAATATATTGAAAATGAGGGCCTGTGTCTAGGGTTGACTCAAGACTAACCCATTGTGGCCCGTAAAAGCTTATGCAACAGTCCGCTTTTGTTATCTTTGGTCACAATAGCATACTAATTGAGAATGATTTTTGGGATCAGTGAGGCTGAAGAAGATACTATGTATATAGTCGTAATTTCTGATCTTCTCCATTCTATCAGTATTCAGAGTGATTTCCAATAATACCATAAACTATAAGATGCTGTTCTGTAGCAAAAAGTAAAATGCGGAACTACAACCCAGAGACTGATAAAAATTTGGTGGAACAGCGCAGCTTTTATTAACTCCAAAGACTGCTAACCTCCCTGTGAGATCCCAAGCTGTAGCACAGCCATATAAAAGACTCCCTTAGGTCTCCAGGTGATAAGAGACATAATAGAACTTAAGATGAAGCACATGAGCATTGGGCTGGTTCATATAGGTCAAGGCAATTTTTCCAGTGTTCATAAATTGTGTTCTTCTACCAGACTTTGGATGTCATTATTTGCCTATTTTGACTTTGGATGTGGCAGCTCCAAATGTGATACATTCAAACTAGCCTCCAAGGTTTCCAATAAGTTTCTTCCCGCGCTATTTTTCCTGTTTTAGCTTGAATTATCAACTGTAACAATCTTAATTTTTCTCATTACATGCCTGAGGAATTCTAGCCTCCTGCATTCTGCATTCTATTATTTTGTCATCTCAATCCAAGAAATTCTTAGGTGATTCAACAATTTTTTGATGGATTATTGTAATTCGTCAGACGATTTAACTCAACATGGCACAAATAAATTTTAAAAAAACCTTTTTATCTCACTGTGTCTGTTAGTCAGTTTATCAAGCAAGGTATTGGCACTGAAATTTTATTTTATTAATATGCAATTTTCTTTTTGCATTTCTATTCATCCTGGCTCTACAGATTTCAGTCATGCACCCTTTAGAGTTTCTCTTATACTAGGATTCAACAAGACTTTACATGCCCACACATGCTTTAATAAAGCACATCAATAGCAGGATACCCTTTGTCAAGAGTTAAAATGATTTATATGCTGGTTTTTTTGGATTCTTTTTCTTCATCCTGCATGCATATAAATATACTATATGCAAACAGCCTGTGCACCATGCAATAAAATTGCTCCAAACCTTTTAGATTTTAAGACTACTGATTCTGGTACAACAAACAGACTCATGTGCTATCAACCTTAAATTGGTAAGAATTACAACTGGCCCTGCCCTATGCCCGCTGTGGTAGTGTCCCTACAAAATTGGTAGTTGGCATCCAGGCATGAAAAAGTTCTCAGCCTGTGATTTAAAGGCACAGTAAACCTACCTAAACATTCTATTCTAATTTGAGAGGCAACACAAAGCTACTGTCCTTGGATTTTAATTGATAGAACAAACCCTTTTTTGGTGCATCTTCTGTGTACTGAAGGTATTTGTTTTTGTCTGTCCTTTTGGCTTCTGCTTTCCCCTGTCTCTTCACTATATTTTAAAACACTGATTCTTATTCACTTCAGTTGTCCTGCACATGGAGGAATTGGAAGAGGAAGAAACAAAACTTTTTTTTTAAGGTACAGAAAACCATTGAAGCCAAAGCAGACGTTGTGTGGTTGGTTTCCAAAGCTGTTGGGCTTCAAATCTAAGAAGCTCCAGCTAGTACGAGCAACAATAGTCAGCAGTTCGGGTAGTTACAGCCCTGGATGCCTGGGAACCCAAAATTGGGAACCGCTTAAATAGACTTAAGAGGCTGACTGTTTCCAAGATTGTTATTGTGCCATCAAGTCACTTCTGACTTACAGCAACCCTAAAAGAATTGTAAAGGTACGGCAGATGTTCAAGGCATAGTTTGCTATTGCTGCCCCCAAGGAGTTTCCATGTTTGAATGGGAATTTGAACCCAGGTCTCCTCCATCTTAATCTGACGATCTACTATGATATCCTGGCTCGCATTTTTAAGATCACACACTGATTATTAGATTGCAGTTACTTAGGTCTATGGCCAATTCCACCTTTATTTAGGCCAATCAAAATGTTAAAAAAGCATGATTGTAGAGGGACACGGAAGCAAGAGGCTACTCTTCATCCGGCAGATACAGAAAGTAAGCATGATGGGAGTTAAAAAAAAGGGGGGAAAGTGGCGCTCGTGGGGGAAACTGAGTGTTAACATCCTTCTTCTCTGCCTGTTGTTTCAGAAATGAATTGACTCCCTAAAGGAAGCCATAGCCTTGATTTGATAAGAGCTGAGCAAGGCAATGTAACGGGGCTTCTCAGCAGCAGTTTGAACACTGGAGGTTTCTTCGCATGCCTAAGAAAACTGGCAGGAAATAGTAACGGAAACCCGGATCGCGTGTAACTCTTTCCATTTCCTAGCTCTATCGTTGCTTCCTCCGTTTCACGCTATACGTAATCGCGTCACAGCTAGAGAGCTATAAAAAGAGGGCCGCGAGGGGGTTTCTTCCTTTCGCGAGGCCACGCCATCATGGCGCCGGTGAGTTCTTTGCTGGCCGGGAACGTGTTGCCAAAAGCGGACGGTCCTGGGAATTCAGCTTACTCTTTTCGGCCAAAAGTTTGGCTACCGTGGTTCTCTATAAAGCAGCGTCGCCTAGAAATCGGGGTGGCCTTTTCGGAGCCAGCCTCTCCCTCGCTTCTCCTCTTCGAAGGAAGCCCCATTGATTTCTCAGGGTCTTAATTCTTAGGAATTTCTGATCGAGCTAAATTCTTTGTTTTTGAAGGAATTTGTGTATTGGGTTCCTAGGTTTTATCCGTGTACCGCTAAGGTAGGCTGAGCTTTCAGATGACGGCTGAAATGTTAGGGTAGGGAGTTTTGGAGGTGGGTCTTCCCAGAGGAAGGATCACATATATAGCGATTTAGGAAATAATATAGCCTCCTAGTAGTTGGTACATTGAACACACACAAGGCTCCTTTCCTGGCTTTTCAGTAGGGCTAACAAGTCCGTAATCCCTAAAAAGCCTTCCTGGTACAGTGGTTAAACTGCAGTACTTCAGTCAAGACTCTGCTCGTGACTTGTGTTTCATCTGAACCGGTTCAGGTAACAGGCTCAAGGTTGACTTAGCCTTCTGAGGTTGGTAAAATGAGTACCCAGATCTGGGGGGGGGGGGGGGGCAATATATTGCCTGCATAACTACATTGTAAATCACCCAGAGAGTGCTTCAAGCACTACGGATTGGCATATAAGCAGCACAGGTTACATAATAATCTGAAGGGGATCACACATTAGGGTGAATGATACGTTGTTAATTCCTCAAGAAGCAAACATTTTTGTAGGCATAGACACACAGTTACATTGTTTCTGATGAAGTCAGCTGCAGACCATAAAACCTTAAACCAAGTAAAACATGTTAGTTTTTTTTAATGCCACAGCATTCTTCATAGAATCATGGAATAACAGTTGGAAAGGACCTGTTAGTCTGTGGAACTCCTTGCCACAGGATGTGGTGATGGCATCTGGCCTAGAAACCTTTAAAACGGGATTGGACAGATTTCTGGAGGAAAAGTCCATCACAGGTTACAAGCCATGATGGGGATGTATAATCTCCAGGCTTAAAAGGAAGGTACTTCAAAATGCCAGATGCAGGGGAGGGGTATCAGGAGACAGGTATCTGGTTGCCTCATGTGCTCCCAGAGGCATCTGGTGCTGGGGCCACTGTGAGATATAGGAATCGGGACTAGATGATCCAACAGGGCTGTTCTTATGACATATAAAGCCATCGAGTCCAACCCCCTGGTCAAGTGCAGAAATCCAAGTTAAAGTATATCAGACAGATGGCATTCTCTTGAATGCTTCTAACAGTGGAGCTCTCGCGATCTTTTGAAATACTTGGTTCCATTTCCTTGTTGGTTTTGTGGCAACAGGCCAACATGGCTGCTCCCTCACGGATATAGTTACAAGGAAAATTTTGTTTGTTTGGACATGATCATTTACTTATTTGCTACATTTATGTTTTTGCTCAATTAAGTTTGAGATAATATTTATGGCTCTCCTCTCCACTTAATCCTCACAATAATCCTGTGAGTTAAGTCTGAGAGAGAATGAGTGAACCACATTGACATGTCTCAGGCTGATATGTCATCCATCAGGCAAGAATGAGTAGGCAGATTCCTTGGTACATGTTTGTATTACGTTTGCAAGGTAGTTTATTCTGCTTTGTATTGATTTTTTCTGTCTCTTCAACTCATTTTGACAGACCATTGTAAATCCCTCCAAAGTACTTTGCATGCCTGTAGCAAGGGAACTGGTGGCTGTCATCTTGGTTAGCACAGGGATACAGTGAACCACTTTGCCAAAGCAGAAGTGGGGAGCATGGAGCCTTCCTAGTGATGAATTGTAAGACCCATCATCCCTAAGAATTCTCAGGGCTGGCTAGGGCTGTTATTAGTGTCTGCTCAACAGTGTCTGGAAGGCTACACATTCTTCACCCTTATGGAATAAGAAGATGCCTCTCAAGTCCCAAATTGATCTCAACCACAATACTAGTACTCTGGAGCAGTGGCCCCCAACCTTGGGCCTCCAGATGTTCTTGGACTTAAACTCCTAGAAATCCTGGCCAGCAGAGGTGGTGGTGAAGGCTTCTGGGAGTTGTAGTCCAAGAACATCTGGAGGCCCAAGATTGGGGACCACTGCTCTGGAGGGTTTCCTGTCTTTATTGGATCTGGCTAAATCCAGAGCTGTTTTAATTCAAGGGAAGACTCCTGTGAGTGGTATAGAGCTATGCGTACTTGACATGGTTGATCAAATTCCCTGCCTCTGCAGCCAGATGCCTCAATCACTGAAGTACAGGGGCTGGACTCGAGCCATAGGATCCCTTATAGTTCTGCACTTCTAAGATGATAATTATGATAATCATAATCTGTCCTATCCAGCTGCTTTGTGTTTCCAAACTGGCTTTGTTATTTAGTACTGTGGCAACAATAGTGGTAAGTTAGCATTTTTCATGTATGATTGGCAGTACTCAGGTGGACCAGTTATTTCACTCAGCACAAGTCAGTTTTGTACTATGAAAGCAAAAAAGCTGGTAGTGATAATTATGTGTGGAGTGTGCTGTAGTGGAAGTAGGGAAACGGTCTTGATAGTGGGCATCTGGTGTTCAATTTCTGTGTTTTACATGATGTAGGTTGTAGTTTTTTAAAATAAAACTTAGAACAAGCTCAGTTGAATGGAGAACCCATAAGTGTTTGCAGTTGTCCTGAATATCTAGGCTCAGATATCCTTAAATGAAGATCACAAATATATAAAGGATGCATTTGGTTTTCTTTCAGCAAAAAGACAAGAAGCTGAAAAAGTCAGCTTGTAAATACAGCCTTGATCTCACCCATCCTGTAGAAGATGGAATCTTTGATTCAGGAAATTTTGTAAGTACTTTTGTCATTTATTGTTCTCTGATCTGGTTAGAATGATGAAAATGGTAGCATGTACTGAACTTTGACACAGATGACACATTTTAATCCTTCAGGTTTCTTTTAATAGGAAGACAATATTTGTGGGTTTTTAATTAAATGTAATGAAATGTCATTTAACCCAACTAACCTGTGAGTAGGACCAAAATTGTAAATTCTTGACTCATTAACTCCATCTAGCCTCTACTTTTGTAATTAACCTTGTTTTATTAATAAGTGCAGACCAGGAGAGAATAAGGTTACTGATTCCTAGGTTACTGATTCTCCCACATTGGCCAGATTCATTACCTACCAAATGACTGCATAGTTCCTTAATGTTTTCTTTACATTAAGGGCTGGTTGGAATCTTGTTGGTTTTAACGTTCAGAAGCAAAATGTGGAAATCACAGCAGTTAACTAAAGCAAATCAAGTTGCAGGGTCCTGTGATGAGACGTGTGACCAGCACTTTGTTAACTTGCTACTGTAACTACCATGTTTTTGCTTTTGCATGCATAAAAAAAAACCAACAGGATTTTGACCTATGTATTGAGATTTACAGTAGGATCAACATTTTATTAACAAGAATATTGTATCTTGTTCAGCTACAATTAATTTCTTTTGTTCTGTTTGCATGATTTCATTACTTTCTGTCACTGTAATAACAAGGATTATCTGGCTAGGGTCCCTTCCCTAGTTCCAAAGCTAGGGCAACATTCCCTAGTGTTGCATTTTTGTATTTTGTTGGATTAGGAACAGTTCCTGAAAGAAAAAGTTAAAGTCAATGGAAAAACAGGAAACCTGGGAAATGTAGTTCACATTGAACGTTTTAAGAACAAGATCACCGTGTCATCTGAAAGACAATTCTCAAAACGGTAGGTGTGTTTTCTTCCATACAGTACTCTTTTTGTTTTGTTTTTAGCCTCATTCTAAAGATGTACAGTAGGATGAGCAATAATAATTGAAATGTTTCAGAAATACATTGGATCTGATGTTAGCTTTGCATTAGTGAAAAGTGCCATCTTCTGGTCTACTTAAGCCTGTGTCACTTATGAATGCTTCATCTGAAGTTGTGGGACTATGTGGAAAAGAATGGGATATGGCACAGAATATCAATGGAAGGTGCTAAGGGGAACCTGTGGCTCTCCAGGTTGTGTTAAGAGTGCTGCTCCCATTGAGCACTGGCTGTGCTGGATGGGGCTAATGGGAGTTAGAGTCCAAAAATATCTGATGGGTTCACAGCTTGCCTACTCTTTTGCTAAGGGAAGGCCATTCCCCAAATGCTATGGGGTAGTAATTCAAAGTTTTACCTTATGTCAGGCATTTTGATTTAATAATGTTAGTACGCAGTGTTACTAAGATTGATGTATCTCTGTGTTTGGAATAATGTTTTTGTCTTACTTGGCATTCCACTGACTGTTCTCAGTTCCATTCAGGAATGGATCAACCTTTCTAAAAGGATAAGAAGATAGGTGGTGCTTTTATGTGGTGGGAAGCCGAAGCAATTTGGTGTTATCCCAAGGAGTTTGACTTGTTTAAAGGAAAATTAACTGGTATCACCTGTATGTATGTTTAGGATTGGGATTTTAAATAGGTTTCCTATTACACTTTGGCAATACCTGGGCTAATTTTCACCAACTCTGATGATTAAGTATGTCTTTTATAGTACCTTATAAATAATTCTATCACATATGGTGACAGCTTTCATATAGTGGCTGTGAGCTAAATTCAGTTCTTAGTCCTAGCTAAAAGAGACTTACTAAGTCAGCATGTATGTACATACTTTTGATCCAGTGGTCTGCACTAGTTGGAACTAAGATTGGATTTCGCCCTTAGGAATCCAAAGTACTTCATATCATTAATTATAGTTCTTACGACATTTTTTCAGGATAGGTCTCATTTATCCCAGTGTAGCAGTTAGGGATGCGAGATCATAATGGCTTGCCTAAGGGGCTACCTGGTGAGTTCAGAGCAGACCTGAAACCTGCACTTAAGCACTTTGGGGTTCACAATTGAGTTTCATAGCTACTCTGGTAGCCTAGCTTTGCATAAGAGTTAGTGATTCAGTAGATAGTCACTGAGGATTTTAGAGTCATCTCAGACTGCTGTCTTGTATCTTTATAAAAAGCTTCAGCTCTGATGACGTCATGTGCATAAATTATTTGGCTTTGTGTATTAAAGGTATCTGAAGTATCTCACTAAGAAGTACCTGAAGAAGAACAACCTTCGTGACTGGCTGCGTGTGGTTGCATCTGACAAGGAAACCTATGAACTTCGATATTTCCAGATCAGCCATGATGATGAAGACTCTGAAGCTGAGGAATAAGATGCGCTTTTATGTGGAGTGTTATGTTCCTTGACTACCAGAGTGTGCAGATGAACATCTATTTATAGAATATATTAACTTATTACCAACTAAAGAACTTGTATACTCTAAAATCTTAGATTGCTGTGGGCAGCTGAGATTTTTTGCACTTCCAAGGCTTCATTAAAAGTATGTCCTGATAGACTGCAATCTGTCATTGACTTGTGAAATGACATTTCATTGAGCTTATCTTTATATACAGATACTTCTCAGTAATATATTAATGTTTAGTGTGCATATCTAGTCACCTGTAGTCAATCAGTTCTCAGTAGAACTGACCAGGCATGTTAGTTTTTAAACAAAGATTTGTCTCAATATTTGTCGTAAAACTAAATGTGTGCTGTACATGAATAAGATTACTGTTTAAAACAGGTTCAACTGGCAATAGCTGGCTTTTCTGGTTAGAAATTAATCAGAAGAGAATCATACTTTCAATTCTACCTTTTGTGTTGAGGCAAAATCTTCTTCATGTGAGTGGATAATGCCTTCTGTCTCCAGACTTAGAAATTACTATGCTTACAGTAAGAATTTCAACAGAATATTAATTCTGCAGATGGCATTCAGAAGTTCTGTTAGCCTTCACTTCACCCACTTGTGTGCAGAATGGTGGTTTGCATTCATTGCTTTCATGCTAGTGATAGCAAGTAGATACTGAATCTACTATTGAAGTAGTATGCTCCATATTTAACAACAGTAACTCAAGATCATGGACAAGGGATTCACTGACAAAACCAAAATTAACATTAGAAGGGTGTGCGGTATTGTATGCCTTCAAGTCATAGCCCATAGAAGAGTTTCAAATACCCTTTGGCATTTCTATTTATAATATACCTCAGGTGGCCAAAAGTCAACCAGGCAGTAATGAAAGGCAAGGTATTAAAATGTCTAGGCCAAAACAGTAACTTATACAAAATTGGTAAAATGAAATATTTTCTGTTTTTCTAAACCTCATCAATAGAAGGGCAAATTCCTTTCAGATGGAAATCCCACAATTGAAAAGGGGGATTGTATCACTTGTTTGCAGTATTTCTGACAATCAGTGAAATTGTCAGGCTCACATGGAGGAGGAAATTTCTTGAGAGATACTGATCCCATGTAGCTTCTGTTTTATGCATGTTGGAAATTAGCCACCAAGTGGGAACACTTTTGGTGCAGTGTGTAATGCAAATTACATGGCTGTTTCATGGGACTGTTGAGTGCTTGCCCATCCAGGTCATGCAGGGCAGAGGGCGCTCCTGATTCTTTTGAACTGGTGGGTACATTTGCAGTTTTGAACAAGCATTGTGAAGCGAGCTCAGGAAGTGCTGTCATAGTGAGCACGGCTAATCACAAAACACTCACTTTACAGAATGGTAGACAGGTGAGGCTAATGGACAAGTAACTTGTTGAAGAATCTGGAAACACTAGGAGTTGATTCTGAGTGCCAAACATGAATCCATGCTTTGAGCCTATAGTTCTCTTATTGTGAATCATATTCTTGTTTTCCAGTCATAGCTGATTTGATTCACTCGCCACAGTTACTCATTTCAGGATAACTTTCTTGCCACTACCTCAGAATGAAAACTCAGACTTTCACTTCCTCATTGAATCGGGAGGTCTTCCAGAAACCTCTTGCTCTCTGTAGCAGATGTCTGGCTCATTCTTCCCACCCAGCTGTATTCTCCCAGTCGCCTTGGCACCTTCTCTTCTACCAGATCACCCTAGCCTTTCCACAGTTACAGTAGGGGTTGGAAAAAAGTACGACCTTCTGGGTATTGTTAGGCTACAGCTCCTGTCAGCCGGACCCAATGTCAAGGAATGCTGGGAGATCGCGTCCAGCAACGTCTATGGGCTGTGCTTCACCCATCAATTTTCTTCTGTCAACGGGGTCTATTGTCCAGAAAGTTGGGAACTCTTCTGTTTAAAGCACTGATCTCCATCTGCTGATGATTTTTTGCTTCCTAAGAATGGCCCTGGATTCCTAGGGAGCCAAGTGGAATTCTGAGGAATTAAGACTAGGGGCTAGTGTGTCATTCAGGGGCCCTCAGTGGTCATTAAAAAAAAAGTGAAACATGGCTACTTTGGAAGTTTTCAGCAGGGAATTTTACTTGCGTTCACATTAGGATAATTTGCGAAGCTCTAGGATCACGTTTCTGTACCATTTACTGGCCCTTACTATATATTTTTTCATTTAAATTAGAACTTGGAAACTTTTTAAAAGAAACTTTGCAGTTCAGTGCCCAGAATTCACTTACTATACTAGAGATTTTGGCAGTTGTAACCCAAAAAAGTAATTTTTCTTTTTGTTACTTAAACAAAGGTGAGGTTGATGAAAGATCCACCCAGTGTGTTGCTGATGTTGTTTGAGTTGGAGAAAGCATGGGCACCGATAAAACCATGTTCTGACGTGCGTTTGAATGTGACTAGTAATCATACTAGCTGATTTGGGCTGCTCCACGTCTATTCTAAAGAGCAGCAAAATGGTTATCTTTTAAAGAAAAAGTATCCATCCATTCCACAGACCTCTCCCAACTTCCTGATGTATTAGATTACAAGTCCCCAAAGCCCACGATAAAATGTCTGGTTTAGTGGGAATTATAGTCCCAGCATAACCACTAGACACCATTAGTTGGGCTGGTTCAGATAATTGGTTAGAAGTCCAAGGAAACTTTGTGGCATCTTTAAGTAATGCGATAAAAGAAAATTGCATGAGGGTAGCAGTCAAATATCAGTACCCAGGACTGCATTGCTATGTTAGTAAAATCAGTCCCAAAGACAATAGAACACACACTACCATACATAGCCACTGGGAGGTGCACTAGACCATGTTCTGTTCACATGAGCCGAACAGTAGGTTGCAGTATATGCTAGATAATTATTTTAGAACAGCAGAGCTGGAAGTGATCCTATGAATCATCAGGTCCTGCCCCTGTCGAGGAGGCATGGTGTGGAATCGAACTCTTAATCTCTGGCTCCGCAGCCAAATATTAGACCACTGAGTTATCCAGATGCCAAAGACTCTCCAGCAAGGGTTTCTGAACTAAAGCCTTGATTTGAATGATACTTGGGGTTATGTTCCCAGTAGGTGTGTCTTTATTCTTCTTAATAACAAGAGCTTGGAAATAGCACATTACAGGAACTGACATTACCTGTGACATTTTATTTGAATAATGAGAGACAACTGTGTTGCTTTTAAAAACTAATAAAGTAATGTGGCTTTTTTTTTTCCAGTGTAAGCAATAACAGTTAGAGGAGTCTGCAGGGATAGTTTTTGCTAGAAGTTGAAGGCAGCACAACAGGAAGAAGACCAAATATGAGATGAATTGACTTCATAAGAGAACCACTGCCTTGAGTTTATACGAGATGAGCATGACTGTTGAGGACAGGACATTTTTGATGTCAGATATTCATGGGATCACCGAGGCAGCTTGCAACGTGGTAATTTTATCGTTTGGGGGCTATTATTTTTAGATATATATTTCTAAGAAAGATAAGTACTTTACAGTAATAAGTGGTTTTTTTTTAAAAAAGGATAATGAAAAACAAATAACTTCCTAAAACAATGTTTCAAATTTTGCCAACAGTACCAATGCATTGTTTTAGGAGATGGTATATGTGCATTGGGCATATACTTGCACATATGTGTACATGCATACAAATTCTCTTGTCTGCTGATTCCTCAGTCTGTCAACCTAGCAATCTGCTTACAAGTTCCTAGTAATTAATTTTTAACTTCTCACCTACTATTGAAAGATACTGGCTTAGTCCTTGAAAATAAATGCATAGGCTTAACTATTAGGGAATTTTGAAGAGACCCTTGTCCAGCAGACCGAGGCAAAGAGGCAGTCACGGAAGCAGCAAAATCAGGGAGCTGGACAGGGGACAGATTGTATTTGTCTTCAGTGTGGAAGGGATTGTCACTCTCGAATTGGCCTTCTCAGCCACACTAGACGCTGTTCCAAGTCCTCCATACAGAGCACGTTACCATAGTCTTTCGAGACTGAAGGATGCCTAATACTAGGCTTAACTATTAGGGAATTTCAGTTCTTCTGGGTATCTGGAAATTCTGCTGCCTAGCAGGACACAGCCTTCAGGCATCTTGTGTTCAGTTACGTTTTTGTGGATTCTTCCATGACTCAATATTTGTAGTTTCAAGGACTGTTTCAGGCAGATGTAAGTGATCTTCACCAGTAGCTAGTCTTAGTGCATCAGAATCATCTAACAAATGGTGCAGAAACAAACTCTAGAGAGAAGTATTGGTGTGACATGATACAGTATTCCTAGACTGAAAACAGGAAAGCGAGCTGGAAGTTTTTACCCCTTCTGGTGCATCTACTTTTTATTTTTAAAAAACACTTGGGTTTGGATGCTGCCAGACATACCTTCAGCACTTCCAAAATAAGACTGAAGTGAATCTGAGTCTGCTGGTAGATCTCTTGCTAGTTTGCAAATGACTATCAAGTATTTTTGGTTCCCAAATTCTTAAAAACAGGAGCAGTAAAGTTACTCTTGTCCATTCCAAATTATACTGCTTGGTGGTGACCAGGTATGAATTTTTATGCTCTGCTCAGTTCTGGCACTCAGAAAAGATTCTCACAGTTCTTTCATTTCTTGTGTATTTCTTTTATACCAGGTTTTAGTTAGTGTATCTCAGAGTTCTGGTTTCTTTAAAGTATGTCCTGGAAACCCGGAATCTGCCCACTGCTATTTTACAGGAACAACTAACTAGTTACAAAATAGTGAGTGAGTCTTGAGGTCTTCAAGCTAGACATTAAATAAAACCAGGTTGAGGGTGAGCGAACCATGCAGGATGTGATGTGTCAGAGAGATTTAGGGTCAAACTAGACAAAACGTAAGCCATGCGGTTAGAAGCTGATAAAACATTTTCCCTCTAGCTGTGCAGTTCCTTCAAAGCTGTGTATTTCAGATACCACACTGGGAAACAAAGCCAGTGTTTGCTACTCAATGACAAGACACTAAAAAACAAGCTAGTTTTTTTGGCATATATTATTGTTACATGCTGTCAAGTCTTAAATGACTTATAGCAACCCTAACAAGAGTTTTCAGAGTGAGATATTTAAGGAGTGGTTTTACCAGTTCCACTCCCCCTGTCAATTTCCATGCTGAGTGGGGATTTGAACCTGTTCTCCAGAGTCCTAGTCCATCTCTCTATCCACTAAAGCACACTGGGAACTTGTGACATATAGAAGGTGAGAAACATGTGTGTTAGGATAGGTACATTTAACCTCATAACAGAGCTATGTTTCTAACCTCTAAGTATACCACCTAGTTTGACTCAAAATCTTTGCTAGATAACAGAACAGATGTCAGGTAATGCTAAAGGCTACTGAAACAAAATAACCTCTCTTTCCATTCAGCAAAAATAAAATGTAGCATTTACGCATCTGGCCCAAGTGCTGACATGTTGGTTGAAATCATGTTGCTTTTTTTAATGCACACACAAATTGTTAATTGCTGGTTAGAAGCGTGCTGGCCTTCCACATGTTTAAAAACACACCAGGATTTCAGCCACTGTGATGTAATTCAACACTGTTCCAAGTAGCTCTAGGCAGCTGCCTCTAACCATCCTTTTGATCTGGGACTGAAATCAGAATAGGGAGTAGGAGAAGCCATCTACAGGCACACATTAACAGTGGAGCCAGCTGTGGGCTCTGGCTGTTGCTGAAGGGTGTTGGGTATTGGTGCCATCCTAGGCCTGGTGGTCTCTGGGATTTCTCGGCGCTGTTTCTCTGCTGGCAGTTCCATCCCTGTCCTGCCTTTTCAATCTATATCACAACAAGACCAAAACATTTTGGTTCCTGGAACAAAGGTCAATAGAACATTCCTCCCCATGTACAGCAACTGGCTTGAGTGACAGGTGAAACTTACACTGAGACTTGCAGTGGGATAGTGTCTTTCACTACACCAGAAGCAATCATGTAAGGGGCCTGCCCAGAACTGGATGTGTGATACAATACTGCTCTGTCCTCAACAGCAGAAGAGCTGGAGAGTCTAGGAGTAACACCAAGGGGGCTGCTAGCACTTCCCACCCACATCTGACACTTGAGGCAATGACCTCACTCTGTCTAATGCTTTGTTGTTGTTTAGTCGTTAAGTCGTGTCTGACTCTTCGTGACCCCATGGACCAGAGCACGCCAGGCCCTCCTGTCTTCCACTGCCTCCCGGAGTTTGGTCCAATTCATGTTGGTAGCTTCGATGACACTGTCCAACCATCTCGTCCTCTGTCGTCCCCTTCTCTTGCCTTCACTCTTTCCCAACATCAGGGTCTTTTCCAGGGAGATTTCTCTTCTCATGGGATGGCCAAAGTATTGAAGCCTCAGCTTCAGGATCTGTCCTTCCAGTGAGCACTCAGGGTTGATTTCCTTCAGAATGGATAGGTTTGTTCTCCTTGCAGTCCAGGGGACTCTCAAGAGTCTCCTCCAGCACCACAATTCAAAAGAATCAATTCTTCAGCGGTCAGCCTTCTTTATGGTCCAGCTCTCACTTCCATACATCGCTACTGGAAAAACCATAGCTTTGACTATGCGGACCTTTGTCGGCAAGGTGATGTCTCTGCTTTTTAAGATGCTGTCTAGGTTTGTCATCGCCTTCCTCCCAAGAAGCAGGTGTCTTTTAATTTCGTGGCTGCTGTCACCATCTGGAGTGATCATGGAGGCCAAGAAAGTAAAATCTGTCACTGCCTCCATATCTTCCCCTTCTATTTGCCAGGAGTCTAATGCTTGTGCCAGCACTAACCTATATGCATTGCTGAACTCTGTATGAAACGTGCACGTACACATACACACACACACACACACACACACAAACAAACACATTTTACAGAGTATCTGGGTGTGTAGTCAAAGCTTATTTAGATCTCGTGGCACATAAAGCAAATGGATTGCATTAGATCAATTGGATTTAATTTCAATTAGGCTTTATTAAGGCAGAGTTTCTGCAAAAGAAGCAGATTTAAATTATCTTGAATTTTTTTTCACTTGGAGATTACCCAAAACAATATTGTGAGTGGATAAGCCTTCCTTTTTTGTGTGTTTTTAAAAGTTTGTTATTATTTTTTAACTATCACTGTACACCTCTTTTTTGATTTTAAGCTATCACACGTCTGACAGGAAGCCAACACAAGGCAAACATTCTGATTACATTTTACACCCTTGTAGCAAACCAGACAATATGGTCTTTGTTTTTCAGACTTTATACAGCTTGCTAGTCAGGCAACATTTGTTTAGCCCACGTGTAACACAATTTATCGTAACTCCAATGCTCTGAAAACAAAGGGCCACAGTGTTGCCTTTAATCCGCCTCTACTGATAAGGCTCACTGCAAAACCACCAATGTTGCCTCCCTTTGTTGACGTTCACATTCCCAAACTGATATTTTAACGGAAGCTTTAATTGCTTCCTGAGCCTTATTCCTGTGCTTGTCCCTGATAACAGAGTGGAATGTTTCCAAAGCCAGCTTTTCCATGGCCAAAGCAGAAGTGTCATCTTGTCACATGTTTAAATGAAACAGCAGCATCACCAGGTGGATTTTGAGTTCAAAAAAACAAATACCTTTCCCCCCCAAATCAAAATTGAATGATTAGATTGCGACATCATTAAAAGAAAACTGACCATAGCATAAGCAAATTCTATTTAGTGATTTAGTTTATAGCCTCTCTTCTTTACATAATTGGGATTCAAGGTGCCTGACAATAAGATTAAAAACAAGCAGCTATAAAAATGTTACAATATTTCAAACCTAATTAAATGTATTATAATATTGAAACAAATTTGAAGCTACCTCTTCTAAAGCTACAACTACAAAAGGCACTGAATTTAGCCAAAAAGAGTGGAGATCCATCAAACTCATGAAGAAAATTGCACAAGTACAAACAGACATCATGTTCCTCACGAAATAGAAACAAGACTACATATCCAAGGGACTTAAAGTAAAAAATCCTTACATTCCACATATGCCACAGATTATGGTGAAAGACTGTGCATGCTCTGCTTTCTGTCTCCTGTGGGAATGTTTACAATAGAACTTAACACCAGACATAGGTCACAAATTATGTAACCATACACCCAAGACTCTTAAAGCCAATGAATGTTTTGAATGTTTTACTTGTGATTTCTGTATTTCATTTCCCCCCCCCCCCATATGTCTGAATAAGTGGATATGATTTACGAAAGCTTGCATTAAAATATAATAGTTAGTCTTTAAAGTGCCACATGTTCTTGTCCTTTTTTTGTTTTGTTTTGTTGGATTTTGGTTGATTTCTTCTGTGACCCACAAACAAATGGATCACCTGTAGTGAGTGTTATGATGTCAGAGGTGGCTTGATAGACCTTGGCAAAAGTTGCAGCTGTAGCAACAGATGACCACCTGATGACACTCTACATTGCTCACACAATTTACTGTTTCTATCCTGACTCATGAGTGGAGAAAGCAGCTGATGAAGCAACCCTGAAGTACTTTTGCCATCTGTGTAGTATTGTTTCTTATGCATAAGGAATGGTGATTTTTCCCCCTCTCCCAGTAGGTGGAGCAGTGCCTCTACAATGCTGGCGATTTTTTTTTAAAACACTCAAAACTGTCTATCCCACACCTTGCAAAGAAAAAAAGGCCATGGTGTATTGAATGCAGCCCATTTCTGAATACTGTATTGTTATCAGGAGCATTACTATGGCTCTGCAAGATGTACTTTTTTGTCTATAAATGATATCATTTTTGAGAGCTATTGTTGCCATCATTGTTCTGAGCCACTCAGGGCATGTGCTTCCATTCTGCAAGGAATACAATGCAAAGTCTGATTTGCATAATGTACAAGCCTATCACAGTACAATAGAAACAAGTTGTTCCTCTCTCTAAGTAATGTAGAAGATATTTCAGAGTAGCTCTTCAGGATTAGCTTTGTTAGATCCTTCAGGGTTGGAGCTAACTTCTCAGGGTTAGAACAAAAAAAAAGGAAAGAGTCGATATGGTCCTGAATATTATGCAAATACAAGAGTAGGTGATACCTTTTATTGGACCACTAAAAATTAAAACGAATAGCAAGCTTTTGTGAATAAAATCCACTTCCTCAGGCTCTACGTGCACCCCCTTCATGGATGATGCAGAAAAACTGCCCAGAAATTGATGCTACTTACCTGGGAGATAAGTAACATACTTGAGGTTATAATCTCTTCCAAAGGAGGTTATTTGGTCTCCAAAGGAATGAGTTAAATCCAGATTTAAAATGAACAGATTACTTTTGTTTTGCTTTTTTTTAGCAATTTGCTCTATGAACCATGTCCACTCATCATGTTGAGAAGTACCAGCGGCAAGTTCATACTCTTCCCTTGACTACCAGCTACTATCCTCTGCTCGCAATAGGTTCTGCTGCTCAGTCCAGTTCTATCAGACTACACCCTCTGATTCTCCAAATTCGACCAGACTCCACCCACTTTAGCTTCCAGGCTGTGCCCTCTGAATCTCTGCATCTGAGCCTGAAGAAATACAGGAATCCCATTCATGGCTATCCAGGGGAGTGGTTAGGAGAACATTCCGAACCAATCTATGTGTAAGGGAAAGGAAGTAAGATCATCAGTTGGCATCTTCCCACACTACTTGTTGGGTGCTATGGTTGCCAACTGGAATCAGATGAAGAATACTTTCCTCCCATGTCACTTACTCAGTTCATGATGAAATGCCATCCCTGCCTTTTTGTCATCATGTAGGCCAATATGGCTGACTGATGCACTCCATATAAGTGTATATTTTGACAGGGAATAATAATAATCTTAGAACTGCAGAGCTGGAAGGGACCCTATCGATCATCGAGTCCAGCCCTTGTCAGGGAGGGACAGTGGGGAAATGAACTCCCAACTGCTGGCTGTGCAGTCAGATGCTTTAACTCACTGACGTATCCAGCAGTTCATGCTGAACATAACGTTTTGTTTCTACTTGCTTCCCTTCCTTCCTTTCTGTTTAGTTTCAGGTTTTTTTAGTCCCCATTACCTAGTGCTGTTTTATCATTGTGATTCTTGTAAATAAAGATAGTAGCAATTAAACATGGGACCTTCTTTCTGCAAAGCATGAACTCTACCATTAAGTTACAGTATTGATACCTATATGAAGGCCCAATGGCTCTGCTCTCCAGACTCTCCCTCCCATTATGTAGGTGTCAGACAAGGCAACGTGGATGGGCTCTTATCTCCTTATGAAAATATGCTTACTGAAATACAGCTACACACCTCTCATTTCTAGTACTGTGAGCAATCAAGCATACAGGTGCGATCAGATGCTATGCCAGATTGCTTTCCTTAGTGCATCTCAGCTGTCAACAACCATTTATTTGGATCTTGGCTGAAGTTGACCAGCTGGAGGTGCAGAAGGGGAAAACTCTGACAGGCCACAGTCTGACCTGATAATGGGTCTCAAAAATGGAGTCCCCATCCCTGCCATTTACAGGTGTTCTTGCTTTGGTAAGAGACAAAAAACAACTGGGACAAAATTGTCACAACAAATCCTTTTATTTTATTTTATTTTGCCAATGGGGTACTTTTGTGTCCAGCTGGTAGAATGTATCGGGACAAAAAAACAAAAAACCTCATACTGTTTTTTTGAAGAACTATGATGTCAGGAAGCAGAAACAACAAACTCTCATTAGTCCTACACTTGGGGAATGAGGGAATGTTAGAATTGTCAGTTGGTTCAGGAATACAATATGTAAATTTAACTGAAGCAGTAACCCTGGACCTAACCACAACCACCGTAACTCTTCTGCCAATACTTAATATGTTGGAATTCTCATAGGGCCAAAAAAGTACCTCAGAATTTATTCAGTGCTCTTTGTTTTCTTTAAAAACAAATCCTAGTGGATGAAAGTAATTCAAATAGGCAAAAATGAGCGGCAGAAAAAGTGGATGTAATGCAGATCTCATTTATTAAAGCAGCTCCGTTGTCACCTTCTTTAGATCAGTTATGCTATCCAGTTTCATTAGGGAAATAAGATATGGCTTGTTCAAAATAATCGGAATGCAGCTTTTGTGTGTGTGTAGTAGTCACAAGATCTGTTCTGCCACTTTCAAACGATAGCCAATGGCTAGCTCCAAAACCACACCACTTTTTCAGCCTTCATACAGGGGTGTCTGAACTGGAAAGTTGACAGGTGCCAAAAATAACATCCTGATCAGCAATTTCCCATAGAGATCCAGTGTATACAAAACAAGAGGAAGAAGCCAGGAATCTAATAATAAATACAACATGGTGCAAAAACAGAAGAATTGAAACCATATGAGAACTGAGTCTTGGTTTTGGTGCAAAAAGTCAAGAAATATATATTTCTTTTTTCTCTCTTGTCTTTGTTTTTGGACAACACTAGCATTAAAACGTTAATTGAGTCCCATTCTTTGTTCACCCCACAAGCCACTTTCAAATTGGTTTTGGAATAATAGCCCAGCTTATCAAATGAGTCAAGCTTGATTAGATAAATTAGTACTTCTTACATTAGTTAAAGCTCCTCCTTACCAGCATGAGCTGGAGCTGGGGGGAAGAGTGTTTATTTGATTTCTACAAGTGCCTGCCATTGATAACATAATATATACTATTACACTGCCAGCAATTAGCCTTGTAAAAAGAAAATGACAGCTCTACAGAGCAGTTGGGTTCTAGCAGTGAGTCAAGGGTTGTAAGACAGGATCCAAAGCGAAGGTGATGCACTTGGCTGTCAGAACTGCGGGATGTTGTGATTGGCTGTTGTAATTGCTTTATTGTAGCACACATTCTTTGAGAGTTAAGAGTGATTTGAACTGCTGGATTTGCCCTCTTTATTCCTGTTTACTCATGAAGGCCAGGCTGGGGTTAGGGTTAGGGGTTACTTATGGGTGGCCATTTCTGTGGAGAACTTTGAAAGGTTAGTTTTTGGATTACAGCTCCCAGAATCCACAGCCAGCATGGCCACAAGTAATAATAATATAATAATAATCTTAGAACTGCAGAGCTGATCCAAGGGACCTTATGGATCATCGAGTCCAGCCCCTGTCAAGGAGGAATAGTGGGGAATGAACCCCCAACCTCTGGCTTCGCAGCCAGAGACCTTAACCACTGAGTTACTGTTCCTGTGTCCAGTCTTGGATTGTACTTATCACCAGCTCAGGGTTTCCAAGGTCAACAGCCCAGGTTGTGATAGAAGAAGACAACATTGCTCTGTTGACCAGGTAAAGGTAGAGGCATTAGACAAGGCCTAGCTAGTCCAGAGGCTTTATAGGGAAGGTTGCCAGGTTAACAACATCTCATCTGAGATTTCCATGCCAGATCCCATGGCCAGGAAGCCAGGCCTTTGAGATGTCACAGGAACAGGACCTTAGGATATCACATATGTGGGGTTATATTCAAGCTTTGCACTCGGCTTGAACTATAAGAAGGTTTATGAGTCATGACGCCAGTGTTCCACTCTCACTTTTGCTCCTAGTGGTACATTGGGCCCAATGTTGAAGTGCCAAAAAGCTGGAACAAGAGGAGGAAATGAGTCAACAAAGACAAACAGGTGGGCCTGTCATACTAGCTAGAGCAACAGGCACACACAAGAACCTTCAGGCTGAGTCAGTGAGCCTTGGTCCTAGCTGGGAAGGAGTTGATATGGATGCCCAGCCTTTCAAATTACCTCACACACAAAAATTAGTTTCCCCTTCCCCAGTGCCAATCACCCTGAGATTTTTCTCTCTCCAGAGAAGTGTAGTAATTCTGGGAAACTTCAGCTGGCACTCTGAGCCCTGGCAATCATAAAGACTGGTGCAAAAGATTTTGCTCCCTGAAGTAAAGTTCTAACCCTAACCTCTTTTCCATTCTGTCTACAAAAGATGGCTCCAATGACAGATGAATCTTAGGGTACTCTACCACACCTGGGGAAGAAGCCATTGTATGCCCCTGCGAAAGTTTAGTTTGGTGACTTGCCCTCAGTTTTAGGTAGTGTAAGCCAGCCTGTGTGATCCATAGCTCTGTCTTCCAAGAAAGCGAAATGGCTCGGATAATTGGAAGGAACAGCTGGGGAGCTGCCACTTGTGCCCACCAACATCTGTTGCCTAAGGCCATTGGCTTAATCTGCCTAATGGAAGAGCCAGCCTTGTTGTCGATGCCTGGCAAAAGCAGGAGTTGTTGTCAGTCAGCCCTTCCCAGCATGGTGCTTAAATGTTTGTGACTACAACAGTCATAAACTTTAGACAGGACAGCATTGGCCATGTTAGCTGGGGATTATTGATGCTGTAATCCAGCATATCTGGAAGGCATCAGGTTGAGAAGGTCTGTACTGAACCATCTGGATAAGAATGTTCACTTTACAGATCTGAGGAAATAAAATTTCACAGAAAGAACACAATGATGAAGGCCTTGAAAATGCAAAAACTAAACATGTAAACAAAAACAGACCACACCAAAGATTCAAATAAGATATTTGCTCTGAAAAGAACAGCTCATCCTAAAAAAGAGCCCTCTTTTCTATCTGTATCTGTTTCAAAATAACCTCTGTAATTATGTTCTGAGGATTGAGAGGACAGGAAAATGGCACAGGATTGTAATTAAGGGCAGTTCAAAGATAGTATGATGTGTTGACAGTAAGACGTGCTGTACTTTGGTATTTCCTGTAACCTGTAGAAAGAGGTACTGAGTTAGATGACATTTTATTCCACAGTGAAAGTTTAGTTTGGGGTCTTGCATCTAGTGACTCTTGTAGAGTCATCTGGCACTTAATATTTATACATCACCAAAGCTTATGCTTTCTTCCAGCCATTTAAGGAAATAGTCATACAAAATTGACATAAAAATAACTCATTCTTTGGGGTTGGGGTCTGAACTAATTGACTTGTTCAGAGGGATTCTACAACACAGCTGTTTTAGGAATATAATTAGTTATGTGCCATCTAGTTCATTCTGCTTACAGCAATCCTTTCTATGGTTTTCAGGTTTTGAGTACTCAGAAATGGTTTACCATTTCCTTCTTGAGGGGCAGGACTCTGATACTGTGCAGCTTGTCCAAAGCTACGCAGATTGGCTCTTTCTCCCAGGAAGCATAATGAAGAATCGAACTCCAGGATCTGGCTCTGCAGTCAGTTACCCAATTCGCTGTGCTATCCAGCCAGATGATTTAGGAACTTGATGGTGCATCTTTGCTACACCACTTTGATACCTTGTGAACTGTCATACGTGAACCCTAAGGAATCCTGGGGTTTGTAATTTGGTAAAATAGAATTCTGTCCCATAGTTCAGGAGCATGCACTACATCTCTCTAGCAGAGAACTCCAATTCAACCAACCTATAAATGCCAGTATTTCTTAGGCTGGAGCCATGTCAGTTGAAAGCTTTAGGATTATAATTTCCCCAGTGATAGCTTTTTCTCACATGATTTTTTTTTAAATTACAACATTGTTTGAACCTGCAGTCCATCATCTGCATCCAGAAGTGGTACAGTTCTGGTAATTATGGTTGTCTATACAGTGGACCCTCGACTTACGGAATTAATCCATATTGGAACGGTGGCTGCAGGTCGAAAAGTCTGTAGGTCGAGGCTCCATTGACCTACAATGCATTGAAAACCGATTAATCCGTAACCTGCCGTTTTTGGTCCATTTTGTTTGATTTTCCGGTCTGTAGGTCGATTCTCCGGCCGCAAGTCGAACCTAAATTTTGCGGCCAGAGAAGTCTGTAACTCGAAAAGTCTGCAGGTCGAGCCGTCTGTAAGTCGAGGGTCCACTGTACTAATCGTGGTGCAGAGTTTACCTTCTCTTTTGCTGTAGATGGTGGGAAAGAAGTGGAGTTGAAATCTAGAGAAGACAATCTTCCTCTGGGCTCTCTCATGAAGAAGCTATAATTATTACCAGAATATTATGTGATGTGAAGCGTTTCAGCATTGTGGTGATGACAGGCATGACAACTTGAGTAGCTCTAGAGATGGAAAATGAATTTAGCTCCTTATCCAGCAGTGTCTCTGACCTTTGACCGTGTTGATTTGTTTCACTCACTTATTCATTTATACTATCATTCCAATTGTACCACAGCCTTCCTTCAAGGAAGTCAAAACAGTATTTTATGTTCTGACTAGAATTCATAAGAGTGAACTATAGTCAGCTGCAGCTTCCAACAGTTGCAAACTCCAACTATAGCTGAGGTGGCCATGTGTCCTAGTTTACAGAGGGTGGTCCTTCATTTAACTTTTATGTACCAGGATAAGACATTTTAGTCTCCCAGTGCCACATTTTGTCAATGATCCCGTATAGAACAAAGTACACATGCTACAATAATGTCAGCTGAAGAGAGTTAAAGAACTCTCAGCAATTAGCCACGTAAACTTCTTTTTAACTGACAAGAGTTGTCTGAAGAAATTGTTGCTTTTTTGCCCTTGGGATACTTTTTTATGACAGTCAATGTAACATATGGTGACAAAAAATGTTAATTCTATTTTATCATAATGCCAAGAAGGTGAAAGAACATATTCTTAATCAACCCCTTTGCATTTGGTGGACATTTTAATTCTTGGTGGGTTTGAAAAATAAAAGACATTACCATTTTCAGGAGTTATAAGATATTTCCCTAACCCTCATCCTAGCCATATTGAAAAGCCTTAGTACACTGGAATAGCTTTTTCCACAGGCTCAGTGAATATTCTTCAATCCAACACCTTTTTTTTTTAATATCCCAATGGATAAAGTTTAAAGGTGTCCTTTATTTAAAAGGTGGTCTAATCTAAGTCTAGTTTAAAGAACCATAAAAAAAACGGGTCTCGGAATTGCTCTTCACTAGCTCCTGGAGAGCAAACTGGGTAGGTATAAGTTACCTGCTCAACGTCTTCCCTACTATACTTTAGAAATGTAACATTTCTACTAAATAACTATTTTGCAATTTGTGTATATGTGTGTGTGTGTGTGAGAGAGAGAGAGAGCAGGTTCCTGTCCAGTTGTGTTCAAGCATGTGGGTGGGAAGCACTTTTCCACAGATGTGAAGGAAAATGAAAATTTGGGTCATAATACCTAATGGAACACACTCAGTAGGGGGGTAAAGAGGACAAAGAAACAGTCAAGAGCTTATACACAGGAACTGTTTTAATAATTATGAAACATTGTTTTCAGGGTTTTTGTTTTGTTTTGTTTAAAGCGTTCATATGGGTGAGTACAACCTGTGATGCAGGAGGAATAAAGGGAACCCTCCCATCCTGTTTCCATCTCTCTCCCAGGCAGAAGGATTAGAAAATACAGGGGATTTTTAAAAAATGCTTATATCAAGTATGTTCTACATCTCTCACAAATATTGCAAAGTTCATGTTGAACTCCATTCCCTGTAAAGAGGGTGACTGGACAGGCCACTGAGCTATTTCCAAACACTAGCAGTGGGGAGAGAATCCTTCACCACACCTGAGGCGAAGGCGCCAATTTAATGGATGCAGAACAGAATATGGGGCACACACAAATTTGTCCTCTAAGAGAAAAGAAAGGCCAATGGTGTGAGAAGGAAGTGGGGGGCCTGGGAATGATGCATCTACTGTCTGAGGTGGTAGCCTTATTCTCCTTTCTGAAGGGCCAGTCCAAAACACATTGGGGTTTTTTTTTCTTACTATTTTTTCTCACCCTTTTCCTATTTGGTGTGGTCTGCAGCTAAAAAACAGCACAAGCTGCACTCCTGTGCACGTTTACCTGAAGGAATGAGCCACTGAATGTAACAGGACTGATTTCTGAGTCGATATAAAGAGGATCATATGCTTAGTGGCTCCCCTTGAGAAAAATCTGCACACTCAAGCATGTAATTAGAACATTCCTAGGAGGAATAGTTCAGGTTTGTTGCCACAGAGAGCTGGATGGGTTTCATGATTCCTCCTGCTTTGTTCTGAAACATAAAAATGCTATCACATAACTTAGCAGTAATTAAAATAAACCAGAAAAAAAGCATAAAATTATGAGGAAAAGTTAATTGTCCAGGTGTTTTCCAGATGTGAATGTAACAGCTCTATAGTTTCCCACAGATGAGCATATATTTTCCTGGACGCTAGCCTTGGGTGAACAGAAGAGGGGGGTGGATGGGAGGGACAGAATAAGTAAACAGTGCTTTTGTTTCATTTTAAAAATACTTCTTAACTTTACCCTACCAATTAGGCTCCTTGACATATATTCTGAATTGTTTCCATAGAAAATACAGTTAGGAGCATGCCTATCTAAGTGGACCCAGCTCCAAATCTGGACATCATTTGGTCAAACCACCCTCGGCATCTCCTCCATAAAAGCCTTGAAGTAGAATAGAGACTCTGTTGGCCGTGAATGGTTTGATACATTCTTTCTCCATCATTTTGTAATGTTTCCCAAAAGCTGGTGGTTGGAATTGGTATTCTATCTGCAGTCAGATGTTGCTAAGGAAAGCACGCCGTTTGGGCGACTCAATAACTATACTAAGGTAAAGAATATGGAATAAAACATGTTGGTGGGAGCAGGAGGTTGGTGTTGCTTGGCAACACCCTATCCCATTTCTTCCAACACTCCTCACCTTCCCCTGAGGCCAATGAAATGTGGGTGCTCAAGTACTTCAAAAGCAAAGGCTGCAAGTTAAAGCCAAACTGCTTGGTAAGAGGAAAAAAATTGTGAAGACCTGGGGATCTGAAGCTGCATATTGTATAATCAGATGATTTGAATATGGTCACCCATGAGCTTGGGCAGCCTATGGGTCTCTCCAGATCAGCTCTGCTGAAAAACGAAATCAGGGAGTGAGTGAGTGAGAGAGAATTGGTACCCCTAGAAGCCTTGATGAGTGGTGACTTTCCTTTAAAACAAGGTACACACTTCTTTGCTCCTTGTTTCAATCCAAAAGGGGGTTTCATGAAACCAGAAGTGGACTTCCAGCTTGTCCACCTCTATATCAACAAGTGAGGGCCTTCAAGCCTTTGAACCCAGCAGCAACAGCCACATCTTTGGCAACAAATCCCATATTTATTTATGTTTTGTTCAAGAAAGGGAAACTGAATAAGGGACTGCAGGTGAGAAGCCAAAGAGGTGTGGTGATTAGAAAGTTAGATTAGGATTAGTCTGGTATGAGTTCAAATCCAATGATGTGGGTGACAATATGACTCTATTCCAGTGCTCCGTTGTTGCAAATACATGTCACGTGGGCAAGATAACACATGCACTGCTGTGATGCTTGGCAGAGTATGTGGCTTTGGCTTACTGCCTCTCTGTGTGCTCATTTGCTCAGGGACTTTTGCCAATGATGGTCTCTGTCCCTGCTGTGCTTTCCTAGGGTTTTATCATTTTATTTTTGCTATATTTATAGCCTGCCTTTCCTGCAATGAGTTCAAGGTGGCACACACACAGCTCTCTTCCCCCATGCTATACTCACAACAACTCTGTAGCTCAGGTTGAGAAAATTGCACTAAACCAAGACTACCCAGTGAACTTCATGGCCACATGAAGATTTGAATCCTAGACCAGTGCTCTAACTACTACACTACACTGGATCTCAGAGTCATTTCCTAGACAGCCCTTCAAATGGAGGATTGTACTTTATGACGTAAAACATGCACCTCTTCTACCTCTCTACTGCAATCAGCTTGGGAAGTTTCAATTGTCCCAATACAGATCAATGGCAGCAAAGAAGAGCAGGTGTTTCTTTTGAACCTTTTCATTTCATATTTCTCATTTATTTCTAACATTTATATCCTGCTTCTCCCCAGTGAGCTCAGGGCAGTGTACATGTTTCTCCTCTTACTTACTTTTATTGTCAAAATCACTCTGCCATGCTGAGAAAAAGAGACAGAGAGACTGGCCTAGGCTGCCTCATTTGGTTGTATGGCTCTGGGTGGACTGAGAATCTGGCTCTCTCACTTTGCCATCCAACTATATCACATGGCGTGCATCTGCCATGTCCACACTCTAAGAAAAGGGAACCTACTCACAATTGCAAGTATTTCCCCAAGAAAAGAGAAATTATAGCTTGTAATTTTCCTATTTATAGAAAGAAAATGGAAAACAATACTGTATGTTATCCTCTAGTCGTCTCTGTGCTACCCAGTGTGGTGTAGTGGACTAGGATTCTGAAGAACAAGGTTTGAATCTCCATAGAAACTCACTGAGGGAATGAAAGTGGTAAAACCACGCCTTAAATATTCCCCCTACCTGGAAAGCCCTATTAGGGTCATTATAAATTGGTCCCGACTGGACAGCACATAACTAAGTTGTTGGTATAGTACATCACTGAAAAAGTTTAAAGTATTGCCTAATTGGAACTTCACTTTTCTCCCTGAGAGAAGCTTTTCCATGCAGCATGGCATGTGGAAATTCAACAGGTGAAACTCTTCCAGATTATACATGCAGTTGAAAAAAATCATTACTGAATTCCTACCTGCCATGCAACTGTTAAAATTAAAAATGCAGGAACTGTGTTGGTCAAGGAGTGGGACAGAACAATGGTAACCCTAATTTAAAGTATTTCTATCTCTACCTTTTAATCGTATCTTTCTTTCAATGTATTGTAGCCGTAATTCAATACAGAAGAGGAGCGTCATGACAGAATCGAAACCTCAGGATTTCATTTTCGTTTTATAGCATCTTCATTTTTCTCCTTCTATGCTCCTACTTACAACATGGCTTCTGTAGGCCAACAGAAATTTCATGTATTGTTTTGAAGAGAAAATTGCTCCCACAAGGATGGAAAAGATTGCTTTAATTTCACATTTTCTGCCCTCCATGCAGTCACTTCAAAATCAAAAGCCATCAGAGGCCAGCTGAGGTAATTCCAGTTTCTCTTCTTGACTGCTGGTGTTTGGGGCACAGAGAAACATACTAAGCTGGGACCAAATCCATATCATACTATAAGCTGCAAGTAATTATTTCAAAACACAGTGTGGATGGAGACTTTAAGTCTGCATCAGGGCTGCCTTCTCTGGTTTTCAAAGTGCAATATTGGGGTGCATGTTATGCTCTGAAGAATCGTGGTTTCCATTTTTATGTGGATCAGTTTTCTAGCCCTCATGGCAGTACTATTCAATTTGAAGAAGTAAAGTCTGCCAGGGGATCTGAGATTTGAGGTCTTACAGCAGGGATTCAAGTAGGAAAGGAGGAGCACCATCACTCCTTATCCCAGGTTTTCTCAGCACTACCTTTAAGGAACATTTCTCATTTCTTGTATATAATAAAGCAAGGTTTTGCCTGGTCCAAGGGAGAGAAAAAAAGGAAACACAGAGGGAGTTTGAAGGCTGAGAAACTGTACATAGCTCTGCAGTTCTAAGATTTTTCCATCTAGCTCAATTGTGTCTACTCTGACTGATACTTGCTCTCCAGGTTCTCTGTTAGAAGAAAGACTTTCCCTGCCACCAGATATTTTAGACCGGAGATGATGGGCATCAAACTTGGGACACCTGGCAAGAAAGCATGGGCTACCTTACTCAGCTGCAGTGCCCCATAAAGTAAGTCTTCTACTGGCAACAAATCTGGGGAAGATTATGTTGGAATTCTTGGAGAACAACTGACCCTCAGGGTAGGTAATATTTTGCAAAGGTGAGCCAACGTTCTGCACTGAGGTAAAGTGACTTTAGATGTAGTTATTTTGTTGAATTATATACGTACAGCTACCCTTGCTTAAGCCCCTTGTGAGATCAAACAGCCTGAATCGTGGCTTTTTGCTAGATTGTGGCTAGTAAAGTTTCATGAGCATTGGAGTGGAAAGGATGTAGTATTTATGTGATTATTCCATGATGGTTATCTTGGTGCATTTTCCTATCAAGAAGTCACCCTGTCAATCAGCAACTTGCACTGTCCTTTTCTGTCTAAATTCATAATACATGTGGCAAAGATTAACTCACGATAAATCCTGAATTTCACACCATCATTTCCAAGGCATGATAAATCGCTTCTACATCAGCCATAGAATAAAACAGGGAAGCCGTAAACCCATCAGCTAATGGAATAGGTATGTGTTAAGCAAAATGATACATATCCAATTACTGCCTCCAGTGAACAGGTGTGGTAGCTTTTGTCAAATATACCATAACTGTTTGCTCAGAGATTGCATCTGGAACAAATGAAAAGCATATTTATGTGATGCCACTCCCTTTATCATGCTGCTTTCAGATTTCCTAAAACTATCATCTGTCTCGTGGGAGGCTGGTGCTATCAATTTTGTGCAAATGCTAAATCCATGTCAGGTTTTAGTTTGAACTTCACAGGAGCTATTTCAGGTGTTGAACCTAGCCTTACTTCTAGGGGTGCACAAATACCATCTGCTTCAATTTAGCCTGAATTATTTGTCTTACAAATCACAAGACATCTTGTTTCAAGCTGTTGCCCACCCACTTCAATATGTATCCAAATATTCAGAAATATTTATGTATTTGTTTATGTCTGAATGGCAAAAAAATATTAATATGCAGCTCTGATATTGGGCGGTGCTTAAATTCAGCTCCATCAACTACTGCTTGACCTCCCATGTGCAGGTAAAGCTCCTTCCTTCTTCCCCCAACCCTGGCCATAAGCTGTGGAATTTAGATAGCTGTGAATGGTACTGTGCCCTACCCCTCTCAAATCCTGCATGATAGCACAAATTCCACACACAAGAGGAACTCAACAGATTGGACTGAGATCTGTAATCTGAAAAGAAAAATAAGAGAAAAAAATTGTGCCATTCTTCCTACATCCTCAAAATGAAAGTGATGCAAATCTCTCTCTGTTTTGGACATGATGCCCTCACAAAATGGCCACTGATCACATGAAGAGAAGAATTCCCTCCTCCTACTTTGGGCTTCCTGGTTCTTTTATTTTCCAAGGTTCCCATTTTTTGTTTTGTTTTTTAAATCTGAGCTCTATTAAACCTTGAAATGGCAAAAAGAAATTCAGTGCTTCAGAGAGGTCTGCTTCAGTTCGAGTGCCTCTCTGGGTTCCCTCACTTCACTTTTGGAAATGGATAAATACCCCAACTTCACTTCAGAATCTGAATAATTTTTAAAGACAAAACACGTCCCTACTTACTTTTATCAGAAGTTAAACAAAACAAGATTCCCCTTTAATCATAGAATCATAGAAAAGTGAAGTTGGAAGGGGCCTACAAGGCCATCAAGTCCAACCCTCTGCTCAATGCAGGAATACAATCAAAGCTTATCTGCCAGGTGATGATCTACGTTTTTCTTGAATGCCTCCAGTGTTGGAGCACTCACCAACTCCCGAGGTCACTGGTTCCACTGTCGTACTGCTCTAACAGTTAGGAGGTTTTTCCTGATATTCAACTGAAATCTGGCTTCCTTTAACTTGAGCCCATTGTTGCGTGTCCTGCACTCTGGGATGATCGAGAACAGATCTTGCCCCTCCTCTGTATGACAGCCTTTCAAATATTTGAGAAGTGCTATCATATCACCCTTCAGTCTTCTTTTCTCAAGGCTAAACATGCCCAATTCTTTCAGCCTTTCCTCATAAGGCTTGGTTTCCAGCCTCCTGATCTTCCTTGTCGCCCTCCTCTGAACTTGTTCCAATTTGTTAGCATCCTTCTTGAAGTGGGGTGTCCAGAACTGGACACAATACTCAAGGTGAGGCCTAACCAGTGTTGAATAGAGGGGGACTAGCACCTTGCGGGATTTGGATACTATACTTCTATTAATGCAGCCTAAAATAGCATTTGCCTTTTTTGTGGCCACATCACACTGTTGGCTTATTTTTAGCTTGTGATCTACGACAATTCCAGGATCCTTCTCGCTCGTAGTTTTGCTGAGCCAGGTATCCCCCATCTTGTAACTGTGCAATTGTTTTTCCCCCCTGAGGTGCAGTACTTTGCACTTATCCCTGTTGAATTTCATTCTGTTGCTTTTGGCCCAGTGCTCCATCCTATCAAGGTCATTTTGAATTTTGTTTGTGTCTTCTAGGGTATTAGCTATTCCGCCCAATTTGGTATCATTTGCAGATTTGAGAAGCATTCCCTGCATTCCCTCATCCAAGTCATTAATAAAAATATTGAAGAGCACCAGGCCCAGGGGTATCCCACTAGTTACCTCCTCCCAGTTAGAGAAGGACCCATTAATCATCACCCTCTGAGTACGGTTCTGTAGCCAATTGTGTATCCACCTGTCACCTGATCTATCCAGCCCACACCTAGTTAGCTTGCTAATCAGGAGATCATGGGGCACTTTGTCAAAAGCTTTGCTGAAGTCAAGATCTACTACGTCTACAGCATTCCCTCTGTATATCAGGGAGGTTACCTGATCAAAAAACGAAATCAAATTAGTTTGGCAGGATTTGTTCTTGAGAAATCCGTGTTGGCTTCTAGTTATTGCATTGTTTTCTAGGTGCTTGCACAATGACCGCTTTACGATCTGTTCCAGAATTTTGTCTGGGATTGATGTCAGGCTGACTGGCCTGTAGTTCCCAGGTTCCTCTTTTTTGCCCTTTTTGAAGATAGGGACAACATTGGTCCTCCTCCAGTCCTCTGGCACTTCCCCTGTTTCCCATCTTCTTCTTAAAATCTTCTTAGTTCAATAATGTGTTCACTAAGAAACAGCAGCTGTAGATTCTGGGAACTGAAATACAAAAAAGTTTTGTGTTTTTGTATATTTGAGCTCTGAGTGTTACCACCATGACATACATACATACATACATACATACATACATACATACATACATACATACATACATACATACATAATTTCTATCTATCCCTAGGTGGCTTATAAAAATGTTTTAAAATAAAGGAATTAGAAGCATACTACAAAGGCTGGTAAATCTGAGCCCTCGCAGGGGTCCATGACTGGGGTTTCCAGAAAGCTTGGGCTTTTCATTGGTCCTTGAGTTGTTTTGCTCAAGGACCAATTGGTACTTCTGCTTTGGGCTTTCTGGTTCTCTTAAACAGTATTCCTTTCATTTTCTGAGTGAGACTTGCTGGCACCAAATGTTCTTCCTCCCTCACATTTTTGGCATTTGTAACCTTCAAAGCTCTAAAGCAAAACTCAGCATTTTGTAGAGCCCCCATTCAATTTGAGTGCCACCTGAGGTGTCCTCACTTTGCTTCACTTCACAAATGGAGAAAAACCCATTTCACATCATTTTCTGAATAACTTCAGAATCCAAAGCACATCCCTTCCTGAGCTATTGATGCATGTCATGGAGCCTCATCACTTCCTTTAAAGCAACCATGGGCAACCAACAGCCTAGGACCCTAAGTGGCCTAATTACGTAGGCCCTCTGCATGAGATCAGTTCAGACCTCTTGTCCCTCTCCTGGCAGCCCAGTGGGAAGGCATGGAGAGGCGGAGAGACCGAAAGAATTGGGAGACTTGTCCGATTTGACTTTTGCTCTGCTCAGAGCACCTACTATCATCATGACAGATGATAATAATAATGATCTTTAGAACTGCAGAGCTGGAAGGGACCCTATGGATCATCAAGTCCAGCCCCTGTCAAGGAGGCACAGCGGGGAACTGAACTCCCAGCTTCTGACTCCGCAGCCAGAGACCTAAACCACTGAGCTACCCAGCAGGGTGTTCATTTGAATATCATCAAAAAGGAGGACATGCATCACCAAAAAAGAGACCCAAAGGCGGCTCTGATTTGCATAACATGACACATGCCGATTTATATGTACAGATGCAAAATTAAAAATCATTCTTATAATTCACACAGAATTATAATGCATCTCATACAAGCAGAGAAGACTGGAATGAGGTGACCTGTGTGCCTCCACAGTCTGCTATCCAGATGCCAACTATATATGGGCAGCTAGAAGATTCCTGGTCACTTATTCTCGAAGGCTTTCACGGCTGGGATCTGATGGTTGTTGTGGGTTTTTCGGGCTCTTTGGCCGTGTTCTGAATGTTGTTCTTCCTAACGTTTCACCAGTCTCTGTGGCCGGCATCTTCAGAGGACAGGAGTCAGAACTCCAGAGCACAGACAGAGTTCTGACTCCTGTCCTCTGAAGATGCCGGCCACAGAGACTGGCGAAACTTTAGGAAGAACAACCTTCAGAACACGGCCAAAGAGCCCGAAAAACCCACAACAACCATTCCTGATCACCTTCCTTAAAAGTTCTTTCTCTTTAAATCAGACTTGGACTGGCCCACTCTTCTAAGAGACAACAGTTTTAATACTTTTCTGACAGAACCTCAAATGGAGGGCCGTCCTTAACAAAGGAGAATATGTGGCTATGTTAGATTACGGCTCCCTTAACACAAACCACACCAACCTTCAACAGAGTATCCAAAAAAATTTTTTTAATTGATTTTTGAATTTTTTAAAATGAACTAAAGTGACCTAATCTATAGCTATGATCTCTATATAGGTGATCAATGGCCTTTTCCTCACTTTTAATGATCTAATCTGAACAGCCAGTGTGGCATAGCTAGAGGGAGCTCTATGCCCCTCAGTAATCATCCATGCAAAGGGTTGACCTTCACTGTATCGCCAAAGTTAGCAACGCCTGAAGTCTGACACGAGAATATTAGCCAACTCTTTGACAAGTAATTGGAGCCATGTTCGTTCACCCTCAGTTAGGACAGACATCATATTTTTAGAGGAGCCAATAGAGGTATGATGGAAAGAATCTACCTTTTTCTCCAGGGTTCAGCTCGGGAGGAAAATGGCTGTGCAAAATTCCAATTTATAACAATATAATCCAATGTTCCCTGGGGTGGTTTTCCAAGAGGAAACTAGGTGATGTGTTTATCAGGTTTTTGTGCTGATCCCTCAGGGAGAGAAATATATTTGCCACTGCACATGATTTTCCTCACCTATATAGTTTGCATTTAATGTGCTTTGTTTGTGACAGGACTGTCGCGCACCCCCAGTGTCCCTAGTTTGTTTCCCCTCAAACCCAGGTCCACCTTTGGACACGACTTGCTTATTTCTCCTTTCACCAACTGCCACCAGTAGATCTTTATCCACACTTTACCAAAGATGCTTCTTGGACACGTGTTGTCAAATATAACTGATTATTTATTACTTAGTTGTTAAATCACACAAGTAAGTTCATAGATGTTATATTATGTTGCACTCATTAAACTTGGATATTAAAACACGTTTCTTTATTTGTATTACGTTTCATTAATCACTGGAATAAAATCTGATGACTGTCAATCTATTTTATTTTACTTATATCTTTTAACTATTCTTTAACACATAAACCAACTACTCCAACTGTCCAATCTCTCTCATAAACCTTCAAAACCTCCTCTCTCCTTCTCTCTCAGTCTCCAACTCTCTACTCTGACTCCGCCCTCCTGTCCTCCCATAGGCTACAGCTCTAGAGCTCCACATGACGGACAGGTGGGACATGGGCATTCCGCCACAAGGACATTGGAAGGTAAACATGGATTTAGTCTGCAAGCTTGATTGCTGGAGCTGGTATAGTGGGGGAATTGATGAGAATCATAGGGAATTCCCCAATGCCAACAGGCCCACAAATAAACTTGTTTGTTTGGAAACCAAGCATCCTCAACCCTGGTTGGTATTTAGACAAGTGACCATCAGGGAATACAATAGGTTTCCAGTCACAGGTAGGAAAGAAATCCTGCCTTGAAAGCCCAGAGAACTGCTGCCAGTCAGAACTAACATACTGGGCCACATGGAATAATAATCTGACCCAATCATAAAACAGCTTCTTGTTTCCTCAGTATCTACTTTGACTTTCAGGGACCATAGGAAAGTCCAGATCTTCCTCTTGGAGGAGAGAGACAGAGCTCTGATCTTCAAGTAGGACATCTGAACATGTGTCCCTGCTTTTGTGGAAACTTCTGTGGGCTTCATGTCTCCCAGGAAGAGATGGGCACAAACTTTGGTTCAGAGGTTTGTGCCAGTTCATACGTGTGTTCCTTTTCCCCACCTCCCTGGCCAATGACCCACCCACTAGTCACAGCATGCTCCTCTCCTCCTTCTCTTCGGCTGTTCGACCAATCCCTGGCTGGAGCATGGGGTTGCTTGTCCTGCCTCCTTGTCTGAGTGGGCGATCAGCCAAGGAGACAAGGCAGGGAAGCCCATGCTCCTACTGGAGACTGATTGAACAGCCAAAGATGAGGAGGAGAGCAGTGTGCGCTGGCTGGTGAGTGGCGGATCCAGACAGAGAGGCAGGGGAAGGGAAGTTGTGGTACCTGTGGTGCCACATGGACAAAACCGGCATGAACCTCCAAACTGAGGTTCGTGCCCATCTCTACTCCCATCACATGAATTTCCAGTCCTTGATCTGACCATGTCCCCAATATGGAGAATATTTAGACCAGCACTTGTGCATAGATAAGAAAAATAACTCTTTTGGATTGGTGGGTTCTGGTAGTTTTGTCCAAGAAAATAACTTTTCTAACCTTTGATTGCACTGTATGTGTATTTCATTTAAATGTATGTATTTCTGTGAAGATTTTATCCCAAATATGCCTGCATTTTGAGGTGACATGGATGAGCCAATCTATTTCTGGTCCAAGTCAATTTCCCATGTGTTCATCCATAAGTCTTCTTTCATCTATTTCCTTATTAATTTGCAAAAAACTACAGGAATGTATTAATATAAATCCACACCTAAGTCGCAGACTTAAATTACAATATAAACTTTATCAGAAAATATGCATTTAAAAATTATGTTATCAATATGCATTGCTGAAGTATTTTATCCTAAAATACATATTTTTATATTCATTTTGAAGTGAAATTGTTGGGGGGACAAATGCCCTGCAAAACCTGGAGATAATGATTTTCCAGTTTGCCTATTAATCCTGGAGCTATGGAGCAGATCAGGGCAGTTTACAGCAACATTCACAAATATTAAATTTCTCAGGCAACACCATGACTAGTATTGCTAAACAAACAATAATTCACGCAACACACAACAACACCTTCTTCCTATTGTATCTAGCATTCTGGAAGACCTGTGATATATCTCTAGTGCTGTTTTCATTGCTTAAAAAGTTTGCTAATAATTCCTCTGCATGTTTGTGGTGTGTTCTGTATTGTCTGATGGTGAATTAAGGAAGAAATTTGATATACTTTTTCCGAAATTTTAGAGCTGGCTGGCTAGCTCAGTGGATTAGGTATGGCTGGGAGCTCAATTACCCACTGTACCTCCTGTGAGTAGGGTCAGCCTGTATTGCCTTGGGCAAGCTGCACAGTCCCAGGGCGCCCCCAGAAGGTAAATGATAAACGACTTCTGAGTACTCTCTACCTGGAAAACTCTGAAGGGGGTTGCCATAAGCAGAACTGACTTGATGGCACACAATTATTATTTTTATATTTCCCACATTTTAATTCTTTACTATAATTGCACATATCTCCAAGCTTCTATGGAAACAGCCTATCCTAGGCTTAAACCAGAATTTGTAAAGGTTGTTGTTTTGGTTTACAACCCCCAGATGTCCTGCCTGAGGTATTCTGGGAACTGTAGTCTTTTAAAAGTAACTTTTACAAGTCTGGGTTGAACAGGCCGCCTTGCGCCAGCTAAATTTGCTTTTTGCTGACAACGTGGATCCTATTCTTTTTTGCTTCTTACATAAGAAAGAAAAAGAAAAGAAACGCAGACCCACCAAATATTTTTCTGGCAAAACATTGCACCAGCGAGAGGTAATTCTAGACCCAAAGATAACAATGGTGTTGTTTCTGCTTTCCTATCATCAGAGAACCTGTCGATAGCAAATGTTAAGAAAAACAAAACGTTCATTTAAATTGTAGGAGGTGTTGTATTTGCAGCAATTAGTTCTCAACTTTCTCATAACTTGCTGTTCTGATGCGGGGGCCCAACCAGCTTTCCCAGGGATCACACTGCGTGGGCTGGAAGAAGCTGCAGAGATTTTAGGCTTTTGTTGTTCTTGTTACACTTCATGCAGCCGTTCTTAGATAAGCAAGGACCAAGGCCATCGTTTACTGGGGTGGCATTCCAAACCTCTACAAAAGATGTACAGGTGAAGGGGAGGGTTAAGGGCGGACTTGGAGCAGTAAGCATTCATTGGTTGAGTCATGAATTCCAGGGCCTTTGCGATGAATCACTGCAAAACAGTATGGGAAGCGCAGGCAGCTTGTTGCAAACGATTTCTGGGAAATTTCTGCGGGACATGCAGGAGATAATTGTGAAGCTACAATGTTAGAGTCATTTAATGGTATGAAAGAGTCTAGGGCTCGCTTGGTTGAGTTTTCTCACACTAAGAGTATTTGCAAGGTAAAAATGCTTCTACATTGAACACAACTTCAGACAAAGGGGAGTTGTGGTGGCCTGGCTAATCTACTCTGAATTTCACTGGGAGCTAAGTAGGAGGTTGTGATTTGAGGCCATTTTCACATGTTGACATGTTACCTATGCCACAACCATGCATATTAATTGAATAAGTTATCTGAAGTCTAGTTGTGTGTTGAGGCCAGTAGCTGGAACCCAGTGAGTGCAAGAACTCCAAGTAAACATTTTCCTCTAACAAAACCTGCATCTCAGCTGAGGAGCGTATTTTCCTTGGGTCAGACAATCCTTTCTAGGCTCCCTTCCTTTTCACAAAATCGGCAGTCTTGGATCTGGTGTTAGCGTCCTCCACTTATGAAAGAGCTCATGCCAGGGTGTGATCCTGCAGTCAGTCACCAGGGATTATGTAGCTTTTGGAGGACAGTATGCTATCCTGGTGCTGGAGCTAGGTTTGGGGGCTCACATGTCTCTTTAGCGGTGCTTGAGCCTCATCTGCCTCTGTTGACACCACTGGTTTCCTTGCCCCTCAGTCTCTGCCCAGTTTATTACCAAATTCATAATGTCTTCCTTCATAAATGTGTCAACCATCACCTTTATTTCTCATCTGAAAACAGAAAGGACAATGTTCAACTGCCCCGTTTCCCCGAAAATAAGACCTAACCTGAAAATAAGCCCTAGCGTGATTTTTCAGGATGCTCGTAATATAAGCCCTACCCCCAAAATAAGCCCCAGTTAAGTGAAACCCTGCCCTCCACCATTGTGCAGCAACCAGAAGAAGATGACATGACTGTATTTGAATAAATGTAGATGGTTGTACATGAAAGAAATAAAACATTCCCTGAAAATAAGCCCTAATGTGTTTTTTGGAGCAAAAATTAATATAAGACCCTGTCTTATTTTTGGGGAAACACGGTACATAGGTGTGTTTCCAGTCATGTCATTTTATTAGTGTGCACAGTTATACTAGTGGTTGAGCATTTTTGGAGTCAGTGCAATTTCATATAGTTTTTGTTGTGCAAACAGGTGAATAAGGGGCTGCTCAATAGTGTAATCTAGTGCAACTGTAGCAGTGTGGCTTTTCACTTTGCTAGTGCTGTGTTGGATTTAGGTTGTGCTAGGAAACATGACTACTTCATTTTTATACCGGATACATGGTGTTTGAGAGAACTAGTGTGGTGTAACAGATGGAATGTCAGATGAGGACTCAAGAGATCTGGCTTCTAATCCTTGCTTGGCTACAGAAACTCTCTGGAGGATGCAACAGTGAAGCACTGTTTGAACATCTCACATACCTCAAAATGCCTATTAATAAAATAACAACTATGTACCATCTAATCAGTTCTGACCTTTTTGGGATTTTCCAGGTAGAGAATACTCAGAAGTGGTTTACCACTCCCTTCTTCTGGAGGCACCCTAGGACTGTGCAGCTTGCCCAAGGCCACACAGGATGGCTCAACTTGCAGGAGGCACAGTGCGGAATCAAACTCCCAACCTCTTGCTCTGCAGCCAGATAACTAAAATCACTGAGACAGCTTTGTTGTTGTTATGTGCCATCAGCTGGAGTCACCATAAGTCAGAATTGACTTGATAGCATATTGTTAGTATTGGTATTAGTACCAACTCCAGGTCTCCAGGCTTGAATGGGGGTAAATTGACCCAACTGAGCTGGCCAAGTGGTTGCAATAGGTTAGCCACAAATTCATGTGTCTGTAACTGGACAATTCGTTGTACTCCCCCCCACCACCTTAATTGCATTGTTTGAACCTTACATCAAAGCAAATAGCTCATTCATTGTTGACTTATGCAAGTTAATAGCATAAGGGTAAGGTAAAGGTTCCCCTTCACATTTAGTCCAGTTGTGTCCGACTCTAGGGCGCGGTGCTCATCCCCGTTTCCAAGCCATAGAGACAGCGTTTGTCCGAAGACAGTTTCCGTGGTCATGTGGCTAGCGCGACTAGACACAGAACGCCGTTACCTTCCCACCAAGGTGGTACCTATTTATCTACTCGCATTTTTACATGCTTTGGAACTGCTAGGTTGGCAGGAGCTGGGACAAGCGACAGGAGCTCACTCCGTCGCGTGGATTCGATCTTACAACTGCTGGTCTTCCGACCTTGCAGCACAGAGGCTTCTGCGGTTTAACCCGCAGCGCCACCATGTCCCTGTTAGCATAAGGGTATTTCATAGGAATTAATTTATTTATAGGATTATCTCTTTCCTGAGTTGTTGGAATTCATTGCTGGCATCTGCAATATGGGGACAAAATGCATGCTTGTATAATCAAAAGAAAAGAGGAAGACATTTCTCTGCTGACAAGATTTCAAAACTTTGAATGCTTTTTTAATGGCAATTTGGTCAGTCGTAACAGAGATACGGACAACTGTGGGTTTTAGTATTTTCTTTGTTATGTACTAATGTTCAAGCTAAGCTTTACTGTTCTCCCATCTTTCCAGAGCTTCCCATTTGCTGTTCTTATCACATCTGTTGCTGGTAGGATGCCTGTCATGTTGATTTGAAGACTACGGTCAGAGGCCACCGTCCCTGTGAGTCCATCTATTAAATGCTTCCAGAAAGATCTCCTTGTTATTTTTTCAGAACCACTGGGGAGCTCTCTGGAATGTTCCTGTGGCGTTATGACAGCCTTCAGTAAATCTCACAGAAGCTTACTTATTTCCAGGATGGTTTGCTATGTGAATGTTTGGTATTTTAAAAAGCTTAGTTTTGTTACTGAAATCTCCTGTCTTCAATCCCCCCCCCCCCCCCAGCCATGGTGAGAATCCATGTTGCTCTCGATCAGGCTGGGGAATATGGTCTTTGAGGGGTCCCGTGTTGGCAATGGGCTGGGCTAAAGCCAGTAGTGGGTGGGGCCAAAATAAAATATGGGCAGGGCTGCCCCTATTTTCTGTCTCTCTTTCAGTCGCCCTTTCCCATTTCCCTTAATCTCCCTCTGCCACCGTCTTCTGATGCAGCAGGCTAAGGGGAGAGATAGACACCTCTTGCCAAACTTCTGAACTGATGGTTTTCAGAGAGCACTTGGAATGTAGCCTAAAGTTGTCTACTAGAGATTGGATTTTTGGACTACAGATTCCATAATTCTCTATTCTGGGAGTTTTACCTGACAGACACTTTCCAGACATCTAAATGTGGCTCACCTAGGAGAAATGACTAAACTTGAAGGCTTTTGAGGCCTAGCTAGGACTAGTTCCATCTAGCTTCCTTTTCAGAAGAAGGCTCCCAGCTAGCACCAGGGTAGGAACAGAAAGCCTGGGCAGAGCTAGGCCTACCTAGACCTAGACCTTTAAGCCTTTCAGTTTAGGGCTTTTTCTAAGTGAACCACATTTAGGTATCTGTAAGGTGTCTGCCTATCAGATAGAGGTCCTGGAAAGAATGATGGCATCTGTAGTCCAAAAGAGCTCATCCCTATTGCCCACCCCTGGAAATGTCGAGGAGAAGGGATTCCCCTGCTTCGATGGTTTCTAAATGTTCTTTCTTCAGGGAACTCTGTCCCTATGCATCTTCTATGTAAACTGCAGTTTAGTTATTACTGAATTTCTTTACTTTTCCTTCCTTGGTTACTAACTGGCTCCCAGGTGCTTTTATATAACAGAAAAGCTTGGATTTTCAATGAAACACACTCACATCTGTGCTTGTACAAAGCAACCGTCTCTGCCATGGCTTAGAATGTATTCATATGGATGCAGTGTGGTTATGCCCTCTGATGTCATCCAGATCATAGAAGGCTGGGTGGGGAGTCATTTAGCCCTCTCTATCCAAACTGTCTTTCCCCACCCCTGCTATAAGGTACATCAGTGCCTAGGAGGGGTCTGAGAAAGAGCAGTTCACATAGAGCCACCTAGTGGACAGAGCTGTAACTAGCAATTTTAACACCTGGGGCAAATGATACAGTCTGCCACCCACTCTACCCTGAGCCATGTGCATTAGCCTCAGATGAAAGGAGGAGGAGGTGGTGGTATCCCTACCCCCACCCCAGAAAACCCACAAAATTAATGTTTTCAAAAAAAAGGGAAGATGAAAGGGTGGGAGATACTTATCTTCCTAACTTTCATGAGTAGATTCAACACTAGATTTCGGTGCTCTCTAAATTAGGTGCAGTTGCCCCACCCTAGTTATAGCCCTTGCTAGTGTGTTCATGATCGAAGCAGGATTTGCACAGGAGGCTTTTTTATTCACAGCTGAATCTTTTAGCAACTGTGCTACACCAATTCTATAACTTGGAAGGCATTAGCTAGACTTGGTGAGAATCAGTCGGTTGTCCCACCAGAGCTGAGATTTGGGAGCTTTCTTCAAATACCTGCCAGGCATAAAATGGAGCAAACATGTTGCTCTGGAGAGCAGGACCAAAACCAGAGGGTGGAAATTGTAGGGCGGGGGTAGAATCACATTTGTAGAAACTTCCCACCCACAAAAGCTCTGGTGGACCAGACCACTGCAGGACCTTAAATGTCTCATGCATAGTTAATAATTTATGATTCTGTGTTGTGGAACTACTCCCCAACTCCCCTGTTTAATGCACGAGTACCTGTTTAATATCTATGTGAAACCACTGGGAGAGGTCATTAGGAGTTTTGGGGTTGGGTGCCATCAATATGCTGATGACGCACAACTCTACTTCTCCTTATCGGGGTGGGCTGATGCTGGGAAGGTGCTGAACTGGAGGCAATGGGCTGGATGAAGGGCAATAAACTAAAGCTGAATCCTGACAAGATAGAGGCTATGTGGTTTGATGGTTCCCAGGTCCAGGAGTTGGGTAGGAGACCTGTTCTGGATGGAGTTGCACTCCCTCTGAAGGGACTGGTTAGAGGTTATTCCAAGATTCATCTTTTTCATTGGAGGTTCATGTAAGCTCAGTGGCTCAAAGTGTTTTGATTCGTCCACCAGCTACGGCTATTCCTTGATAGAGATTCCAGGGACAGTAAGTAGCCCATGCCCTGGTAACTTCCTGCTTAGACTAGTGCAATGCACTCTATGTGGGGCTACCCTTGAAGATGACATGGATGCTGCAGTAAGTGCAATATGCAGCCTCCAGACTCTTAACAGGAACATCCTTTAGAACCCACACAACACCAATTCTGAAGGATTTGCATTGGCTGCAATGCACTCCCTGTCTGAGTTCAAGGTGTTGACGAAGATTTAAAACCCCAAATGTCTTGGTACCTGGACATTTGAAGGAGTGCTTCTCCTTTTATAAATGTGCCTGACCGCTAACATCTCCTAGGCCCTCCTCTCTGTCCCACCATTGAGATAAGTTCATTATGTGAAGACATGAGGGAGGTCTCTCTTTTGCTATAGCATCCCAACTGTGGGATGCCCTCCCCTTAGAGGCTCAATTGATACCATGATTGACATCATTTTGGCACCAAGTCAAGATGTACTTACTTATTAGAGTCTGGGGCTGAAGGTTGTGGCTTGTGCAGATTTTTAGTGGTATGTTTTTAATGTTTGATTGTTTTAATTTTGTTTTGTTGGATTTTAAAGTGTTTGAAATATCTTACATTTTAAAATTGTTTTGTACAGTTTTGTAACCCAACCTGAGATCCCATGATATATGGTGGGCTATAAATGTTAAACAAACAAACAAACAAACAAACAAATCAGAAAAAGGCCACATGGTCTCCAAAGCAATACAAATGCAGGAATAGGTGATACCTTTATTAGACCACTAAAAGAAATAAAATAAACAACAAATAGCTACTTTAGATGAAAATTCGTCATTTTCAGACTATGCACCAAGTTTCTTATGGGTAGTTCAATGAATTAAATGCTTTTAAGTCCCAAAGTCCCATGGCCATTGTTGGGGCAAGGTTAGCTTCTTAGATGGAAATAGATGCAGTCTGTAAGAGGCCAGTGGGGGAAAGCATGTGTCTTCAAACCCCTCCTCAGGCAGTGGTTTGGAATTTATCACTCAACTCTTTAAGCAAAAAGGTTGCCAAGCACTCTGCATCCCCCTCATCTCCCCCTTCCACCTTCTTTTTGAAACTCCAAGAATTTCTTATTTGGCAAGAGAAAACAAGGTAACACAAAAGCATGGCAAGCCTCCATCAGAGTTGAGATTAAAAATTGAATTCAACCACCAGGAACAGCCAGTTTTAACCAAATTACAGCCAAATCAATAGTTTTACCTGGAGGATACTTTCCTCAGTATGCAATACTGCTTGTCTGGTGTCAAGAGACAAGAATAACAGTAGAACTCAAAAGCTTGGCTTTGTTTCTCATGTTTTAGTTATCCAGTAATGTTATTGGTTAATTAAGGATGTATTAAGGTTTTTTGTTTTTTTGTTTTTTGTTTCTACTTTTCAGCAAGGTCTATTGTTGAAGAATCACATAAGGATTTCTATTTCTGGCCTATTGCTTAGATATTCTTTGAAACTTTGCATAATCCAGCAAGGTCACAACATTGCAGCAGAGTCAGATACACTTAGAAGAGTCATTTTCTTGCCATATCAAAGTAAAATAAGAACTGATGGTTCACAGATCTCTGTAGTTATAGAAACCTCTTGTGATCTCAGGGTCTCGTATGACTGCTGTTTGCATCTCTCGTGATCCAGTCACCAATGCTTTATTTAAGAACAAAGTCTCCACCTTGTATGCATTCCTGTTAGGCTTTGAGTGGTGGAAGTAGCAGCTACGTTTAGGTGGGGGGGAAGAATCCTGGGGTTAAACCTTTCTTTCCCAATGGAAAAAAAATACTCTCTGTCAAAAAAGTGAAAGAAATAATGACATGATTATGTATGATGGCAATTCATGTCATATGAAGGCAAGTCATTTTCATGTACATTTTACAGAAACACAGGAAGCTGTCATGTACTAAAATTAGGGAGCAGCTCAGACCTGTACCCATACTAGGTATGGGTCTGAGCTGCTCCTAATCTTGGTTAGTGAGTCTTCCATGTTCACATCCCTTGCTACTCAATCAAAAACTAGGAACTGAACTCAGGACCTGCTTCGAGCAGAGCATATGCTGTGTCCTTGGGCTACAGTGCTCTTGTTCCATGCATTAGACTGTAATCCAAATCTTGGAAACATTGGGGGGCTGGGGGGCTACAGATCCTAAAACCCCCAGCATGGCTGTTGGCTGAAGGCTCTGGGGAAAAAGTAACCTTCCACTATCTGTCTATGATGCAGCATGCCAGCAAACAGGTTTGTTATGAAATGCAGATTCCACTCAAAACAGATGGTTCTAGTTCACAGAGATATTGGTCTTCTTAATTATCTACATTTGGCTCTGATATGTGTTCTCTGCTATGGGTGCTGAACTGTGAAAAGAAACTAAAAGTCAAAAGATACTGGCTTCAGAGGAATGCTTTATTTAGTAGTCCTGTCCACCTTTTTATCTAGGCCACAGTGATTAAGATTTATCCTGTGAGAAGAGAGGATAAAGAGGGAGAGACTTAGGATGGCCTGTCACTTCTGTTTCCATCGATAGCAGAGGTGATGCTATGGCAGATGTCTTCAGCAAGACTCGTTTTGTAAACGTTTCATGCTTCTGTTCACTCCTCTGTATTAGCTCTTGCATCCAGTTCTGACTCAGCCACCTTATCACTGTTTACAGTGTCTACGTTGGAGTTATATTTCCTGGCATTATTCCTCAGGCAACAGGCTGTTTTCTGAGTCAGAATCTAATATTGTCGATCCATGAGCCCGGCAGAGTGCTCCAAGTCACTCAGAGATGTGGGATTCAGATTCTCCTTGTGACTACTGTTTCACCTACACATCATACAGAGTTCCTTTGTTGATTTTTGAAAACTGAAGAGCAACCTTGGAGTATTCCAAGAGTGGAAGGAAAAGAGGCCGGCAGAGTGACAGCCCTGATCCTTCCCCTTTCAGATCTTTGTGTTATCTGGATTGCAACCCCACCTGCTCTCCCATCTGGTATTGGTCCTCCCTCTTTTCCTTCTAGTGACTAAGAAAGCTGCTGAGGGAAGAACGATTTGGGCTGATTTACAACCAGACAGGAAAATGTTAAGGATTCCCTCTCTGTCTCTGTTCAGATAGACAACTTGTTGAATTGATTTTGGTTAGAAAAAACCACTTTTCCTTCATAGATACGTGGAATCTGTGAAACGTCTCTTGTGGTGAGATCACAGATTGAGGGAGCAATCTTTCCAGAGGTTTTGGCTTATTTGTTCCTTGCATTTCATCCACCAAACAAACACCATCTCAACTTGATTCCTAATCCATAGGCACTTGAAAGTGTTTGTACATTCAAACGAGCTGACTTGTACAGAAACTGAACAATCTTATGGATAAGTGGAAGTACAAAAGGAGATGGCATGGTCTTTACGCTTGCATCTCACTTAAACATGCCATACATTTCCAGTCCAGGAAAACTATATGGATATATCCCTTCCTCCACTTTGCTTAACTGAGTAGATGAGCACCTTTTAAAAAATGCACAGCCCAAAGCAAGCAGGTTGCTATGAATCCCAACCCTGCTAACCTGGGCCATATACTTTCTCAGGTAAATTATCTATTCATGACCCATCATGTTCAGGGGATTGTGGTTTGGCACCAACACCTGAAACTTGAGAGTTACTGGTGGAAGGGGCAACAATGTGAAAATCTCCCAGTTTTGATTTTGTTGTATTTATCTTAATTCTACTTGACTTCTTGGCCTGTCCTTCGTTCATAACAGGTTCTGAGGTTCCAGAAGAGCTGTAAACTAAATGCTTATGGGAATGCAGTGGTACCTCCCTCTGGAGAGCTGATGTGGAAGCAGTAGATTTGCTGCTTAATAGTCTTATGAAAATCCATGTTGGTTATATTGGGCAGAATGCCAGATTAGAACTCAGAAGATCTGGGTTCAACTCCTTGCTTAGCTATGGAAACTCACTGGAGAGTGACAATGGTTAACCACTCCTTGAATAACTCATGTACCTTGAAAACCCTATTGGGTTACCATAGGTAGAAAGCAATTTTAAGGCACATAACACAACAGGAGCCTTTGCTGTCTGTTTCCAGTGGTGCTCAACCTGGATATTTGTAAAAAAATTCAGATTATCTCCAGTGATCTATTCTCCAAGTGAAATTAAGGACAGACTATCAATGATCTTAATCTTCTCATTGCTCAGGAAAGTGAGGAATGACTACCATAGACTGAAGGTTAATAGAAATCTGTTGGTGGAATCCCTGATCTTTAATAACTCAGGTGTCATTTCGTACAAATGAAGTATTCAACTCATACAGTGCAATAGGTCACCACCCCCACTGCAAATTCCTTCCCCTCCATAGTTTTGCATCAGGCTCTATTTGATGGACCTGACGGTTCAAGAAAAAACCCAAAGAAAGGAAAACTTATACTTAGTCAGATCTTTGGACCATCTAACCCCATATTGTCAACTCTGACTGGTAGCAGCTCTCCAGGGTTCCAGGCAGGCTTTTTCCTTAGGCCTGCCTGGAGATGCCAGGGTCAAACCTGTAACCTTATACATGAAAGCTTGTACATGATTACTGAGCTACAAACCCTCCTGTGTCTATCTATCCACTTACAATGTATGTCCTGCCTCGAGTAAAATGTCAGAATCACTGGAGTCATTCAGTTTGACAGATGTTTGATGCTTTCAGTGAGAATCCACTGCGTTTGAGACCAGGTCAAGTGTGTTATGAGCTTCCAGTTAATCTTAATTCATTCAGATGTATGAGTGGCACTAAGCTATGAAGCTTCTAGGCTGATTTGCCAAAACAACTCATGGTCACTTCTTAAGATGACTGGCTTGTTGATGCACCTCCATTCTATCACGCAGCAACTGACCTGGAGGAAACTGTGACAGCTGAAGAGAGATGGCGTCTGGGTTTGAAGCACTGTGTTTAACAGCCCTTGCATATAAATACTGTGCTCTGTAAGGAATTTATTTTCTCGAGATTCTTACCTCTTCTTTGTGGTCCTTTTCATTATCAAGGCCAGTAATTTCTTTTGGTTCATCAGCTTTCTTTTATATGTCGTCCCACAGATATGTAGTATTTTGCTTGGATTTCCCAAGTTTATGCATTATTCTTAAATGCTGTTAAGACCCATCTGACAGAGTCTCTAGTTGGGTTTTCAAAGTATGTGAGATAGTTAAGGAGTGTTTTTACCATTGCTACTCCCAAGGAATTTTCATAGTTGAGCAGGGATATGAACCCAGGTCTTCTGAGTTCTACTCCTACACTACAATTGGTGCTGCAAGTTTATATATTCTGCAGAGTAAAATGCATGAAAGCAAGCTGCCTTGGGTCCTTTTTAGGGAGAAAGGCAGAGTGAAAATATTTTAAATAAATAAATATTTAAATAAATAAGTACAACCCAGTTATTTGCTTTCTTGTCTGCAACAGCCTGTATAATCTGCATTTCTCTCTAGGAACAGAGATGTTCAAAGCAGCTATGACAAGTATGCAGAACAAAAAGTTATCCAATAAGTAAATTAAAACATAACCAGTGCTACAAAGTAACAGCTCACTAGAGCTTTTTAAAAAAAGGTGTTGAAAAATAAAAACAGGAAACCTAGAGCTAACATAATAAATTAACAATAGCCAAAACAACAATTTCAAAAACTGTTGGAAGTGTCTTCTGATTCTGGAAGAACAACAATAAAATTAAAAGTGCATCCTTCAAAGAGGAAATGTCTCTTCAGTGCTGAAAGCATCTGATTATTACAACTGGAGCTTCTCACATCTCCTATAGTTTTCAAAATAATTTGTGTTGTTTTGCGATTTGTGTAAACAAAAGCTTTTTAAAGAAAGTTCAGTTTCCTAGATGCAAAGCAGGATCCCACCTCTTGAATACTAACAGAGCTCCTTGTAGGATAAGCACAAATATACATTGAATAAATAAAATGGTGTTTAGCTTTGGCCTTCTTTTTCTATCACCAGTTTTCCTGATTATCCGAGCTGTGGTTCAAAGGAAAATAAATGTTAGAAATAGCAAGCTATAAACCAACTCCAGCATGAATGCATGCTATTTTTATTTTATTTTATTTTTTACTTTATGCAGCTAGTGGCTCATGCTATCTTGTTCTCTGTGCTCATTTGCACCAAAGAGCTGCCTTTTAACACTGGAATTGAGTCCAAAATGAGTGGCAATTCTGGTTTATCATTTTAGGTAATAAAGAAATATGTGCTGATCTGTTCTCTCTTTTTTTCTTTCTCTCTATTTCACCGGGCTTAAGCACAGCTTCTTCTGCAAATAACTAATTGGATAGAAAATGTCTTTCCTGGAAATATACACAGCAGAGCTGAAATGAAGCCACACTAGGGGACACTTTTAATTAAGCCACATCAATAGAATGTTCCCTTTGATGAAATGCCAGGGGTCACAATGGCACAGAGGGAAGAGAGAACTTTTAAGGTGAAAATTACACTGCGCACCCACTGGAAGACCATTTCATGAAATAAGCAGCTCAAAGGTATTGCATCATGCCCTCAAAGGGGAAACGAATCCCTTCCCAAAAACATCCTCCCCATATTCACATAGCAGCTGAAATTCTGCATTCATTTGTATGCCTGAGAAAATTTGAATTTCATAGGTTCTCTGGTGTGTGGGTAGGAAAGAGTATAAACGAAGGCAATGAAATCTCATGAGTATCCTATGTGTGAGGAATTCAAGATCTCGTGCAATGCAGAGGAATTACAAAGGATATAAATTAACTTTGCGGCTTTGTATGCATTTATCTGCTTTGTTGGTTCAGAAGTATAAGGATTTCTTTAAGCTGTAAAAATATTTGCTATGCATGTCAGCATATTGCAATGGGTCATGTTGAACATACTGCTATAAATCAGGACTAACTGCTCCGGATGCATGGAAATGAGCTGTGTTTTGCATGCCTGAAAACTATTACACTGGAATTTATTTCTAAGTAGATAAGCGTGAATTGAACTATGCTTTGTCCATGCATTAGGAAAATGTCCAAACTATTCTACATCTACCTCTGGTCCAGTGGTCCCACCCAGTCTGGTTAGGCATAGCCTGACACCTTTAGAACACCTGTAGCTGAAACAGAGCTCTGAGGCCCTTACCAAATCTGAATTTGGACCCAGGGCAAAAAAAATAAAATAAAATAAAAAAAAAAGGTTCCTCACCCCTAGTTTAAAATTTCAGGACCAAACTGCATGATCTCCACATTAGAAGCAGTGCCCTGTGAATTGATAAAAGACTTGCTACTGCACACATTTTTTTCAACTTTGTATCTTGCAAAATAGCCTTCCTTCTTTAAAAGTTGCTCATTGGAAGTAAAAACAGACTGTAGTTGCAAGTCTGATTGCTCAGGCATGCAGCTCTTAAGAAATACTGTTCCTGAGCCATGGCTCAGATTTGTCTGTCCAAGCTTGAAGCAAGCAGCGCCCAGGATAAACTTATTAAACAATCGTATTCCTGCACAATGCAGCATCTGCATGAGAATTTTGTTTTTATTACAGTAGTGGAGTGGAGCATTCATCCCGAAGAAGAGTCCTATAGGAGTCAAAAGCTTTCCTGTTTTTAATACTTTAATGGTGTAATAATTTTTTTGATTATACTTTTTTTTTTTTTGGTCTTGAGACACTCCTGTCTTTCCACTTCTGGTTTTTATAGGCAAGGAAAGCAGACAGATGAATGACAGTTTTGTCACATCTAGTCTAGCCCTCATTCAACACAGAATGACGGGTCAGTGCTTCGGACAACAGAAATCTTGAACAGGATGCAGAGGTCATTAAGGGCTCCTTTACTGACAAGCCAGTGGATAATAAATTCCCGGTAGGCAGAAAGTTTGAGATCCCTTAGAGATTTTTTCCCCTGCAGAAAACACAGAGCAGCCAGTTCCAATATCGGTTGTGACAGTCACTCCCGTCCAGATATGGCTGACCCATGCAGATCCAAACAAAGCTGCCAAAAAAGCCATCTAGTTATATTTTCTCTCAATTAAACCTGAGCTTTACTGACTCAGCAGAAAAGAAATCTGTTTAATGAACGATTCATCAGCTAGCTCAGCAGGGGCTTGCCGTAGAAATCAAGAGTGACATGTAACTCAGGATGGCTTGCTTCTTCTGCCCAATGGGTCTGTATCCTGATTCAGCAAAACAGCTTGCAAAGAAGGGGTGCATTTTGGGAAATACCTGTTCCGGTATATTATGCTTTAAGCCCTGTAACTTTGTAGATTTCAAAAATAGCAAAATGGATTGAAGACATCTTACACAGCTCATCTGAATTAATGCCTGTCCATTAAATGAACTGATTAAGAATGGGATGTTGCAGCCTATTAACACAAACATTTTATCCACACAGTCGCACAGAACCCAGTCAAAATCTTGAGGCAAGCAAGCATGCAGCTAAACCGTGCTTTCTTTTTTACTTCCATGCAAGCATGGAGGAAGCCACTTCAGATCAGGACCACCGTGCTACGATAGGGGAGGTTTAAAATGCCCCTAGCCTCCAGTCTCAAATATGCCCCCTGCCCAGATGCTTAAAAAGAGGGGAGAAGAATCCAGTTGACATCAAAGGAAGTATGCTTTGGGGTAGCATCAACTGTGGTAGGGAATTATAAAACTCCTCTAATGACATACAGTGCTTATGGTTTGGGTCAGCCACCTTTGTGCTCCCTTGGAAATAAAAAGGAGAGTAAGGTCAGCTGCAAGTTACATATTCCATGCAACATGTGTAGTATCGCTTGCCCATTTGTTCCTAACTGCTGAAATGGGATAACTCTTGGGAGAAATTGTAGTCTAGTTTTTACCCTCCATTTATACACACTACCTCTGTCTGATATTTGTCAGGTTCCTGAAAGACTTCTCAGAACATTTGGGAGGGCATTTCCAGGCTCAGGAGAATCTTTTTTTGTGAGATGTGGGGGAAATGCAGGGGGCTGCAATGGAAGTGGGGAGTAATCCTTACTGTGTGATTGAATTTCTACTTAGACAACGTCAGAAATGAACCACAGATAACAGCAAACAAACAGACAAAGAAAGCCCCAAAGAATGAAATAGTGTTGCTTGGCTTACAGCAAAACTAATATATTTTTTGGTTTTTTCCCCTTCTCTTCCTTCTTTCCTTCCATTCATTCTTCTTGCTTTCTGTATCTCTAATCAATTTTTTCTTCTCTAAACAGTCCATTATTTTAACTTTCCCGCAAGGTCACATTTAATTGCAAACTCTGACAATATTTCCAAATGAATCTCAGTCCCAGTATTTATCTCTTTCTGACTATGGACAAACTGTGGCATTGTATTTGTTTTCCCAAGATGTGTTTGTGATTGTACCTTTATTTTACACACAAGCACAAGGTAGCCAAGATTTGAAAGTCATTCTACTACAAATGGTGTGGTTTGTATTCAACTTTCTGGTTGCCTCTTATTGTTAATAAGTTTGCAACTAGCAAACCAGTTTCGTAATCATATATGTGGACAGTTGTTTTTAAAAAATCTCTATCTCAGCAATATCTTTATGTAGTGATAACCTGTCATTCCTTCAGAAGGTTTCTTCCTCCACATTTTATTCTCACTGTAACTCTGTCAGACTGAGAGCATGGGACTTGTTCAAGGTCACCCTATGGGTTTCATGACTGATTAAGGATTTTTTTCTCCTGAGCTTTACTCCAATAGTCTAACTACCATACTTCACTGGCTCTCAAACAGGCCAACTCAAAGTTATAGCATAGTTCACATGTTTTTGAGCTCATTGGGCAAGAGAAGGTGAAGGGAGGTAAACAAAGCAAGTGAGAGGCAGTGTGGTGTAGTGGACAGAGTATCAGACTAAAACTCAGGACACCTGAGTTCAAAACTTTTCTTGGGAACTTACTGGGGGAGGCAATGGAGAACCACTCTGTGAACATTTCACATAGCTCAAAAACTCTATTAGGGTTACGAGGGGGTGCTGATAAGTATTGAGCCTTTCCCAGAAAAAATTGAGCTAGGAAGCTGTAACTGCCACACTATTCTACATATTCCCCCAGGAAGTCAATCTGTCCTGCAGCTTCTTAAGTCCCTGCAAATAAAATTCTTCCGACTGCTGGTGTAACCACTCATTTGCAGCATTAGTTGCCTCCAGAACACTCCCAAATCATTGTCCCTTTAGGTGTTTTTTGAGTTTGGGGAACAGATAATAGTCAGAAGGAGCCAGGTTGGGAGAATAGGGTGGATGGGACATCACTTGAAAGCCTAAGGACGTCAGTTTTGCCATTGTTTCACCTGCAGTGTGTGACGAGGCGTTGTCATGCAACAGGATGACACCTTTGGAGAGCTTTCCTCGACGTTTTTCCTTGATGTTTTGCCTCAACTTCGTCAATAAAGCACAGCAATATTTTGCATTGATGGCTGAACCCTGTTGGAGGTAGTCCACCAGCAGAACTCCCTTCTTATCCCAAAAAACTGTTGCCATTTGCTTCTGCATTGACCTTTGCACTCGGAACTTCTTTGGCCTGGGGGAACCACTGTGCCTCCATTCCTTAGACTGTTCCTTTGTCTCAGGATCATAACAGTGGATCCATGTCTCATCACCAGTTACCAGTTTGCCCAGGAAATCTGACTCATTTCTTGCAAAATGTTCCAAAACAGCCACCGATCACTCCACATGTTTCCTCTTTTGTTCGGTTGTCAAAAGTTTGGGGATCCACTTTGCTGCCAGCTTTCTCATTTCCAAGTCGTTGTGGATAATGGCACCAACTCTTTCATGTGATATTCTCAGATATATAGCAATACTTTTGGCTGATATTCGGTAACATCACCCTGCCTTCTTTTTCTTTGTCTATTGTTTTATTTGGTGAAGAGATGTAAAGAACTCAAAAGCTTGCATGATCGTTTGTTACAAGAATAAAGGCCAAGACGAAATTTTAAAAAAAATCACATGTGGACTTATTAGGACCAACTAAAACTCCACACTGATGTGCAAACTTGCACGTTTGCCAGCCTAAGTGGGAAAATGGAGGAGGGTGGCTAAAGGACCATGAAGCCCCAAAATTCAGCTAAGTGTATTACACCATAAAGTCTATGGTTAAACTCAGTCCCAAGAGATAGGGGGAGAGAGCATGGACCTGAAAAGTCACAGGCATGTGTACATGTATTTTGTAACCTTTGTGTTAGTCCAGTAAAGATATTGGGCTGGTATGGATTTTAGCATTTTATTTTGGAATGTTCCATCCTAGTTATGCTTTTCTATTTATTGGGGGTTGTGGCTAAATGACATTGCATGAGTGGAATGCTAACTCTCTCCACTGCCAGTGATAATATTTGTGAGTGACTGTTGTCGAGAACACACTGTGCCCTCAAAGAACACAATTAGTACTGGAACTATTCCAGAATAAAAAAAGACTTCTCCAAATATATATATTTCTGATAGGAGATGGGGTAGCATTCAGTAGCTCAGTGGTTTAGGCATCTGGCTGCAGAGGCTGGGAGTTCGATTCCCCACTGTGCCTCCTTGACAGGGGCTGGACTCGATGATCCATAGGATCCCTTCCAGCTCTGCAGTTCTAAGATTTACTCTCCACTCTAAATACAGCTGATTACACCTGATTTCGGAAGCTAAGCAGATTTGGACCTAGTTACAGCCCTGGTTGCATGGGAGACTAGACAATAATACCAAGGATTTCCATGTTAGGTAAGGAAAGACTCCTGTCTGAGTTACTAAGTTACTGAGTTACCCCAGTAAGTTACTGTCAGCCAGAGTTGACAAGACCATGTTAGATGGAGGTAACAGTATGAACTGAGTGAACAAAGAACTATTCACCATGTTCAAAGTAGTTGCATGACACACAAAATCAACAGTGACTCAAGTCAAGATTGATTTATCATATACCATTTTACCATCATTGACTATGACATCAGTCTGAAAGGTTTGTTATTCTACAATATTTTTTTAAGAAATCTGGACGTGATGCACCAACTGTTTGACTCCATATACAACAGCTTCCTATGCTTCTGTGTTAAAATCTCTTAAGTGCTTTTCTCTATCCTCAGTGGTAAAACACAGTAATAACAAATTTGAAAACTAACGATTTGCTGCCTTTTCATGATACCAAAAGCTACTGCTGAGGCATCTCCCTCACTGTCACCTAATGGCAGGGCTGGCCTCATGCCATCTTATGAATAAGAATATAAGAAAGAACCTGTAACTAGAATGCCACCTGCAAAGGAAACAGAAGTATGATATTTTGCAGTTGGATTGTGAATATTTCTTAAAGAACTGATACTGTTTTGAAGGGCATGCTAACCTCTGGATGCTGACCCAATTTCGTTTGCTGCAATTGTACATTTATTTTTAGATAAAAATGCTATCTCTGATGTGTCTCCTTACATGGAAAGTAGGCCTATAAAGGAAGAAGTGAGGGATCCTTTTAAAAAAGAAAAGAAAATGAAAATATGTTCCTCTTCAAATACATGATCTACGGGAAGAATCATATCTGTGGGAATTACCTCAGGAATATTATGCCTTGAATATTCAGAAAACATTATTTCCACACAACAGAAACACAGGTTTGAGTGAAGATCAGCAGACTTTCCATCACAGTTGAAGAAGAAAAAAAGCAGATTTATTTGCAAAAAATTAATTGAAACTTTTCTAGGATAGAATATGTTCCTCTTCAAATACCTGTGAAAACATGCAAAAGTCCTTTCTTTGTGCTTGGATATTTCATGCAACTGCAGCCAGTCCAAAACATTTTGCTGACTAAGGTGGAACATCCAGTGGTGTACATAATGCCTAAAATCATACATAAAGCCAACCAAATAATTTTGCACCTGGGTCAGAAAATCCCATGTGTACCTTCCCCTTTTTGGCAGTGCAATATGGCAGAGCTTGGAACTGTTATTTTGTGGGAATACAACTCCCAGAATCCCCCAGCCAGCCTGGCCACAGATCACAAACTATATTAGCCAAGGTCTGGGACACAGGAATATTTCAAGCACTAGCGTGGCACTGCTCCCAATTGTTTAAAATAATCCTCTTCCACCCAAATAGCACCTTTTTTCACAGCAGGTTCCTAATAACTGCATGAGAAAGATTTATAAAATTGACCCAGCCACCTGGATGGAGTATTCACACATACTCACATTCCTACACACAGCAGCCATTTGGCATAGCAATACAAAGGAGCAAATTCTTCCCTATTTGGTGTTTGTTTAAAGGCAGCTTTTGCCATGTCGGCTTCCCTGGGACAAGAGGGAAGAGGGTCCACTGAGAAATCTACGTGCAGAAAAAGGAACATCCAGCTTGGCCCTCTTCTATATTAATGAAACACGCAGCTCACATGAATCTTGCATAGCTCAGTCCGTCACGTGGCAATGGCTAATTCAGACTTGGAGTACATCCATTTATTTAGATGGCTGTAATCGACTTAATGCAACTTCCAGGGAGAAATATTGTTACAGTCTTCCCTTATACTGGTCTGTGCTGCCTTGATGAATGTCCTTGTCACTCCTCTTTTGGTTTTGAAATATATTTCCCACAGTGAATCAAGTAAGGAAATGAAAATGACTGTATTCAGTGATACAGTGGAGCTAAGGATTACACAGCAGGGATGTGACCCTCCAGATGTTGTAGTTTTAGAAGAGGTAGCCATGTGAGTATAGATATCAGGCAAAAACAAAATAAAAATAAAAATGTAAGAAGACAAATATGGTGTGGCATCTTAAAGACTAACTGCTGTATTTTAATATGAGCTTTTGTGGACATTTCCATTTTGTGCACATGTCCATTTCCTCAGACATAAGAGTCATTTATTTATTTATTTATTAGACTTCTACCCCGCCCATCTAGAAAAAAGGTCTACTCTGGGCGGCATTACAAATTTTTTAAAACAGTGAAACCAATAAACGTATACAGTACTATGAATCCAAGATGGCAAAAATGTCAAAATTTAAGATACGGCAGGAGGGAAAGCATGCCCAAATAGCCAGGTCTTAACTTTACTCCTGAAAATACCCAGAGAGGGAGCCAGGCGGATCTCCACGGGCAAGTTGTTCCAGAGGCGAGGGGCCACTGCCGAGAAGGCCCGGTTCCTCGTTCTTTCCTTCCGGACCTCCCTCGGCGTTAGGCCCCTCAGCTGCCCGGCCTGGCTAGAATGAGTGACTCACCAGAACTGGGTGGGTGGAGGCGCTCTGCCAGATATCGAGGTCCTAAACTGTTTAGTGCTTTATATGTCATTGTTAAGGCTTTGAAATCAACGCGGAAACGAATGGGCAGCCAATGCAAGGCGGCCAGAGTGGGGGAAATATGGTGGTACCTTTTCACCCCTGTAAGAAGTCTGGCCGCCGTATTCTGCACTATCTGAAGTTTTCATGTCAGTCTCAAAGGCAGCCCCACGTAGAGTGCATTAAAGTAGTCTAATCTCCAGACTACGAGCGCATGGACCAAGGTGGTGAGAGCCCCCACATCAAGATAGGGACGCAGCTGGGCAATCCGCCGAAGTTGGAAGTGTGTGCAACGGACCACTGACGCCACCTGGGTTTCCATGGTGAGCGCCGGGTCCAGATGTACACCCAAACTGCGAACCTCACTCTTGGTGGTAAGAGTCACACACACCCCAAAAGAGAGGGAGTTTTCCAAACCACTGATGTCTGGGCCACCCACCCGAAGGACCTCCGTCTTGCCCGGGTTCAGCCTCAGTCCATTCTCCTGCATCCATTGCTGAACGGCCTCCAGGCAGCGCTGAAGGGACGAAACAGCATCCACTGTTGTTGGAAAAAAGGAGATGTAGAGCTGAGTATTATCAGCATACTGATGACACAAAGCCCCACATCCCCTAATGACCCCTCCCAGCGGCCTCATATAGATGTTAAACAGCATTGGAGAGATTATTGAGCCCTGCGGAACCCCACAATTGAGGCTCCACAGGGCCAAGAGACTCTCTCTCATGTCTGAGGAAGTGGACTTGTCCACAAAAGCTCACATTAAAATTGAGAGTTGCTCTTCAAGTTTTCTCCAGATGTTGTTGGGCTGCATCTCCCATCAGCTCTAGCCAGCATCACCAGTGGTGAAGAAGTCTGACAGTTGAAGTCCAACAAGCTCAGGTGAACCACACCTGCCCTGCCCTTTGCTTATGAGGCAAATTGCTGGTATGTTTTGTTTAACAAGGACAATTCTGGCAGAGAATTAGATTGTCCTGTGGAAGTTAAACAATGGGAATTTTCCTAGCTTCACTACCTAAAGTCTCTTTAGGTCTAATACCATGTTTGCGTTACCAAAAATTGTTGTTTTGAACATACTGGATGGTCCAACATATATTCACAAAGATAACAGCCATCTCAGCTAAATACTGGCAGTGCAATATAAGTAGCCCTTCCCTCAGGCATATGATGGTTGTGCATGTGTCCATGGTAGCTGTGGTGGTTGGATGTATTGCTGTGAATTAGCTTTGTACTGGAAAAATCCTAAGTATTTATAGATACACATGTACTTTTCAATTATGTTCCTGAGGATATGAATTCAACTGATGGTCAGTGTGGGTGGATTTCATTAGCTTTCACCATTGCCAAAAGACGTCTTCTTCAGGATTGGATAGGTGAGCACATGCCATCTACCATTCAATGGTCAGAACATCTTACTATTACAGCTGTCCATGAATGTTTCTTGCACTCATACCCTTTCCAAGCAACCTTGCTTTGGGACAATATGGTCAGATTTTATCAATGTATACAAAGTATACAAGTAGATCATGATTATGTCCTCTTCTCTTCTTCTCTTTTTCTTACTTTTGTCCCCCTTTATCCCCCCTCCAAACTATGTACAATTCAAAAAGTCTAATACATTTAATTTAAAAAAGCAAAAACAAAGTGAGGACAGTGACCTCATGATCTGATCTGATTTTCCTAAGCCAATGGTGATGGGTGATGATTCAGATTTTGTGGGAATGCCATAAGATTGCTTCCACCTGCTCCAGGTTTTACTGTGAACCTTACAGGGTCTACCAAAAGTTAAGATCCTTTTTTGGGGAACAGGTTCCAGCACCTTGGATAGCTCATATAAAGTTCAGACAAAAACCCAGAGTGAATATTTTTAATATTTGTATACTTGTTGTTCTTAGCTTTAACATTGCCTTTTAACGATATAAACCATCATTGTATACTCATTGTTTCCATCTTTAAATATTGTCTTTCAATGTTGTAAGCCTCATTGGGTCCTTTTCAAGGAGAAAGGCAAGATAGAAATATTTTAAGTAAGTAAAATAAATAAATTTACTGCCCATGCAAACTGAACCATTGGCCTCCACTTTGGTTGCAGTAGTTGAGATTGTGGGCAGATTTCTTAGCAACCACATGTTATTGTGAGTTATCTGTTGCAATGCAAAGTGTTTTGGGGAAGGCTTGATCTTGAATTAAGAATTGTGAGCTTCATAAAAATCCTGTTCTGGTTATAGATTAAAACAAACTGGCTTGTTGATACATTTTGGATTTTTCTTGGGGTTATGGCTATGAGGACCATCATGGTGAGTGCCTGTGTTTCCAAATGAGCCAGTTCACCACTGTCTATAAATCTAGTGTTTTGAAAAACATAACATTAACAAAGTCTTCCACACTAACTTGGTTCCTGCAAACTGCAGTGGTAAATTCACTTCCTTGGGACTTCCAAATGCCACCATACAAAACATTGTTTGGAAGGAACCAGCTTCTTTTAAAAAAAGAAATAATGAAAATACTTGACTGGGCAAAATTTTCATTGGCAAGTCATGTTCTGTATTCAGACAAGACCTTCCTCTCCTGTTAAGGATTATTTTTTCATGAACCATCTCCTAACACCTTCTTCTCTGTTGGATCCGGTTTCCATAGCAACTCTCTCTTTTATCACCTAGTGGGATTCACCAGATTAAAATGGCAGCCTCGAGGCAATTAAAATATATGAAACTTCAGTGTTATTTACATTTCTGTGAGTGAAAAAATACAGTACTTGAATCTCACTGGGAAACAAGGATCTCTGAAAGGACACAAAAGAGGAAATAAAAGCTTTCAGCATTTGATTTGGATGTAATAAATAACCGTTCCTCAGAAGCACAGAACCATTGCAGATAAAAGATGGCTCAGTTCAGAATCACCAGCGTGGAAAAAAAATGCCAGGTGGAGAATCTGAAGTTTGCATAGAGAGTTGAAATAAATATATTTAAACATATTTTTCTTAAAATAGCACAAAAAGCTGTGAGCGTCATAATTCTGCAGCTCCAAAATCTATATTTGGGGAATACTTTTATTAGGACAACGAAAAGTCATTCGTGTGTAAACTTTTGGTTTGACCAGAATTCTTCATCAGGCAGGATAATTAATAGGACAAGATGGTGGTAAATAGGACAGGGGAAACAGGCTGTTCAATCTTCTTTCTTTCACCTCAGGGTATCCCCTCCACACCATCTTGAAATTCCTGAGTCGAAGAAAGAATTCTTGGAAGGATTAAGGAGTTTAGATCTGATTGGATTGGTTGGGCCTTGCCCTGTCTTCACATGAGTGGAGACTACATCCCAGCTCATCGGTGCTACCAGGTGTGCTGACAACATTGATTTTTTTTCTCCCTTAGAGCAGTGGTTCCCAACCTTGGGTAACCCAGGTGTTTTTGGACTGTAACTCCTAGAAACCTTCACCACTAGCCAGGGTTTCTGGGAGATGCAGTCTGAGAACACCTGGATTATCCAAGGTTGGGAACCACTGCCTTAGAGAATCTCTGAGAAGCTTCCATAGTAGCAGGGGCACTTCTACATGGCCAAAAATAGGAAATGCATTGCCAAAAAGAAAAACAGACTGAGCTTTACATTAAATTTATGTGTGCCAATGGCAGGTGTGTAGCTGGCTGGATAGCTCAGTGGTTTAGGTATCTGCCTGTGGAGCCAGAATTTGGGTGTTTGATTCCCCACTGGGCCTTCAGGGACAAGATCCAGCCTGTGTAGCCTTGGGCAACCTGCACAATTTCAGAGTGCCCCCAGAAGAAGAGAACTGTGAACCACATCTGAGGACTTTTTACCTAGAAAACCTTGAAAAGGTTCACCATAAGTCAGATTTGACTTTTAGGTACAGACGATAATGAATCACAGGTGTAAATTGGGAAGAATTGCTCTAATTTCAATAGAAGAGGAAAATATATATCTATAAAGCAGGCATTCTTAGCACATGAAGCTTTTCACATGTTTTGCACATACCGGTGTGTGCAGGTTGAAGTCAATCTGGAACTGCCCTTCTAAAGGTGTCAACCATCAAACCTGTCTACCTTGAATGTACTTGAAAAATATCATTCGATGTTACTTCCCTTCATGCTCTGGAATTCTTTTCCTGAGTCCCTGTGAAGCATGACATCCTTATGGGAGTTCCGGAAGGGATGCAAAGAAGAATTGTTTTGGCAAGTCTTTGAATGCTAGGAATGGCTCTTCCATCCCTCATGGGGCAAGTGTTTTTACGTAATAATACTGTCTTGGTTGTTGCTAGGTTTTATTGCATTTTATCATTTATGTAAGATATTTTAGCATGTGTTATGTTTCTGCGTGTGTGTGTACTTCCTTTCTGTTGTGTGCCATTGTGATTCACTTTGGAGAGAAGAATGGCATATAAATGAAAATAATAAATAAATATTAATAAATATTGATATCAGATGCCATTCTTGTATAGGGTGATATAAAGGCTGGACCTGCTGGTGAGGTTATTACTATCAAACCTGTTTAGCTCTTTTTGTGCTTTCTTGGCTTTGCCTTTTGAAGTGTGGCATCCCTTGCCATGTAGCTCTAAGCATTGCAACCCAAACATGCTGTGTTGCAGCCACCATTGTGGGAAGACCTTGTATCATGTCCGCATAGCTTTCCACGTGCATAACTAGGGCCTCCAGGGACAGGCCAGCCTCACTGGCAAAACTCTCTTCCCTCTTTTGAGGGTTATCTGTGCCTTCCTCTAATCTCTTTTGGATGCCTGTTAAAGGTGGTTCGCATTGTTCTGCTGTTAATGAATCCAGTGACATTGCTAGTGGGCTGAACTGTACCTCAGCTCCAATTAACTTTTTTAAAATGTGTCTGAATGAAATAAGACAATGAAGAATGCCCTGTTCAGCATGGCACTTCCTGCATCAACAGTTCTCATATTAAATGCCATTAAAAATTCTGCTTTGAGACCCTGGCTGATTATTCTTAGTTCTTTTAATATGCACTGTGGCAGAACTAGAGATTGAGAACAGGAAATTATATCTCAGGATAAGTTGTTTAAAGGAGCTAGAAGCCTGTAGCCAAAGCATGGGCTTCCAGTCAATATGTGAAACTGAGCCCCTCACTCTGTTCTTTATTGTTACATTGCCTTTTCTTTTCTTTTCTTGATGCCTGCATGAGCAAACTAATTTTCCAAGCAACTGGGCGCAGGAACTTCCTGGCTCCACAGGTTTAGGTCCCTTATCCTGCATAGGATATAGATATTTTACCTTTTTTGGATGACAGCCTCTGTGATCACCTTTCATGCTGACCGGAGGATTCTGGGAATTTTACTCAACAACAAATACCAAGTTCTTCTTCGTGGTCTCTGTGAATGCACACGAATGGGTTAAACTGCGCCTGTGCAGGACTGTTCGGAATATTCTAGAGCTTAAATAGTGACAAATTAACCGTCTTCCCGTGTCGCGCATGCTCCGACCGCCCGCGGTACCTCAGTTCCTTTTTGCCGCCGCTGAAAATGGACTGCTCCGATTCGCTTAGAGCTTATTCTTCATAAAAAAATCTTTGGTTTGACCTCGGACTGTTTTCTGACTACAATTTTCATCTGGCTTATTGACTCGGACTGTTTTGACCTTCGATTTCGCTATTATCCCGATCTGGCTTCTGTGATTATTCGGCTTGACTCTTGGACTGATTATCGTTCTGGTTTTGGATTTCAATTTGGACTTACTTGATTTTCTATCGGATTGATATCTCGGCTTGATCAGGACTTCTATCAGTATCGTCTCCCGTGAGTTTGTCCCTTGTTGGTATTGTTCTTTGGTTCCCCGCCAAATTTTATGGCCTCTTCAGGCCCTTTCAAACGGTGCACGTCGTGTGCGAATAAAATCCCCTTCACGGACGGCCACGACCGCTGTTTGTTTTGTTTAGGGGAGAGACATCAGCCCAATTCTTGTCAGGCTTGCAAGAAGCTGACCAAGCCTGCTTTAAAGCTTCGGCTGCAAAGACTCCGTTCCTATCTCTGGGAAAAGTCTTTGACACCTTTGGGCTCAACAGAGATGGAACCTACCACTCCTACTGCTCCCCCTACCCCTCGTACCGAATCTATTGCTTCACCGACACCGGCTACTCCTTCCTCCAAAGCATCATCTAAAGTGTCTAAAGTAAAGAAATCTTCGATGTCGGGATCAACATCGGTACCGAAGACACCGTCTAGTAAAGACCCGAAGAAGAAGAAAGAGGTGTCGAAACATAAGAAGGGGAAACAGACTCATAAGGCAGTTCAACTGAGGGAGCCTTCCCCAGTGAGAGTCACCTTGCCCTCGCCTATCCTAGAGGAGTCGTCTAGGGAACTCCGCGATCCCAAATCGCTGTCTGAGGGAGAGGATCAACAGCAGACGTCAAGATCGATTCCAAGTCTGTCTCCTAGCCACAGCCTTTCAGAGGCTGAGATGATTTCCAGCCCAGCCTCAGCCCATTCTAGCCCTATGTCCATCGGGCGGGCAACAGTGGCTCAGGTGTCGGAGTCGGAGATGTTACCATGTCAAATTTCTCCGCGGAAACATCTCATGAAGCATCGGCATGTCTCCACAGACCAACAACCTTCTCGACATCGGGATGTAATAGTGCTCCTGTGTCCGTCTCGGCGTCACGCTGTTGCCGAATATGACGAGCCACTGTATGTGGAAGCAGATCGGCATGGATATCGACATCGATATCAAGGATATGACTTCGATCCCACGTACGACGCTGAGGAGTATGTTAGACCCAAGAGGGTACGTTATATCTATGCTTCTTCGGTGTCATCCCCTTCTCCATTGCCTCCTCGGCGTCGACACCGAACCTATCTCGAGATCGAACCGGTGGCCGCGAAGCCTGCTTCAAAGCGCCATTCTCAAGAGGAATAGCAATCGATTCCTAAGGAGAAGCGATCTCGAGTACAGTTAATACCAACAGCACCGGTAGGGCATCCCAGAACGGTATCCCGTCACGCTGCACCGTCAAGAGTAATCCGACCGCCTGATGTCGAAGTGTCAGTACCGATGCCACGAGTATCAGCTTCTGCGTCAAGATCACGCAGACACTCACCATCACCTCCTCTGTCTCTCGACAGGGAGTCCGGAGGCTCATCGGTATCATCAATGTCTGACCAAGATCAACATTCAGAACCGTCTAGAGAATCCCCTTCTAATTTGCCAACGCCAGACTCAGACGTGGCTGACATACACCCCCCGTCCCCCTCAGAAGACTTCACGTCATACTCACAATTAATACTCCGAATGGCAAAGTCACTGGAATTGGACATTGATCAACCTCCACCCCCCAAGCAAGACTTAGCATTTGGTGACATAAATCAAGAGAAATCACAACCTTTAAGTTTAGCATTTATTCCTTCTATGTTAGATCTCATCAAAGAATCATGGGCTCAACCACCTACATCTTTACAGGTTTCAAGAAGAGTTGAGAATCACTACAGGACACATGGCAATGAAACATCTTTCCTGAGTAAACACCCAGCCCCGAACTCCATCATTGTCCAGTCTAACCAATCAAGAGCAGGGAATCGGTCTAAGGTGACCCCTACCAACAGAGAGGGTCGTAAATTGGATGTGCTCGGCCGTCGTCTGTACTCATTGGCTTCATTTGTGATGAGGGTCTCCAACTATCAAGCGGTCATGGGCGCCTATCAGAGGCAGTTGTGGAGTAAGATCCTGCCGATTCTTCAAGCCGCCCCTGAGGAAACCAGAGCCGCAGCCCTCAATACACATTTGGAAGCAACAACGCTAGCCAAACAACAACGCTTGGCGTCAAGGCACACTGTGGATGCAGCTTCCAAGGCGATGACATCAGCCATTGCTCTTCGCAGGCATGCCTGGCTACGCTCAGCAGGCATTAATGACGACACCAGGGCATGGATTGAAGAGCTTCCGTTCAATGGTGCGGGCTTATTCAATGAGAAAACTGATGAGGTGATGGAAAACCTGCATAAAATTAGAAAAACAGCTCAGTCTTATTACGTCCAACAGCCTAAGTACCAGCGACAACAATGGCGCAGACCATTTACCTCGCAACAATCATATCATCAATCATACCAACCTTATCAACAATCTTACCGTTCTTATAAACCTCCTCAGGACAGACCAAATCCGCCTTCATCCTCTGCTACCACATCTTTCAGACCTCAGGCCTCCAATCAGCGCCGCCAAAATTTCCGTCGCCCTGCCAAGAAGGGCAAGCAATATCTTTGACTGTCCTCTACTGATTCCTACATCCAACCCACCTTACCTTCCTCGGCTAGCCCCCTTTTTCAACAAGTTGTCTACCATCACCACAGACACTTGGGTGCTCGCCATCATACGTTTTGGTTGCCTACTAGAGTTCTCAGATCTTCCTCCTCTCGGTCATCTCAAGACCACTACTTACTCACCTGCTCTAGAGGAAGAAGTCGCTGTTCTTCTTCAGAAGCACACCATTCAACGCGTTACTTCTCAAGAAGCACTGGAAGCCTTCTACTCCCGATATTTCATGGTCCCCAAGAAGGATGGAGGGCTACGGCCAATTTTGGATCTCAGGTGTCTGAACACTTACCTTCATCACAGGCGTTTCTGTATGGTCACCTTAGAGTCCATCATACCACTTCTTGCTCCAGGCAATTGGTTCGTCATGATAGACTTGCAGGACGCTTACTTTCACATCACCATCCACGAGCGTCACTGCAAATATCTCAGATTTATTTTCATGGAAGCAGTGTACCAATTCTGCGCCCTCCCCTTCGGCCCTGCCACCACCCCAAGGACTTTCACGAAGTGCCTAGCTCCAGTAGCAGCCTACCTTTGTCTCAACAACATCATGGTTTTCCCATATATAAACGACTCGTTGATCGTCGCTGGTTCTTATGCCAAGGCACAAGAGGACACGACTTTCGCACTGCAAATCCTGGCAGATCTAGGCCTTCAAGTCAACATAACGAAATCCCATCTCATACCTTCTCAGACTATGGACTATATTGGCGCAGTTCTGGACTACAACAGAGCCAGAATCTTTCTCCCTACCGAAAGGATTCACAAATTACATCGTGCTATCCTTCCATTTCGGCCAGGCGCCAAAGTGTCTGCACACCACACTCAATATCTCCTGGGTCTGATGGCTTCCACCACGTCTGCAATTCCACATGCGCGACTGAAGATGCGCTTTTTGCAGGCGTGGTACCTTTCGCAGTTTGATCCTCTGCTGGACAATCCTGCCAAGCGTCTTCGGGTCACCCCAGAGCTGGCTCATCAACTAACGTGGTGGACCTTTGTGCCTCATCTGCTGATTGGTCGGCCTTTCAAGCCTCTCCAACTAACTGTGCAGGTCACAACAGATGCCAGTACAATAGGATGGGGCGCGCACTGTGGCGTTCACAAGATCCACACCAAGTGGTCCAGCTCAGAGAAGCTGCTACATATCAATCATCTGGAAATGTTAGCAATTATCAAGGCTTTCTGCACTTTCTATCCGCTACTGGTCGGTCAAGGAGTACAAGTGGCTACAGACAACATGACCACGTTGTACTATATAAACAAGCAGGAAGGCACTCACTTGTTGTCCCTTCTATACCTGTCGATCCACCTCTGGGAGTGGTGCTACGATCATCACATATTCCCAATTGCTATCCATGTGGCGACGGAGGACAACGAAATGGCCGATCATCTGAGCCGTTTGACCATTCAAACGCACGAGTGGATACTCGACAACTCAGTACTCACACACACCTGCAACAGGTGGGGCACACCGGCCATAGACATTTTCGCCACGCAGTCCAACACGAAGTGCAAAAGATTTTGCTCCCGAGCAGGCAGAGGCATGGGATCCTTGGGAGATGCCTTTATGGTGCACTGGGATGAGGTTCTTCTCTATCTCTTTCCACCAATCCCACTGATCCAGCGGACCATAGTCAAAATTCGCCAATTGAGAGCAGATGCCATACTGGTGGCACCGTGGTGGCCTCGACAACCATGGTTTACGACCCTCAAGAACATTGCGACCTGAGGTTGCCTCCTCAGCCATCTCTCCTGACTCAGGACAGAGGCAATGTCTGTCACCTCAGCGTTGAATCTCTCCATCTCACAGTGTGGAGGATTCCCCCGCTATAAAAGAAGCGCTGGAGAAGGCTAGGAAGCCATCAACCAAGTTGTTGTATTCCCACAAATGGTCCGCCTTTACTAAGTTTGCTAAACTCAGAGGTTTCATTACGGTTCCTGTTTCTCTGAGGACCCTTCTTACCTTCCTACGCCATTTGTTTGACATGGGTCTGGCGCATTCCACACTTAAGGTTTACGTCTCTGCCATCGTCTCATATCAACCTGTGGGTTCCAATGCTTCTCATTTGTTCTCTCACCCTACTGTAAAGAAATTTCTTCGAGGTCTGTGAAATATTCGTCCCCCTGTGCGACCTCCAACTCCTCAATGGTCTCTTCAGACTGTTCTGAAGGTGCTCACACGTTCTCCATTTGAGCCAATGGCTACTACTTCTTTGAAATTACTATCTTTAAAGACTTTGTTCTTGGTGGCTATCACGTCTGCAAGAAGGGCAAGTGAATTAGCTGCACTATGGGCTGATTAGCCTTATATACAGTTTTACCCAGAGAAAGTTGTTCTCTATCCTGATGCTTCATTCCTCCCCAAGGTGATCTCGGAATTTCATGTTAATCAGCCCTTGATTCTCCCAATGTTGTTTCCCAACCCTTCTTCAGATGTTGAGCGCATGCTCCATTATCTTGACGTTCGTCGGGCTTTAGCCTTTTATGTTTCAAGAACTAAGGACTTTCGCAAATCTCCTAGATTATTCGTCTGTTTTCATGGACCTCGAAAAGGTCACCCAGCTTCCTCCCAATCAATTTCCAGATGGGCAGTTTCTGTCATCGCTTTAGCCTATGACCTGGTTGGCAAGACCCCACCAGAGATGCTCAAAGCGCCTTCCACCAGAGCCATGGCTACTTCCACCGCATGGCAGTGTGGCATTGATCTCTCTGACATCTGTTGGTCAGCGACTTGGTCCACTCCATCGACCTTTGCTGCACACTATAGACTGGATGTCAGAGCCAAAAAAGAGGCAAGTTTTGGACGGGCTGTGTTGACTTCGGTTCTGCCGTGACGGCCCTCCTTCTGGTAAGTGAGCTTGCTAGTCACCCATTCGTGTGCATTCAGAGAGACCACGAAGAAGAAAGAGAGGTTACTTACCTGTAACCGTGGTTCTTCGAGTGGTACTCTGTGAATCCACACGTCCCGCCCAACCTCCCTGCTATCCGTCACGACTACTTTTGGCATTTAATTTTTCAGAGCCATTACAGCGGCGGATATTCGGAACTGAGGTACCGTGGGCGGGCGGAGCATGCACGACACGGGAAGATGGTTAATTTGTCACTATTTAAGCTCTAGAATATTCCGAACAGTCCTGCGCAGGCGCAGTTTAACCCATTCGTGTGGATTCACAGAGTACCACTCGAAGAACCAGGGTTACAGGTAAGTAACCTCTCTTTCTCTTCCTACCCACTACTAAAACCTGTCTGTATGTGTTTGTGTGTTGCCATCAAGTCAATTCCAACTTATGTTGACCCTTTCCAAGGTTTTCTAGCTAGAGAATACTACAAAGTGGTTTACCATTCCCTTCTTCTGGGGGTACCCTGGGACTGTGCAGCTTGCCCAAGGCCAAACAGTCTGGCTGGTTGAACTCCCAACCTCCAGCTCCACAGCCAGATGCTTATCCCATTCTGCAGCCGGATGCCTATCCCATGTTTCCCTCCCAGCAGAGAGTGTAATTTCGGCAATATCCAGTTAGTTATCAGAAATATAACAGTAGGTCCCCTGGGAGCTGGTGGGACTCAATCTTCAGTTCATGGAAGTACAGGATGGGGACACTTTGCAGCTTCCTCCCTCCCTTCCACCTGCCAACCTTCCCCTTATAGAGAAAAGGAGGGAGGATCAAATCCAGCTGCATTGTTTGCAATCACCAGAGCTGTGAAGGTTTTGCTTCTGTGCAGTAGGCTGTGCGAACCCAGTGACCCTGTTGACTCTGCAGTGCTCAGTAGGCATGAGGAAAACCACAAAATCTGTATTGTAAGTGATTCAACTACTTTGCGAGATTAAGTTCCCTTTTATCCTTCCAAGTAACCTCCTGCAAGAATTATTGTGGGGGTTGGGTGGGGTTGAGGAATATTACCAATACTACAGCAGAAATTGATGCCTCTGGCACATTTCCGGGGGGCACCCCCAGCCAAATCCATTTATTATAAACACCTAACTATAGGGGAAGCAAGGGCATATATTACAAGATATGTAATAGTATGTTCTAAAAAAAAATAAAGACATAACTTACCACATCAGGACAAGCAAAAGAGAGAGCATACACACACACATACATAAACATATGTATATGTGTTTGTGTGTGTGTATATGTTTACTTATATCTATCCGTATCAATATTGATATATCTCTATGTAATATCTGAATAAAAGCCAGGGTTGCTCCCATTCTCTGTACTAAAGCTGACAGGCTTGACAATTGAATGCTTCCTTCAGCATCCTGGCAATGGGACGGCATCCTTCACCACAACCCCAGGCAGAACGGTAGGTTAAAGGACAGGGCATGTGGCTCACATGGCTCTCTCCTTCAAGAGGATACAATAGCTGTTGAGAAGTGGTAGAATAGCTTGGGCACACTGCAGCAGCAGGTGCCTTCCCTCAGCATCTGCTGACCGAGGGTAGTCATTTTACTTTGCCTTGTGGTAAGACCAGCCCTGAACAAAACATCATAACCTTTACAAATGCCCCAGGATATAATAGGACTGTACAGCTGATAGAACTCGTCCTATTAGTGAAATCAGGAGGACAGGAATTCTCCCTCAGGGGACACACAGCTAAGTGTCTCTTTCTCCAGAGAGCTAGAAAACCCACAGCATGACTGTTGAGGTGTTGTGGAGGGCTTCAAGGGGACAAAAGGACCCTCCACATGGACAGCTGGGCACTCGAATGGCATTAGATTTAGGCCAATAATCATTAAACACCTGAACAGGTGCAGGGTGAAGCAGTTGAGGCCAAATTGACATTTTATCAACATATAATTTAACAGGATTCATGTGAAATATAAATAAGCACAGAGGACACTGTCCAGATGTATAGCCACATCTGGCAGCTACACAGGACCTGTGTGATATTGTTATTTGTTAAACTACCAAAGTAAAATTGGAAGTGGCAGTTCCTGTAATGTCTCACTGAAGGTCATTGTCTAATTGACATCTTAATTATATTTCGCAATTAGCAGTGTCCATTGACAAATATACATGGTTCTTGAGAAATGTTTCAGTGAGTCATGAAGCCTGCACAATCTAGTTTTCATCATCATCAATAACAGCAACAAAAATCCTGCTAACTAAGCTGCTGGTCTGTATTTCATGAAAGAACCTAGCAAGCTGTTTCTAAGGAACCAATTCAACAGGGAATCCACAAATGATCACCCCACATAGTCGAGTACTTTCTTGATTTGCGTCAAATGAGATCTTGCAAAACAAAACAAAAACGTCGGAAGAATATGTAATACAAATGCACCAAGCGTGGGAAAAGCACAAGCAGAGTCGATGCCGTATTTAGAACATTAAACAGAAGGCATAAAGAACAGTATGAACAAAGTCTGATCAACATTCTGAATCAATAAAGCTTTCTTGTTTTCTCCCCTGGTTTGTTTCACTGTCAAAAGATGGGCACATGCAATACATCAATGTTCGGTTTAAAGCAAGGGAAGATGGACTGGCAATTGCTCTAATGGATGTGAACGACATAAGCAAGATGCTCCTAGATAAGCCTTTTATTGTGTAGTCTCCATTCCTACCTCACTCACAGAATTTTACCGGGGGTGGGTGGGTAGCAGGGAGGCATAGCCAGACATCATCATATTTCATTCGCAACCTTCACTTGTTTTCCCATCACTTCCTCCAACTACATTTTCACCACAGCAATTCTCTTCGGGCAAACAATACTAAACAGCTGCATGATGCCTTTGGATTCGTAGGTTGAGAAACACTCCATCCAAAAACTTATGTGAGAAAAAACAATTAATCCTTAATTACAGTTAATAAGGGGTTATACTAACCACAGCCCCAACTTTCAGCTGCTTTGCTCTTGTTTCTGTGACAAGTCTTAGCTGTGAAGCAGACTTCCATTCAGCAAGTGAGCCCTTCTTTCTTCTGATTCTCTTGTTTATTTTCTTTTTCTTTTTTTCTTTTCTTCCTCAGATTTCCTTCAGACTTCTGATTCTCTCTTCAGCTATCACCAACCAACTTTTTCTCCCAGTATTCTAATTCCCTTCATATTTGTCTTGTTTTTTAATTCATTTTGTTTATGTGTTGTTACTATACTCCATCAAGTCATCTTCAAATTTGGCAACCCTATGAATAAATCACTTCCAAAATGTCAATAGCTCTACTCAGGAATTGCAAATTCAAAGCTATGGCTTCCTTTATGGAGTCAATCCATCTCGTATTTGGTCTTCCTCTTCTCCTACTGTCTTCAACTTTTCCTAGCTTTATTATTATTATTGTTTCCATGAACCTGATACTCTCAAATCCACATCCAAGGCCCTAACTACTAAACCATACAGGCTCTGTGTAAAAACAAATCCCATTGTATGCTTGTGGACTTGTTGGTGTGACTGGGAATCTTTCTTTTTGCAAAATGCTTGGTTAGGAGTACAAAATCTATGTGATCCGGTCAAAACAAATTGCAGAAGTAGGAAACATTAGGGTTTTTTACTACATTTCCCAGAATCCCTGAGCCACCATAGCCACAAACACATATACATATACATAATCAACTTATCAGAGGTTGAAAAAACTTTTTTTTTTTACTACATTTCCCAGAATTCCCCATCCAACAGAATCACTGGCCGGTTTTGTTTGGGGATTCTGGGAACTGTAGTCAAAAATAATTTTCCTGCGTTTTGACAGACTGCACATGTTTATGCCATCAACTGAACCTTGACTAGTTGGGGTGGAGTCTCGTACCATGATTCTGCCCCCCCCCCCCATACTGTGTGAATAGGATGGTTGCTTTAACCCACTCTTTTCATGGCCAGCTCTGCAGGGCTAAAGACACTGGAATAAAATATGCAAAACATTTACATGAAATTGAAATCTAAACACAAATCTTTAAACTGGAAAGGAAATGTGGTAAATACGATCCACAGCCCTGAATAAAGCTGTGGTTGACAATTCAGAAGAAAGTATCCTTAATGCTAGCAAAACTTGAAAGCTACCGCTCTCATGTCAAAGCTGAAATATAAATTTCTACTACTATATGGACAAGAAGGAATTAAGGGAAACTGAATGCAAGGATTAGTCATCTTTTACATAAGACCCACAACCGCACAACAAAGCAAATGACTGCTTCAAGAAAAGCACATCTCCTGTCTGGTCCACGAATGGAATTCCTTTGGCATCTCTTTTGTTAGAGGACAGACAGACCTCACGATATCGCCAGTCATTCTGGGGAGAAACAAGCTACTTGACATTCTATGCACGTCAACAAAAGACGGCAAGAAGGATGCTTTTGCTTCCCACAGTCTGACGCAGGTTTTATTAGGAGACCAGTTGCTAATAACCTCTTGGCATCACATGCTGCATCACAACAAGACCTGATGGTGCTCGGATATAAGAGCCAACAAGAAAGCAATAAGAGCTAGTAAGTGGCACTGTATGGAATATGATCTATCATTTCAGTGCAAGACTGTCTGAAAAAGATGATCTCGCTTAGGGACAATTCAAGAAGACAATTCCATATGTGGCATTCTCGCTCAGGCATGTTTGATTTCTATTTATTTATTTACTTGGGTACCACAAGCACCTGTGGTTTTCGTTAAGCTACGAATGAAATGACCCCTCAATTCATGGAAGGATAATAATCCTCACCTCCTTTGGGGTTTCACATATAGTAGAAGACTTGGTCTCACCTTCATATCCATATGTTGGTTTAATCCACAGAAGATTATTTTGGATGGATTTAAAAGAATGCGGTTATCCCATTTTTAGTACAAAGAAAAGCACAGAGAGAATTGCTCCTTTTCGCCTCCTCCTTTGGAAAAGTTAAAAAATGATCAGTCTAGATGCTTCTTGGTTGAAGAAAACAAAGAACTTTTACCTACAGTACATGACTTTGGTTATGTACGACCTCAGAAACAGCAGACAGACAGACAGTGTGGAGCTATACTTTCACACGTCTATCTTCTTCAGCAGGCAGAAAAGTAAGGTGGCTAACAAAGGAAGCAACGGGTAGGAAGGTGCAGTTTCAAAGACTCTGAAGCATGCAAAAGCTCAAACTTAGTAGCAGGTACAGAGCCTGCTTCCCACTGACACCAAATGTTAAAGGAGAAGCAGGCACGTCAGTTGTGACATGGTTTTATCAATGCCGACTGGACTGCATTTAAACCGAACTGGGAGGGGTAGCTAATACTTCACAAGAGATAATAAGGATTCAAAAAGCCTAAACAGAGAACTAGGTCAAAACAAACAAAATTAGTTTCAACAGGGGAAAGTGTGAAATTCTACATTAAAGCAGGGGGGAAAAGATGCCCAAATTTAAGATGGATGCAGTGCCACATGTGAAAAGGATCTAGGGATTTTAGTAGACCACAAGCTAAATAGGAGTCAAGAATATGATGTGTCAGCACAAAAAGCAAATGAATTGCATGGCTGCATCAAGTAAGTATAGCCTCTGATTCTAGCACCACTCTGTTCTGCTTTAGTCAGATTGGACTATTGTGTCCAATTCTGGGCACTCCGATTCAAGAAGGATATTGACAAGCTAGACCAGGCAATAAAAGCTCTGGGAACCAAACCCTGTGAAGAATGACTGAGGTTGCTGGGTGTGTTCAGTCTGGAAAAGAGATGATGGAGAGGTGAAATGATAGCAATCTACAAATACTTTAAGGGGCCATCACATGGAAGATGGCAGAACCATTCTGTAGTTCTAGTATATTCTGTAGTAAGACCCAAAAGGAATGGATTCAAATTACAATAAAGGAAAATTTTCCTAATCATTAAGAAGAACATTTTAACAGTAAGAAGTGTTCAACAGTGGAATGGTTCAGATTACCTTCATTTAATGTTCTAACACACTGAGTGGTCCTTATTATAACAATTTGGAAATTGTGAAGAGGAACCGGTCAGTACAGTTAAACCTAGAATTGAGCCATCCCCTCAATCGTCTAGGGTGGAAGGAGTCAACACCGCCTTGACTGTACTACCTTCTATGGTTCAGGAGGACCTGGTTCTAGGGGAAGGTCAGAAAGCAGAGGGAGAGGGGAAGAAAAAGGCGGGAAAGGAACAACCAATAGTGGAGGGTTTCTTAATGACAGAGAAGGAGGGGAAGAGAAGCGACACGGGAGACGGAGGGAGGAAGAAGAGGAGCTGGGGCTCAGAGGAGGGGGAGAGTCAAGAGGGAGAAGAAGGGAAGGAAGAAGGATTGTGGTTTGAAGGAGAGGGAGGGCCCTATGTGTTCTCATTTCCACATAAGGGAAAGGCAAAAAGAGAGAGAGAGGAAAAGATACCTTGCGAGGAGGAGGAAACGCAGGCATTGAAATTCGGTCAGGAGAAGCGGAACCATTGGAATGGGCCATTTACATTTATCCAAGAGGGAAGGGTCCCTGAAAGAAGGTGGTGCATCCAGATCCTATCCCCACGGGTTGGACATCTCCCGAGGGAGACTGGGCTCGTCAGCCCTGTTGCAGGACTATTTGCACGGTGAGGAGTCAGCCACTGAGGAAACCTACCAACAGCGAGAGATTTGGAATGCCCCCTCATTGAAGGACTTTTTGGTGATGACAGGACTACCAGTAATGTGGCCTGAAACACCTGTGGTTGCTGGTCCTGTTGGACCCACTGAAGTTGTTGTACACCCCTCCCCTTTGAAGGAAATTAAACCTTTGGTTAATGTTAATGCATCTCCTATGGTAAATCACATTAAGGAAGAGGAACTGCTTAATCTTGAACAAGAACCAAATCACATAAATGTTGTTGTTGTTGTTGTTGTTATAAGACTAGGATTCCTAGCCTTAAAAAGTAATTTTGCCAAGCTCTGCCTAGTATATGGAAAATAATCTCTTTTGCTATGAAAGCCTGGTGTTTCGTTGTCAGTAGTCCAAATAATTTTTTTTTTGCTACAGGTGCTACATGATCTACATGAGTTTAAGACCACCAACGTGGTGGCGCTGCGGGTTAAACCGCAGAAGCCTCTGTGCTGCAAGGTCAGAAGACCAGCAGTCGTAAGATCGAATCCACACGACGGAGTGAGCTCCCGTCGCTTGTCCCAGCTCCTGCCAACCTAGCAGTTCGAAAGCATGTAAAAATGCGAGTAGATAAATAGGTACCACCTTGGTGGGAAGGTAACGGCGTTCCGTGTCTAGTCGCGCTGGCCATGTGACCACGGAAACTGTCTTCGGACAAACGCTGGCTCTATGGCTTGGAAACGGAGATGAGCACCGCACCGTAGAGTCGGACACGACTGGACTAAATGTCAAGGGGAACCTTTACCTTTACCTAAGACCACCAAAGAGGGCACATGACTGAAGACTCTGTATAACGTCTCTGTGTTAATTTACCAAGCAGCTGCTCATCTTCCATGTTCCAAAAATCAAGAGGGCTACTGCTCAAAAAGATAATTCAACAGCAGTTCAAAACAGAGTCACAGCAGCTGCAGAGGACCAGTAACAACCTGTGAACTGCAAGATGCTAGTGACCATCACTGAGTGGGAAATAGGAGTTGGGGGGGGGGGGAACTGTTCTAAGCCATTCACTTACCCTGGAGCAAAATCAGTAGAATCCCTGAATGCAAAATATGGGATTGTAATGTTGAAGGTTTAATTCCCAGTGATCTGATCGATGATGCTGAACCTTGAAGAACGACACCAGCAAATCCAAATAGCAAAAAGTGCAATACGGCATCTCTGTAAGGTAAAATATAGGTACAATGGCTTATCTGAGACTCCGCTCCATAAAACAAGAGTCTACCATCTATACAGGGAAGTAAACAGCATGCATAACCACATATCCATTTGGTGGTCTTACTCTTCTCCATAAAGAGACACACAGATATTCAAGCACATTATTTTGCAAAAGTAGAAATCCACAACTATGTTGTGTATGGATGGTAAAGGGAAAGGGCACATTTCATACATTTTGGCATGACTTCCTTGCTCTATATATGGAGCAAAAAAACCATGCTAACATCAGCTGGAATAGACTATATTACATAAGCTCCTGAATAACTACTTATCTTTTTTATTTTTCTCATTCCTTTCCTTGTCTTTCTCTCCCTCTCTTTTAGCCAATGGTATGGTGGAACTAGAGCTTGCAATGTTGAAACTTCAGAGCTTTCTGAGTAGCAGAGACTATGACATGATCTGCCAGCCCTCTCAGGTGTGTTCTCTAAGGTTTTCACGGCCGGGATCGGATTGTTGTTGTGGGATTTTTGGGCTGTTTGGACATGTTCTGGAGGTCTTTCTTCCTTTTTTTAAAAAAATTATTTTTTAAATTTCCAAAACAAATACAACAATACAAAATACTTACTAATACAATCTAAAACACAGTGCACCCCCATACCCACGGGACCCTTTGGAGCAATTCTTTTATTACAACCCTCCTTTCCAAAATTGTATTGATTGTTGCTTAGAGGCTTTCCCCTTTCCTTTCACTAATACAAATTCAATAAATCTACCCCAAATAGTATAAAAAATATTTAAACTTATTTCCCCTCTTTTCATCTTAAGTTCAGTGGTCAATTTATCATTTAACGCAATGTCCCATACTTCGTTATACCAATCTTCTAATTTAATATCATGTTTGTCTTTCCAGTATCTAGCTATTAATATTCTGGCATTTGTCATAAAATTAGAAATCAATTCCTTTGAGCAATAATCAAGTTCTATCTTATCAAAAATTGACAGCAAAGCAACTTTAGAATTAAATTCAATATCTTTTCCAAATATATCACATATTTCCTTAAAAATCAATTTCCAAAATTTCTGAATCCATTTACACTCCCACCACATATGATAATACGTGCCAATTTCTTCATCACATTTCCAATAGTCTGAATTTATTATGTTCAATTTCACCGGAGTCATGTACCACCTTAAACTAATTTTAAAAAAATTATCCTTTATTCTTACCAACATTAATCTTAAAACTCTCATCATCCAAATTTTTGTCCAATCCTCTGTTCTGATTTCTGTCTTTAAATCATGTTCCCAAATTGATTTCAATCCTTCTATTTCAGTCTCATTTTCCTCCTGATCCAAAATTAGGTTATAAATTCTATTTACTACTCCCTTCCTGAAAGCATCCTTCTGCATGTCTTCATGTGATGATATAAATTGTTCATACTTAGTACATTCTCTACATTTGCCATTAGTCTTCAACCATTCATTAGTCCATCTGTCTAATTGGATATAATTATACCATGATAATTTAAAAATCCTAGTGCTAAGTGGAAAATATCCTATACAAAATTTCAAAACTTGGAATGGGAAAGGCTCAGTGGTGTGTGATAGGGGACAAAGTGATGAATTTGTTGTTAAACAGAAAGAAAGAAAGAAAGAAAGAAAGAAAGAAAGAAAGAAAGAAAGAAAGAAAGAAAGAAAGAAAGAAAGAAAGAAAGAAAGAAATTGCAACAATTAGAAAAGTGAGAGTACAAATAGTGGCCATGTGATCTATGAGTAGAGACGAAACACAATTTTAATAGAGCACTAAAAGCTTAGATCACTGCAGATGGTGACAGCAGCCACGAAATTAAAAGACGCCTGCTTCTTGGGAGGAAAGCGATGACAAACCTAGACAACATCTTAAAAAGCAGAGACATCACCTTGCCGACAAAGGTCCGCATAGTCAAAGCTATGGTTTTTCCAGTAGCGATGTATGGAAGTGAGAGCTGGACCATAAAGAAGGCTGACTGTCGAAGAATTGATGCTTTTGAATTGTGGTGCTGGAGGAGGCTCTTGAGAGTCCCCTGGACTGCAAGGAGATCAAACCTATCCATTTTGAAAGAAATCAACCCTGAGTGCTCACTGGAAGGACAGATCCTGAAGCTGAGGCTCCAATACTTTGGCCATCTCATGAGAAGAGAAGACTCCCTGGAAAAGACCCTGATGTTGGGAAAGTGTGAAAGCAAGAGGAGAAGGGGACGACAGAGGACGAGATGGTTGGACAGTGTCACCGAAGCTACCAACATGAATTTGACCCAGCTCCGGGAGGCAGTGGAAGACAGGAGGGCCTGGCGTGCTCTGGTCCATGGGGTCACAAAGAGTCGGACACGACTTAACGACTAAACAACAACAAAAAGCTTAGAAATAAAGTTAGCTTCTAAGCTCTTTTCTCCAGAACTTTGTTTCAGACTCAGACAGTATAAGATTTGGGGATAGAGAAAGAAGGATAGAAAAAAAGATGCAAATGTTCAAAAATATCTTGCCAGATGTAATGGCTATTGTTCTTGAAGGCAGGCTGCATACAAGGAAAGTTAATCATTATTTTAAAATGATCAAACCTCCAATACATTTTCCAACTTCCAAGTAACTGAAAGGGGTTGTTTGCTTTCTGATTTGCCATTTTGCTTTGAAGCCTTGGAAGATCATGACACAATATGTTTCTCAGTGAGTTATACAACTGTTTTTGTGTTTTTGGGGTGTTTTGATTTCCAGTCTTTCTTGTGTTGAAAGCCAAAGATAGTGGGAACTGTCTGGAAAAAAAAAACTCCAGGAAAAACAAGGAGAAGACCATCTGTACTTAAAAAATGAAAAATACAGACTCTGAAGTCAAAAATACCATCTGTACAAACAGGCTTCAGTGTCACAGAATACAATTTTACTGACACAACAATATGAGCAGGAGGCCAATGTTTTATCTTCAGTACAATCATGTTTAACTTTTAGCAAAGCATGCCAAAGTCCGAAGTTGTTGTGGGAGAAGGAGGGACTGCAAAAAAGATGGCAGGAAGCCCAAGATGTTGTTGGGCTGCAGGTCTCCTCCATCCTAGCCACAGACGGCAATGGACAAACATGATGGAAGCTGTAGTTCAGTGACGTCTAGAAGGCTACACATTCCCCATTCCCATTGGTAAATCAAATAATCTGAATAATTGGGCGGGATATAAATACAATAAATAAATAAATAATAAATAAATAAACCAATATGTTACTGAATTAGGGATATGAACTGCACAGTAGAGGTTGTTAGATCCCATGCCAAAATGCATTTATATGGGTGTATGTTTGGGAGTGAGTGGGCTTTCCCTTCTGCTCCCACCCCAGCTAGCTAGTTTGCTTAAGTGTAGCCAACTTCATTAAATTGTAAACCACCCAGAGAGTACTTTAAGCACTATGGGGTGATATATAGGCAGCACACTTTGCTTTGATTATTCATTAGATCCCACCTTTCTCTTAAAAATACTGCTCAAGGCAGCCAGCCACATTAAAATGTAAGAGAGATTTTTTTTTAAAGAACCACCCACCTACTAAAAACCTACTTCACCAAACAAGTTAACTTCGAGGTCAAAAGGCTTTCTGGATTAAATCCTCCTTACCTGACAGCAGAAAAAATAATGAAGATAGAGCTTCATGACACAATTCAAGATCAGCATGACACAAATAAATTAACCAGGTAAATCTTTTCCCTGTTCCTGCAACAGAAAAAGAGTCACATGTTTTCATGTTGAGTGTGTGTCATATTGTTAAAAGTATTGGAAGAGCAATATGGGTGGGTGGGTGGATAGGAATCCACATTGACTCCTTGATCCATGGACTAACATGGGCCCATGAACTAGCACACTATAGTGGATTCCCTAGACTGCCACTAATACTGAACTCTCTGCAGTAAAAATAGCAGTCTTATTGCCCATTAAAGACATATAGCCAGAATCCTACTGATGATTTACACCAGTGTAACTGCAATGGCATAAACTGTAAGAGTGAGTTGCACTAGTCGATGAGTTGCTGCTTGCATACCTCATCATGTGCCAGTCACATGACTTGGTGTGCAACGAGGGATACAACTGGAAGCTGTGGGATTCACAGCTGTGCTTTATGCTATTTCACTCAGGCTGGCATAAACAACCAAGAGGATTCTGGCCTTTAAGACTCAGCAGCTTTCATGAATGGTAACCCACTAATGAACAAGGATGCAGTCCACAAATGTTAACACCAAAGACATCAGTTAATTTTGAAAGTGCCACAAGATTCTCTTCTTTGCCTCTTTGCCTTTATCTGTGCCTCTGCCCTGGCAATGCTTCTCTCACACACACACATATACACATAGTTATTTTATACACTATAGCTAGAAGCAGAAGATTAATACCTCATCTATGGTGGAAAATTGAAATACAGCCATCAATTCTCATTTATAAGTTCCCCTTTCATAGCCTGCAGCACAAACACACACGACCACACATAGTGGAAACTCTTTCACAAATGCATGCTAACATATGTAGCAGGAGGAGACAAAGCATTCAAATTGCTCTACTCAGACATGACAACAAAACAGAAGTCATATATTTAATACAATCACATTTTTTAAAATAAAAATTCAAAACCAGATTAGAAGCATAATTGTTCTGTTCTTCTGACAAGGGAAATCTAGTAGGGTTTTCAAGGTATGTGAAATGTTCAAGGAGGTATTTATCATTGCCACCTCCCAGTTAGTTTTCATGACTGAGGGCGCAACTCCATCGGCAAGCCAAATTCAAGTAATTCAGCTTTCCATTGGCTTGATTCACTGCCTTTTTAATGACTGTATTCAGTTTAGGTGACCACACAAAGACCCCAGGTTGTTTTGGTGCTAGTGCCCATAGTAGCCCCTCAATCTGATGCTGTTCAGTTCATGTCCATAGCCTGCCTTCCTTTGATACTGCTATTTTGCCAATCCCTGGCTCACCCTTTATAGTCTGCTGTCAAGCTGCTGAGACTGTTTAAAAAGTTGCATGGTGGTATGGGAAAAGGGACAGTTTTTCAAAGTTTTCCATACACATATAAACATACACACATACCATTGAAACACTATAGTTGTCTGGAATTGGTCAGAATCATTTTCATTTTATATCAATTTTTATCCTTTTTTTTGTCTGTGTGGAACTGATCAGTGCTAAACTAATATAGCGATATAGTGAGAATATGATTAACCAATGCAAGACTCAATAGTTTATTTGGGGACAATTAGGAAGAATGTTGTTTCTGTAGATGATTTGTGGCTGCCTGCCTCCGTCTCATCTATTCACATGTGTGTTGTGAATTTGGTTGGGTTATCCTACTCAGAAGTTGCCATTCCAGGCCATTGTGTTCCATTCCAGTGGGTTTTTTTTTTTTTTTTTTTGGTAATAAAAGGTTAATGAAAGAACAATACACATTGGGTTTGAGGTCTAAAATATTGTTTGGATGGTTGTCCAGCACATCTTATGGGTTTTGGGATCAATTTTTATTAAGAAGTTCCCATTCTGTTCCATTCCATCCTGGGTTTTACCCAGTCCCTGTTTTCTCTTTCACATATTCTGAGTCATGCAGTTACTCAAGCTAATGACTAGAAGCTAATTAATAGGGTGAGTGAACAGGGTATTTTGTGTAGGACTGGTGAAAGAAACAAGACATGATGAGGCTGTGTCTGTTGGCTTGAAGCTAATTTTCTGTCTGAATTGTTTGGAGTTTAGTTTGTTTTTTGTGGTTCGTTGATTGCACTTGTGGGCTCTGTTCTCAACATGTGGTGCTAAGGAGAGAGGCTTCATCTGAAAGGAAGTGAGTTGCTGACTTTGTTGGGAGAAGAGCTAGCAGCTACCAGGTCTATAGCTGCACTCAGAGGCCCTGAAAGTTGTGAATAGGAGTTTGTGAAAACCATGATTAAAAAGGGCATTTTGTGGAGCAATTTGGGCAAGGGTTTCACTACCTGCCTGGGACAGGAAGGATGGATGTGAGTTGCAACACCTGTGGTATGTTTTTCTTTCTATGTAGAAATCAACACCTGCAACAAATGCAAGCTGGTTGTTAGGGGAATGCTATTTGCGTGTGAAAAATCCCAGGATTCTCTAAGAATTCCTCAGGCATAATTATGGGAATTCCAGCCAACAAACACATACCTGCAGATACCTTCATTTCACTCACCTGAACAAGTGTGAGGCTTCCTTCAAGATCTTCTTTTAAGCCTTCATTTGCTTCTGCACTCCTTTATGGGGGGAAAGCTGCCCCGATGCTTCCTGGGGGTGGTAGTCTTATTGCTCTTTATGCTCTGTAGCAGTGCTTCTCAACCTTGGGTCCATAGATGTTTCTGGACCAAAACTCCCAGAAGCCTTCACCATTAGCTGCACTGGCAAGGATTTCTGGGAACTGTAGTCCAAGAACATCTGGGGAACGAAGGTTGGGAACCACTGCTCTATAGAGTGCTGAAGAACCACCCCAGGAAATATTGCAGCAGGAAATGAAGGCTTAGATGAAGGAAACCTTAGTCTTGTTCAGGTAATTGGTGGTCTGCAGCTATATGTTTGTGGGCTAGAACTCTCTGAATTTTGCCTGGAGAATTCTTGGAGAATTCTGAAATTAGGAGGAGGAGGAGGAGGACAACAACAACACATGAAAGGCACACCTCTATTAGTTGCCCTACTGGGAAAGAAGGTGCAGCAGTTTGAGAACTATCTATTCATTTGTTGGCTCTTCAGGGAAAAATGAAGAATTTATGGACACTGCTGAGCAGACTTTCTTGAAAGAGCAACAGAAAGGGGAATCCCTCTAGGGACAAATGAGAATGTCAAGTGCAGGAGGCAAGGACTTGGAAGAAAGTGATGCAGAGAGGCAGGACTATCAGGAAGCATGCTATGCACCTGAAACTACAGAATCAACATCAGCCCTCACCTTGGACTGTGATTCTGAACCATGGGAACAAAGGAAAAAGCACCAGGCCCTCCCCATAAACCGCAGTTCTGAGTTGATGGGAGACAGCAGACAGCAATGAAGTGGCAGGGGAGGATTCTGGGGATAGAAAGATTCCTGTCACTTCCCAGAGAAGGAAGGGACATATGGTGGTGGTTGACTCCCTCCCTGGGGTGGGGGAGCTGGGACAGAGGCAGCAGTTTGAAGACCTCCTGAGGTGTGCTGTTTCCCTGGTGCAAAGATTCAGGTTGTGACAGCAAGCTTGCTAAGACTCATCATTTCTTCCTTCAGATCCCAGTGCAAACAACTGATGCTGCTTGATATAGGTTTCAACATATTCCAAGAATGGTTGAAGGGTCTGGGATGTGTTCGGCCTGGAGAACAGAAGATTAAGAGGGAATAGGATAGCCATCCTTAAATATTTAAAGAGTTCTCGTGTGAAAGATGAAGCAAGATTGTCTGTTGCAGCTCTAGAGGGCAGGACCTGAAGCAAAGGATTCAAATTATGAGAAATGAGATTTCATCTAAACATCAGGAAGAACTTCCGGACAGTAAGAGCAGTGAGGGAGTGGCCTGCCTTGGAATGTGGTGGGTTTTCTTTCATTGGAAGTAGTTTAACAGAGGTTGGATATCAATTTGTCCAAGATGCTTCAACTGTGGATGTTCTTCTTTGTTGGGAGTTTGGACTTGATGAACCTTTGGATCTCTTCCAGCTCTATAATTCTATGATTTAATCTATACTGTGGCACCTCTCAATAGAAAGCATAAAGAACAGTGATGACACGATAATTATAAAATTATAGTTTACCAATCAGAGCATTATAACAAAGAAGTATGATGGTGTTGATGGGTTGGTGTCCCACTGGAACCAGTAAGCTGCCTTCTTTGAATGAATAATAGATTTTTAATAGAATTCTGCAGAGGGTGAGCATAGGAAAAAAATGAAAGAAGTTTTCAGCGAAATCATGTGAACAGTCAGTGTAATTAATTACTGTAATTGAAGGGATTAAAATTTCATAGTCCCATTTACACTGGGGAGAAAATTGCATATTCTTTCAGGAAAATGTCAGACACTATGAAAAAAGAGAGAGATACAAGAATACGTGTTTGACATTTTATCTGGGAAAATATGCAAAGCATGTTTGCAAGGAAAGGTGAAGATAAAGGTGATACGCCTTGTCTAGAATGTGAGAAGTCTAATAGTCTGAGGATCTGTGGCTGGAGTAAGTCCAAGATATTTTGTCACCAGAGGGGGGGGGGGAAACGTGTTGTATGTATGCCCTTCCCTCTGCAATTTCAACATTAAGAAATATAATGCATATTTCCACTTCTGCTTATTTAATACCTCAAGAATCCCAGGATGAGACAGTCCAGAACAAAACAAGAAATAGTGCTGGAATTTGAGACTCCCAGGTCAGTTGGTTACTGGGGAAGATTAAAGAATAAGCGTGAATAGCACTGATGCAACTGGATTAAAACCAAAAAAGAAATATATAGTATCTGACGTACACAGAGGCAAAAGAAAGGTACAGTTTCATATGGTGCATGTATTTGAAATATAGAATGTGATAAATATGAATCAAAATAATTTTGATATTATAAAACAAGAAATGGAAGATTTAAGCATTGCAATATTTGGTGTGTGAGAACTAAATTAATCTGGAATAGGGCATTTTCAAGATTATTACAAAATCTTTTACTCTGGAAACAAATAAACAAAAAACCCAGAAAAAATAGTGTGACTCTAATAGTGGGGTGAGACATAGCACAAGCAGCAAGGGCATAATTCAAAGGAAGCCTGAGTAATATCATTCTGTGGATAGAAAAGAGAAGAGGGTGACTTACTTTTTAATAAAAACTAATTTACAATTTGAAATCAGCAGAATGAGATAAAGGTAGAGAGCTGTGGTAACATTTGGAGAAGCTTCAACCAGATCCTTACAGTAAATTATCTTCAAACTGCAATATGAAGAAATTTGACCTGATAGGTCTCAGATCGATCACATCCTTCTGCAATATAGGTTCCCAAATGTTTTCTTAGCATACCCCCATCTGACTTTCTGAGTAATTGTTACACCTTCCCACTTCTTCTGCACCACCAATTCCAATCAGATTCAGTCACTAATCTGAAATTTTAAAAACAAACAAAAACTAAAAAATATTTTAAATTTAAGCTAGGTGATGGATGACATCAGACGAAAACGGGCTTCTTTCATAGTATGGCAGAGCAGATTTACTCTCATGTAAGGGTAAACAGGATAGTGACCTGAGTTCTGTCAGTCTTCCCTTGCTATTTGGGCTGCAATGCATTTGTACAGTGAGGGAGTAAAATCTGAAAAGACATGACCAATCACTTTGGTTCTTCTTTGCACAGCCATGATGGGAGGAGCATAAGAAGGACGAAGGAGAAGGTGAAAACTCTCTGCTTTCTCATTACATAAGGACAAAGATGGGGAGAGAAAGATAAGTGAGAGCAGTAGGTGGTGGACTACTTTTGGGCTGAGGCCAGGTGACTACAATGATTTTGCTCATGCTGTCATGATATAAGCATACCATCACCACTAAAATAGTTTTTTTTTCTCCCAGTAGCTTTTTCCATTAGGTTGTGGAGCTCAAGTCAGTGGGATTCTGAATGGAAATAACTGGCAACAGGCATCAGTGCCAGTGTTGACATGGCTGCCTCCTTAGATAGGCACCCCCCTCCGCACACATGTGTAAGGGCCAGGGCATTTGACCCATCTGCCCTTTTCGCAAGAGAGCCCTGTGAACATGCGTGTCATCCAAATTGTTCTTGTCAGGGAATGAAAATATTGTGAAGTCAAAAGGATCCAGATTACTGGGGGACAGTATGTCCAAATGTGCTTGAATGTACAGTAGCCTTAGAAGTTAATATATGATTATTTATCACATGCAAGTATTTGAAAATATTTGTATCAGAAAAACAGGGTCATAAGAGAGATGGGATCAGGTGCAACTCCCTCTTGAATTTGTGCTCAAGTGGTAAATCCAGGTCTCTGGTTGCGTTAATCTAAGAAACACCTATCTAGTGTTACATGCTGGTGCATCAACTTTGGGCACCTCCTTGCTCCTTGAGTTTGGACCTCAATTTGATTTAGCCCACATAGTATCTTGAAAGACATAAGTAGCCTGTTTGCAGTTTTATAATTTTTTTTTATTTTTATTTTTTATTTTTCTTAAACTACAACATTGAGTAGTACAACATATTGAGTTTTATATACACAACGGAATTTGTTTTGTTGTTTATGTTGTTTGAGATACAGATATCTCTAAAACTGAGAGCTAATAATAACACTCAGGACACACAGTTCCCTTAACCGAGTGTATTATACAAAAATATATATACATACATACAGAGTAGCACTGCAGAAATCTGGCAGTATCCATGAGTCTCACCGACAAAATAACACGCTGGTCTCCTCCATCAACCCTAGTCACTGGTTTACTAAAACATCTCAAATTTATACAGTAATTTGATGCAACAGTGACATTGCAGATTGATGTTTGCACATGTGCGAAAAGTCACATGTCTCACTCTTGGCTTCCTGCCAACCTGAGTGACTCAGCTTTCCTTGCCTTCCCACAAATCACTAAGGCAATTCCATTTTACAACTTAACACAAACCTTAACATCCCTCCTAATTGCCTTAATTTGTGGTTTCATTTATATTTTTACATTTACATATTCATACACATTTCAATCCATAATTTTACACACGTTTTCTAGCAATTACATCTCTTTCATACCAATCCTCTTTAACATCTGGTAATGTTTTATTACCCCTAGAGGTTTTGTTAGTATGTCTGCTGTCATTTCATCAGTTGGACAATACTTTAGTTCAATTAATTTTCTTTGAACTGCTTCCTTTACATTTCCATATCTAATGCCCACATGCTTTGTTCTGGCCTTGTCAATTTCTGATTCTGCCATGCAAATGCAAGTTTGATTATCTTCAAAGATTGTTACTGGCTTATTAATATTTATATTTAAATCTTGTAGTAACTGTGACATAATTTCAATAGTTATACATATTTGTGAAAGTGCTGCATACTCAGCTTCTGCAGTAGACAAAGCCACGTAACTTTGTTTTGACACCTTCCAGTCAATGAGCGTTCCTGCTAATTTTAAGATGTTCCCTGAGGTAGATTTTCTAGCTGTAGGATCATCTGCCCAACTTGCATCTGAGAATGCTTCTAATATTGGTTGACCTTGTGGATCTATTACTAGACAATAATTCACGGTTGTTTTTAAATATCTGAGTATTCTTTTTGCTGCTTTCCAATGCATAATTTTTGGACAACTCAAGTGTCTACTCAATATATTAACTGGGTTTGCTATGTCTGGTCTGGACCATGTACTAATGTATTGTAAACTGCCAATTAGAGATTCATATAATGCTACATCACATTGAGGACTATCCTCATGGTTTATATTTTGAAAATTAACTTCCATTGGCGTTTTTGCACTTTTACAATCTTTCATGTTGAATTTTTCTATTAATTCTAATATTTTCTCTTTTTGGTGCCAGACAGTTTCTCCATTTGGTCCTTCCTCTATACATACTCCTAAATATTTATGTATAGGACCAAGATCTTTGAGTTCAAATTTTTTGTTTAATTTGTCTAGGATACTTAATATTGTACTTTCATTTTGCCCACAAATTAACATATCATCCACAAAAATAGCTATATACATATTGCAAAATCCATTTTCCAGATTGGTGAATACACATGGGTCTGCTTTACTTTGTATTAACCCTAAATCCTGTAAAGCTGTGGTTAGACAAGTATTCCATTGTCTCGCACTTTGTTTCAGCCCGTATAGCGCCCTTTTAAGTAACCATACATTGCCCTTTGTGTCTATTCCTTCTGGTGTTTCCATATATATCTGCTCATTCAATGGAGCATTGAGATATGCTGTTTTTATATCTACCTGCCTGGTGTGCCAACCCTGTAATTTTGCAAGTGTTAACAGCATTCTTATGGACTTGCTTGCAACAGTGGGTGAAAATATCTGATCATAATCAGAATACCTTTCCTGTGAGAATCCCTTTGCTACAAGTCTTGCTTTGTATATACTCTCATTACCCCCACTTTTAATTTTATATACCCATCTGCAACCAATAGCTTTCTTATTTGTGGGTAGCTGTGTTTCAACAAACACTTCTTTGCTATTTAGAGCTTGTAGCTCTGTTCTCATAGCATTTTTCCATTTTTCTTGTTCTTCTTTGGGCAATTTCTGTATGTCCCTATAATTCTGAGGAGTTTCTACTGCACATAATGTTGCATATCCATATCTCTTAGGTGGAATGCCCTTCGTACTTCTCTGAGACCTTCTTGGCTCTGTCTGTCTCAAATTTTCTGAATTACTTTGCTCCTCACTATCTGAGCTTTGCTTTATTTCTCTCTGCTCAGTATCTGCCTGTTTACTTTCACTAATCTCCTGTTGTGTGCTTGTGCTTGGCACCTGCTTAATTCCTGAAGGAAAAAACACTTCTGAACTCAGTTCCACATTCCTCCAATCTTGCTCATTAAAATCTACTGAGCGGGATAGTACTAGCCTTTTATCTGGAGTGTACAATCGGTAACTTTTTTGCCCTGGCTCATATCCTAGCATGATTGCTTTCTGAGCACGTGGCTGTCCTTTTCGTCTGAGTTTCCTTGGTATATTTGCCCAACACTTTGCTCCGAATATTCTCAAATGAGATAAATTTGGCTTTCTTCCATATAACTTCTGATATGGGGTTGTGTTAATTATCTCTCTATACGATCTGTTAATTATATAATTTGAAAATTTAATTGATTCTCCCCAAAAGGAATAAGGAAGTCCTGCATCTCTTAATAGAGCCTCCATGACTTGTTTCAATCTACCATTTTGTCTCTCTATTAAGCCATTTTCAGCAGGTGTAGCAATGTTGGTGAACCTCTGTCTAATCCCTTTTGCTCTTAGCCAATTGCATAAATTGTTGTTTGTAAATTCTGTTCCCTTATCTGATTGTATCTCTGTTATTTGAAAAGGTTTGTATTTCCTTTCAATAAATTTCACCCAGTCTTTCAGGGTTTTTATTGTTTCATCTTTTGATTTTAATGGATAGGTGAATGAATATCTTGAGTAATGGTCTATAATATTCAACGCATATCTTGATCCACCTATTGACTTTGGCAGTGGTCCAATTAAATCTACTGCCACTATTTCAAAAGGATGCTTCGTTACTCTTTCACTTCGTTTTGCCACTGGTGCAGCCTTACTCTTTGTTTGTTTGCACACATCACAGTTCAAATATTTTTTACAATCTTTTACATTCAAGCCCTCTGAGTGTTCAATTGTTTTTCTTAATAATTTGTACCCCATGTGTCCTAATTTTCTGTGCAACACATGTATACATTTATCATGTTCTGGTACATTCAGGGTTAACATGGCTTGTCCCTTATCAGTGTGTATTAATTTATACAAGCCATTATTTTCTTTAGCTTGCCCACACACTTCACCATTTCTTTTAATTACACACCCTGTTTCTTTAAATGTTATTTCAAAACCTTCTTCTGTCAATTTTATTACACTCAGTAAATTGTGTTTTAATTGTGGAACCAATAATACTTCTTTTAGCTTACCTAAGTTTTGTGTGTAAACATCTCCTTGTGATACAACTGGTGAACACAAACCGTTTGCCAAATTCACACATTGCAGTTCACATTTCTGCTTAGAAATTAATAACTCAGGGTCCTTTGTAATATGATAGCTGGCTCCACTGTCAAGAATCCATTCCTGTCCTTGAAAACGCTCAGCTCTGGAAACGACCGATGCTTCTGGGATCCGGCGACTCCCCCATTGCTGTTTCTTCTGTCGCTGCTTATCTTTCCCTCCTGTAGCTCTGCTGGGCGAAAAACTCTCCTTTCGCTCCGGACAATGCTTTATTAGATGAGAGGTACTCCCACAGCGAAAACATTTTCTTGCCATCAAGACGCCGGGAACTTTGTGCTGATTTGATACAGCTGCCTTCACGTCTCCGGTTTGCTGGCTCCTTGCCACCTGGTTCTCTGCTCTCTTTGACTCCTCCTCTTTGAGTCTTGCAGAAATATATGGCACAGTTAACTGTTCTTTTGGAATTCCCTCCAACGTAACAGTTAACACATCGTAGGACTTGTCAAGGCTCGATAAAATTATATAAGCCTTATGCAGTTCTGTAAATTCCAATCCCATCTCATTGAGTTGGATGAACATGCCGGTCAACCGCTCCAGATGTTTGGATATACTCCCTCCTGGCTCCAGCCTTAAACGATACAGCTGCCTTGTGAGGGTTATCTGCGAAGAAACTGAGTCCTGTACATGTGCCCTCCTGAGTGCTTGCCAACACTCGCTTGCCTTATCAATTCCTCTAACAAGAGATAATTGACTGTCCTCAAGGCACAAAATAATTGTAGATAGGGCACACTGGTTCTGTTGGACATTCTCATCCTCCTCTTCTTCTGTAAGAGGTGGTGGGTTAGTAATAATATTCCACAGTCCTTCCTTGAGCAGGAACATACGCATTTTCATTTCCCATGCCAAATAGTTCCTCTCATTTAATTTTGGAAGCTGGAAATTTGGAGCAGTAGTTGCCATTCTGCTTATCAGTGCTCTCTCTCACGCTTTCACATAAACAACAAAATTACGCTGGGCCCATAACCTGTTGAGTTTTATATACACAACGGAATTTGTTTTGTTGTTTATGTTGTTTGAGATACAGATATCTCTAAAACTGAGAGCTAATAATAACACTCAGGACACACAGTTCCCTTAACCGAGTGTATTATACAAAAATATATATACATACATACAGAGTAGCACTGCAGAAATCTGGCAGTATCCATGAGTCTCACCGACAAAATAACACGCTGGTCTCCTCCATCAACCCTAGTCACTGGTTTACTAAAACATCTCAAATTTATACAGTAATTTGATGCAACAGTGACATTGCAGATTGATGTTTGCACATGTGCGAAAAGTCACATGTCTCACTCTTGGCTTCCTGCCAACCTGAGTGACTCAGCTTTCCTTGCCTTCCCACAAATCACTAAGGCAATTCCATTTTACAACTTAACACAAACCTTAACACATAAAATACATAAACCAAAATACAAATCAACTGTGTTCCCCACCACCATAGTCGGGACCTCTTGCAGTAATCCTCTTCTTCCTCTATCTTTATTCTTCTTCTTCCTTTATTGTCCTCTTCTCCAGAACTGCATTGATTCTTGATTTGGAGATTTCCCTTTTCCTCTTGTTAGCGCATATTCAAGAAATCTGCCCCATATATCATAGAAATTATTCTTTTTCATCTCTCCTTTCTTAACCTTTAAGTTACAAGTTAACTTATCATTTATAACAATGTTCCATATTTCATTATACCATTCTTCCATTCCAAATTCAGACTTTGATTTCCAATTCCTAGCTATTATTAATCTGGCTGCTGTTAATAAATTGGTAATCAATTCTCTAGTCATCTTATCATATTCCACATTCTCAAATATTGATAACAGAGCTATCTCAGGATTAAATTCTATATCTTTTTCACATATGTCATTTAGTTCTTTAAAGATTAGTTTCCAAAATCTTTGTACTTTTTCGCATTCCCACCACATATGAAAGTATGTACCAATTTCCTTCTCACATTTCCAACAGACATTCAGATAACTAGCATTAATTTTATTCAATTTTGTCAGTGTCAAATACCATCTTAAACCCAATTTGAAAAAATGTTTTTCAATATCCACCTGTAATTCTGATGATTCCATTTTCCACCAAATTAACCTTCCTGGGTTATATATAATTTCCCCAATGAACCTCAACTGATTAGCCAAATAATAATTTTTTATATTTGGTATGCCTATACCTCCTTTTTTTGTTATTTTATACCAATACTTTTTATTTATTCTGGCTCTCTTCCCTTCATTACAGTATTTATTAATCATTCCTTGCCAAAATTTAAAATCATCTTCTGTTAACTGTACTGGTAACGTTCTAAATAAAAAAATTAATTTTTGGTATAATCTTCATTTTTATCAGTGCGAGCCTTCCAAAAGGCTCAGAAGTTTTAAGTTGGTTAAATATTTAGGTATAGATTTAGTAAAAGATACTCAAAAAATAAAGGAACATAATTATAATAAATTAAAAGTTTTAAGTTAGTATATTCCTGTAGTTTCTTTTTAATATCTCCTTTTAATTTATTATAATTATGTTCCTTTATTTTTTGAGTATCTTTTACTAAATCTATACCTAAATATTTAACCAATTTACATATCTTAAAATCATATTTATCAACAAACTTTTCTTGTTCTAGTTTATTATGATTAAACAACATGATTTCAGATTTTTGCCAATTTACATGTAATCCAGTTATTTTTCCAAATTTTTCCAAATGAGTTTTAATTCTATCTATACTTTCTAATGGGTTTTTCACTGTCAATAGGGAATCATCAACAAATAAATTAATCTTTATTTTATTATTTTCACCCATACCTTCAATTAAATTGTCATTCCTTATTGCATTTGCTAACATTTCAATAATCAAACAAAACAGAACTGGAGAAAGAGGGCAACCTTGTCTGGTGCCTTGGCCTAGAGCTATCTGCTCTGTCATCCCATCATTAACAATTACTGCAGAAGTGTTCTCCAAGTCTATTACCCCCCTAAATTTCTTTCCAAAACCCCAACCCTTTAAAAGGATCTTTAATGTTGGCCATTCTACACAATTGAATGCCTTAAAAATATCTAATGATAAAATACCTGCCTTTGATTTATCTTTTTCTATATTATATATAATATTCAAAACCCTCCTAGTTAAATTTTCCATTTGTCTTCCCTTTAAAAACCCATTTTGATCCTCTTTAATATATTTTGTAATAAACTTGTTCATTCTATTTGCCAAGATTGCAGTAAATATCTTTGCATCTTGATTTAATAATGAAATAGGTCTATACGAACTTGGGTCTGTCAAATCTTTATTGGGTTTTGGAATAAGAGTTGTTAATGAATATTTCCAAGAATCTGGTATTTTCTCTCCTTCCAATATTCCATTATAAAGTATTTTTAACTTGGGGTCAGTATTGATTTAAAAGCTTTATAATATTCTGATCCCATTCCATCAAAGCCTGGAGTTTTACCAATTTTTAGTTTGTTAATAACCTCTGTAATCTCTTCATCCTTTATCTCTTTTTCTAATTCTCTTTTATCATTCTCTAATAGTTTACTCTTTACATTTTCTTTAATATAATTTTCTATATCTTCTTTCGATGTACTATTACCTTTATATAAATTTTGGTAAAATTCTTGTAATATCATTAATTTTTCCTTCATTAGGCTACAATTCTTTCCTGTTTTATCTCTGATCACTCCAATTGTGTTTTTTGATCTTTTAGTTTGAGCTACCCTAGCTAGAAGCTTTGAGTTTTTATTACTATACTCAAAAAAATTCCTCTTCTAGTATATCAAATCCCTCTGGACCTTTTCTAACTCTGTGCTTTCTAACTCTCTCCTTTTAGCTTGAATCTCTAATAATTTCTTATTATCTCTATCTATAAAATATTTACTTTCTAAATCTTTTAATGATTCTTCAATTTTTTTATATTTTCTTATTCTACATGATTCTCTTATGGTAATTCCTCTCATAACAACTTTTATAGTGTCCCATAACACTCCTATTTTACTCCCACCTGCTTCATTAATTGACCATATTTCCATCCATTCTTTCTTAGCTCTATCCATTACATCTGTATACTGAAAAATATTGGAATCTATTCTCCATCTTCTAGCTTCTCTGTAATCTTTCTTAACTTTCATCTCCATCATCATCAACGCATGATCCGTTATTTTTATCACATTAATATTTGTATCTACTACTTTAGAAATTAAATTTTGAGATATAAACATAAAATCTATTCTTGAATAACTATTATGTACAGAGGAATAATATGTAAACCTTCTTTCATCTCCCTTCAATTCTCTCCATATATCTTTTAAATCCGTAGTTTTCAATATCTTACTTAAGAGGGTACTTCTTTTATTCAGCTTATCTTTTTTACATACAGATTTATCCTTTACCTTATCTAAAACCATATTAAAATCTCCTGCCATAATAACATATCCCTTTCTAACCTTCTCCATCTCTTTAACGACAGTTTTATAAAATTCTCCTTGATTCACATTTGGTGCATAAACATTTATTTATTTATTCATTTTTATTTACAAGATTTTTTAGCCGCGCCATTACCAGTGGTCTCTGAGCGGCGATTGTACTAACGTATAATCTTCTTCCCCCATTAGTCCCTGTACTATCAAATATCTACCATTACTATCCTTTACTACTTCTTTTACCACAAATTCACAATGTTTAGAAATCAATATCACTACACCTTTGGATTTGGAAGTCCCAAATCGTTTTTCATAAATGTGTATATTTTGTAATTTCAGTTCATTAACTCCATCCTTTGACTGATGAGTCTCTTGTAGGTAAATAATATCCACCTTGTTCTTCTTCAATAATGTTTCTATTCTCTTCCTCTTTGTTACAGACCCTAGGCCTTTCACATTTAAAGTAGCTACCCTTATGTTTTTCCCCATATCCGTTCTATATCCCATCTTTTTTTTGGTCCCGTTGTGCATCCTACAAAACAAAAACACCCAAAAAACACAAATTCATATTGTTCCTTATCTAATCCCCTATCCCTAACTTCCCACTCTACACTTAACCTCTTTTCCTCCCCCCCCCACTTCCCCGCGCCTCACTAAGGTTTGACGCGAGCTCCGGGAGGGAGGGAGGGAGACGCCACCCACACCAGTCTGGACCACAGCCAAATCCTCATTCCTATTTCACCCTACTCTGTTTTTTCCCCTTAATACTTTCCCTTCTTTCATTAAACTTGTTTATTTCTCTTAACGTCCTTATCCCTTAATCTTTCCTCTCTCTTCTCCATCCCCACAAAAAGAAACAAAATAAGCAAACAGAACAACAAAAAACAAACAAAAAACAAACAAAAAAGAAACAAAACAAAACAAAAGGGGGAGGAGGGACCCTGTAAAAAACCTTTTAAAAAATGGGAGGGGAAGGGACAGTATAAAAAATTTAAAAAGGGGAAAAAAGAGGGAAAGAGAAAAAAAAAAAAGGGGGGGAGTGGGGGGAGTCTTCAAGCATCAAATGGTTTCTCTCAGTCCAGATATCTTCTCTTTCATGTTTCCACTCCTTGCAGGCCTACTTGCTTGCGCCTTGGTCATCTTGATCTTCTTGCCATTGGCCCCACGCGACTAACAAGTCCTTGCCTTCTTCAACAGAGAAGATTCTGAAGAGGACTCCATCTTTCCATATTTTTAAAAAGATTGGGTGACCCCAGTTGTATCTCCGTCCATTCCTGATTAGAATTGATGTAATAGGTTTCATCGTTTTTCTCCACTGTATTGATTCATTGCTTATATCCTGATAAATCTATATTGGGTTTGATCTATAAACTAATAGTTCCGTTTTTTCTTTAGTGACCTTGAGAAATTGCTCTTTTTTAGCATAGTTGAAAAATTTCAATATTATAGGTCTTGGCCTCTTATTTCTGGGGTTCCCAACAAAATGAATTCTCTCTATATCCTCTTCAGCCACATGCTGGGAGTTCATAATAGAATTTATCCAGGTCACCACTTCCTGCTTAAGGTCAGCTCCTTTTTGCAGCTCAAAATTCATTATTTTGATGTTGTTGCCTCTTGAGCTATCTTCCAGATAAATCACTTTCTTTTGCAAATCGTCTATCTTCTGTTGTTGTGCCTTTGTTTTCCCTTCATTCTGTTTTGATAGATCTTCCATTTGCTTTACTCTGTCCTCCATTTTTACTATGCTTGCCTTCATCCCCTGTATTTCTCCCTGGACTGCTTTCATGTCCTTTCCCATCTGTTGACATTCCTTCACTAAAGAGTCTATTTTGGAAAGAACCTGTTCCAGTTTTCTATCAATCTGGCATGATATATCTTTAGCCAGATCGTTCACAGAAGTTGTTAATTCAGCAATCTTTTTTTCCATGCTGGCTTCAATAAGACTGCTCAGAGACCCCTCCTTTCCAGCAGCTTCCCGAGTCTCTTTAGAAACTTCTTTAGGAGCGGGAGATTCCACCTCTATTCGTCTTAAGCGTTCGAGACTACGATCTGATGGTTTTTTCTCTGACGGCTCTCATGTCCAACTTTTAGAACTCTTATCTCTATTTTTTCTCATAAGCAAAGCAAAAGATTCATAGAACAGGAAAACAAAGTAGTTTTTTACAGCTCATTAGCTGTTCAACTTTCACTGGTGTTCTTCCGAGCGAAAACGAAAGTGTATTCTCCAGATAAGCAGCCAGGCTTTTACAGTTTAAAAAGCACTTCTATCTCTGCTTGAACTTTTCACAAAGAATTTAAGCAGATTTACTCACATTTCAAGAAGGGAAAAAGGCATTTAGCAACTTATTTACATTCAGCAGGGCGAGGAGATGAAGACTCAGCTGTGCATCCCGTCCTGGCGGAAGTGACGTCTTCTGTTTGCAGTTTTATCATGCAAACACCAACTTTATGTCTTTCATGCCAGGCCTGGAAATCATTCAGTGTCAGTGTGTGAGGCCAATCTTTTCTCCACATACCTCTTCCGCCTTCAATGACATCTGTTAGCATTTTTAATAGCAGCCAAAGAAGCATTAACCCTGGATAGTGCCCATCAGAGAAAACGATCTGTTCATCTTCCAACAAGCTTTGTTGGGAGATGATTAACAAGATCCTGCTAATCTGTTCATTGCTATCTGGCTTCAGCATGATTAAGGGGGGATCGTTCCCTGTGGTATCAAGAAGTATCAATTTCTGCTCATTGAAAAGGCGAATTAATTTCAGAAGAATGCACACCCAGGAGTAGAGACGGAGGTATTCGTATACGAATGTGAATACCCCCACACAGGTGGACATAATGAGGGGCCGGACTGTCCACTCACCTGTCCGCTGCTGCTGCCGGCTCTACACTCCCTTCCAATCGCTCTGGAGCTTGTCATCGACTAGCCACTCCTGGCTAGTCAACCACAAGCTATGGAGCGATTGGAAAGGAGCATGGAGCCGGTGGCAGCAGCGGACGGGTAAGTGGATGGTTATGTCCACCTGTGTGGGAGTATTCGTATTCATATACGAATACCCCCATCTTTACCCAGGAGCAATGCTAATTATTCAACAGATGTGGAAGGCACTAAAAATTCACAAATAAACAATTTCAAAATATTATATGATGTGAATTTTCCTTGAAATTGAAACATAAACATATTTATGCATTTATAAATATATGAAAAATATAGTGGCTGAAATTTTGTTGCTTGGTGTAGTAAGTAACACTAGAGTAGACGTATTGAACCAATGAGGGTTTGGTGAGTCACCTCCACCATAAGATCTAATGATTCAAACGGGGCTGCTCTCATTGTGTAAGCATAGTAAGTTGCAACCTTACAAATCAATGGACCTTCTGGAGGACTCACTAAACCCCTGCTGACTCAGTGGGCCTACTCTAGTGTGACTGAGCAACAGGATTTCAGCCAGTGTGTGTGTGTTTGTGACATTATATATTTTAATGTGTATATGTGCATATATATGAATATATAGTATATATATATATACAGAATACAGTAAAATAATGGTTACATAATCTAGAATAATTAAAGAATAATCAATTTTTTTTACCAGAAATTAAGCACCACTGAACTCAATGGGACCTATTTCTGAATAAATATATATAGGACTGGTCTCTGAGGCACTTGAAAAGATTTTTCAGTATATGGTGGCAGTAGAACTATTTTGTGTGCATATATTTTCTGTAATTCTGTCTGTAAAGAAATCTATTAAGATACCACATGCATTCCTGTGTTATGCTCTAAATTGGGTTAATTCAAGTGATCGATGTACCAAGAGTAATTCAGCCTAATTTGACATGCTGGCTAATTAACTGCAGTCTGCTCTGAAACAACAAACTGTGACACATGTTTGGTGGCTGTTTTGCATCAATCCAAATACCAGCTTTTGCACTTTATTTCTTTATTATAGGTAGAGCCCACATCAGAAAGAACATGCCAAACAGCATCAACTGGATAAAAGAAGTCAGAAGAGGCAGAGGGCTACTTCATGCAGGCATATCCTCAGCACATCTTCCTGATGTTTGGGTGTCCCCCTTTAGATTTCCTATTTTTACCACAGGAGATCTATAAGTACTTTGCGAGGCAGAGTATGACAGAATTAAAACATGGAGAACCCAAAGGACTCGGAACAGAGGAATGGCCAGCAAAATGGGGAAAGGAAAGCATTCATCCTCATTGGGTTTGCAAATGGACCACTCTCACAATCTATTCTAACATTTTATTTTCTGGAAAGGAAAGTGCAGCACATTCTCATGTCATCATCCAGCAGCTGAGCTTGAACTAAACTTGATTTCATGTACAAACATATGAATCTGCTTTACACCAGGTTAGAACACGGGTCCTTTCAGATCAATATATTGTTGGCATTAATTGACAGCTGCTTGCTAGTGCTTGAGAGACCATTGTTGGTTCCCAACCTTGGGTCCCGAGATGTTCTTGGACTAAAATTCCCAGAAGCCTTCACCTCTAACTGGGTTGGCCAGGATTTCTGTGAGTTGTAGCCCAAGAACATCTGGGGACTCAAGATTCGGAAGCACTGTCCTAGATGAACCTGAATAATACACTTAGAAGCCTCCATATATAAAGTATGCATTCTGCTTCTGAGCAATAGCCCTTTCCTAGGACCCAGAAAAGTTACTTTTTTGGACTACAGCTTCCAAACGTCTCTGGTGAGCATGGTTCAAGTTCTGCCCATCTCTCTTATTCCACTGCACCTGTCCATTCTTATTGTTTCTACTTCATATTGGATTGTTCAATTGGATTGTTCGAATTTGCAAAAGAATTTTCCACTTCTCCACCCGAAGATGTGTATGTGTAGATTGAAATTAATGAGGATATCTCCACAGTCACTACTGTTCCAAACTAATAATAATAACTGTATGCTGTCAAGTCAAGTCTGGCTTATGGTGACCCTTTTCAGGGATTTCTAGGTAGAGGGTATTCAGAAGTGGCTTACCATTCCCTTTTTTTTAGAGGGCATCCTGGGATTGTGTAGCATGCCCAAGGCTACACAGGGTGGCTCTTTTGTGGGGAGGCACAATCAGTAATCAAACTCCTAATTAGAGATGGGGGTATTTGTATACGAATACGAATACCCCCGCACAGGTGGACATAACGAGGGTCCAGCCCCCTGGGGCCGGACTGTCCACTCATCTTTTGCTGTTGCTGCTGGCTCCGTGCTCCCTTCCTATTGCTCCGGAGCTTGCAGTTGACTAGCCACTCCTGGCAGGAGACGGAAGGACGAGCCTCGCTGCAAGGTCGAACAGTGGCTCGCAGACCGCGAGATCCAGAGCAATAGGAAGGGAGTGCAGAGCCTGCAGCAACAGCAGAAGGTGAGTGGACAGTCTGGTCCCAGGGGGCTGGACTCTCGTTATGTCCACCTGTGTGGGGGTATTCGTATTTGTATATTCCCATCTCTACTCCTAATTACTGATTCTGCAGCCAGATACCTAATGCACTAAACTATTCAGCCAGCTGTTCCAAAATCATCTTGCTTTATATGGTTCATTAGAGACTTAAGACTACTCTGGTCCTTTGTAGAAGACTGAAAACTGGTAGCCGTGCCAGCGAAGATAAGGGTAATTGACTCTCTCACTCTGAGATGTAAAGGAATCTTCGAAGACAAAAAGGCAAATATAGTCATTGTGTTAATCGGCTGGGTTTATTTCCCCCACCCACCCACGTATGGAAGCAGTGCTTTGTATGTTTTCTACAATTCACTAAGGATTAATCTGGCTTGTCTAATTATGTTTTTATTTCTTACTTACAGGCTGAATATATTAAGAAACTATTCACTCCTTTATTCTGAACACATGCACACCAAATTCTACTCAGTGCACATAAATAATGTTTTCCCCTTTTAATACTTGCTTCTGGATGAAGAGAGCAACCCTGGATTCATTGCTCCCAGACTCATAAAGACAATTTATTGCTATCTTTATGAGTTTGGGAGCATTTTCAGCTTTTAAAAAATGGGTCTAAAAACCTTACCTGCCCCTGCTGATAAAATTATTAAGGGCCCTGTCTTCTGTTTTGAACTGTTTAGAAAGTTACTTTATAAAAGTTATAGTTCCAAGAGCTCCCCACAGTCTTTATTAGATACCATAATCATTACCAGAAATTATATTCTCAAATGTAATGCATTAACTTTGTAGATATGATTAAAAACCCATGTGCCTGTTACAAGCCATGTCTGTTATATAAAATACTTTCCTTCACCACAGTGTCAGGGTGTCAATATCGACAGGAGAGCACAAGGCCACTCACATTTGTGATATTCCTTTTCTTGCACTGAGTGAGGCTGACCCCCTGTAATGACAGAAATAGCTAGGAAGGTACAGCCACACTGCAAAAGGAATGATGTTTCCCTCTGTTATGTTTCTGCCATCATAGTGGTACATTTGCCATTGGAAAAGAAACTAATTCTTTGGGCACATAATGAGAAGGCAGGATTGTCTGGGAAATACAATAATGTTGAGAATGGTGGAAGGAAGCAGGAAAAAATGAAGACCAAATATTAGATGGATTGACTCCCTAAAGGAAGCCACAGGCTTCAGTTCACAAGAGGACAGGTGATTTTGGAGACTGCCCCATTCATAGGTATCCATAAGTCAGAGCCAACATGATAGCACATAACAACAACAAAATTATTTGTGACTAGTCACCTCCAAATTCTTTCAGGACTCTTCCAGAGGAATCATTTATTCTCCAAAATGTACCTGGTTCTGCACTTAACGTTATCAGGATATTCCCTACCATCCATTTGTTAGGCTTGTTTCCCTTAGTAAAGTATTTATCCAGTGTTTTCTGCTCCTTTTAGTCCCTGCAGAAAGCATGGTTTATTTTTAGTCTCTGCCAGTTTTTTTTTTTTTGGGGGGGGGGAGATTATCATTTTGGCACTTCCCATTGAAATTGATGTTTGTGATTAGAGCTTTCCATTTGGAAGCTTTCAAATAGCACTTTAAACAGCAACAGTAACTACTAGTAGTAGTACTCCTACCACCTGCAGCAGAAAACCTCAAGCAGAGAAGTAGGTGTTTGAAATTATTTCTTAAAGATTTCATAAAGAGAAGCAGCTTGCACGGAGAAGAGAAAACGAAATGAATCCCATTTAATGGTGTGCTCCTTCAGCACCAAGCAACAAAAATGAGGAGGAGACAAATGTTTCTTCTGGAAGAACCCTTAGGTTCATGTCAGCTTTAGTATAATTTGATCATCAAAGATTTGGATCAGGATTGGTCTACAATGTGATTTCAATAAGTGGATGGCAGGGAAATGTTGTTTTGGTATTTGGAGTGAGAAACGGCTTGGAGTTTGGAGAACCTTTGCTTTGTAGACTCTTTCAGAGGCAGAATGAAACCGGATGTTCTTGTAGAATCAAGCAGCATTATTCCACTGGAGATTTGTGGTTGATTATCTGACTCCATCCCCTTCCCCCAAGGCAGCTGTGGATGGGAACAGTTTTCAATATATTTAAAGCAGCAGTAGAGATTATGTATTCAGCCTTTCCCTCACAGCTCCGTTTTTCCAATCAAAATTGTTCATGCCACACACACACACACACACACAGAGAGAGAGACAGAGACAGAGACAGAGACAGAGACCAAGACCATCCTTCCAAACAGCTGCTGTTTTTTACCCTAAAGGAAAAGGTACTGGTACCTTTGTTTGCTTGGGACAAAAACAAACAAACAACTTCCTTCTGTTTTGAACAATTTTGCTGCATGTTGTTGCTGTTGCTGCTGTGAAAATGGAAGAACAAGTGACAGACCTCTGCTGCAGTGTATACTTTGACTCTAAGAATCAAGCTAGATGATACAGATAGAAGAAAGATGTTCATTGCTGAAAAATTCTGATCAGAGTGTGAGGATCCCTTATGTTCTGTAGCATCAGAAATATTTTGCTTTATTTTGTAGTTGGTCATTGGGAAATAAACACAGGCTTCATTTGCCAGTCTGATTGCTCAGGGATGCATTGCATGTTGTAACACTAGGTAACAGTAGGTACCAGATAATACAGGAGGGGGCAGCCTCCAGAGACCAAGTGGGGAGCACGAGGACACAAATTGCCATTCCTGGACCTTAAATGGCTGTACTTCTGCAACTCTCAAGCCCTAAATTGTTTATATAGGCATTGGAGGGGGTATGAGGAGCCACAGGAACTTTGGGTGTCCCTGAAACATGATAAAATGGTTCCCCTACAGGACACAGATTTTTCTTTTTGGTCAATTTTCTTTCTTTTTTAGTCTGAGAAGTATAGGGGTGCTTCCTTCGGCAGTCAGTTGTGCATGTTTCCCAACATTGACCCTCACTCCTTTGAGAATATCCTCAAACTGCAGAGCTTGTGAAGATGGTATGCAGCTAGGCCATTGCTCCCTGATCTGGGGAAGAAACAGGTGAAGGCAGGAGAGTGTGTGTTCCATGGTTGCCTCCCTCCCAAGATTTTGCTGAGTCATGGAAGTAGGAAAGGCCAGCTTCAGAAAATTTGCCACCTAAGGCAAAGGTATTGCTTTCCCCTCCAAGTCCCTTGTACGGAAGCCAATTGAGGTTCAACTGGGTTTTACTTTGGCTCTAGTGATAGAACATGTCTCCCACCACCCTTGAGGCAGAGGAATTTAGTCATTAAGTAGGAAGAAGTGCTTCTCAGGGAAACAGAAGACCCAAGTGAAAAAAATTCACCGTAGCAATAAACGAAAGTACAGAAACTCAGCAGTGGCACTTGAATGGGAGCAGTAGATTGCAGAATAGCCATGTTCCTTGCTTTACACACAGAGCACTGAAGTATTACTTGTTGCAACAACATCTCCCAGAATGCCCCACCCAGTATGGCCAGTGGTTCTGGGAGGTAGTAAAAAAAAAAAGGAACTTTTCAAGCTCTAATTTACAGAGGGCAAAACTTCTGTTTGGTGGGCTGTCAGCGAAAAGGTTGTCTTTGCCTGCCTCCTCCCTCCAGATGTCTATCCAGTCCATACCCCATTTATAAGGATAAAATGGGAGATCAGAGACCTGCTGGTGCAGAATCTGTGCCTGAGCAGCAGGCACCTAGGTTGCTCGGTCACAGTCTTCTCCGTTATAGTGAGAGATTATAATAATAATAACCACTTACCGTTAAGTCAATTCCAATTTAGGGTGACCTTTCCCAGGATCTTCTAGGTATAGAATACTCAGAAGTAAATGACCAAATAATTCTCTTCTTCTGGGAGCACTCAGGGACTGTGCAGCTTGCCCAAAGCCACATAGGCTGGCTTTCCTCCTGGGAGGCACAGTAGAGAACGAGAACTTCATTCCCAGCCTCTGGCTCTACAGTCAGATATCTAGCTCTCTGAATTTTCCAGCCAGCTGAGAGACTGTAATACTTCTATTAAAATTATAGCAATTATTTCTGAATTGGCATTCATATACGCAAAGCAGCACTTGCCAAATACATGCAAATCTGCGTCTTTTTCGTCTCCCTTTTGACTGATGTATTTTTAATTTCTTTTTCTTTTTTGAATACATCCGAGGGCCAAATTATAAGTAGGTCATCATTGGAAGCTTGAAATCCATGAGATGTGATTCAGACAGACCTTTGTGTAAGCAAACATACTACAAATGAAACCTGTGCTTACTTCCCAATGACCAATCACAGAGAAAACAACACACATTTGCAAAACAACACACATTTGCAAACTACAGGAGGTCTGAAAACCTCCTCTGGGTTTCTAAGCACTACAGGAATTCTCATTTCCAAACATGGGTTATTTGTAGTATATATATTTTGGCCCCTAAGTGATCCCCCTAATTCATCTTCTAACTTCCTCTGCCTCCTTCTTTCTTGAGAGGCTGCCAGGAATCTGAAGCTGAAGATACAAGAGAAATTCATAACATCATATAAATCTTAATTTCATCTGTCTCTAAGGATCTGGAGTGGGGAAAGTGTGTGTGCTTGTAGAAATCCTTTTGAAACAAGTTCCTTCACTTTGACTATTGAGATCAGCCTATTCCTGGCTTTGCTCTCAAACACAGCAGATGCAGAATCTGGACAGCAGGCATGAACCAATAACTTCTGCTGGTTAAAAAAAAGATGTGATTTGCCGAGTTTCTAGAGAGCTCACAACACAGATTATCCATTCCTGCCAGCAGGAGTTATGAGAATATGGTGAATTTGGCCAATAAATTAATATCAGACTGTAGAAGACCTAAATGTGATATGTAACTGATACTACTTTCCACACATACATTTTATTTTAAAAATCCATAGAGAAGATTACCGTTTAGGCCTGAAATCCCAAAATCAAAATAATTCATTTTTTTCTAGCTCTGTATTATACTATGAGCTGTCAACTTTTCCATCAGTCCCTGTAGCTGACTGTAAGAGATGATTGCAGGTGAATATATATAGCCCTCATATGCCAGGATCCTTGCATTGGTTGAATTGTGGAGTATTTTCGGACTCAGGGGAATTCCAGTGTATTGAGGGTTAGCAATAAGGTTACCAACAGGGTTAGTGTTGTAGAATATATCTTGTCTTTATCTTACTCCATGGTTGGCCAAAAAAAAAAAAAAAAACAACGATGCAATTTTTAAAAATCCCAATATATTATACTGGCTGGAATGAAAAGCACCCCAAAGGCAAAAATCAATAGGTTTTTCAGATCACTTTTGTTCAGCTGTGCTTTTTTAATTTTAATTTTTTTTTTTTTTTTTTTTTTTGTCTGTTAAAAATTGTGTACATGGCCAGTAGCTAAAACTCAGCAACACTGTTTTTAACACTTCGGGTGACAACATTGTATAATGTTTGTAGGTTTAGTTGTTTACGAATCCCACAGCAAAACATCATTTCAGGAGACTAAAATGTTTTGTCTTGGGTGAATGAAAGTTAAGCTGTAGGCAAAGACAAGATTCCTAGGCTGACTCTGGAACTTCAGAGGTGCTCGTAAGAGCACAGCAGAACAGACTAGGATTGGGGTAAAACAATGCCTCTAAATCCCATCCCAGAGAGATGGCCAGAAAGTTACCATGGTTGAGGGCATTGAGAGCTGCTGAGAGGTCCAGCAGAACCAAGAGGGACACACTCCCACTGTCCCGCTCCTGGCACAGGTCATCCACCAAGGCCACCAGCCTCCAGCCCATAACCAGGTCTGAAGCGAGATTGAAATGGGTCTAGATAAACCATCTCATTCAGAAACTCCTGTAGCTAAGAAGCCATGATTCACACCAGGACCTTGCCCAATAATAGAATATTAGAGACTGATTGGTAATTATCCAGTGTTGTGGGATCCAATGATGGCTTTTCAGCAATGGTCTTACTATTGCCTCCTTTAAGCATGCTGGGATCCTACCCTGCTTTGCTACTCCTCTACACCTGATGCTTCTACTTCCCTTATCTTGTTAGGAAGCAATGGGAAATGTCTACACTTCCCCACCACACACACACAACAGACTTGCCACCACTGAATTCTGTGCTTCTCCACAAATCCTTAATGTTCAAACATCAATTTTAAAAAATTAAGAACCAGCAGCCTTATTAGAATAGAAGTTAATTGAACTAGAAATTATTAGACAGCCCTGGATGTGTTGCTTTGAAAGAGCATGGAAGCAACTAGTTACAGTTCCTTTCCTCAACTAAGATATAACCACATTTACATTATTGTAACTTGCCCAGGGACACATTAACTTGATTTGCAATGTAAGTTTTTAATTACTTTTACAGTTACGGACATATGGCCTCACTAAAGGTCAAAGCAGAGTGTAACTGCTCAATCTTTGGTTCATAGTTGTGAGACACAGAAGTCATCTTGCTTCTAATTGCACAACAGGACAGTGATATCTACTTGCATAAATTGTGATGGAAGTAGTATCCTATGTGTAGCACACTTAAATCTGTAGGAAAACAAACAGGATTAGTCCTCTTTGTTCAGCAGGAACATGATCTGACTGCCAGTTGCTGCTGTGTCTTGTACAGATTCTTTGTGCTCTGTTTGTCATTCTGAGTCAACAATAAGGAGGATGCGGGGAGAGTGTGTTGTATCGCACAGACTAGTCTTGCATTCTGATGTTTTGATAAAGTCTCCTAACTAACTATTCTGGTTACATTTGAGAAAAAGAATTGCCATGCATATTAATAGTACCACATGAATAAATTCTTTGAGCTACTTTCTAAACCCTGTTAATGATAACGGTAACTAATGTGAGGTGTTTGGAAGTGGAAACAGTTGTTATAGTTACAGGTTCTGAAACGCAAATTTCTAAACTTGGTAGAATTTTTTTTAAAAAGCCTCCAGAGAGAGAAGCATCCAGTCACCTTCCATTGGAGGCTACAATACTCCACATACTACCCAACATGCTCTGCTCCAAAGAAGGAAAAGGTGGGCAGTGGCATGTTAACTGATTATTGTTATCGCTGGCTTCCCTACTTCCTGTTCATTTTTCTCCCTTTGGCCTGGCTCCCAGGAGTCTTCTTGGAGCCAAGGTAGATGGAAGGGAGGTCCTTACCCCTGTTCTGTCTGGTCTTCAAAAGAACTTGTAGAAACTGGGTAGAAAAAAAAAAGAGGAGGACCTACAGGTCTAATGTAGGTAGTTGATGTGCTGCCATCTCACTTTTCCTTTTTCAATGGCTTTCATGCAAGGAAGCTTGTAGAGTGTGGACTGTGGTAATGAAGTGGTATGGCAGCTTGGAGCATCTAAGCTTGGAGCTGCAGTTCAGTAGCATCTGGAATCCCACACTTTGTCCATCCTTGATACAACCTTCTACATAATTTGAGACCTGACACTATTGGAAAATCTCTGTAATGTCACTCTTTCACAATCTGACATCAGGCTTACTTCCTACATCAAAAGGGGGTTGAACTAAGAAGATCCTTTGGACAATACCAGATGTATAGTTATAATTTTATTATTTATCTTCTATTGAACATACTGAACAATACTCACCAAAGTAATCTTTGCTCTGTCTGACTACATCAAGACTCAGAAACTACCAAAAGGGAAAATAGAAATAAATCACTGGAGAAAAATTAAGGTCATATTGTCCTTTTGAGAACTTAATTGCTCAGTAAAGCTGTTTAGAGATGGAGTGCAAATATTATAAATCTTTAGAGCCTGCATTTACAATACTTTCAAGTGGTTGATCATCCCATTTCACAGATAATAATAACTGATCACATGAGAACACAGCTTCTTCAAGGCTTTGTTCTTTTCATACTTAAGAGTTCTTGATTTAGTTGAAATAAGCCTTGTTGCCTGATCCTCTCAAGAGAAAACAATACAAAACATATATACATCTTTATCTTTATCACTCCCCAAAAGGTTTGGATGTTTTGGGTCCCTTTGGTTTTCCATAGAAGGTGCTCAAACTCCTTCAACAAAGCAGTTTAAAAAGCACCAGAAACATAAGGTGCATTTTCCGTATGAGTCTTACACTTGTTCCACATGGATGCTTCACAGCTTCCTTGTAATTTCCAGCAAATGCTGCAGAATATTTCCCTCAGGTATTACACATCAAACAGCATTTCCTCCTATGAATCATACCGTTCAGAGAAATTTCCACACCCAGAGAAACTTTTGTAAAATGATTTGTGTGTTTTACTTGGTGAAGAATTATCGTAAGGAGAACCCAGTGGGAATAGTTTCCAGAAGGTTAGGTCTGTTGGTGTGTTGAAGGAAATATAATGGAGACTCTGCTGATATCTAAATGCTAGCAAAATTGTTATAGCCAATGTGTCATGGAATGCTATAAAATGTATTTGTGTTTAAAGTGAACAGGATATATGTGTGTGTGTTTGGTACAAGAGATCAACATAGCTACTCAGTTGGAAATTGTTACAATGGAAATACCCAATTTAGCTACATGGCGTGGAAACCCATCCTCAGCTACATATGGGAATGGATTCTATATGGTATATCTTTGTTGTTTTCACTGGTGAGAAAATATATATGTCTATATTTGGCGGTTGGAGCTACCCAATAAATTGAGCAGCTCAGGAATGAATGAAATGGTCATTATAATGGAAAGCAACATATAAATCTAGCAGATACCTTTTTAGTCTTAAGAGCAGCTGATGGGATTCTGTAGATGAAAATATAGCTCCATTTTAAATGTTCCTGTCCTGAGCTACAAGAGCTGTAAGCTTTTGCTCTGGATCAGATATTATACATAACATTGAATAATTAAATATACTGTATAATATATCAACCAAAAGAAAGCAAGACACAACCTCTTTTTCCCCTCCAGATTGTGCCATATATTAGTCATTATGCCTTCCAAAAGATCATCATGAACATAGGGAGCAGAGTGTTCAAGCATTCTGGACACAAGTCCAAAAACAAGTCTTCAAATCCAGGCTTCTGTGTGGGCTTCATCTAAAAACACAGTGCAAAGGGTGACCTGAAGCAACTTGGTCCCTGAGTTATTCTTCTCACTACAATTTAAACAAATTAGAGTAAAAGCATTGGCCCAAGAAACATCCTGACTCATCAGACTTCAAGAACAGGCTGCAACACCTAATCATATAATTGCTCCTGGCATCTCCTCTACACAGTGACTATGCATTTAAAAATAATTCATGTATAAGCAGACTATTGTACGTAATATGGAGCTGAGTAAAGCATCCTGCACAAAATTAATAATTTGTTAACCTCTCCCCTCCCCCATCTTCACCTTTAGAAGACATGGAGGAATGAACAATTTCACAGGCTGTTCACTGGCTATGTAAGACTTTGGCTGGTTACCTAATAGTCAACATGGAGTCTTTTCTTTTTAGATGCTCACTCCATTCCATACAGCAGGGGCGGTTCCATAAGAACACACATTAAAGCCATGTGTTGAGTGTTAATGAGGGGAGATCCATTAAAAGAATGGAGGGGGGTGACCATTGGTGTCAGTCATCGGCAGATAACATAGTGCTTCCCAGTCTTTGGATCCAAGGTGTTGTTGTATTTCAGCTCCCAGAAGTTCCAGCCAACATGGCCAAGAGTCGGAGATTTAAGGACCTATAGTCGAACAGCATCTGGAGACCCAAGTTTGAGAAGCACTAAGATAGCAGGTGCAGGTTTCAAGGAGCTGGAATTGAATTTTGTTTTTCAGAACCTAGGAGAGCGCCCAGGGAAAGCAAAGGTTGCTTTTTTCTGCTCAAGTGGACATCTAAATGGCCAAGCAGTCCTGTTGAGTTCTCAGTCTTTACGCTATCTCATTTTCTAAGTATTTTCTACACTGAACTAGCACATAACACATGCAAACACAAAAGTCTCACAGATAAGACTGAATATAAAAAGTGAAAATCCAAGGAGGAAAAGCCCCAGACATATACCTGGGGCCAGGATTTTAGCTGTAGTGATTCATTGAGTATTCACATCCATTGGGAAACACGGGCTTTCTTTCTTTCTTTCTTTCTTTCTTTCTTTCTTTCTTTCTTTCTTTCTTTCTTTCTTTCTTTCTTTCTTCGTTCTTTCTTTCTTTCTTTCTTCCTTTCCTTCCTTTCCTTTTTTGCTGTTATATTCATATGTGAAACCTTCCATTTAAAAAGCTTAGATGAAAAACCTGGAATTAATGTATGGAGAATTAGTGCAGGGAAATCGCCCCAGAGGGAGACCACAGCTGCGATACAAGGATATCTGCAAGCGGGATCTGAAGGCCTTAGGAATGGACCTCAACAGATGGGAAACCTTGACATCGGAGCGTTCAGCCTGGAGGCAGGCGGTGCATCACGGCCTCTCCCAATTTGAAGAGACCCTTGTCCAGCAGGCCGAGGCAAAGAGGCAGTCCTGGAAGCAGCAAAATCAGGGAGCTGGACAGGGGACAGATTGTATTTGTCTTCAGTGTGGAAGGGATTGTCACTCTCGAATTGGCCTTCTCAGCCACACTAGATGCTGTTCCAAGTCCTCCATACAGAGCACGTTACCATAGTCTCTCGAGACTGAAGGATGCCTAAGAAGATTCATATGTGACATTGTGCGTGTGCATGCATGGGGGCGGTGGCTGAGGACAACTTCATGAAGCATGTTAAATTTTATCAGATTAGCAACAAACAACCAAAAATTTAATGCAGCAATAAAACACCAGTTTGAATCAGCAATAAAACCAGCAGTTAAACGAGCAACATGAGAACTAAACCTTCCATTTAAAAAGCTTAGATGAAAAACCTGGAATTAATACAATGTCAAGAGCAAAAAAAAGGGGAACTTTTTTGGGCATAGTCCAAAAACAAAAAAAACAGAAAAACGAATTTCCCATCTTTGATCTCTCCCTTCCAAAACATTTCCATGCTAATTTTCAGATGTTTCTACCTAGCTGAAAGGTCCTATATATTTTCAGTCTCTATACACTGAAGTACTGAGACACATCTAGAAATATTTAGAACACAGAACAGAATTCAGAGAAAGGGTCAAAGTAAAGCACTCAGGGATCAAAAACTAACAGCTGCATGCAAATCAGAGATCAAAGATGAAGTCTTGTTTATTGTAGTTCACTTTCAATAAACACAGAGAAAAAGAAAGCTTAGCACCAACGAGAAGATGAAGATAAGGAGAGGACAAATATGGAAGGAGAGCAGCAGGAGCACAAAGCAAACTGAAAAAAGAGTACTATTTGCTATGGACATTTGTTTATAGGTATCAGAAATGCAACTTGGCAAGTAAATAGAAATAGCACTTGCTAAGTCATTATAAGCTGACAGAGGTGATGTCCTATAGAATTATGCACAGCTGTCTGCTGGACTGAATGAGGGGACCATTTCCCTTGAAATGTTGGCATGAGGTGCTCTCTCTGCCCAGTCCAAGAGCCACTAATGGAATCGTGGTGCCAGAGGGCCTCCTTTAGGCCACGTAGCCCAGCTCCTTGCTGCATGGAAATCCAGAGCCCACTTGAGTATCATTGCTGCCCTAACTGTGTTCACCAATAATGGCTTGGCTTAAAGCAACATTCCCCAACCTGGTGTCTTCCATATCATTGCTTGGAAAGTCACTTGCATCCCAGTGAATATAATAACATCTATTACAGGCTATGAATGATAGGATCTTTCAAAGGTCACTTATTCATAGGATCATGATCAGTTTAAAAACTACTTGATAGCATATAACAAACACAACACAAAAATATCAGGTGTTCGGTCTCCAGTGATCTATCACATTGTAAGATAAATACGACTGATTTAATTGTGGTTATAATTATAATGTGGTTACAATGTGTTGCCAAGCCACTTCTAACTTACGGCAACTCTAGTATTTTGGGGGGTGTACAGAGAGTGGTTTATCATTGCCATACACACCCAATGAATTTCCTTGGCCAAGTGAGGATTTGAATATAGTTTGAGAGCAAGTGGTTGGAAATGTAATTCCCCACTGAGTGCGCCAGGAGAAGAGTGAGCCTGTGAAGCTTTGGGCAAGCTGCACAGTCCCATGGTGTCCCGAGAAGAAGGGAATGATGAACCACCAAGTAACTAGAAAAGAGTTACTGGAATCAGTATGTAATTATTCAGTTGGAATCAGTATGTAATTATTACTTCCTGAGTTCTAATTCAGCACTATCCACACACCACTTGGCTCTTGGAAGGGATTGTGGGGGCTGAGTTATGTAGCATGCATTATAGCTTTGCATGCAAATTCTTTGCATACACAGAGTGTTCGAGTTCCGGTCTCCGATATTATATGGGAAGTTTGGTTGTACTTTTATAGTTAGAGGAGTATGAAGTAGAAAAAAACAGCACAGAAAAAATGTGGAAAGATAAATTCACTCTCATCACCTGCCCCCCTCAGTTTCTCTTTCACACAAACTAGCTGTTTGCATGCTAAAATCACTCTAGAAAGGTTTAAAGTAGAAAATGCTATCTTTACTTACAGTTACCAATTGTATTTACAGTCAGAAGAACAAAAAGGGGGAAATAGAGTCTCCACTATTTGTTTGATTGGAGGTAAAAGAGAGAAGGCCATCGACCACAAAAGCAATGGAAACAAGCAAACAAACAGCAAGAGGGGAGGCATGAGGGCTTTCCTCAAATGTCAGAGGCAGGAGAAGAAATTTACCAATCAAGTTTGTGGCAAAGGGCAATCATATTAAGCTGTAAAAACCCCTCCCACTGACCTCAGTGTTAGTGAATACATGATTGCTATTATCCCAACAGGCATCTCCAGGTACAAAGGGTCAGGTAACAGGTATCAGGAATGATCTGTGATCAGCAGCTGCCTGAGCAGACAACACTGCTCTGGATGGGCAAACAATCCCAGATGCTAACAGGTAGCTTCCTGCTGATGGGTTGCTTTTGGGTTGGAGCTGAGGAGCTGGGAAGAGTTGGAAATTATGTCTTCGTCTTCCCACCATCAGCAACGGGGTTTCCCCCCCACAAGAAGTTGCCTGCCAGCTGCTCTGTGGGTGGCTGCTAGAAGAAGCCAGGCGGGCAATGGGGTCTCTTTTATCTCCGCAAACTAATGAAAGCGGAGTTGGGGTTGGGAACCTTTCGGGGGGAAACTGGCCCCGTCTTTGGCAAGAGGGGTAAGTATCCCCTGCTCCCCTTCTAAGCCCCGGGGGACAGGGGATGCTTGCTCCCCGTCCTTCAACCCCCTAGACACAGACTGAGGTGGGAAGGGGCGCCGGCCCCCGATGCCGGCTGACCGGGTGGCAGGCGCTCGGTTACCCACCCCAGCGCGGGATCTCGGCGAGGGCCGCCTGAAGGCTCCCTGGGAAAACACGTGGGGCGCCCGGGCGCCGCGGCTCCTGCCACCGATGCGGCGGCGGCGGCGGCGAGAGGATCACGTGGCGGCGAGAGGGGACGGGGAGGGACGGCAGAAGAAGCGCTGAATAATTGAGGCGCTGCAGAGCGCCCAGGCAGGCGGTGCTGAAAACAGGGAACCCTCCGGGGCCGGACGCCGCCCCCAGCCGCCCCCTCCGCCGCCCCCCCCCCCGCCTGGAGCAACTCGGGAGCGAGTTGGGCGCCGTCTCTTCTCCTCTTTGCTTCCCATCAGCTGGATCCTCCCACCCGGGGCTTGAGTGACAGCCAGGGACCCGTTGGAGGGTGGTGGTGGTGGGGAGACACTCTTGGAGCGACAGCCGGCCTCCTCCTCCTCCCTTCTCTCTGCCTCCCCCCCCCCCCCCCGCCGCCGCCGCCTTTCACTCTCTCCCGGGGAGGAAGCCGCTGCGATCCTGGAGCGGCAGGTGCAAAGCAGCCTCCTCCCTCGGCATCAGCCTCCGGCATCCTCCAGCAGGGTCCCGTGGCGCCTTCAAGAGCACTAGCGCCATCGGCCCTTCTTCTTCGGCCTCTTTCCAGCACTGATCCCCCGGGGTAAGTGGGGATGGGTCTGTGCATTGTCTTTATTTTATACTGCCCCGCAGTTTTGCTTTCTAGCGATCTGTGTGGGTGAAGACTGGTGGGCGGATTGATGGGAGGGCGGGGGAGTAGAGAACAGGAAAATTATGCATCTGCTTTTGTGCCTCTTCCTCTCCCCCCCCCCGCCCCCCTTACTTCAGTTTGGGATGTTTCAGGGGGATCTTGATTTCCAGTAAAGGGGTCGGGGTAGTTCCCTGAATGGGACAGAGCTACTCTCTTGAGGTCCTTAGCCTTGTCTGCGTTGGAGGAAGGATTCTGCTACAGCGCTGCCTCCTCCTGAATCACTGAATAATAAGGGATCAAGGAGTGTGAGTAAGAAACCAGGCAGGGACGAATGTCAGCTGTTTCCCCCTCCCCCCCCCAGACACACACACATTTTGCACTGGCTCCTCCCCTTCTTGGGACCTCTGATGTGGTTCCAGGGAGGGTCTTTCCTAAGTAGTTTCTTGTTCTTTGGGGGGGAATGGGTGGAGTTTCGCAAGCACAAAGGGCTCCACTCAGCACAGGCATAAGGATGGGTCGGTTCATCCTCCATGGTACCAGGCTGGCCATCTTCTTTCTTCTTCTTCTTTCACAACAGAAAAGTCAAAGTCTACCCAGGGGCAGGGAATCAGCAAAGGAACCATTGGTCCTGCTAGGACTCATGGTGATGGTGGTTGTCCTTACTCTTGTTCTCATTCTTATTCTTCTCAGTGGGAAAATGCAGCATTTATGCAGTATTTCTCTGGCTGTCCAAATCATTTCCCACACACCTGTCTTATCTCAACTAACCCATACACACACTTGGCAGGGCAAGCAAGTTTGATTGTGCTAATTTCGCAGAGGCCAGCATGAAGGAGGGGTGTGACTTTGATTCCCTCACAAGGGCTTCCCAAATTCATAGTTCCATCTCACTAGGTCTGTGTCTGTGATTAGTTTTATTTATTTTTGAAATGTTTTCCAAGGGAGGGAAAAGTGGTCTGTGACCGTTTCATGAACAACGTCTCTGGTGTTTCTGAGAGTGCTGCTATCAGCAGAAAGAGTGGGGAAGAGGATATCAGTGGTGTTTCCCACCACAGGGATATGGAAGGATCCACACAGAGAGGGATTCACTTAAGAGATTTGCCTGCATTCATGCTTCCCATATGGCTGACAGGCTGTTCCTCATCCCACAACTCTCAAATCACATATAGCAGGCATAGGGATGTTCCTCTGATTTTAGGATATGTTAAACGACTATGGTATATGGCAGATGTTCATGAGGTAGGGGATAGGATTTTGAGTCCCCTATCTCGATGTCTAACTTGACCGGTCTCCGAGGAAGAGTGATAAGTCAATTGTGAGTTGTTTTCTAAAGTTCCAGCTGCCTGCATTATAGAGAACAGAGGGCACGAGGGATTTAAGACTGATGAACTCAGGATTAATAGAAACGGAGAGTGAGAGAGACAGTGGAGTGAATGGATAAACATGGGCAGATCTCAAAGAAATCATAGAGCTTGGTGACTCTAAACAATGGGGGCGGGGAAAGAGACACGCAACCCGTGTTTGTGTCAGGTTATGAAACAGAACGAGAAGGCAAGGAAAGATACACTTGAAGAAATGAAAATAGAAAATGTAACTGGTGGACTGATTGCTGGTATATTTTAGGGAAACAGGGGGAAAATAACCACAAGGGACAGTGGGTTGTAGATGTCTGACACCATGATCCATTAGCGTTATAATGTAGAAGCTAAATTATGAAATTGTTTTAATGTTGAAAAGGACTAGACTTATTATTACTAATTGGTACAGAAGTACAGATACCTTTTTCCAATTGATTCTTGATGTGTTAAAGAGAATTTTTTTAAAAAATAGTCATCCCTTTTAAGAAGAGCTTCTTTCTCTCTCCTTTGTAATACAGATAATCTTGTAAATCTCAGATTGTTTACTTCTTAAAATGACCACAGAATAAATGAGTTGAAGCTTGCTGCAGAGTTAAAAGTGTGTCCCTGCAGGGTTCACCGCCTGAGTAGTGTGCAAGTGGCATGGAGAGGTTGAACAGGAATAGCCTCTTCGCCAGAGGGGGCTGTGACAGAGCTTAGGCGGGCTACCGCTCCCAGAATTGCCAGCCAGCATGGCCAGTGGATTCACAGCGATGTAATTCAAAACGAACGACCAAACGAACACAAACAAACAAACAAAAACTTTTTCAAGCCCTAGCCTGCACTGAACAAAGAAACCACATATGCTGAATTCAGCCTTTCTGCCACATAGCTACCGGTGATACAGGTGCATCTTTCCAGACCAGATGCTATAACAAATTTCAGGTTGTTCCACATGTTGCAAGTAAACCCCATGAAAGATTATTTGAGTGACTATAACAATGGAAGATAAAAATGTGACCGCATGCCCTTGCCGATCTATGCGTTATGGGGGTATATTCACAAGGCAACTGGATTTGTCTGCAGTTTCATACACATGTAGCCTCAGTTTTATCCCCAAATTTCTTCAGGTTAATATGTGAAATGGCTTTGATTTACTTTCTCACCACTATTCAGAAATATACACATTTTTGCTTGCCCATGGCCACCAAGTAACTGTGATTGAACCTAGGTCGCCCTGAAATGAAATACAGGTATGCTCAGCTGAAGACATTGTGCTGCCTAAGGTAAAGCAAGACTAGGCAGCCACTAGTCTCACAGGTTAGGGTGGATCATCATCATCATCATCATGTGCTGTCAAATCAATTGTGACTTATGGCAACTCTTTTGGGGGTTTTCCAGGTAGAAAGTACTCAGAAGTGGTTTACCATTTTCTTCTTCTGGGGGTGTCCTAGGACTGTGCAGCTTGCCCAAGGGCACACAGGCTGGCTCTAATCGCAGGAGGCACAGTGGGGAAACGGAACTGCCAACCTCTGGCTCTGCAGCCAGAGACCTAAACCACTGAGCTATCCAGCCAGAGGTAGGGCAGATAGTATCCAAAATTATTTTGTCACATCAGGCAGACAATCCTATAAGGATCTCTCTCTATTCCTGAAAGTAAAAATACTGTCATTTAAAAAAATTACATAAGTAACAATATCTTACTTTTTCCTGGCACCCAAAATTCACTGCCTGTGATGGCTGCCAGGCTTTGCTCCAGCTCAAGGTACTGGTCAGTTCTCTTAGGTAAGATAAAAGTCCAAATGATGTTTTCATGCAGGATTAATGTTAGGGGAAATAACTAATTTATGACCTGCCCTCCAATCAATCTAGTGGTGCCCATTAGCTGGGAGGCCTTTTTAAAAGGATTAAACACATCATCAGAGGATATTTATCAAAGACTATTAGTCAGCATAGCCAAATTGAGCCTTAAGGTTTGGAGGCAGTGTTCTTCTGAATACTAGGTGTTGAAGCTAAACAGAAGGGAACAGATGACGCCTTCCTACTCTGCTTTTCACCCTCCTGAAGACGTCTGGCCAGCCACTGCTGGAAGTAAAATAAAGAACAACCAGCTTTTGGTCTGACACAGCAGGGATCTTTCATTCTTCTCTTCTGGCTAACAGATGACATTTTCCAGATTAACAACTTCATTGCTAAAATTCTGTAGACCAGGCACTTCTTTGGATGTACAATTCCTTCCTATTACTGTGTTTGCACTTATTCTAACCACTTATTCTACCTTAGGCAGCACAATGTGGTCTTTGGCAATATTCCTCCTGTAATGGCAGGGGAATCCTCCTTGGGTAAGCCACATTTCTATACTTGTTGTTGTTCAAAACGTTGGTAAATGTAGTGCCATTTTTGGTATTTTTATGTAGCTCTATTCCAAGGTGCTTGTATTCATGCGTGTATCAGCGAATATGTTATCTTATGCTTCGCATTCATTGGTATTACATTATCTCATGGGCTTCTCCACCACATTTTGAATTTAGGGTACTCTTTGACTTAGGGGGTTGGGTGCTTGGTTCCCCATGTGCCTCCTTGGTAGGGGCTGGGCTTGATGAGCCATAGGATCCCTTCCAGTTCTGCAGTTCTAAGATGATGATTATTATTTAGAAACTTTCCTCTCGATTTAAGCCTTAACCCTTCTTGAATTTCCCTATGGTCTGCTTTCTGTTTTTCTCTTACTTCTTCTAATACTCCTGCATTTAACTGTTTACTTGTTGGAATTTGGAAATGTTAAAAAAAAAAAAAGGACCACAACTCCAACTAGACATGCTGGCTGGGGGATTCTGGGAATTAGGGTGTTCAAAACCTTTCACAGCTTTGCTGTTTTAAAAAAATCAATTCTCAGCAGCGGAGATGGAATTACAACCCTTACTCAGTCATGTTTTTTGGGGGGTTCAATAAACAGGCAGAGTGAGGGAGCGTGCATGCAGAACCATAAAACAAAAACAAAACAAAATCCCAAATAAAAAAATACAGGGTACAGACGAGCTTCTTTCTAAAGAAGTGGATTGCACTCCAGGGAAGCTCACACTGATAGAAATGTTTTGTCTTAAAGGTGCCAAGTTACCTCTGTTTTGTTTTTTTGTTTTTGCTTTTATTTTGTTATGCTGTTTCTTGCTGAAACATGTTTTACCACTGTTTTATTATATGCCATCAAGTTGCATCCAGCTTATGGCCACACAATGAATTAATGATGCCCCAAAGATCCTATTATTCACAGACCTGTTCAGGTCTTGCAAACGAAAGGCCATGGCTTCCTTTTTTAGAATCAAACCATCTTAAGTTAGGTCCTCCTTTTTTCCTACTGCTTTCCATGCTTCCTAGCATTGTTGTCTTTTCTGATGTCTTTCTGGTGGTCCATTGTATCTGATAAATGAAAAAGCATGAATCCAAAGAAAAGAGCCTCTTTAGTCCACAGACTCTCTCTCTGCAAGCCAGAGTTGTAAGAAAACATGACTCAGGATCACATGGAGAGGCTCCACATGTACAGGAAGCTCCCAGCTTTGGACTCAAAGATTGTATGCCAATGAAATGATGGCAGAATGTGGGAGAGGTAAGGTGATCCCTTCTTCATGTGATTACTTAACCCCAAAGAGAATGACTGAACAGGGCTATGGTGTTCATAGATCTGCATAGCTTTTGTGGGAAAAGCTGTAGCTAATCAATACAACACATTGCTTGGTGTTCAGAAGGTCCCAGATTCAATACCAGCATTTACATCTAAGGTTAGGAAAGATCCCTATCTGAGATCTTGCAAAGCTATCACTAGCCAGTACAGACCGTTATAAGCTACAGTACATAGAGCCAATGATGTGACTTGGTATCAGATTCCTATTTATGCTCTTGCAATGGGAGTAGAAAATCCGTGTTCTTCATAGATGTTAGAATATTGTTACTTTCCAAATGTCACCAACCACATATTGGATGACGGACACAAGTACATATTGCCCAAGTGCAGTATAAAAACTATGCAGTCTTTGTGGTGATTCATAAGCATTAAATATATCTAGACTACTCTTCATCCTAATGGACTCTGGGACAATGTATGGTAAAAAAAGAAGTACAACTTAATAAAGATAACATATCATCACCCTTCATATAATATAAAACTGGGACGCAACAAAACAATAAAACTGCAGACAGAATCAATAAAACCAGGTTCTGATGCAAAGACAAATAAAGAATGTCTCAACAGGATAAGGAAAAGATTGTAGACTTGGTGCCATTACACCACCCAAGAATAATGGTTTCTAACCATGGATTCCCTGATGTTGTGGAGGTTAACTTTCACAACCTCCAGGCAGTATGGCCGGTGGTCAGTGATTCTTGTAGACCAACATATAGAGAACCAAGGCTGTGAGCCACTGCTTAGAGATGGAGTTCCCTGTAGAAGATGACATAGAAAATGGTCTCTTTCCAAATGCACTGTGAAGTTGACAGTGTATGGCACCCTTATAGAAAAAAAAGTGGGCAATTATGAATACCATTTCATACAGTGGTATCTTTTGACTTTGCATGTTATCATTAAGGAAATAGAGTAACCCCAGCAGGAGTTTTATGCAAATAGACAGTTTTAGACAGATAGACAGGTAATGCTGTGCTCTTTTGGTTTGTAAATACCATGGAGAAATGTTCATATGTTTTGAACTCTGTTGCACTAATCCAAAAATCTGGATACTGTCTGATTCTGTTTTTATCCAGCACGTACAAGCATGAAAGCTTCCAAAGAGGCTTTTTAAAAAACATCACATTAAATGACCTTGGAAATGCTCCTAAGCAGGGCTGGGGAACCTTTGGCCTCCCAAGGTCAGTAGCCTGTTACTGAATATAGCTAGAGTAGACCCTCTGAATCAATTGCTGGATTGTAACTCAACACTCACATAAATCTAGCTGCATCAATGGTCTACTCTAGTTTGACCTAGCAATAACATGCTGATCCAGATGTTTTCAACGATGGCTGCTAAAATCCCTTACCTTTGTCTATGCTGTCTAGGGCTTCTGGAAGTTAAAATGAAAAACATCTGGAGAGCTGAAGGTTCTGTGGTTCTCACCCTAATGCATGTAATAGGACTTCCATAAAAGGGAGATGTATAGTGTTTAGGACTGTTATGAACTGCTTAACATTTCTAGGGAGCCTAGCTGTATTTGTCCATTGCCACAAATTCGTTGAAGAGACCAATGTCATCTTAAAGACTGATGGGGTTTGTTTGACATAAATATTAGTGGCCTGCAGCCCACTTTATCAATTGGTGCCTTTAAGGGGTCACTAGATTCCATTAACTTCTTTGTGGTATTGCTTATTTCCAAAGTTTTTGTATCTTAAGTTGACCAGGAAAAATAGAGATGACCTGTCTCTTTCCCAAGATAACCTAGGAATACTTTTTTGTTCATTTGAATTGATGTGCTGGCACCCAAGAGTGGACGTGCCTCTCTTTTTATCTTTTGTTTTGGACCTCAAGGGCACCTCAATAGCACAAATAGGTTGATTCATGCCTTGTCATCTATCTGTCACTGGACCCGGGGGGACGGGGGATGGGAGGGAACAATTCTACCTTCTTTTATTTTGTTTGCTGTACTCAGAGAGATTCAAAAAACACTATTACTGCCTCCCACTGCACTTTTCCTTAATTATATTAAGGAAAAGTGCACAGATAAGTTAGTAGAAAATGTCCAAAGTCCTGTCTTTTTGAGGAAGAAGTGTGTGTGCACTGACACACATGTATGCAAGAGAGAGAAAGAGAAAGAATATAACACTAGTGTAAAATGTGTATATGCGTGCTAGATGATGGGATTGGTGGAGGCTCCCAGTTCAATAGTAGGCTCAAGAGTGTGATGATGCAGCAGCACTGTCCAAAGTGCTGAAAATTCCATTCTCATAACTGTGAGCAGGCTTGTATGTATATTAACTTCATAAACTCTGTCAATATTAGATGTTTCAAATGAGCAAACAAAGCACAGGCTGTGTAACTGAGCAGAGTCTGCTGTTGTTCAGGCATAATTTCTGGTAGTCCAAGTGATGGACTCCAACATAAAACAGTCCATGCTGAGATTTCCTCTGGAACCCAAGCTATTCTTATGGTCTACTTGGCCACCTCACCTCCTGTTCTGAGCCTGTGCATACTTCTACAGCTACAGATTTAAATGGCTTGAGAGAAAAAAGGTCTGCCAGTCAGTCAAAATTGAATTGTGAGCACTGAGACACAGTGGCAATCTTTGTAGGCAGAGCCATCTAAGTACAAGTGATGTGTGCCTTTTATGGCCATTGTTTTAGTCCCTCATGGTCTCCTTATGCCAAAAGGGAGGCTGTACCTGTTATGCTGGTGCAGATGGCTTTAAAGGGTGAACAAAAAGTTAGAAAGCTCAAGACTGGGACTGTTTTCCTGATATTATTGGAAGGTAGGGGTTCTGGAGCCTGGATGTGTCTTTCTTTCCTTTTGTAAGAAGTGTGGTACTGAGAGACAAGTGGCTTAATATCCTTTTGGGGGGGGGGGGGGGTCCTTAAATAGGCTTTTCCATCAGACACCCTTCAGATAGGTAGGACCAGATCACAGAAACACATAATGATGTGTTGAAGCCATCTAAAACTGAACATTAGTAGGATGATGTTCTGGAATCTTTGACATGTTGTTATGTTCATTTATCATAAAAACAACTTGGATTCCCTATTGTCGTCTATGCCAACTTACTGCATTAAAGATTCAACTTCTCTGCAATGACCTTGCTATCTGGGGATGATGTAAGTTGTAATCTAAAACATTTGAAGGGCACTAATTTGAGGAAACCTTATATACTCATCTTTAGAGTCTCTTTCAGCCTTAAAATGATAGTGATGAGGATAGCTACTCTGCGTGTTTTGCTCAAGCTTTCCTGGCTATGTCAGAAAACATGTATGTTTTATCACAGCGTTTATTTTCACTCTGGGGGTAGGATGAACAGTTGTTCCCAGTCACAGTATATTACTGCTGTTTATCCCAGTTGTAATGCACAATATTGTGGGATGGCTTGATCTTGAATAAGTGATTAAGACTTATTAGCTTTACGAAAGACCTGCCCATGAAGGAGATGAAAGCTGCCTGAATTGATTTGCTGATGTGGATCAATATAGTCAACCTACATTTTGAGGGTTCTTCTTGCAAGTGTACTAAAGAGGATCTCATGACGAACATGTGCCCTTCAATATTTACCATTATACCACTGTTCACATATTAGTTTTGGGCCATGCATATGAAAGCTTTCCTACCTACATACTTACTTATACATATAAATATACAAAGAATACTGGCTAATTGAAGCATGCGGTCCCCTGCCGGTATCCTCTGGTGGTTCAGAATCTGATACTTCACCAAAGTCATTTAGTACTGCCCTGAGTAATTGCCTCAGTAGAGAGTACTACTATTTTACATCACAGTAGTTGAGAAGTGTGGAAAAATGAGTCAGTATTATAAACGTAACCACTTCATAAACAATTACTAATTCATAAAGACCGAGGCAGAGACAAGCTATGAAAGCTAAATGCCAGGCTGCTGGCTGCTCAGCATCTCATATTCTGCCCCAATTTTCCTAGCTGTTTTGTTTCCTGACACTTTGGTTTTGCTTGTGGGTTTCATGAGTATTGATTCAAATCTCAGACCAGGGTGTACGTGGGTTCCTGCTGTCTCTACCCTCCTCCATTTTTATATTGTGTAACGTCTGTTGAACAAAGCATTTCTCCTCCTTTTCCAATGAAACAGTCATGCTGAAACACAGGCATTTATAGACAATAAAAACAGAGAGTAAAAACCCTTCTAGAAGAACTCCAAATATGTTACTTGGCTTTGCTTTACTGCTCCCTTTATGGGCCTGGTATCAATAATTTACTCAGCTCCATAATAACTATAAATTATGTCAACAGGGCAGACTGTCAAAAGAAACAGGACTTATTGTGCTTTAACTCACAGGTTTAGAAAAAAAAAAACCCGCTAATTCATTTATGTACATCTATAAAATTACAAAGGCAGGCAAGAGTTTTTCCAGCCCCAGCAGGAAGGTGGATGATTGCTTGAATAAAAGGAATCATGATATTTAATGTATTGATACATGAGTGTGTTGAACAACAACACAGTATTTGTACAAAAATATTCTGTGTAGAAGTGTATGGAGATTACATGGATATAGGCTAAACATTGCCAGGGTATCTGGAATTCTGCACTAAAAATTCAAATCTGAAATCCATGCAAAATCTATGAGCTTTGAATAATGTGTATAACTGGCATGCTTTATTCTGTACACAATAGTATTGTTGCTGGATGTGTGTCCAGAAGTATTGGGGTCAGAACTAGCAAGCTACATATATCTCTGTTCTGCAGATCTGTGCGGTAAGACTGTGGAAAAGCAAAGGGTTTTTAATATTCTGAAAGCATTACCACTGTGTCTCCCTGCTCAGGAAGTACTGCAAAAATTTCTACTTGCCTTGATTCTGGACTCACTAATCTTGGCAGGTCTCTCATGTCTCATGGTGTCCAGCTCCTGGTTTGTGGCACTCATTGATTGGCTGATTATCAAGTCTGGTAACAGTAATATCCCTGGGGAGCTGCTGAAACCCCCAGGCCTTGGCTGGAGCTATTGTGGACATTTGGTCTGGCATCTCTTTAAAACATGGATGGGTGACTTCCTTGGTAAGCAGCCTTGGTAAACTGCTGGTGAGGGCAACACTCTGCACTGGGAACTTGCCCCATCCCAGTGTGGAGGTAGTTTCATGTCATGAGTGAGTGCCACAGCAGAGAAAACTCTCCTTTATATCACAGTCAAATGGACTTCACTGTCCTCTGTTTTCTAAGTCAACCCATTTAAAAGACTTAGGGTACATATTTATTTTCATTTTTATACTGCCCATCTGGCTGAGGGCAATGCTCTATGGAAAATCTGTTTACCATGGCATGTTGTTTTCTTCACTTCTGCATCTCATATTTAGTGTGCTTTGATTTGTCATTGTTCACAGGATAGTGAGCATAGGAGTAATTTGCAATTCTGTTTGCTAAAACACTTGCCTCTATAGAAATCTCAGAGGGAGTGAAAATGGGTTAATCGCAGGGAATACACATTCCACTTAATCTCTAATCTGACTCTTAATGTCTCATTTGCAAAAACCCTCACTAGTGTCTTTGTTGTCTGGAATTGGTCCTTCCATGTTTTCCCCATTGAACATATGAGTCCCCGATATTAAAATAAATTGGGAATCACTTGCTTTGGGCTGAGAAATTTTAGTCAGTGGAAACCATGTTGTTGGATTTGACCAGCCAATCTCAAGCAAAGAGGTGAAAACTGATCCGTCTTGTCATTATTCTGTTTCTCAGAATCCTACCAGCATTTCCCCCATTCTGCCTTTTCTTTTCATGCAGAAATGTATACCTATTTCTGTGTGATTTTTTTTTCAAAATGTAGGCATTTTTGTATGAATTTTCCTAAAGGTAGCATTTCTAAATGTGATTTGCCAGTGACCAAAGCATGTTGAGGTGCCATTTTCAAGCATGCACAGATTTTTTTTTTCTGTGTTGATAGCCCTGAAATATATGTGTTTGTGAAGCAAGATGTGACGTATCTTGTTTTCAGTCTTGTGAAGTATGAACTAAAGATTTCTGTGAAGAAATGCAAACCCAGTGAATTTCTTTTCCATCCTGAATCCAAAGCACAGTTTTTACAGGGATCTTTTTTTACACATCCAACTTAAATCCAGTCAATTTATACAATATAGCGCTTGTTCTCTGAACTGCCCACCTGATCTCTGTCGGGTAAAAAATGACCGAAGGAGCTCTGGAGTATTGCATTTGCTGAAGAAATGACCATACCAATAAGAAATAGGGTTTTTTTAAAATATATCTTCTGGAAAAACTAAACACTGTGAATAAGCATATGCTTTCTGTTACCTATTCAATTGTCTATCAAAAACTCATCAGCTGAGCTGCCATCTGATTTCTGTCATACATGCTGTAGTATAAAATTACAAAGGCAGGTAGATTCTGGATTTTGCCATACATGTTACTTTGGGGGGTTTGTCTGCACTGACCTAGAAGATTTCCTTTTCAAAACGTGCATATTGGTTTGGATAACTTACCGTATAAAGCACAAAATCCAGCTATTTTTGATACTGCAGTCCACCTTCCTAAGGAATACTTATTGATCTGATTTCCCACCATGCTGTACGTGTGCATATATGAGTGTCCATGGGCATGTCCCTGTAGTTCTGTGAAAAATATTCTACAATAAGATTCTGGGTCAAGAGGAGCTGGATTTTGTGATTAATATGAATTAAGCATATTAGTAAATCTGCACATCTGCTAATGCAGAGCCACATCTATAATTTGTGCTTTTCTTAGTTACATGGGGGGGGGGGGGGCAGTCAAGATGGTAGGCAAGGCACTGAGGCCCAATTCCTTGTTATAAAAAAATCAGATTTTGTTTTATGTCAGGGTCCTGAAATCCGCATTTTGCTGCATGTTTACAAACCCATGCTTGCTGCCATAGAAGCTTGATGGGAAGGAAGGAAAATAATGGAAGCTCAGATTCTGAGACAGCTGGGGAGCAAATCCCTCAACCACAAGACCTGCTGGGAATGCCCATGCTGGCTTTTTATTACAAAGGCAGTAAGTTACAGATTGCATTATCAAGGTTCATGGAATTTACTTCTTTCTGTGGCTTCTTCCTCTGATCCATTAGCCAGCAAAAACATAGGACTATAATGGTGTATCCAATAGTAGATCTTGGTTGCTTTAATCTAGCCACGTGGTCTGGTTCATTTCTGAGCCGGGAGCAAAATCATAATGGAAGGACACATGTGTTCACAGTCGGAGGACTCTCTGTTATTCGTCATCCTAAATGAAACCTTGGGAGATGCTGGAAGGCTATTGAATGAAAGAGAACACGCTTTTATGTAATACAGAGGAAAACAAATCCTTTCTCTATGTAACCTCTGTTAAATTGTGAACAACTAATGGTTGCTGGATTCAGAGCTGTTTTTGATGAAAAATTCTGAGTATGTTGTCTTGAACAACAGAAAGACAGTACGGAGAAGGCAGTCAGATCATCATGACCGAGTAGCTGGTTTGTATGCAGAACGAGCCACATGAAGTCGTTAACATTAAAGCAGGGTTGGGCATGTTGTGGCTCTTCAAGTGCTGTTGGATTGGAAGTCCCATCATCCTCTACCAATGACTAAGCTGACTAAGGGTGCTGGGAGTTGTAGTCTGACCACATTTAGAGGAGCACAAGGATCTTTGTTCAGAAGGGGCTCGGAGGAGACTTTGCCTGCTACCAGTGAGAGCAGATAACACTGGACTGGATGGAAACAGATTCATACATCTGTCCCAGACTTTGAATTCAGACTCCTTGATATAAAGAGCTAAAGGGGCAGATAATGAAGATAGGATTTTTTAAATGCAGCTGAGCAATGAGCTGATGGTCATCAAAATGTTAAATGCAGAATCAAATTACATTTTAGATGGCCATTGGAAAGGATGATAACGGAATGTCTCCTATGGAGACAGCGCTCCGCCTTGTCTCCAGTGGCTGGAAGCAGTAGCTTGACTCATGTCACTTTATTGTACACTTATTGAATTGCATATCTGATGTTATGCCTTTCCGTATGGTGGAAAGCTAATCAAACAGAGGAAGCCAAAACTGCCTTTGCAAGCTGAGATTCTATGAGACCAAGAGATGGAGCAAAAGCCACCCACAGAATAACCCCTAGAAATAGCCGTTGTCAACCCTTTTTGGCCCCCTGCCAAACCAGGAAAGCCTTTGGTTGTGTGCAAACAAGGATACAACACGAACAGATGAATCTGTGGCCCCCTTCAAATGTGCCAGCACCCCCCACCTCCACCCCACCCCCCGGGGGGCATATGGCCCCAGATGAGAATGACTGCCTTACAGTATCTTTCTTGGGTGGCAACATATGATACAATGGATTTAATATTTTGCCACAGTCTCCATAAGATTATACTAGAAACAGAAGTAATGAGTTACAAGTAAGGTCATCGTTACCCATAACTAGTTATTTTCAAAACTAATGCAACAAGTAAGGACAAAGTCATGTTATTGGTATACTGACCAACTTTTGTAGCTACTCTGATTTCAAAACAGATTTTTTTTTCCATGCCATTCTGTTCTCAATCCTTAGGGTTCCCCTGCCAGAACTAGTGGAAATTAGTGCAAAAGTAATGAACAGCACAGCAAATAATGTAATAAGTTATTCTTCAGCATTATAGTGAGTAATGACAATGGGTTACTTTTAAAAGTGTAATGGGACTAAACTACTCTTTGAAAGTAACCTCCCAAACGCTAAGAGCAGAGTGGTGGGTATGAATGGAATGTGTATGACTCTTGCAAATTATTTTCAAACTGGACTGATGGTGACATGCGTCCCGAAGCCGACTCTTGACTTACAGCATTTTTATCCCATGGTATATTTTGGTTTGGGGACATCCAGTGGGACTTAACATCCGGATGATGGCAGCAGCTAATCAACAAGCCTCTGAACCTGACTCTGTGATGCCATTTTAGGATAAACCCATAGCATGTCCTTCCACAGGTTGAGGCAGTAGCACATGGGGAAGGAGCAGAAGGCCTGAACCCATCACACTGTGCTGGCCTCTGCTCTGTAGTCTTTGTAGTTGCCAAGAAGGCCACAGAGATGCAGGCTGATTGTGAAAAAGAGATGTTTCCTCTTAAAGTCACGAAAGCCATCAGCTTCCTACCAGCAGGCAGTAGGAAGGAACCTCTTATAAGCAGCACGAAAAGCAAGTCTCTGGGATCATTTTTCTCTGCCATGTAATTCCCTTTTGCAAGGCCATATGACGTCTCTCATTTCAGGGATGCAGTTTTAGCAGCAACCAGCCTTCCCAGCGTCTTAGCACGAGACCATCTGCTCCATCCAGCTGAGGGTCAGATACCGGTATCACAAGGGACTAAAATAGCCGTGCATCTCTGACATGGATTTCTCTCTCCCTCTCCCTCTCCCCATTCCCATCCTCTGCCTCTAGATGTGCAAATTCTTCTCTGCCACCCATCACGAACCCTTACCTTTCTGAACTCAGCAGATAATCCAGTGTACATGCCCCACCCACCCATGATCAGGAGATTACATTTGTTGAAAATGGATTGGCAGGTCCAGAGATGGGAAATGTGTGTTTTTCAGAATTACTGCTCAGCCAGTGGCCAGGGTGGCTGTTGAATTCTGAGAGCCGCAGTCCAAAAAATCAAATTTGGGAATCAAATTGCCATCTATGCGCAGGGCACCATCTGCATGCTGATCACTGCTCATGACTGTGGAGGCTGCTATGTTGCGGGGAAAATCTTGCCTAAAAAATATTTTCTCCTATAGTTTTCTTATAATCAGATGTTGGAACAATCAGGCTAGCAGTGGTGAGACAGATTGGAGAGGTTCAGCAGCTTAAAAAGGTCTGGCCCTGTTAGCCAGGGGGTTCTGGAAGTTGTAGTCGAATAAAGTAACTAGTGTGTTGTTGTCCAATTGTTGACCATGTGGAAGAGAGTGTGTGGAGGAAAGGCCTTTTTCACTAGAGTAGCCTCTTCACCTGCCCCCTAAGGAAATGCAACACCAAAAAGAGGAGTCAAGAGGGCACACATTTGCATACATTTTGCACCTGCTACAAGTAGATCGATATTTAGAAATAATGGCTGGTATCCTATTGCCTAACACAGAGGAAAAGATAAATCTCACAAGCACGTCCCCACTCCTGCATGGTCCCTATTGCATGACCAGTTGTGTGGCCAGTCCAACAACCAGTGCAAAACCAGGCACACAGTGAGGAGCCTGCTGGAACAAGGAGGAAGCTTCCACATTCCCTTCTGCTCCACATTTAGTTAGCAGAATACTAGCCAGAGACTATAATTTAAAGAGAAAGATAATGCTTCTCACCCTAATTAGGAATACTGTGACCATGCACCTGCTCCTTCTGCTACCCAGATGTGAACTATCAATGGACAGTTTCAATTTCAATTGTTTCAGTTGCTCCTTCATTAGTTCTTTATCATCAAGTCAGAGTTGGACTGGGTAGTCTTTCAAATAAAGAGCCTCCGTCAAAAAGCACGGTCCTCCAAAAGGCTTTCAAATGAAGGACTGTCCCTGGGACACCCTGCGAGTCAATGACCATTTGGGTCTGTTTCTCAGTTTGGCATTAATATGGCAAAGAGCAGTTTGAAACATCATGAAGCCAACTACCAGCCTTCTGCTTTATTTTCCTTTTGTTTGCATTCTGGGGATAGCTCTTTGATTCCCCCAGATAACAGCAAAAAATCCAGATATTCACCAGTTATTTTTGCCCCAAAGAGAGGTTCCAGTTTTTGAAGGAAGAAGGGGAGGAAATGTATCAAATTATCTAGTCTGGGGTTTGTTTAGAGTTGAACTCAGCCCTGGAAAATTAGCCTTGATAGCTCCTTGCCTCTTTCAGCTACCCTCCTGGCAGTCTGTGACACACACTGTAAGTACAGTTGAGGACAGAGACAGATTGCTTCAGCCAGGAAGCAATCAGTTTGCCATATATTTCAGTGTACATAAGTAAAAACCAGCCAATTATACATATCCAGTAGCTCACAGAAGCCATGTTAGAAGTCAGGATGGTTTCAAATGCAGCTGAGGCAACAAACTGTGACTTCCTTGAACATGAATAATGCAGGATTTTTTTTCATAGCTAGAGATGATTTGTGCCTGTAAATTTCTAGCTCAGTATATCTCAACTGTGATTGCTGTTTTGGTTAATTTTCGCTAATGAAGAACAGTGTTGCTGTACAGACAATCTGTATGCATAATAAGTGTGCCATCATGGTAGTAAGCAGTAAAGTTTTGATTAACAATAGATAGAGAGAATAGGAAATCTTGATAAAATTCATGGAAGGATTCTTCATCTTTTGGAGGTGGTGGGGATGTGACTATCTGAAATGTTGTGCTTTTATATCAAACTGTCATATGTGTTGGAATAGAAATGTACTGATTTCCACATGGGTCATTATTATCCTTGTCCAGGCATTAATGTGAAGATGTGGTGGGAGATGTTCGGGGTTCTTGTACCTCCTGGCCCTTCCAACTCAATGATTCTATGATTCTGTGTTCTTGTACATCATCCAATAATTTAGAAGATAGAAGATTCTAGCTAAGAATGGGGAAATATGTCATAGCATCTATCTATATCGAGTACTTGTATCTCCTTGGAGACATTGAGTGTGGAGGCATGGTTAGTTTTCTGACAAAAATTCAGGGAAAACAGTGTGTCTAGTTTGGCAACTGAGTTTGCAAGCCATCTGCAAAGTACAAAGGCGTGTATCTTTCTCCAGGAAAACAAAACAAAACATGCATATATCTGTGTAGTCTCTCTCTACCCGCTCACATTTGTAATAAAAGCCCTCAGCAAACTGGTGTGCTCTATTTACCAGGGAACAAGAGAATTAGTGGATGGTAAATGTACCATTTGGGCCTCAGAGAGCCATATCTTCAAGTTTTCTATGCCTTCACTGTAGGATGCTTCCAAGTTGGAAAAAAAAAGGGCCAATTTAATTATAAAGCACTCAGTTGAAACCGCTCCAGATGTTTAAATGTCACTGCAGGAGTTATGAAATTAATATTCCCACAAAATATAAAATTATATGAACTGATTTATATTGAGCATTGACTATTGGCCTATCTGGCCCATTCATTAATTAATTGTGTGCCATCAAGTCAATTCTGATGTATGGTGACCCTTTTCAGGGTTTTTTAAAGTATGGAGTACTCAGAAATGGTTTGCCAATCCCTTTTTCTTGGGGCCTCTGGGACTGTGCAGCTTGCCCAAGACCACACAGGCCAGCTCTTCTGGGATACATAGCAAGGAACTGAGTTCTCAACCTCTGGCTCCACAATCAGAAACCTACTACAGTCAGAATTCTAGATATTTAATCCCTTCTTGGATGTACAACTTAACCTGTTGAAGGGTTTGAGTGTGTCAGTGAAGCTGAGAGCAATGCCATCAGGAGGCCAGACTCCATTATGATCACCTAGGGTTACCTGAGGCAGAATAGTCAGAGCTGAGACACTAGACCAAGATGCATCCACCTTCTTCAAGGGTAATGACTGCATAAACAGAAATAATGGATAGTTCCAATGATGGGGGGGGGGGGGGGCAGCAGCTACTGGGCAGCAGTGGTAGCTGAATGTGACACTGGTGGAGGAGGCAGTGGCACTCAAGCTAACTATGGTTAGTACTGCACAGAAGGTAGCAATAATAAATCACTGCTTTTAGATGAGACTCCCAGGTCAGAAGGCATTCAATCAGCTACTGGGGAAGAGCAAAGAGCAAGTACAAATAGCATTGTTGCTAATTATGCAACTAGGTTAAAGTTGAAAGGATATGTAGTGGCTGACATAAACGTAAGTCAAAGGAAAATCTGATGGTGCACAATACATACAATTGGAACATGAAATGTGAAAAGGATGAATCAAGGTAAACTTGGAACCATAAAGCAAGAAGTGGAATGTATAAACATTGCAGTGCTTGGTATCACTGAACTAAAATGGACTTGAGAAGGATATTTTCAGGCAGACAACTACAGAGTGTTCTGCTCTGGAAATGAAAAATTCAGAAGAAATGGAGTGGCTCTACTGAAGCAAGATGTAGCACAGGCAGTTAGTAATAATATCAAGCAGATTCCATGAAAAACTTATCAACATAACCATCATTCATGTTTATGCTCCAACTAAACAGATGGCGAAGAAGATGAAATGGAAAGCTTTTTTGCAAGCATCCAGGAGGAAATTGATCACACACCAAAACAAAACATGCTTATAATCATATGTAACTGGAATTCAAAAGTAAGAAACAAAGCAGAACCAAATGTTGTTGAAAAATTTGATCTAGGGACAGAAACAAAGCAGTCTAATGACTCATAGAGTTCTGCAGAGCCAACAATCTGTTTATTGCACATATATGCTTCAAGCAACCAAATAGATAATTATACACCTGGACATCACTAGATGGTCAAGATAGAAACAAAATACACTATGTAATTGGAAGCAGGAAATGAAGAAGAAGGTGTATTCTCTCTGCCAAAACAAGACCAGGAGCAGATTTTGGTACTTATCATGAACTGTTAATATCCAACATTAGAGTAAAGCTGAAAATGAAGACCAAAATAATTGTATTGCCAAAATTAAATAACATTTCTGATTAATTTGAAATCCACATAAAGAACAGATTTGCATTACTAAATTCAACTGACTATGAACTGGAAGAAGTGTAGATTGAAAGCAGAGATATCATTAGGGAAGAATGCAAAAAATGCAATTCCTATAGTAAAACAAAAAACAAAAAACCCTAGATGAATGAATCACTCAAACTTGTAAAGAACAGGTGAGAAGCAAAGGTAAAAGGGTCAGAAATAGGTCAAAACCCTGAATACAACTTTACAACAACTGTCATATACAGACAAAGAGAACTACTATAGCAACCAGTGCAAAGAAAAAGAGAAGAACAAAGAGAGAAAACAAGAGATCTCTTCCAATAAAAAGGAAAATTTAATCCTAGACTAGGAATGTTGAAAGGCCAACAGGGAAGCACATTATCTAATCAAGATAAAAAAAGGAGAATGTGAAAACATTATGCAGAAGAGATAAAAGGATAACAGACGACTTTGAAGAGGAATCTTATGATGAAGAATCTACAGTTCTAGAAAGTAAAGTAAAAGCTGCTCTGAAAGCACTGGGAAGAAATAAATCACCAGGGATAGATGGGATGCTAATAGAACTGTTTCAAGCCACAGAGACTGAATATGTCAAAATCCTAACAAGAGTATTTGAACAAATATGGAAAATAAAATAATGGCCCACAGACTGGAAATCTTCAATATACATTCCAATTCCCAAGAAAGGACATGCCAAAGAATGCAGTAACCATAGGACTACTCCTCTGATTTTCCACGCAAGCAAAGTGATGCTCAAGGTGTTGCAACAAAGGTTTTTTCCTGATATGGAGCAAGAAATGCCCGATGTTTAAGCAGGATTCTGAAAAGACAGATTCACTCAAGATCATATTGCAAATATCTGCTAGCTACTGGAACAAACCAAAGATTTTCAGAAGATCAGTCTCTGCTCTACAGCAGAGCCTTTGACTGTGGGATCATGAGAAACTATGGGTTATTCTGAAATAAATGTGTGTACCTTAGGACTTAAAGAAAGGAATTAAAGAACCTCTTAATGAGAGTGAAAGAGGAGAGCGCAAAAAATGGTCTGAAGCTCAACATCAAAAAAACTAAGATCATGGCCACTGGTCCCATCACCTCCTGGCAAATAGAAGGGGAAGATATGGAGGCAGTGACAGATTTTACCTTCTTGGGCTCCATGATCACTGCAGATGGTGACAGCAGCCACGAAATTAAAAGACGCCTGCTTCTTGGGAGGAAAGCGATGACAAACCTAGACAGCATCTTAAAAAGCAGAGACATCACCTTGCCGACAAAGGTCCGCATAGTCAAAGCTATGGTTTTTCCTGTAGTGATGTATGGAAGTGAGAGCTGGACCATAAAGAAGGCTGACCGCCGAAGAATTGATGCTTTTGAATTGTGGTGCTGGAGGAGACTCTTGAGAGTCCCCTGGACTGCAAGGAGAACAAACCTATCCATTCTGAAGGAAATCAACCCTGAGTGCTCACTGGAAGGACAGATCCTGAAGCTGAGGCTCCAATACTTTGGCCATCTCATGAGAAGAGAAGACTCCCTGGAAAAGACCCTGATGTTGGGAAAGTGTGAAGGCAAGAGGAGAAGGGGACGACAGAGGACGAGATGGATGGACAGTGTCACCGAAGCTACCAACATGGGTTTGACCCAGCTTCGGGGGGCAGTGGAAGACAGGAGGGCCTGGCGTGCTCTGGTCCATGGGGTCACGAAGAGTCGGACACGACTGAACGACTAAACAACAACAACAACAACAACCTTATGACTTGATTGTCCTAATGCATAGCCTGTATTGTGGACAAGAAGCTACTGTTAGGACAGAATATGGAGAGATGGAATGGTTTCCAATAGGCAAAGGATTCAGACAAGGGTGCATTTTATCTCTTTATCTGTTCAGTCTGTACACAGAACATCATACAGAAGTCAGACTGGGTTCAGAAGAAAGAGGAGTGAAAGTTCCTGGAAGAAACATCAACAATTTAAGCTATGCAGATGACAGCAGCAGCACCAATAACTTAAAATGACTTTTAGTGAAAGTGGAAGAAGAAGGTACCAGTTGAACATTAAAACAAAAATCATGCCTACAGAACTACTTTAATGTTGACAATGAAGAAACTGAATAGAGATTTTGTATACCTTGGTTCAATCAAACCTGAACTATCTCTGGAGGCAAAAATGATGAAACTGAGGCTATCCTACTTTGGGCACAACATGAGAAGGCAGGATTCTCTGGAAAAGATAATAATGCTGGGAAAGGTGGAAGGCAGAAGGAAAAGAGGAAGACCTAATATAAAATGGATTGACTCCCCAAAGAGTTTATTTTTTTTCAACAGACAAAAATAACTTGTCCAGTTAAATTAAAACAGACATGAACATCTCAGGTAGTAAAAGCACTAATAAAAGGCTGCTTTAAAAAATATTGTTTTTACCAATTTCTTTAAAAACTGAGGGGCAAGGCATCTGACAAACTTATGTTGGAAGCTTGTTCTAGAGGGAAGGGGTCACGACTGGAAAAGCAGGGTTCCTGGTTTAAAATCGTTTGGCCTCCTTAGGTGTCACCATTTTTAACATTGCAGACTGCAAGGAGCCGGTGGGACGGGTAGCTATTTTGTGGGAGAGACATTCCGACAAACATCAAGGACCTAAACCATTAAGGGCTTCATAGTACATGACCGGCACCAATACAGTGCAATACAAGGCACCTTCATAGATGTTCTGAGCTTCCTGCTCAGAAAGAAAGCTCCCAGCTAGCACTGGAGCAAGAACAGAAAGCTTCAGTGGAGCCAGGCCCAGCTAAGCCTCAAAGCTTTTCAGTTCAGGCTTTTCTCCCAGATGAACCACACTAAGGTGCCAGTAAGATACGATTAAATCAGAGATAACTCTCAGAATGGGGAATTATGGGATTTGAGGTCCAAAAAAATCCAAACATCCCACTCCCTACTAAGCATCACCATGGTAGAAATGAACTTGGGAGCTTTGGTTTTAGATCTTATTAGTAAGCTGCCTGGATGGCCTTACATAAACTGCTATCAGACCAACATATTAAAGTGCCTTGTATTCTTAGACCTGGGTTGAGAACTATACAGCCATGTGGTCAGGAGGGGCTTTCCTGCAGCCCTCTGATGGGAGCCATTTTTGTGCAGCTTCCATGTGGACCAAAAATGGAGAATCTTGCCTACTGATGCTTTGGTAAGGGTTAAGCATCTTGTATCTCATTTCCTTTTGCAACCAACGGGGTCTTTAAAATATCTCTCAACCAAAGGAGAGTGAATTTTTCCAGGTCCGTATTTTACTAGGGGTAAATATTTTAGGAAAGTCTGGATTATAGTAAACTAAAAGCAGTCATGTTAGACACCATGATTAAATGACTGCATTTATTTAAAAACATCTGATCACAAATGAAGGAAAATGAAGCTTTACTTATGGCCATGGAAGCAAAGAGAGAACTATTTCTTCTTCAGACAGTTAGGAAGGTATTGTTGCAAATCGTTACCCACCCATCCCAAACAGAGGAAAGACCAGGGGGGGCCTTTAAACAGTAAATTCCCTTTGTAGCAAAGAGCAGGGAATTTTATGTTACCTTTCTCATAATCTACCTCCTAGTGTACCCTCATAGAAAGCATTATAAGAGACAACAGTAATGGGGTGCTGAAGCAAGTACAGAGGTAGTGATGTCATTTCACATAATTAATGTCTAGTCATTTATAGCACAATTCTTTACCTATTTACTTGGCTGCATTTCTCATTCTCTTCAGTGAGGCTTACTTCCAGGTAAGTGTGCCTAGAATTCCATTCTGTGCAGTAAACAAATATGGAAGAGCCATGTGGTATTCATGCATGAGTGATCTAGTTTTCCTATGTAAACAATTACCTTATTCTTTTAAAATGTAAGTGTTGTCTTTGTGAGTAAAGATGTATCTGTACTACAGATTAATATGCCTTGAACTGTTGTGGCTCCCTCCTAAGGACTCCTGGTATTTGTAGTTTGCTCAGGTACTTGGATTTCTGTGTCAGTTGTCTACAGAAGAGGGGGAGTCTCTAGCATAAAAGTTCCTCAGTAGAAAAGAAAGTTTTCTAGCAGAAATTCTGAATACCTCACCAGACTACAAATCCTAGGATTCCTCAGGAGGGAGCCATGACAGTTAAAGAGGTATCAAACTGATGTAACTATGAAATGCAAATACACCTTAAAAAGGACAGAAATAGTTCTGCCAGACTTGATTGCTTCTGAAATTACCATCACCAAAAACACCCAGCAAATCCATAGCCAGAGATTCAAAAGGAACACAGGCAGTAGCTGTCCTATACTAAGTCAAACCATTGATCCAACTTGTGGGGCTCTCCACACAAGGTTTTGGAAAGAAGTCTTTCCCAACCTTATATGGAAATGCCAAGGACCAAACCTGGGACTGTTTGCCCAAGCAAAGCATGTGCTCTAGCACTGAGCTATAGCCTCTTGTCCCTCTCAAATAAACACTTGTATCGACCAACATGTTCAGTTGACTTTTCTGTATGATCAACCATTTGTTGAGCATGGAATGTTTTGGAGGTTCTCCCTCAAAAAGCACATTTATTTGCCACATAGATGATATTACAGTAAATCAGATTTTTCTCACCATGGGATATAAAGGTTAAATCTTCTCTCTCCTTCTCTCTTCCTTCTTTCTCTCTCTCTCTTGTAGGGGGAACACAAGAGGAAGCTGAAAACCAAAGCATTGTAAAGGCTTCACGTCCCATTCTGAAGGATGTGGCTTTGAGTTGACATGGACCTTCTAAAACGTGGATCATTTATCTATTTAAATTAATGCTGTCAAACTTCATTAGCAGAATTAACAGAGCTTTGCTATTTTAGCTGACCTTCCCTCCCCTTCCTCTGGGGCCCAATCTCTTGGCATCACAATGAGTGGCATCCTATCATACTTGGACCCCCGGAGGATCCAATGGGGTGCCACATGGTATGCAATGCATTCTCGAATCCTCCGCACCAAACCAGTGGAATCTATGCTGGAAGGGACAGGAACTACCACATCTCATGGCACAAGACTGGCTCAAGTGCTCACTACTGTGGACCTGGTTTCACTAGGCGTTGGAAGCTGTGTTGGTACTGGAATGTACGTGGTCTCTGGCCTGGTTGCAAAGGAGATGGCAGGGCCTGGTGTCATCGTTTCCTTCATCATTGCTGCGGTTGCCTCCATCTTGTCTGGTGAGTATTAACAAAATGTATACATTTTATTTATTCTTCACTGCAAGGATGGACAACGGGCAGCCGTGGGGCTACATATGACCTCCCCAAGGCAGCTTTTGTGACACCTGGTATCCCCAACATCCCTTGCTGGGGGAAAGAAAAATCCTCCCCCCAAAAAGCATGTGTTGCTACTCCTGGAGGCCTTCAAAAGCTCTTGTTCACCTTTTGAATAGCCCAACAATGTCCCTTGCAGCATTTAACACTAAAAATCACTGGGGGGAAAATACAAATTTTTCAAAACCTTACAGCCACTTCTGACTTACTTACTTCTGTTTTTTTAGCATTTTTGGCCATCCATGGAAGATTCCAGAAAGAAAAATTGGCTAGCAGATCCACCAAAGTTGCCTGCTTATGCTTTGCTACCTTGTTACTAGTTAGTAATTAAAGTCTCAGTTCTAGGCACCATGTATTCCTCCAACCCAAATCCCGCTGTTGAATTCAGGATTTGATACTCTTCAAGCCATGAGGACGCAGCTGTGTTGTCCATAAAACAAAAATCGAAAATCCATATAAGGTCAATATCTTTGTTAGGCTAGCAACAATAAAAAGCACAAAGTTGTTTACATGCCTTCAGGATAACCAGATTCCTTTATCGAAGTGCTGCAAGAGTCAGTGAGGACAAGAAAATGGGAAAGACAGGAAGGATGAATCATAGGGTCCCAGTTTGGGCCCCTGCAGTTTTCATAGGACCACAACACCTTCCCCATGATCCCATCATCTGCTAGTTTTCCAGATGTACAGTTTTTTTCCTTCCAAAAGGCTGAAATACTCAAATTAACTAAATCTAAGCCTTCATTAACTGGCAATAAGAACATCCCCTTCAGCGCTGCCTGGAGACTGTACTGCAATGGATGCAGGAGAATGGGTTGAGGCTGAACCCGGACAAGACGGAGGTACTGAGGGTGGGTAGCCCTGCCATCAGCGGTCTGGGAAACTCCCTCTCGTTTGGGGGGGTGACTCTTACCGCGAAGAGTGAGGTTCGTAGCTTGGGGATACATCTGGACCCGGCGCTCACCATGGAAACCCAGGTGGCGTCAGTGGTCTGATCCGCCTATTTTCACCTTAGGCGGGTCGCCCAGCTGCGTCCCTATCTTGATGTCGGGGTTCTCACCACGTTAGTGCATGCGCTCGTAATCTCGAGATTAGACCATTGTAATGCACTCTACGTGGGGCTACCTCTGAGACTGACGCGGAAGCTTCAAATGGTGCAGAATGCGGCGGCCAGACTTATTATTGGTGTGAGGAAATACCATCATATCTCTCCCACTCTGGCCGCATTGCATTGGCTGCCTGTTCGCTTCCGCGTCGATTTCAAAGTTTTGATGATAACATATAAAGCCTTAAACGGCTTAGGACCTCGATATCTGGCGGAACGCCTTCTCCCACCAAAGTCTACCCATTTCACTCGATCTAGTCTGGAGGTGAGACTGAGGAGCCTGACGCCGAGAGAGGCCCGGAGGGAAAGGACAAGAAACCGGGCCTTTTCGGCGGTGGCTCCTCGGCTATGGAACAACCTACCTCCAGAGATCCGTATGGCCCCCTCGCTGGGCGTTTTCAAAAGCCAATTAAAAACATGGCTGTTCAGGCAAGCCTTCCCCCCGGGCATGATTTGATTTGATTTGTTGATTTAATTTGATTTTGATCTTGAATGATTAATTATTTTCATTTTTGAATATTGTTGATATTTTTAATTGTTTGTGTACACTGATGTACGCCGCCCAGAGTAGTCAGAGTGACTAGATGGGCGGGATAAAAATGTAAGAAATAAATAAATAAATAAATAAATCCAGCTCAAATATGTTGGTAGTTTTGATCTCCCAATAGTTATTAACTATTATGTTTAAGTAGAGCCACTATGTATAGCAGTGGTTCCCAATCTTGGGTCCCCAGAAGTTCTTGGACTACAACTCCCAGAAATCCTGACCAGCACAGCTAGTGGGGAAGGCTTTGGGAGTTTTAGTCCAAGAACATCTTGGAACCCAAGGTTGGAAACCACTGATGTATAGAAATCATATCCAACTAAATATGAACATCAGGAACATAAAACCAGGGAAAGAACAGCAGAATTTGTTCTCTGGGGGGGGGGGGGAATGTATGTAAGATTAGTGGGCCTTTGATCCAGTCTAGAGCTTGGAAAAGTTATTTGTTTGGCTGGCCGGCCAACAGAGGATTCTGGGAGTTGTAATACAGAAAGTAATATTTTCAAGATCTGCTCCACTTGATGGACCTTGAAGACCTACTTTTAAAAAAAAAAAGAACCTGGAAGCTTTAAGCCTGCCTACACTTGGCTCTGAAAGCAAAAACAGTGAGCTATACAAAAGATATTCATAATTGATGCTGGCTTGGAGATCTGAGAAGATCTGGTACCACAAAGTCACTTTTCCTGGCTTTGGTCTAATCCATCAATACAGCTTTATATTTAATTACCGGCTCTACTTAACATGCAAACCATGCTTCATATTTTTTTAAAGACTTGTGAGGAATAGGAAGAAGTAAACAAGAATAAAACAGAAATTACTGAATCCTGGCTTCTTTGATTGAATTTAGCCAAGGGTATGAATTGATCTATGCGTTCTGTGTGAGCCTGTTTACTGCTGGCACTTGTCCTTCACAGTTCAATGACAGCAAGCAGACAAAATGTTCCTATGCAAACCATTGGAAAGAGCATTCTGCTTGTTGCTGCTTTTCTTTTCTTTGTTCCTATCAGAAGCACCACAGTAGAGTTAATGAACAGATCTGATAATTTTGCCCGAGAGCAGGTAACATCAAGCGTATTTGGGGCAGCTGACATCCATCTTCCATGGTACATGTTGAGGTGCATAGAGTACACTGACATAGGTCTGGAGGTGCCTGGTCTTCTTCTGCACTTGCAAAGGACTGTGTCAGTGTAAAGCTCCCAGGTTCACTTTGGTTCTGCCAGCTCCAGTTTATACCCTAGTAAGTGACTTCGAGATCCTGAAGCTGAGGCTCCAATACTTTGGCCATCTCATGAGAAGAGAAGACTCCCTGGAAAAGACCCTGATGTTGGGAAAGTGTGAGGGCAAGAGGAGAAGGGGACGACAGAGGATGAGATGGTTGGACAGTGTCACCGAAGCGACCAACATGAATTTGACTCAACTCCGGGAGGCAGTGGAAGACAGGAGGGCCTGGCGTGCTCTGGTCCATGGGGACATGAAGAGTCGGACACGACTTAACGACTAAACAACAACAAGTGACTTCCAAGTGACTCACTTCTCCATGTGACCAGGGACTCGACTTTCCTGGGTTTCCATCTATTTTAAGAGATGGCCAGTCTTTCTTTCTGTATTATAGTTCTGACATGCTGCTCTTTTAAGATTCACAGATATTCTGAAAAAACTCTTCCTTCATTTTCATGTAGGAGAGGCAGGATGGTGACCGAAGAGTGGATATGATTTTGGCATAGATGCTTTGAGTCTTTCACTGTTAGCTGCTACTTCATTCTGTGTGTCACTGGATGCAGTGCTTGCTTGATAACTGATTTTATCAATAGGAGGTGGCTTCAGGCATCCAGTAAGGATTCTCCAGCTTTCATTGAGAGCTGCATCTACCTATTTTGCAAGGGCTGAACTATACCACATTTGGCTGGTGTATTCACCTGCAGAGCAACATAGGGCCAAGGCTGCAGTTCTCAACAGTTTGTGGTTGTGTGCTCCAACTGGTTCCTGAAAGCTTTTCAGGAATATTGTTCCTTGCACAGACTTTGAACAATATTTGAAGAATCTCGTTCTTTGCTTTGTCTTTTGGATATGTTTCTTATAGGTCAGCATAAGATTCAAAACAACACCTAAGAGGGCAAAACCATAACCTAGTTGGATGCCTTTCCAGGTAACCTGACATTTCCAAGATGCCTGCTTGTTTCTTAGGTGGAAAGCACACCTTTGATTCTTAGCAGAGTTAGGTCTCAAGTTGATTTCTATCATAATAGATGAAATCCTGTTGCTTAGTGTAGTGAGTTGCACTAGAGTAGGCCAATTGAATCAGTGGAGATTTGTTGAGGCAATCCCCTGTAAGTTCTGTTGATTCAAATTGACTACTCTGGTTACAGCTTACTAGAGTATGCTAAAGTAAGTCACAGCTTGCATCAATGGAACTTATGGAGTAGTAATGTAAATCATCATCATTTTAAGCCAATAGGAACAGACACAATGAGCTACCTGCTAGCTAAAAATCTTGCAGCAATCTCTAAAGAAGCAGCCATGTTAGTCTGTTTAAGCATGTTGTCAAAAGGAGAAATTGGAGGCAGGGAGACAAAATATCGCAGCACTTTAAAGATTAACAGTTTTGTTTCAGTGTGGGCTCTCATGGATCAAAATCTACAAAACTATTTGAGGAAGTGGATTTTGATCCTCAAACACTGACATGGCAATCAAACTGTTAGACTTTAAAGTGCTACAATATTTTGTCTTTTAAAAAATTTCTTTGGCCCACATGCTAACATTCGTGATCTCCCTGGAGATTTAAAAGAAGTGCTGCTGAATAATAATATGATGAATAATATGATGCATAATATTTATTGGTTACGAGAAGTCCAAAAAGGTTGCACTCAGGCAGGCCTTCATTCCTCCTGGCAAAACAAGCATCTGTCATCAGAGCAGCTGGCATGCAGAATCTGAGGCACCACCCAGCTTGCTGCTGCTGACAAGGGAGAACCCGCCTTGTTGGCTCATGGTTTCATGTAGGGCTTGCATCGCTCCGGCTATGTTTAGTCAAACCAATCAACGGTAGTGGGGTGCAATTTGTAGCCTGCATAATTAAATTGTGAGACTGCTTTAAGCACTATGGGGTGGTATATAAGCAGCACACTTTGCTTTTTGCTTTCTTGGTTGTATTACAACGTGCACAAATCGAAGTAACAAAGGAAGGTGGGCAGTTGTGCTTCCTTTGTCACTTGCCAGGAACACGTACCAGGAAGGTCAACAATAGAAACAGAGGAAACTGGTTGATATGGATTCCGACTATTGGTCCATCTGGTTCAGTCCTGCTTACCGCGATTGGCCAAGGCTTCCCAGGATGTCAACCAGGATTTTCACAGCTCTACCTGGAACTCATGCAGGTAGGCTGTGGGCTCATCAATATGCAAACGATCAGCTGTGGAATGGAATTACAGCTCATTCCTTAGATTTGAGAATTGATTAGATTAGGGAATTTGTGACATCTTAGAGAAAGAAAAGAAGTCATCTAACGAGTTAGTCCTATGATCTTGGTAGTTTTCCACTCAAGGGCAGCTTGGGTACAAACAACATGACTGCACCGTAATTTCGGGCAATATACAGAGCAACCACAGATATTTTATTTCCTCCCTGGAGAGCTATGTTTTAAAATTTTAGGATTATAGGTTTGGTGTGTTGATTGTTCTTTTCCCGCTTTCATCTTGGTTTGCTTTCATACCCCAAAAGAAAAACATTTTTGTAAGCCTCCTCAGCCCTTTCTCCCTTTTTGATCATTCCTAGATTTTGTTATTTGTAACAGCAACACATTGTTGGAAAGCAAAAGGGAGGTTGAGCTACAAAATCACAAAGGGTCTGAAACCAACTCTTTTGTTTCATCTCCTGCTTCTCCTTTTAGCAGCATCTCTCATAAGTATCAGAAGATAAACATTACTTGGGAAGAGCTGCCATGTTACCGTTTACAAGAACCACTTGCAAGACCATCTCTACCATTAGGTAGAATAGGTGCAGGGGAGTAAGGTGTTGTGGAACCAAACCACATGTCCTATATACCCATGAAGCTAGTTGAAAAGTTACTTTTTTGGTCTACAACTCCCAGAACCCCCCTAGCCAGCTTAGCTAGTGACATTCAGCAGATGGCTCCATCTTTCTACACAGTTCAGATACTTCTGGTTGGGCCTGTCATCTCTTCCACATGAAAATGTTGGATGACACAATAAAAAGTGACAATTGGCCGTGCTATATTCTTGGGCTGATTCTTCCTCCTCCAGGCAGGTGTGTATGACTCAGTCTAAGCCATTTTTGTGCCTTAGGCAAAGGACAATAATGACATCCTTTCCTATTTCCTCTGGAGAAGCTGAGCAGACTGGCAAGTAAATTTCTGTCCTTCACTACAGCTGAGGGTGGTGAGCTAGTTCAGTGGGCGCAGAGCATGCCAGCATATTGCTTTCACTTTCCATCTCCCAGCCTGTTCCACATGGGGCAGCTGCTTCAGGCTACCTAATATTAGGAGCAGCCCTGGTCAGAACCCATAGCTTGAAAAACAAGATTATTCCTGAGAGCTACGGGATATTGCGGGTGACATAGTTTGGCATCTCTATGCTACCATGTCCTCAGGATGACTTTGGCAAATTGCAACTTCTCTGTGAAGTCGACCTTATAGTGGTCTTGCTAGCTTTTAAAATAATAAGATGAAAATGTGTTACATTTTCCCCAAACAGAACAAAGAAGTAATATAAATAAACAAGACATTCTTGGTCACAGCTCTATACTAGAAGGATGTGTTTGATGTCCAACATGCCTTAGGGAGTAAAAGAATACAGATATATAAAGCAATAACTATAGCCACTCCTATCTAAACCTAAAATATTCAGATATGTTTATTTATTCCCCAATAATATTACCAAGAAGATTATTCTACTAGGGCCGTTGCTGTTCCACTTCTTAAGAGCTGAGACGGGAGAAATCGAAAAGCCATGCATCTGTTTCCAACCAGCTTTTTCATGAGCCCGTTTGGTTTTGATTTTTAAAAATTGACAATTGGGCCAAACTGGTCAAATGTACTCCTAATTCGAAGAAATATTGCGCTGTCACGTTAGTTCCTCTTGTTGGGAGCTATGGTCATTAAACGAATAAATCTGGAACAAATCTTTCCTGCTTGTGTGAATGTTTAATAGGGCAATAAGCAAGAGTTGTATTCTTGTCACATACACCCATTGAGTTAGATGCAAAATAATTGGATTTATGGCAGATATGTCTAGCCTCAAAGTATTAGGAATGCATTAGATCCATGTTGTTTTAGATAGAAGAAAGGGCACAGCTCTTTCCAAGGGAAACCAAAACCTATCTTTGCTTTGCTAAATGTGAAGCTTTTAAGAGCCCCATCTTTCACCAGTCGTTAGATTGGCTTCATTAATGATCTCATTAATGACAGAGAACAATCTGTTCTGCCCCCATTCTGATAACGCCTAGAGTCACTTAAAAAAAAAAAAACCAGAACAATACCTATCTGTTTCCAGCTAAATAGCCATTATTGCTGGTAGCAACTGGTTCCTGTTGCTTCTAAAAAGAGATGCAGTGGTTAGAGTGTTGGGCTATGGCTTAGGAGGTCTATGCAACTCACTGGGTGACCTTGGGCCACTCATTCTCTCAGCCTGGCAGGACTGTGGTGAAGAAGAAGTTCAGAGGATGAGAGCCATGTACAGCACCTTGAGCAGATTGGAGGATAAGTGTTAACAGGTGCTATGAATAAAGTAAAATAATATTAATTCTCTCTGCTCATGCTAAAAATAGCCTGGGAGAGGCAGATGTTTGTGTTGGAGTTTTTGCAGTCTCATATGTTGCCTTTGGTAGGTTTGTCTAAGAGGGACTTTTCTGGTCTGCAGTGATTGTCAATCTATCCAGCACTTAACCAATCATTCCTTCCCTGCCTCTGAATTAAAAAAAAGCTGTGCCCTCCTGATTTTGAGCTCTTTCCCTCTCTGTAGTCTGTTGAAGTTTGTTGTTGAAAGCAGTCATGTTTGTCAGTTCACTCTTGATCTGTAAGTAATGGGACTTTTTATTATTTCTCCTACTAATGTCTCAGAGTGAGTTATTGACACTGTTAAGTGCCAGTTGATGAGAAAAAGAGATGGACAACCCTGGGGAACTCGAAGTTATTCTTCTTTATGAATCCCTGCACTTCTTTACCCAACTAGAGGAATTTAACTAGAAATTCAAAACTCTGCAACAGTTTGGTTCTTCATTTCGACTAAGTCCCACAATCCCTTATCATTGGCCATGCTGGCCTGGGATTTTGGGAGCTTTGATCCAAAGTACCTGAAGGGCCAAATTTTCCCCATCTCTGGGTGGCCGCATGTGTTCTTTGAAAGAACATGTGCTCTGTATTGAAAGGGGTTCCAGAGGACTCTTTCTAAAGGCATCTTCTATTAGAAAGGCCACTCAGTGCAAACCTGATTTAAAGATAAAATATGACTCCATGAAGTCTTTGAGACAGCCTTTCAGTCCAGGAGCTATTTCCTCAGACCTACTGTGGACCTTGTTCTTTTTCAGTTGGAAGTGACCGCAAATTCTCTTCTGATCTGAAAAAAAAATGGGGTAAACACCTCCTTTTTTTGCTAAAGTAGGCCTTGCTTTACAGGAGAAACATGCTTTCTGCAAGCACAATAATTCCTGTTTTGCACACATGCATGCACTACATTTTTCTTTTCAGTGCAGCAATATGTCATGCTTATTGATAGCAAGAATCAGATCCAGATGTTTGGACATTCAGACTATTAGCATTGATTTGTCACCGTCCAGCTCTTCTGAACAGTAAGCGCTGTTCAGCAATGGAATGGGTTGCCATCCAGTGTGATGGACTCTCCTTCAAGAGAGGTTTATAAACAGGTTTGATGGCCAGCTGCTGGGTATGCTTTGACTGAGATTTGGCAGAGATTCAATGATTATTGGGGGTCCCTCCCAGCTCTACAATTCTATGATTCTCTGTGTGAGTGCTTAAGTAGTCACTGAAGCAGCTGCCATGTTCACCAGAGATTTCCCTGTCATTGTAAATGCACGCAAACACAAGCTGAGCTCTCCAATGACTTTGTGCGAAAACAGTATAAAGGCAAAAATCTTTGGACTCTCCGTCCTTGCTACCACTGTCTTGAACACCATCCCAGCCTCCCTGGCGTTATCCCACACAGCACAAGGACCAGCCATAGGGAGATAAAATCAGGAACCCGCTGTCTTTTCATACAGAAGTGCCTGGTATGCATGTATGGACCTCTTTGGATCTTGTAGCTTATCACCAAGGCACAGAAAATGATCCTTATGTTCTCATATGAAAATTACCAGGGGTGCTCATCTATTTTGTCATATTAGTCAATGTGTAGTTCATATTGTGTGTATCAAGTCCCGTCTTTCCTTAAATCTCACCTGCCTGCACCTCTAGCAGCCAACGTTGCTGCAATGTTTTGTGGCAAAGCCTGGAACAGAATACCTGTCTTCCAGCAGGCATCTGTTTCATAAATCTTTCAGGCATCTACTTATCCGCTGGTCTCTTGCGTTTGCAGCTTGCATGCATTTTTAATCAGCTTTAAATAATGACTTTATACGCAAGTCAATGATTGGAAGGTTAGTTGTGGGGTTTGTGGGCTGGGTGTTCTCCCCCCCTTCGCATTATTCCTTGTCTCTGGGTTGTATGATAGAAATAAAAGGCTCAAATGTCCCCTTGAAAGCTTTTATTATCCAAGCACATTTTAAAGTGCGTGAAATATACAAGACCTTCAATAAAGGGAGCATTTAATATAACCAGCCTCTACCTGCACATGCAGTTTCACACATTCAGCAGCCTTATCACCAAAACAGGGGTTGCATAAAATGGCTACAGTAGAAAGCAAAGCATGCTGCTTATATACCACCCCATAATGCTTAAAGCTCTCTCTGGGCAGTTTACAATTTTATTATGCAGGCTACACATTGCCCCCCACCCCAGCGAGTTGGATATACAATTTACCAACCTTGGAAGGAGGGAAGGCTGAGTCAATTCTGAGTCAGCTACCTAAACCCAGGATTGAACTCAGGTTGTGAGCAGTCTTCACTGCAGTGCTGCAGTTTAACCACTTTACCACAAACCATTTTCCTGAAATGTCAGCCTACTTGGAAAGTCAAGAGCTGGTGTTTCTTTTGAGAAATTGTTCTTTTAGGTGCAGAGAGACATTTTTCAAGCCAGTTCCAAAAAAAACTAGTTTGGGGAGGCAAAGGAGTGGGAAGGACCATTCTTAGGGGAGCGAAGAGGGACTGAATTATACATTGTAGGTAGTCTGTGATTAAATCAGGGAAGTCTTTAAGCCCAAAAGTATCTCATTGTCACAGCAGAAGTTCTTCAGGAAGCTTCGTTTGCAAGTCTGGTTTCTTGGAAATTAAAGGTCTGCTGGAATTATGGCTCAGGAACACTAATGTCATTTTAACTAGAATGACATTCCTTGTAATGTGTAATTTGATCTTTGTGAAAAGTGGCTGTGCCCCACTGCCACTCATCGCTCCATGAAGACCTCTCTTGTTATACTTGCTGCTGCTCTTGTCATCATGTGAAATATGAAGGAGCACTATAACCATGCAGCTCATGGACCTGTAGAAATTGTATAAGTGACACTGGGTGGGACAGAAGCATCCCTCCCCAAATTGTTCAGTCTGCTTCTGTGGAGGCAGCGTGGACAATTTGGGGGCGTTTCCTGAAATGACTGCAGTGTTTGCAGGGGGTGTTTTAGGGTGGAGTTGCTGGTGGAAAGCAAAAGGTTAACCCACCCTGAGCAACTCCTGAAAAATCCACCCTTTTGATCTTGCAGTTAGGGTTTCTATAAGTTTAATTGCTCCATCAGGTAGCCATTTTCAGGGACAGGAGCGTGCAGAAGTGCGAAGAGTTGGCTATGCAGTATGGAGAATTCAGGGAGATGTCTTCCAAAAAAGAAACTTTTCTCATCTCTTGGATTCTGTGTGTGTGAGAGAAAATGGAAATGAGCATGAGTGAGTGTATATGATCAGCCATGTACATACAGTATGTGTGTAAGACAGTGAGTCAAGATGGAAAAGAAAGCACAGGATGGTCTTGTCCTGTCTACCTGTGGTCCAAACCCCTTGGAGGCAGCCCCAAAGGGAATGTGATCCTCCTGAAAGTTTTTCCCCTCCCTGATGGAGAGATGCAGTTTACAGCTATTTCCTTCTTTAGTCTGACCAAATCCCTAGATTTTTAATCAAATTCTTATGGTGTGGTAGATATTTTCTCATGCCACACTGAGAGTGCTGAGACACACAATTTTAGGAATTAACTCTGCTAGAAATCCAGAGAAATTATCCATAGAAGTCAAGCAGAAAAAAACGCACAATCAGTGTCTCTGGAAACTGGCGAGGTATTTCATCTGCTGTACCTGCTTATAAAACTCTCCAGAATGAAACAGGTGAGGTGTGTATGCACTCTACAATTATAGGGTGTTCTGGACAGCTGAGGCTGGTGTTACTGCCTTTCAGCTAAGTGACATTAATAATAATCTGTCTATCAGAAAAGAAGAGAAGAAACAGCTCTGAATAAACAATTCCGCCACTGTCAACAATGGGCTTCTCAAAAATGACCAAGCTTAGCGATGCTTTTAAAGTTGGCATTATGTTATTCAATAAAATTGATTCTTTAGATTTTAAGGGTTAAAAACAGAGGCCATTAAAATCCCAAATCAAATCAAGAAGAGCTTGTGGTCTCGCAAATTATAGTCTGAAGATGCTTGTCCCAAATATTAAGCGAAACACCTAAATGTTTTGCAAAGCCTGTATTTCTTCTAGTTGTCACTCTGAAATCCAGCAAGGCCAGTCCAAAACTTTTTTTCAGCTTAAGGTGAAGAACAAGATACATATTCCTTATCTGATCTCATGCAAAGATCAGAAGCTTGGGGGGGGGGGGGTTGCTACAAATTTTGAAACCCAAAAAACCATAAAAAATTCCCATCTCTGGTTTCTTGTACAGATGCTGATGACTATCATTCAGGTATTGGTGACAGAACAGTGTCGACCACTGGTTATAACAGGGTAACTGAGAAAGCACAGAGCAGGTCATATGGGATATACTACCATATCCATTCTGCCCCTTTGCAGCATGTGCCATCTGAAGCAGCTGCCTCACTCTACCTAATGGTAGGGCTGGCCATACAAACTAGAGATGTCTGGAACAAAACTGCCTATGCTTCAGAATGCTGTATGCTTTACAATATCAGGCTGTTCCTCAATATAGGACACCGGTTCAGGTATTCAGAATCCAGACTGAGCAAACACGTAAAGACCAAACACAGGAGGTATGTCCTTCTCCTTGAACTTTTCTGCCACCCTCCTCAAGTCGGCTGTGCTTTCTAAAGAGAAGAGGAGAGTCACCCTCCACACGTAAGCAGCAAAGGGAAGGCACATGGAGGGACAAGGCTAAAGAGCTCGGCCTCTTCTCACGGTTATTCTTCCTGGATTCTGAATGGCTGAATAAGGCCATAATTCCCTGTGAAAGTAATTTGTACACACACTGATTGTCCCCTGATATTTACATGCAGAAATTCAGAAGTAAGAACAGATGAAATTATGAGCGAGGTAATCAACAGTGGGGGTAGCAATGATGCTTCTCTCACTTCAGCCATGGAACAACCACTGAGAAGGTAGAAGCCAACCAGAAAGTTGGGATAGTGTGCAATACATAAATTGTCAGCAGTCTAGGTTGGCATCAAGCATTGGTGAAGCCAATTGGTGAAGCCTCATTTCCTGAAGCCCACAGCTTAGCAAGGGATCCACTGGTGATTTGCTCCAAGCACTACTCTTCGTGGTATTGCCACCTGTTTGCCTATGCTCAGAGGAGCTCCATATATACACCAGGGATGGTCAGGAGCAAGAGGGAGCTCATTTCTGTAGCTTTTCTATTCTCTGGGCAGTGTTGAAGTGAGGGTGCAGAGGGAGACAAGCAGCAGATTGCATGGGGAAAACGGGGGCCCACTGAGTGAGCATGTCCACTCTTCATTGCTAAAAATTCCTGGAGGTGGCACCATCAATAATCACATAAGCAATTTTCAATGTTTTGCTACTGTTGCCGTATTACCAGTTAGGAATCCAGAAAAGCTAACTATTTTCCTTTCACCTACTTTTGCTTATGATCACATACATTTCTTGTGTGTTTCTTCAGGGGTTTGCTATGCTGAGTTTGGTGTGCGGGTTCCCAAAACCACGGGCTCTGCTTACACCTACAGCTACGTTACCGTAGGAGAGTTTGTGGCATTCTTCATCGGATGGAACCTTATCCTGGAATACCTGATCGGCACGGCAGCAGGAGCCAGTGCTCTGAGCAGCATGTTTGACTCCCTGGCCAATCACACTATCAGTCACTGGATGATTGACAGCGTTGGAACTTTGAATGGGCTGGGTGAGAATTATCCTGTATACATGTAGTGTATGTTGTCTTTCCCTGACTACTCCTGCCCCATTGTAAAGCAACTGAATTTTGGGTGGCAAAAGAAGGGTTAAATTCCTAGTATTGTGTGCCATGAACATAAGAAGGACCATATAGGTTGGCTTCTCCATGGGTGGCTCCCCTCAGTGAATATAGGTGTGTCCTTTAGAAGAAAATACCTTCCTTCTCTCTGGAAGTTTCCAGCTCAGCTCAGCTTAGGGTTGGCATCAGCACCTGTCATCTGTGAACAACTACTAGCAGCCTGCCAACAATGACAAGGATCACCAGAGAAACCTGCCTGAAAACAATCCAGCCTGTTCACCCAAGGAATATTGGGTTGCTTAGTCAAATCACTATTTATATTTCCCATGTAGCCCTAGTGGAACATTCTAAAACCTGGCACCTTCTTAGTATGTCGAGAGAACAGTGGAAGGAATCAATGGACAGGCACCATGGAATGCTCGTGTAGACCACAGTAAATACAGTATTGTTCAGAGAAGGGCAGCTCCATATACACAATAGAAATTCAATGCCCTGGATAAGTTTCTGAAGTGGAGTGACTGAGTACAACAAATGCAGTTCATAAGAACCAACTCATTGGACTCCTGAGGCCAACGTTATGCTGTCTATCTTAATTGACAGTGATTCTCCAGAATCTCAGGGAGAAATTTTACTCAACACTGGGCTTTTTTAAGACAGGGCATTTGTACCCCTTTAAGTTCCCTAGAAAGTATAGACCTTAATGGGATTTTTCTCACCATCCAGACATTATTCCCCTTATCTTGGTATGTCCAGGTATGATCATCATTTTTTGCATGGCCTCTTAAACGTTTTAGGATGACAGCACTATTTGTGTATTTCCTTCACTAACATTAACAAGCAGAAGAAAAATGGCAGGATGACCTTGATAAAAAGGCACGGATCATAAAAGTTCCCTTATAAAATTAAAACATACTTATATTTAATTATTTTAAGCAAAATTTTAATTAAAATTAAAATACACATTGGTGGGGTAAGTAGCTTTTAAAAAAATACACAGGGTAAATGTCACCAACCAGAAATGTAAAGTTTGACTTATGAACGTCCCTACTTACAAAAATTTCAAGTTACGAAAAGCTCCAGCCGCAAAATTTTGCTTCTACTTGCAGCCAGAGCTTCCAGATACGAAAAGAAAAAGGCAGGGGAAAAAGGCGGGGAATTCAAACCGTTGGTGGCGAAGAGGCTGCTTCTTCGCCCCAACGGTTAGGAAAAGGGAGGCTCAGCCTCCCGGGCTTCCAACACCGCCCCAAACTCCGCGCCGGGTGCCGGAACGGATTAAATGGTTTTCAATGCATTCCTATGGGAAACGGTGCTTCAACTTACGAAATTTTCTAGTTACGGCCACCGTTCCAATACGGATTAATTTCGTAAATCAAGGCACCACTAAATTATATTTAAATCTGAGGTGGCAATAAGTTGATGTGCCCAATATGTTGCCATGCATGTACAAATGCCTCTTTAAAAAGATGCAAAAAGATTATTAAATTAGTCTGAAACTGTGAACATTATGCAACTCTTCCTTGTTGTTGCTGTTGTTTAAATCAAATTTCCTGTGATTTGAAAACCATAGAAGAATTTCAAGGAAGATGTGAAAAGACAGTTATCTGACGACAATGGTTTGAGCCCACACTTGGTCACACTTAGGGCAGACCCATTGAAATGAGCTGCTGAAGTAAGTTGCAACCGAATTAAGTCCCACTAAATGTAAGTGAACAAAATATGATGATGATTGCTCAGCGCATGTCTAAGGTGAATTTCTCAAGCTGATGTTTTTCTAGAAAGCCATTTATTTGGCTTCTGTCTAGTTGTTCAAGATTCCACATAATTTCTCTTTTCTTATCACAGGTAAAGGAGAAGAATCATATCCAGACCTGCTGGCTTTGGCTATTGCAGTGGTTGTAACAATTATCGTCGCTTTGGGTGTGAAGAACTCTGTAGGATTTAACAATGTTCTCAATGTGATTAATCTAGTCGTGTGGGTCTTCATCATGATTGCAGGACTCTTCTATGTCAATGGGGAAAACTGGGCTGAAGGACAGTTCCTGCCATTTGGATGGTCAGGGGTGAGTATCTTACATTAGGCATGCATAGAAAATAGAATAGAATCTATTGCTAAATATCCGATTGATGTGGAGGAAATGACATGGCTTTCTCACTCCTTGCAGTCTTCTAACAATACGTAAGAAGCTTCACACATACAGGAACACAATTAGCTAGAACTTTACAAAATTACTTTGTCTGTGTGGTAGAGATCTTTGGAGGGTGGGGCTTATGTATGCCCCACCACCACTACAAATGCAGCCATTCATACCTTCTGATGAGCATCTGAATAGGACTTAAAAGTGGATTCTTTTGTGAAAAGACCTTTGAGCTTGGGTCTCCTACTCATCACAAATTCTAGGGTCTAGCTATTCCTCACTCTATTCTTTATTCTAGTCCTTTATTCTTAGTGTATGTCTGCCTACTCATGCTGATATTTCTCACCAAACCTCTGTTTGAGACACCTTAGGATCTCAGAACAAATCAACTCTGAAATGTGTTCCCTGATACAGACATATGGTGTTGTCATTAGTAGCCCAATAGCCAAATGAGAAAATTTAAAATCATAGTCTCACCAGCATTCCTCATTTTCTCTTTCCAACAGAACCCCAGAGTGTGCACTCTTCCATACAGATATTCTTTTTCCTGTATGCTCTGGCTTTCCCCCCCCAAGAAGCTCAAGACTGTGTAGACAGCTCTCCTCCTATCCACTTTTCCCTTTAACTTCCCTTCAAATGGCATTGGATTCCAAAGCTCACCATTTCTAAATAGGATGGAAATGTCAGGGATTAGGGCACTTGTAGTCCAGCAACACCGCTGCTCTACAGCAGGGAGGTAAATCTTCAGTTTTCTTGGATTTACTACAAGAAACAATAAAAATGAAAGTATTGCAAATAACACAAATTGTACAAAACTATGATAGCTGCTTCTTTCTTATTTATGTTTGTTTGTTTGTTTTGTTTTATAGGCCGCCTTTCTCCTGATAAGGGAACCCAAGGCAGCTCACAATATTAAAAAGAATATAATTATAAACATAAGAAGTTAAACATTAAAAAACAAACTACGGTATATGCTAATTGAAATATAATTAAAAAATTTAAAGCAAGTAAACACTGAAAACTATCTTAACTTTAAAAAGGCATTCAGGGACTCAATTATGATCATTAAAAGCCTGCCTGAAGAGATGGGTCTTCAGCTCTCGGCAGAAGGATAAAGAGAGAGCCACCCTGACCTCCCGAGGGAGAGCATTCTATAACATGGGGGCTGCCACAGAGAAGGCCCTCTCTCGTGTCTCCATCAGTCACGCCTGCAATGGCAATGGAATCAAGAGGAGGGCCTCTGATGATCTTAAACACCAAGAAGGCTCATATGGAGAAATACTTCAGGTAGCCTGGACCCACACTGTATAGGGCTTTATAGGTAATGATAAGTACAGTACTTTGAATTGAGCCCTGAAACAGTCCAGTAGCCAGTGCTGTTATCGTTACAGGTGCATTACAAGCTCTTTATGGATTCGCAGGAACTAGAGGCTCTGGACAGATTGTTTGCATCTCTTGATAACCCAGTCCTTTTTTCGTGGCTGCATGTGCTTTGTTTTTCAAAGGAAAGGGACACTTGTTTCACCCAAAAACATTTTGTTCAAATTATGGACACTTCGATTGTGGGGAAGAAGTAGCTCTTTGTCCCACTATCATACAGGAGGAAAATCTCACAGGGTTTGAAAATTCTTCAAGTCAAGATAGCTCAGATCTGCAAAAATGCAGAATCTAACAAGTATTCTTCACAATTGGGCAATAGAACATGAATACTTTCCTTTTCAGTGGTTTTGGATTTCCCAACAATTGCCCAGTCAATTTACCTAGTCATAAAGTCTCTATTAAATGTTTTGTCTTTGATTTCAAGGAAAATATTTGCTAGATGTCTGGCTTACATCTTCTTGAAAATAAATTTTGAACATCTAAAGAAATTTTTTGGCTGAAATCCTGTTGTGCAAGCACAGTGGGAATGACATCAGCAGCAGAGGCAACGTGCTGATGATTAAAGTCTTCGTTTTGGCGATTTTGGGGTGCATGTGGCTTCATTGCCTTGTATATGAGGTGCACACACCCCAAAGTCACCAAAGAAAGTCTTTAATCAGCAGCAATTTGCTGCTGCAAACCACGTTTCCATTGCACAGATAAGAGCTGCACAACCAGGGTTTCAGCTAGTGTTTAATCAGATGTTCTCTTTTACTGGTCTTTCCAAATTAACACCACCCTCATAGTATATAACACCGTTTCATTCAAAAGAAAAAAACAAACAAAACAAAAAGTTAGGGAGAAAACATACACCTCCAGTTAGGAGATGAAAAGTATCCAACACAGAATTGCCCAATGGAGTGAAATTAACAGTGCATCAACACAATTATCACACTCCCTGGAGAAATGATGTCTTAACAAGCTCATTACAATTGATCCCATAAGCAATGCATAATAAAATGCACAGCACCAAAAGGCAGATGAGTGTTTTGCCGAGTGTAGCCAGTGTAATAAAGGTGCTTCCAAATCATACTTACTTCCTTTACATAATATGATGGTAGCCCAGACTATGCTTAATCTCATTTGTATTCCTCCCCATATTTTCTCACTACATCTTCTGTCTTGCCATAGAAAATTTTAAGGAGGAAAAGCCAGCAGAAGAAGGGAATGTTAAACCACTTCTGTGTATTCACTATCTGGAAAACCCTGAAAGGGGTCAACCACATTAGTAAAAACTACTATGGGTTTAGGGCAGGTTGGTTCACATTGATCACATGATGTAGTGGGAAATGCCAATCAGCCTAGAACCCCTCTCAATTTGTAGTTTTTCCCCTCTAGCCAGAAGGCTCTTATTTTTTTTTTTAAAAAAAGAATCCTTTTGGAATAGTTCAGTTGTGTGCTTGCTTGAACTGATGTGAAAAGGGAAGACGATACCTGAGCCCATCAGGATAGAACTCCGGTTCATAAGTAGAGTCTTGGCTGCAGTACTGCAATTTAACCACTCTGCCATGAGGCTTTCACAGTTGCTACCTTTACCATCTGTTAGGAGAGAATTTGTCTTTACTATACATTTGCAAGATCCTTTAAAACTGTCTGGGTGTTCTTCCTGAATGGCTTGTTTCTCATAAAACATTCAGCCAAGACAGTAACTAATTGGTTTGCTCTCTATCTCCTGCTCTACAAGAACTGGAGACTTTTATTTTAATGACATCTTGGAATACAAGCCAGTTAATAATCTAATCAGGCACTGGGTAGCAATCTTAAAATCTTTTTTAAAACTGCCCAAGCGGATAGTATGGCAACCCTAATTTCAAAATACAAATGACTACTCCTTGGGCACATCTATAGCTACACTTCCCCTTATTTCAAAATGTAAGCAATTAGTTCAAACCAGTGTTGTTGTTATTTTCATTTGAATCTTCCTAAATATAATATCAGGTTGAGTGGGGGGAAATGCATGGGTCAGGATATGCAGTACTTCAGAAGGGAACAATTTTCTCCTCTAAAATCCATCCCCCAAACCGTGGGACGGGTTGGTTTTTACAGTGCCTGTATGTTCCTGCATGGGAGTAATAGAGTACCTGGAAAGATGGAGGTCATTTAGGTTGAGATAATAGTGCGAAGGGTGCAAAGACCCTCCAGCCCCATGGCCGTGATCCATTACAAGGCTTTCCCTTCTCAATTTGCTGCTGTATTTTCAAGCGTGTGCATTTTAATGTGTGAGATTGAAACACAGATCTCTCACTATCTCATGTAGTTGTGACCTGAATAAGTGCTACCCAAGTTCTTCTTGTTCCCGGCTACTTATTGTTCTCTTTCAGCAACAAAAGATTTTTTTTTTAAACAAAGAGAGAACATTCTTTCTGCTCTAAATGACCTTGACCCTGAGTTTTATTCTGTTTGGAGAAAGGAGCACAGTGTACATAAAAATAAACATGTACTATGAAATGCGCTCATATAAACTCTCAAACAGTGTAACCCTCTGCATGTCCGCTCAGAAGCAAACACTGTTACATTTGGAGAGGCTTATTTCCAGATTAAGGGACCACAGGATCACCGTTGCAGTTGGTCCCAACGATTCCAGCAGAAGAGATTTTAGCATGTTTAAATTTCATCGCTGAAATGAAGTTCCTGGGAGCTGCCCGTGCCTCTTTTTGAGATGAATAAGCTTCATGTGCTCTAGAGCTTCAGAAAATTACATTTTGGATTTAAAACTCTCAGAAGCTCCCAGAAATCCTCAGCCAAGCTGGCTGGCAAGGGGATTCAGAGAACTGTAGTCCAAATGTAAATTTTCCAAGCTCTGCAAAGTAAACATGGTTCTGTAAGATGATGGTGAGGTTTAATTTTTCAAAATGCACTCAGCAAGCCTTTAAAGCAACGGTACTAAAGCTCCAGTAGCAATTCTCTTTTGAAGTGGGTCACAAGCAAGCAGAGAATGCACAGATACATGGCTTGGCTGTTTGTCAGAAAAGAGGACAGCCTTAAACTGCTTGCTTTGTACTCTTCCTAATGCTGCCAACATAGTGCTTATTTTATATATGCTAGCTGAAAAGCTCAACTGGGATTTTGAACAGACTTGGATTTCCTGCTGTATAAAGAGAAACCAGTTTTTATCCAAGGATGGGCAGAGAGACTTTAATATCCACAATGTTTGGTTGGATTTGTGCTGCTCCTCTCTTGCAGGTTTGCTCTGGAAAATACGGCAGTGTAGAAAAGACTCTCAATAACCCCAAGAGGCTGGGTTGTTGTTTTTTTTCTTTTAAAATTGGCTTTGTGACAGAAAAGCAAAGAGATGCAAATAGCATTCTGTAGAGTGTAAGGAGTGATTCCATTCCTTTCAAATTTGATTTTTTTCAATTTTGTTGCATAGAAGAAACAACTTCTTCTTGTGCTGCTCCTTCCCTCAGCAATTGATGAGAATTTCAGTTAGTTTGGGGGCTTTTTGGTATTTACATTATTTTTCTTCCACCCCCAACCTTGCTGCCTAAATGGGATGAAAAGATATTGAGAAGTAAACCATTCAAGTGCAGTAAGGAGTGAAATTGATTCCCCTAAACTTTGGAAAAATTACTTTTTTTGCATCGCAACTCCGATATTAAGGTAGCTGTGCTGACTGGGGCATTCTGAATAATAAATTTTTGCAAGCTTTAGATTCTCCCATCTACATAGAAGGAGAAGCTGAAGGAGGAGGATGAAGACCAAAGCATTTTCAGCCAGCCACTTAAGAAGTCCAGGCAAAATGTTTGCTATCTTCAGCCACTAGCTGAAAGTAACAGAAGAGATTCAAAGTTCGCTGGCAGGGGCTTCAGAGATTGGATTTGGGAAGGATGGGCAGGCAACCTCCAGGAGTCAGGATTTGGACCCTCTGTCATCTGGATTAAGTTTACAAACTGGGGGTAATCCCTCTTCTCCTCTACAAGCAGAAGATAGCAGAGCTCACAGGTCTGAAGTACCTTCTTGATCAATAGTGATGGTGGTATCGGTCAAGGCAGAAAGAGTTGTTCATGGGAAACCTGGTACTAAATCATTCGTAGATGCTGAAAGGATGTTTTTGTTGGGGAGAGATGATTCAGGCAGACTTTCATGTTTGACAAATCAAACTTCAGAAGAATCCTATACTTCAGTCAGGAAGACTAATCACAAAACAAAGTAAGTTAATTTGCAGTTTGTAGTAAAGAAGCTTGTTGTGACACTCACACACAATTATTCTTTAAGGATTTTCCTTTTCTGCTCATGGGCTATCTATAATGTCTGTTTCTTAAATAAATAAATAAATAAATAAATTTATTGTCATTGTAAGTCTATACATAGTATACACATACAATGAAATTCACACAGACACCCAGAGACCAGACCCACATGCACACACATTAAAAAAAAAATCCCCAAACACGCCCCCCCATTAAAAATCCCCCACTAAAAATACAAATCTACACCGCAGGCTAAGTAACACTGTCTTCTTGTCACAAGAGTCTCTATTTCTTCTGAGCTTAACTTCAGTCTTAAACTAAAAAAAAAGAAAAAAAATAGAGGAGGGAGATTTTTGTAGCAACAGTGAAATTCTGTGACCTATTCCTGTTGTGATACAGATTATTTAGGAGTGACCTGATCTTGATAAGCAATTGGCCCATTGATTCACAAAAGATCCAAGAAATACAGATACACGACATCTGCACACGTGCAGCTATGGGCCAAAATGTAGCCTATTTTCATTATTGGTCTCCTCTTGCAGAAAGCATGATTATTAGGTTTGCCACGAGGTACCTACTTTTTCATGGTTTACTACTACACCTTGCATCTCCATTTAGAAGGATCACACAGCTGTTGCCTTCCTCACATGAAAGGGACTATCTGAAGGGGTAAATTTGCTGTGACTGGGGAAGTTGTACATACAAGAAAGAACCATGATGTTTCTATGCTCTAACCCATGTGTAAAGCCTGCACAATTACAGCATGATCTGTTCTTCAGACAGTCTCTTTTGTATGAGGAAGGAGAAAATGGAGGAGGTGGTGTGAGCACACTGCCCTGTTCATGTGCAGAATACACACACTTTATAAAAGCTCTAATAGGGACAATGGAGGCTGGTCCATTATGGGGCACTGTCTCCCCACCACATGGTTAGAAAGGATGGTAGCGGACCTTGGAATATTACACATTAAAAAGAATTTATTGTGTTACTTATGTCTCCTGGCAGTAGACTGGAGTTCTCATTGCTCTGATGATGCAAGTAATTTGTTCCATTAGGTGTTATTAGCATACTGTGCAGTCATCATCAACATGCCAGGAAACTCCATCCAGTTCCCTATGGTTTGTTGTTTAGTCATTAAGTCGTGTCCGACTCTTCGTGACCCCATGGACCAGAGCACGCCAGGCCCTCCTGTCTTCCACTGCCTCCCGGAGTTGGGTCAAATTCATGTTGGTAGCTTCGGTGACACTTTCCATCCATCTCGTCCTCTGTCGTCCCCTTCTTCTCTTGCCTTCACACTTTCCCAACATCAGGGTCTTTTCCAGGGAGTCTTCTCTTCTCGTGAGTTGGCCAAAGTATTGGAGCATCAATTCTAATATTATACCTTGACAATATTTCTAAAAATACAAAAGGCAAAACCACAGAATACTTCCTTGGCCACTCAGAATTGATAAGAGAATGACATAAACCCAGCAAATTCCTACCTAAAAGACTCTAAAAGTGACTCTTTAAAGGTAACGCTTGGGAGTTTCTAGCTGCTAATCATTACGCCTAAATAACTGAGCTGTCATGTCATGTTACACTTAAAAAGCAATTTGCAACTACTCATTATATTACTTGCTATTGCTAGATAATACCATATTCTTTTAAATTGCTTTCAGGTGCTACAAGGTGCAGCCACCTGTTTCTATGCCTTCATTGGATTCGACATCATTGCTACCACTGGAGAAGAAGCAAAGAGTCCCAACACTTCCATACCTTATGCCATCACGGCTTCACTGGTCACATGCCTGACAGCCTATGTGTCTGTAAGTCACACCTTTTAAATCTGTGTGTAGTATGTATGCTTTGTGTTATGGGCCATCTAGTTACGGCCACTCTAGCAGGGTTTCTGATGTATGTGAGATATTTAAGGAGCAGTTTCACCAGTGCCACCCACCAGTTAGTTTCCATATTCAAGCATGGATTTGAACCCAGATCTCCTGAGTTCTAATGCGACCTCTGGGCATTGCACTACACTGGTTCTCATGCATGGTATAATCTCCATTTTAGAGGAAGTTGAAATGTAGTGGCAGAGGGTGTGGGAGGTAGTCAGCACATTCTCAGCTCAAATCTATTGTATCTCTCAGTTCCCTTCTCACCTCATACCCTGCATTAGGAGGATAGTAACACTGATGTAGCATACAGGGTCATCATTCAAATTATGAGCTAGCATATGCAAAGTGCCTAAAATGCCTTTTATATCAAAGAGGATTGATAACATTTGGAAAAACCTGATTATATACAAACTCAGCCAGTATGTGTAGCAAGCAACACATTTTCTTTAAAAAAAAGATATCATAGGTATTCATGGGATGGAGGGTAGACATACCGCTTGTGGCCAATATAGCTGCCAGCCACACTTCTGTTCAGCCACAGTCACTCTCAAAGATAAGCAAAGACTAGACGTGCTGGCTGGGATATTCTGGGAGATGTAATTCAAAAAGGATCTTTGCTATCTCTGGTTCATCCACATAAGTCCCATGGCTCAGTGGATAAACTGCAGTACAGTGGAACTTCTACTTACGAACGTCCCTACCTACGAACATTTCAACTTACGAACAGCTCCGTCCGCAAAATTTTGCTTCTACTTGCGAATGGAGCTTCAACTTACGAACTGAGAGAAAAAAGTGTTCTGTTTAAAAGGTGTTCCCTCCCTCCCTAAATCATCTTAGGTTAAAAGAAAAAAAATTCTCCCCCTAGTGGTAGAGGACGGATTAACCGGCTTTGCATTAGTTCCTATGGGAACTAATGCTTCAACATAAGAACGGCGCCTCTACATAAGAACCAAAAACAGCCGGAACGGATTAATCGGTTTTCAGTGCATTCCTATGGGAAATTTTGCTTCAACCTACGAACGTTTCAACTTAAGAACATCTTCTGGGACGGATTAAGTTCGTAAGTAGAGGTTCCACTGTACTGCAGTCAAGGCTCTGCTCACAACCTGAGTTTGATCCTGATGGGTTTAGGTAGCTGGCTCAAGGTTGACTACTCAGCCTTCCATCCTTTCAAGGTCAGTAAAATGAGTACCCAATTTGCTGGGGGCAAAGTGATGTTTACATAATTATGTTGTGAGCCACCCAGAGAGTGCTTCAGTACTATGGGTTTAAGTCAAAACAACAGCAGCAGCAGCAGCAGCAACATAAGGGAGAATTCTAATCAGTTCCTTCACACACAATCATTTGCACATAATCCACCAGAAAAGAAACATATGCAGAAGAAGTATATATTGCAGTCTGCTGAGAATAATTTCAGTTCATCCCTGTTCTGGGAGAGAAAGGCAGAAGGACATTTGGTATGTCCAGACCCCATGACTAAGAGGCTGTTTGTAATACATTAAAACCTATGTTCAGATTATAGATCAGCATGCCAGCACAGGGCTTAAGCCTGAACACACAAGACAGATAGTGGAATTATTAAGTTCCTTATAGACATTTTTCTGTATAGTTGGTAGATGTTACAGAATGGCTGATTCCTAGACTGTAGGTTTATGAGGTACTTGATAGAGATAGGGACTTGAGTTATGGGACTTCTTGTCAAGTTGGACTTAAGTTGCACGGGTGACTTGACTCGGACTTGGCTCTCCCCCCCCCCCCCCCCATGACTTGGACTCAACTTGTAACTCTGAACCCACCCACTCCTCCCTTTTTTCTGGGAAAAAAGGTTATTTTTAATAGGGGCTTGGGACTCAGGACTTGGTATCAAAGACGGACTGAGACTCAAGGACTTGCCAACATCCCTGGTACTTGAGGCTAGAAATAGCCTGTGACTGGAACAGGAAAATTCTTAACTAATGTGAGCATCTGAGCTCCTCTCGCCTCCAGAAATATGCAGAATAGCACAGGGTTCCTTTGAAAATTGATTTCTCAAGCATGGAAAGACTATCTCAGTCAACAACCTGCAACATCAACATACTGTCAGCAAACTATCTCTAATATCTGTTTCTGGCCTTAATCTCATTTGTTATCAGCATAATGGAGTTTGGGTGCCATGAAACAGCAGAAAACTGTTGGTTGTTTAATTTATTCTTGTTGAATTTTGACTAAAGAGGATAAAAAAGGTGGTTGGTGGGATTTTCTGCCTCAGATGCCAAAATAACTAGAACCGTTTTGGGTACTGTACAAATATCTTGACTGGGGTGAGAATGTACCATTTGCTGTTCATCTCAGGCAGCAAAATGGTTGACAAACTGAGGTGAGCTTGCTATTTGTAATGTCTTCTCTGTGTCTGTTATTCACTCACATTCTTCCCCACTCCCCACCTTACATACACACACACAGTATTATTCACACACAGTACACACAGTTCACAACCCCCATTCACATACTACTCCTACGCACAAACATTCATACATGAGTCCTAACAGTTAGCCACTGTTGTGACACTGCTGCTTCCTTGGTTCTCTGCACTCCTCTCCAACAACCCCATCTCTCTCGTCATTGTTTTTTTTTTTTAATCTGAACTATTGGAATATTCATAAACATTCCACAATTCTCAGCAGCTGAGCCAATGACCAGAGAGAACTTGATTCAGTCAAAGGAAGTGAGGAGGCAGCCTATAGCTATTTCATTTTTTTAGTTTTCCTTTGTTTCACTTCTATGCATGTTAATTCAGAAGTGAATCAATTAAATGGGCTTACTCCAAATAAGTTTGTATAGGTTTCCTTTGTTTCACTTTGGAGGGGAGGGGGACAAAAGCCACACTGTTTTTATCTGAAAGTGTACATAATTAGAGGGTTTTTTAAAAAATACATGGCTCGTTATACCAACTGTAGCCCTCCATTTTTCTTTGTTTGGATTTTGCCTACAAATCCAATTAACCCTATCTAGCATAGTCAATGATGAGGAATTATGGGAATTCCTGTAAAAAAAAAATCTGAAATGTCACAGCCCACCCCTGCCTTTTTCTGAAGTGCCCTATGCTCCACTTCTATGCATGCCAATTCAGAAGTGAATAAACCCCAGTAAATTAAACTAGCTTACTCCCAAAGAAGTTTGTATAGGCTGGGACACCAGTATTTTACTTGCCTTTCATTTTGCAAACAGGTATTAGATACATGAGATGTTGCCTTCTACCAAGTCATGTGGCCTAAGTGTGTCTACCTTAAGTGTCAGTAACATTCCAGAAGATAAATTACTGCATGTAGATGTACCATACTCCGAAGAACCAATGAATATTTAGAATGTTCTCCTTGTGAAACGGATATTTCATTCAACATTTCATTGTTTCCATATGTCTGATGAAGTGGAATTGTCCACATAGGTTTACATTAAAATATAATAGTCTTTAAGGCGCCACATGATTTGGCTTGTTTTGTTTCTTTGAATTTTGCCTGATATGCTTGCACAGATTAACAAAGCTATCTCCTCCAAAACTACATCCCAGAAGATGCTTTTTCTGGGGCCTTTTGAACTTCTCAAAGGCAGGCACATTAACAAGCCCTCAGCATTGCAAAGCAAGTACTATGTTACTTCTAACCATCATGTTGCTTTCCTGCCTCCTTCTGAAACAGGTGAGCATTATTTTAACTCTGATGGTGCCGTACAATGACATTGATACTGAATCACCCCTGATGGAAATGTTTGCGGCTCATGGATTCTATGCTGCTAAATTCATCGTTGCCATTGGATCTGTCGCCGGTTTGACCGTGAGCTTGCTGGGCTCCCTTTTTCCCATGCCTCGTGTTATTTACGCTATGGCTGGAGATGGGCTTCTCTTCAGGTAAATGCCATGTAACTAGTAGAGAAAAGGCACTGAAAGACCTTACCAATGTGTTGCTGCTGTTCTTGTTGCTATCAGTTGAAAAGGCCTTCCAGATCAGTTTTAATGCATTTTTGCAGGAACGTTGGTATCAGCATAGGGAGGCTTATATTACAGGGCACTGTACTCTATTTTAAAGGCCAAAGGAGGAAAGATCTTATCTTGAAGCATCTTCTATTAAATGTATTGTCCATTCCAAGTGTGGCTTAAAGATAATTTGCTGTTTTTTACTCAGTGATTAATTGTTTCTGTGTCTTAAAGTATTTAACATCCTTTAAATGTTTTAAAGTATTCAAATTGTGTTACCTCTTTCAATGAAATGGATACTCTGCCTTGAGATTTGTTGATATAGGGCAGGTTAGAAGTAGGTAAGTAGGTAGGTAAACAACTGTCCAGAAGGAAAGCAGGGATTGGCCTTGACGTTGTCCATCAATATGCACATCATTTAGATAAAATTCAACAACAAAATGCTGTGTAGTTCTTTGTGCAAAATCCCAAAGAAAAAGGGGGTGATATTTTTATCAGGTTGCTAAAGTTTCATACATAGCCTAGCTTTCAAGTCCTGTAGGACTGACTCTTTATTAAGCTGGTCATTGCAGAGCTTGAAGGTGGAATGGGGGACAGAAGATCTATTGTGCCCAGATGTTGAGGACAACATTTCATAGTTTAACCTAAGTTCTAAAATGGAGGTTGCAATCAGGTAGAAACAGCTCGAGTATCAGGTTTCACCTCAGGAGATGTAGATTCTATTATCTGTCTCCGTCTGCATAGACAAATGTCTGCCTTCCCCATCACTTTATATCGAAGTATGTGGCTTCCCTTTTGGTGGGAAAAGAGGCATCCAGAAACACAGCAATCCCCATATCAGAAAAGTTGAACATTAAATTTAGTTTGCACATTAGGCAAAGAGAGAGTCAACTGCAGATAAATTAATTAATGGCTAGAGGAAGATTTGTCCTCAGTTTGGTTGCAGTCCTTCCTGAGCTGTAGTAGATCTCCTGATTCTAGTTGCAGATACTGCCCTGGCTGGAAGATTATGGTAGCCCAACAAAAAAAAGGGTATTTGTGCAGTCCTTGTGCAAAAACCAGAATTAAGAATGGCTGATACGTTGATTAGACCATTAATAGCTCAAAAATGAGGTAGCTTTTGAATCCTGCAGGACTCTTTATCATTGCTAAAGTTATTTCATAATTCCTGATCAAATATGATGCTGAATTTGTTTCCTTATTATCTGCTCAATATTTAGGCATAACTCTGAAGCATTGATCAGCCATTTGGTTGAATAAGAACCTGATGTCTATTATGTCACTGCATCCCAAATTAAACTTATTGTACATTTTGCCAGAGTTGTGAAATTCTTCTCTTCAAGATCAGACAATGTGCAGTTTGGCATAATTAAAAGTTTAATTAGTGGTGCAGAAGCGCAAACTTCAGGTACTTCATTAGCAAAATGATTGAGCTATGCTTAGGGATTTTATCCAGGTAAGACAATAGAAATAGGAAACAATTTCAGTATTGTGTCTGAACTGGTAGATAAGTCACGTAGTCCCAATTTTTCCAACTGTGGTGAAATGTAATCCTAAATAAATTATAGTAATTAGTTCTTTATTTGCATTTGTACATAAAAATGAGCACATACAAATTTTATGCAGATCTGTGTCTTCCTTTCTCCTCATTTTTGGCACACGTAAGTGACCATCCTAGAGGAGCACATGGAAGCAAAAGGGCTAAGTGTCCATTTGGACAACCATCCATGGCCTCAGATATGCTTTATGAAGTCTTAGACAAATGTCATGGTTCCACACTCTTCCACCTCCCATCTCCTCCAACTGTCTATACAGTTTTGGTGCAATAATTCTGGTTTGCATTAGTCCATAGCTGCCCACTGCATGTGAGCTGGTAAACTATGATTCAATGTCATTTAACTCACCAGGGTACTAAACCAGGATTTGATCCTGGTTTATAATCCACAATTAACCACAAATAAGACAGAGTTTCCCAAGACTTCATAAATATGATTTATGATACCATGGTCAAATGTCAATTGCCTACTTCTACAAGAACATACAAAAGTTAATTATGGTTTAGTAAGCAGAGTTGCTCTTCAGTGTAGGAACACAGAACTTTGATTCTTCTATTAATGTTGAAAGGCTTATGAGCTGGGGGAGGGAAGGGAAGAATTTCACCCAAACTTCCCTCAAAAGCTACTCTAAGCAACAATTATATATAGGTGCCCCAATCACCTATCTAGTTGGGGACTGGGATTGCATTTCCTTGTCAAAAAAAATTCTGTTTCAGCTCCTTTCCTCTGTCACATAGAGCAGTGGTTCCCAACCTTGGGTCCCCAGATGTTCTTGAACTACAGCTCCCAGAAAACCTGGTCAGCACAGCTAGTGGTGAAGGCTTCTGGGAGCTGTGGTCCAAGAACATCTGAGGACCCAAGGTTGGGAACCACTGACATAGAGCAAAGGAAAGGACTGCAGTGGGACAAAGTACAAGGAAGGGACATTTGCTCCCCATCCCAATTGTTCTTTTCGAAGTTCGGGGGGGGGGGGTGCAACTGTGATTTTCCTTCCACAGTGAGACTTCAGCGTTTCCTGTTTGAATTATGTTATACTCCACACAATTGTGGAATTAGATTAGCACTCCATGAAAATGTATAGCCACTTCTAATTTTCATTGTTTCACCTCTAGATTCTTATCCCACGTAAGTTCTTATACTGAGACTCCTGTGGTAGCTTGCATTGTGTCGGGATTTCTCGCAGCACTACTCTCCTTGCTGGTGAGCCTGAGGGACCTGATAGAAATGATGTCCATCGGCACTCTGCTTGCATACACTTTGGTCTCTGTGTGTGTCTTGCTTCTCCGGTATCAGCCAGAAAGTGACATCGATGGCTTTGTCAAATTTCTCTCTGAAGAGCATACTAAGAAGAAGGAAGGGATTTTAGCAGACTGTGAGAAGGAAGTTTGTTCTCCAGTGAGTGAAGGGGAAGAATTTGCAGGCCCACCCACCAACACATGTGGGGCAAAAAACCTTCCGTCTTTGGGTGACAACGAGATGCTCATTGGCAAATCAGATAAAGCTACCTACAATGTCAACCACCCCAATTACGGTACAGTTGACATGACTTCAGGAATAGAGGCAGATGAGTCTGAAAACATTTACCTCATCAAGCTGAAGAAACTCATAGGGCCACGATACTACACCATGAGGATCCATTTAGGACTACCTGGGAAAATGGACCGCCCCACTGCAGCTACAGGCCAGACTGTTACCACCTGTGTCCTCCTGCTGTTTGTCCTTATGTTCATCTTTTGCTCTTTCATTATTTTTGGCATGGACTATCTGTATGACCACAGCTGGTGGGCCATTCTTCTCGTGGTTTTGATGATCCTACTGATTGTCGCATTGGTATTTGTCATTCTTCAACAGCCAGAGAACCCCAAAAAGCTCCCTTATATGGCACCTTGCTTGCCTTTTGTCCCAGCCTTTGCTATGCTTGTGAACATCTATCTCATGTTGAAACTCTCAAAGATCACCTGGATCCGGTTTGCTGTCTGGTGTTTTGTGGGTAAGTCCTAAATATGCAGTGTGAAGATTTTGAAGCAGTAGGAGAACAGCTAAAGTACTTTAGAGCAGTGGTCCCCAACCTTGGGCCGCCAGATGTTCTTGGACTACAACTCCCAGAAGCCTTCTCCACCACCTCTGCTGGCCAGGATTTCTGGGAGTTGAAGTCCAAGAACATCTGGAGGCCCAAGGTTGGGGACCACTGCTTTAGAGCACTTACTGTGGAAGGGAGACCTCCACGAAACCCTACACAACAACACAGTTGAATATAAACACATGTTTAGAGCTAAATCTAGTTGTGAGTTATACTTAGAGAAGACCCACTGAATGAATGGGGCTTATTAAGTTAACAGTGATGTCAGTTCCATTAATTCAGTGGGTCTACTCTAGTCAGAATGGACAATTGGATGTAGCTGTTTATTTTAAGCAGTTTCCTTAGAGCTGCATGTGATCCCTCTCTACTATTCTGCTTGCTATCCTCCTCTTGTCTTCTTTTCAAATCCAGGTTCAGTATTGTCCTGGAAAGAAGGGAATCAAAGGGCGTAAGAATTTATGGAAATTTGCCTCACTGTCTTATTTTCTGTGCTTGTTTTCTTTTTTTCCCATAGTAATGTGATGTATTTTTTGTTATTAAATCCTGCCTGGGCAGTGTGCCAGTGAAAACCCTACAGATGCAAAACTAAGGAACAGTGAAAGTACACTGCACATTGTAATTCTTTTGAATTTTTCCTTCTCTTCCTTTCTTTGCAATTGAAAAGTCTAGTAAATAAAAAATATTTTAGAAAAAGAGCTTTCAGGGGATGATGGTACAAGAACAAGATAATCGGGATGGTGTTAGAACTACTCTGTGGCCTGCACATTCCACATGTGAATTATCGATAATGTTCTACTCAACTCCTGTAATATACTTGTTGAGACTTGAACTGTTTTGTGTTGAATTGCATAGAATGCAACTTTAAGTCTTAGTGCAGTAAGAGATGTTACCAGCTGAACTCTCCTGTTTCCTGTAGGGTTGCTGATTTATTTTGGCTATGGCATATGGAACAGCACACTGGAGATCACTGCTCGGGAAGAAGCCCTGCATCAGAGCACATACCAACGCTACGATGTTGACGTTGATCCCTTCTCAGTTGAAGACGGCTTCACCTATGCTGAGAGTGAAAACTACCAGGACTGGGATCATGCCGATGACAAAGGTTTTTCTTACCAGCAGATGTCAGAAACAAAGGAAAGCAGTCGGACAAGTAGCAAATCAAAAAGCAAAGGCAAACACAAACAGAACTCGGATGCGCTGATTGCAAATGATGAGTTAGACTACTCACCAGAGTAGATGCAACAGAAACACCACTGATCCACCCTTTGTCACTAAGTTAACCCTTGGGCTAAAATTCAAAACACTGGCTTCTTTTGGCACTCATTTCAAACCCAGCCTGGCTGTCAAGATTCTGTTTCCAGTAACCACATAACTCGCTCTTTCACTCACTTTCTGTTCTTCAGGATAGTTCTTATTTTGGTGCTCATCTTGAATCAACAGAAAGTCACACTAAAGGAAATAAACCACGTCTCTTATGCTTACCCCACCCATCACCAGTTATACCACTCTTTCACTGATTTTTTCCAGGAGTTCACCCCCGCCCCCTTGGATAGGCTTGTTTGGCTTGCAGAGTTTTGGGTTGTCCAGGGAACCCAACACGCAAGACATGTCCTGCTGCAGGGATTCTTCAGTAAATCGGCTAACAATTCATTTCCACTAGCAAGGAAAGTGCTGTGTTCATTGTGCTTTCCCAAAGAAAACACTCACTGGTGCCCTTACTGGTAACTATTAAATTATTTGGAGAAGACACGGGTTTTTGATTGGGCAGGAGTACTTTTATAAAATTTAGAGTGGCTAGTTAGGTAGATCTATTTAAAATGGAGCCATAACATTTTCCCCTCAGGATATTCCAGAGGTAAAAGATATGTCATGGTGGTGCAGGCCAGCATTCCCATTGTCATCTGTGTACAATTAACACACCTTTTAATTAGCAAAACATCTGAGACCGTTGGCACGGTTGGCTTTCCCTTTGGCTTTTGTTTTCCTGTTGTCTTCTTCTATATTAATTCTGTCACATTAACCAACCTCTTCCTTAAATTATGGTGCAAAATCATATTACTTGAACAGAATATGAGATATCAACCAGTTGGAATTTGTGTCTTGGTAAGGTTTCATTTCCCAGATTTTCCATTTCATTACTTCCCCAAATTCTATGATTTCAGTTTTTAGGACCACAAACATTTAGCAGACATGACCTTTGGCTCAATTTGATTTTAGAAGCTAAAAATTAGAATTTAGAAATAACTTTTTAGAAGTAAAAGCAAAGTGTGCTGTGTATTTACTGCCCCATAGCAAGCACTTAAAGCACCCTCTGGACAGTTTAAAATTTAATTATGCAGTTTACACATTGCCCCCCCCCCCCATGAGCTGGGCACTCAGTTTACTCACCTCAGAATGATGGAAGGCTGAATTGTCCTTGAGCTGGTTGGCTACATGAGTCCGCTGGGATCAAACTCAGGTTGTGAGTAGAGTCTGGACTGCAGTACTGCAGTTTAACGACTGCACCATGAGGCTTTGCCCATCACTAATTTGTTTTTTGAGTAACAATACTGTTAATCTTCTGGCGCAGCCGATACTGGCCAGAATCCTGTTTCAGTTTATGTAAGGGGTGCAAACTTTTCATGGCTATTTGTGTCTAACTGATGAGGTGCCAAAGCATATCTTAGCTGCAGGTCCAGTCACATGCCTGATTGTGTGACTAAGATGTTCCCTGGGACCTTGACATTAAACGGTTGCAAGTTATATAAACCATACACAATTACGAACATCAATAATATTCTGGCCACTCATTATTTGTTCGTGCTCACCTTATGGATACAAAGTGCAAGAGGGTGTGTTTTTTTTCCTGCTTTTAAATGGAAAACAAAGGATCCACATCATGCAGACCGAAGCAGGTCCCCGGCTGCTTTTCTGACAGAAATCAATGTTACTATACCTCTAGCTTTTACAAGAAGTATGGGTGGCTTCCTGCAAATTTCCTGGAGTGATTAAAGAGCTTTTCACTGCTCAGAAGCAGATAGATGCTGCATTGCTTAGGATATCTTAAGGATGTCCTTGTTTTACAGTAAAAAGTAGAAAATAACAGGCATGACTCTGGCCATCTTCCATACACAAGATAGGTGCTATCGTGTCGCATAATGGACAATGTAATGGATAGGCTGTTTTGGACATACGAGTAAAAACAGACTGAATCGGGAGTATTTTTGCATTTCTAAGTTGACCGAGGAAAAGGGTAAAGAGCCCAGAGGCACTCCTGGAGCAAAACATCACCACCACCCCACATTTCTCATGTTAAAACTGGCATTTGTGCAGTTAAACATATTTGAATTTTTACAATGGCAGAATTACAAGCTGGGAAAGGAGACAAGAAGCTAAGGGAGAGGTTGAATTGGCACTGGTTTAGAAAGAGAGTACACTCTTCCCCCTATAAGTGAACCTTCCTTGTCTTTCCTGCCACAAACTCTGTCGAGAGACGTATTTCTGCATTGATCTATACATCCTGCACCCTAACAACACAGAACCACAGCAGGAGCAGCCTGCAGCCCCCCTAATTTTAAACACAGAGAAAAGGAGGAAGAGGGAAAGGTGAAAGAGAAAGCTCAGAAAGTTATAGAAGGTTTCCTTCACCTTTCTTTTTCAGCAGAAATCTATTGGTTTTTTTCCTTGAATATACCTACCCGCTATGCTGATGGATGGCAGAAGAAAGGGCTGAAGAGGGAAGAAGGTGAGGTAAAATTTGAGACGGTGTGAAGGAAAAGCAGACTCCTTGCATTGCTCTGTTAAGAAGGACTCAAGCAGGACAATGCCCATTGGACTTTTCAAGCTCCTTCCTTACTCTCTTCCCGGTGGCTGGCTTAGAAAGCTGGTCTGCTCACTGGCAAGAGCAAGGTTTTCTCCTGCCAGCTAGAGAAAAAAAAAGGAGGGGAAAAAATAAATAAAACTGAACACCAAGCTCTGCAGACTGCCATGGCCAGAAGCCCTTGTGTCCTAGGTGCACCTAAAGACTCCCCCCCCCTCCAAAACAAACAAACAAAAACTCTCTAGGTCCTGATGCTGTTGCACCATTTGTTATTGGCCTTGCTTTTTGCTTTTTGGAAGCAATGTCTCCAAAAGGACACAAACTGTACACCCTTATTCGGGCATGGACTGGATTAGGAGTCCAATGCCCATCCTAATAATGGGTAATGCAGCAAAGTTACTTCTGCAATGAATAGTGTTAGTTCTTCAGCAAGCAATGTTCTTCACTAGGGGTGAGGGGTGGGGTAAAGCTATATCATGCATTTAGTAAATTTCAATGAATTGTCAAAAACATTTCTACAGGCCATTCTTTACATTAAAATAATTTTTACCCATCTTCCCCAAAAATGGTGGTGTTGGGGGGTTGTCTCACCGTATGAAATGGCCCAGGCCTCATCTAAGCAATTGGAAGAGCTTGCATGGAAGGGGTCTATGCAGAACTGAAACTATTCACAGGCCATTTACTTGCTCATCACTATAGTTATCTGTGTGCTGCTAAACATGGGGATGGGAGAAGCTACCATTCTCCAAAGGTTCCATCAGTTGAAGCCAGCATTGCTAATGATCAGGAAAGACAGACATTGTAACCCAAGAAATCTAGAGGGCTGCAGATCCCCCTCTCAATGCCTCAAAAATAGAAGGCCTAATTCCAAATGAAATCAAAGATGCCTTCACAGCATTAAATGCTGAGTGCATACCTCTGGATGACATTCAGGGCCTTTCAGTCTATTGTATGTAAAGAAATGTTGATACATCACACAAGATACAAAAATAGAGTGTTTCTTGGAGCCATTTTCTAATATAAAATAACACTGCCCTTCATAAACAATCAAAATGTATTTTATTTATAGAATCATTCATGGCCAAGGAGTTCTGTTTAAACAGTCCATTGGTAGAAACAGAAAATTATCTTATCTGGAACGGGCCCCCTAAGGGGTTGTTCAGTGGCAGCCGTGGGATCAAGAAGGAGAGAGGTGGTGGTCTTGGCAGATGCTCACCTAAAGCAAATACTATGAAGAATTTATCAGAAGAAACATTTCCTAAGGAGTGAGGAAGGGCTCTGGGCTATTTGCCATTTGTTCTCTTTCTCTGCCAAGCTTCTCCCTCACGGCAAGGGGCTTCCAGTGAGTCTCCACTTCCCAAAGAGTCTGTCTGCTTTGGCCCAGGGTTTACAGTAGGGATGGGGAGGAATCTGTGTGTCTCCCCTCCCCCCCCCCCCGCACATGGTCAATGAAGATGATGGGAGGTGTCAACTAGAACATCTAAAGAACCATAGGCTTCCAACTTTTCCAAAACAAAAGGCCCTGTTTAAGTCACATTGGAATGAGAAACAAAATTCTAATACTCTGAGAAGTTGTTCTAAATGTGGCATTTTCAAAACAATCACCATTTTGCTTGGCTATCTGTTTCCTTACCAATTTGATCTCTCATGATTTAAGATCACCACTTTAAGTATTTAGAACTGCTAAACGAACTGAGTATGCAAAGACACTATGGCCCAGTTAACATTTTTCCTCTTCTCTACACCAGTTGAATACATTTGTTCTTGTTTTTAATGTTCCTGTTATAATGTAAGTGAGTGAAAACAAAGGCAAAGTGAAAATAAGCACTGGAAATGTTATGTAGAACATCATGGAATCAAAAAGCGCTAATGTAGTAGTTGGAAACACTACTTTTTCCAGCTCCTCCATGCTGACTATTCCAGGTATTATTGTAATTGGCCATGCTGGCAGGTCCATTCTGGAAGCTGTAGTCCAAAAACATAACTTTTCCAGACTCTGATCAAATGTGATAACATCTTTCCAAAGTTCATCCAGGCAAATAACAATTGGTCGCTCACCTGGCTGAGCTGTCTTTGCATGTGTGTTATCCATAGTGTAGCTCAGTACCACATACAGTGGTGAGGTGCTAGAGGAAATCTGTAGAAGGGAAGACTCAAATTACACTTCTTGTTGGAACAAAGCAGCAAAAAGTACAGCCAAGGGCATTGGAAACCTGTTTCACTGTTTTCACTGCTCTTCAGATGCTAATAATCAGGGTACCTTTTATATAATTGGCGAGAGACTTGTAAAGTTGAAGTCAGTTCTCTCTTCTCTGATCCCAGAATGGCACAAGTGCACCTGAAATATGGACTCAAGTCACAATAAAATATCTGGGGGGCTCAGTTTCCTACTGAGTTGGTTTGTTTGTTTAACCATAAAAACCACTTAGGTCTTTTTTTAAAAAATTGGATTAAGAATAAAACATTGATTAAACATATCATTCAGACAATTTTAGAACACAGAAACACAACAATGAAAGATGGAACCATATTCAAATCAATTAGACCCCCTTTATATGCCAAAGAAGAAAATGGTCTTAGCCTGATGCAAAAAGAGCCACTGAGAGAGGGCGAACCCAGCTTCTATCAGCATGGAGTTCAAGGAAACAGGAATGGCCACTGGGATTCCCAGCCAAACTACATGTGCCATTAACTGAATAGCTGCAATTAACAAATATATTTTCAAGATCAGTTCTGGTGAATCCTAAACCAAGTTGAAATGTGGGCATGGTGGGTTTTAGCCCCCTCACCGTGGTATAGTCTCAATGAACTCACCCTTTCCTAAGTTCCTATTAGATCCAGGGCAGAAGCTTCTCTTGGTACCCGTGGAAATCTCAACAACCAATAGCGGACATGGTGTATGTGTGGAAACTCTTTCATTTCAATTATGACTGGTGAGAAAAGAATAGAAGATAGCCCGTCCCCCACCCCCACTGCCCCAATCCTGGTCAGAGGCCCTATAGCTGTTAATTAACCCTTTTAAACTAAGCGAGTTGGTTGTAATCATGCAATCGTTGTAATCGTGCAACTTGGCTCTCCAGTCATCAGTGTTTGATGGCAGTATCAACAACTCACCTGAGTCCAGGTAACCTTTGCTGGGTAGAGTCTGCCTCTAAGGCATCATCTGGCTTTTTGCAAAAGCTGTGTCATTTCAACATGCACACCACGAGGCATATAAAATGGTATTTTCTGGCAGACTGTGGTTTTGTTTTCACTTCTTGCTTTTTGTTTTGTCTTGCTGTGCTTAGAGTTTGTTCAAAACTCAAGAAATTCTGCTAATTCTAACATTCAGCAGAACTGAGTATTTGTAATGTGCTGATTATCGAGGAATGACCTGATACTGTTATTGGACCCATTTCTCAACAAATTCCCTAAATTACTAATTGCCTGCATGCTTGGTCTCTGCTTGGTGGCGTGGTTACAGGGACATCCTCACAAAAGTCTGCATTTCAAAGAACCACTCGACATTGTAAATACAATACCTCAACCACGATTGGTGACTGTGAGCTGGTTCACACATGTGTGTTCATCACTGATGACTGCGACGTCAAATGATGACTTACATGTGCTAATGAGCCACAACAGATCAAATGGCACAGATAGAACTTCCATGTCACCTCATGTTGTCTCAAGTGTAATGCTTTGCACACATCAAGCTGCTGAATGATTATATGATGAGAATTCATGTGATAAATCCGTGCACATTTGCATTGGTCCTTGGGAGATGAATGGCCCTTGAGAGGTTTCAGGGCACTTGTTTACCATATGCCATCTCAAGGAAAGGCAGAGGGGTGTGTGCATGCATTTTGCACATTCCAAGTAGCTCCTTCTGGAATGTGGATTGTAGGTCCTTGAGAATTGCTTATGGAGCTCCACAATAGATCACACTCTGGAAAAGGTGGCCACTACAATTATTTAACTACAAGTCCTGCACTTAAGCTTTGTTGCTGCAAAAGACTGTCACTGTGTGTTTTACAATGGCATTTGTGTTCAACCTTCAACTTGTAAATTATCTTTCCTGCTTTGATTTCCTTTCGTCTCTGGATTGTCTTACTTGCAGTTGGTTTTTTGTTTTTTGTTTTGTAGATGGCATTTTCAGCTGTAACATATCTGGTATGAAATTGACGTATATGTTTAAAACAATTGTTTTATAAACACCAGATTGTTATTTATGTATTTATCTGCCTATCTATTTATTTATTTTTGTGATTCCTGAACCCCATTGGTGCACTATGCAATGGGATTTTTGTGGTGTATCATGATGAAAGTTTATGCAAATATCTTAATGGAGTGACCTATATTTTGAGAATGGTTGTGTCGTTGACAATTATAAACAATATATAAATATACTGACTTACCAAGACTCTTGGGAAAGAAATCTAAATTTACCAAATGTGTATATTTTAATAGATGCATAAAGCTTCATTGTGTGCCTTTATATTTACAGAAATAAGAATAAAAATGGGGTTTATAAAGAAAGTCACAGGAAAGAAAACTGAATAGCTTTTAAATGGAATTTTAAACCAAAAAGAGAAGTGGGGAGGGGAGGGGCTCTCAGTCTCTGTACTGATATATACAAATATTTGTTAAATTTACCATTATTTGAAGGTCTGATATTTTTGATGCTAACGTGAATTAAATATAAACAAATTTTGCCTTAAAGAACTTGGAAAAATATCCTTTGTAGAGGAAGAATTGAAACTGGTTGATTTTGGTATCTACTTGCATTGTTGCGGGGTGAAGGGGGGGTACTTATTAGTTTGCACAATAAAAGTTGGAAAAAGTGACTGCAGATTCAGTTTAGGGCACTTCTGTCATTTCCTGCTTTTGGTTTTCTTCCTTTCTCTCAACTCACTAAACATACGCCAGATATATGGTACTCTGGCTATCATAGTACCCCATTCCCAAAGAATCTTAGCTTGTGACCCTGGGTGCCAATATCTAAGCAGAAGAGTCCTCAGGTGAAACACTGTGGGAATCGTAAAGACAAATTGCTATATTTTAATGTGAGCTTTCATGTACAAGTCCACTTCCTCAGACATAAGAGTGGGACTGCAGGGCAGCTATGTATACTTTTATATCTTGCCCCAAAACGAAGAGGCTGTTTGTTTCCTGGGCACAAGCTGTTGACAGTGTGGCATTTCACACCTGGCAATGACCATTAAGACCCTTGTTGATATTCAGATCCCCTCCCAGGAAGCACTGTTCTGTAAACAATGACAATGATTGGTGGCTAAATTAACCCCAGGCTATAGATAACTATAGAAACAAACATTCTGCATCCTATGTCTGATGAAGTGGACTTGTCCAAGAAAGCTCACATTAAATAATATAAAAGTTAGTCTTTAAGGTGCCACCGTGTTTTTGTCCTTTTTTACTTTTTATTTCTATTGTGCTTTTACCTATAATGCTTGCACAGACTAACACAACTACAGCTATAACTATAGAAACAAACAGCCTCTTTGTTTTGGGACCTGTCTCAGCCTTAGGTCTGAGGGAGTGGACTTCCATGAAAGGTAAAGGTAAAGGTTCCCCTTGACATTTAGTCCAGTCATGTCCGACTCTAGGGGGCGGTGCTCATCCCCGTTTCCAAGCCATAGAGCCAGCATTTGTCCGAAGACAGTTTCCGTGGTCACGTGGCCAGCGTGACTAGACACGGAACGCCGTTACCTTCCCACCGAGGTGGTACCTATTTATCTACTCGCATTTTACATGCTTTCGAACTGCTAGGTTGGCAGGAGCTGGGACAAGCGACGGGAGCTCACATCGTTGCGTAGATTCAATCTTACAATGGCTGGTCTTCCAACCTTGCAACACAGAGACTTCTGCGGTTTAACCCGCAGCGCCACCACGTCCCTTGGACTTCCATGAAAGTTCACAGTAAAATATGGTATTCTATAAGGTGCCACAACGTTTTTGTCTTCTTTATTTTTAATTTTTATTTTGTTTGGGCCTGGTATGCTAGCACAGACTAACACAGCTACCTCTTCTAAAAGAAGCAAAATAGAGAAAGAAAAGCCAAGATTTAAATCAGAGCAAATTGTAGGTACAATACACATATCTAATTAATTTCTTCAAGCTGTGACTGCAGCCTAGTTTTTTATGCGGTAGTCAGCTTGTATCTGCCTGCCATGGAACACAACATTTTAAAATTATTAATATTGATTGCCCAATTGTTTGATTGACTAGTTGGTAATGTCCATGGTGCTGTATAAAATATGAGACCATGGAGGCCTAGAGCCTAAATATTTGTGGGGGGGAAAAACCAACAAAGAAACAGGAGGGGAAATGAGAGCAAGGGGAAATGGGATAAGAATTAGAGATGGGGATGAATAAAAAAATGGTGATTTGTTTTGATCCGTTATTCGTCAAGGTTAACGAATCAACGAATACGAATATACGAATATTCTTCAACGAATTGATGAATCGATTTGTTGATTCATCTGCACTTTAAATGGCTATAACACTGGCCCCCGATGGCCTAGAGACACCAAATTTCCAGGGAAGCTTCCCCAGACGCATTCCTACAACTCTGGAAAGTTTGGTGAACATTGGACCATTGACCCCTGGGTTATATAGGCACAAAGAGGACCCCCCCAGGAAAGCTTTCCCCCCGGGTACTTAGAGACTCCAAAATCATAACGGAGCTTCCTATGTCTTTCCCCAACACGCCTGCCAACTTTGGTGAAGATTGGATATTGGAACTCCGAGTTCTTCACCCACAAATTGGGTCCCCCTGGGAGAGTTTACCACACGGCACAGAAGCCCATGGCATTATATTTAGCCCCAGCAGAATGAGAGGTCCCTTTGGCAGAGGCATGCATGAGGCATCAAGTTTGTCTTCAGCTCAGCACAACATTACATTTGCCAGTGAAGTAGAGTTTGCCCTCAGGAGGACTGGAGGCAAGGAGATATTTGGCAGCACAGCAGGCTTTTTGGCTCCGTCGGGCACTGAAGAAGTTGGCAGCAGGAAAACAGGCTCTTTTGGCCCCATCAGGCACTGAGGGAAAAGGCAGCAGGAAAGCAGACTTTTTTGCTGCATCGGGCACTGAGGTAGTTGGCAGCAGCAAAGTAGAGTGTGTTGCCCCATCGGGCACTCAGCCAGCAGCCAGAAAGCAGGTTTTTGGGCCCCATCAGGGCACTGAGGTAGTTGGCAGCCGGAAAGCAGGCTTTTGGGCCCCATCGGGGCACTGAGGCAAAAGGCAGCCGCAGGAGACTCTGGTCTTCTTCAGCAACATCAGACTTGCCTGCAAAGGAAAGGTTTTTGCCCCCAGGAGGTAACTGAAGTTGCTTGCAACTTCCAACATCACCAGCAGCACCATCAGATGAACAGGGTCAGTGCTACTAACAGCGGTCAATCCGCGGGGCTGTCGGAAACAGATCAGCTCAGCTCTGCAATCTGAAGCCGTGCGATGGGGTGACGCCCGGACAGGCTTTGGGTGGGTCTGAGACAGGCCTAGGAAGGAAACTCACCTGTCACAATCACCAACGTCTAACCAGACTTGCTGACAACCTTCAAACAAACAAAGATGCTCATTTAGAAGAACTAGAAAGCTGGGGATTGCTTGCAACTTGGCTGCTGAGACCGCCTGGATATGATAAAGATAGCCCTCGGAGGTTTTGGGGGGCTGAGACAGACTGGCCCTCTTGTCACGTCCAGGGGTGCCGCCGGGACAGGCTCTTGTTCGGGGGTGCCAGGACAGGCTCTGGGTGTGCCAAGAGAGGGGTGGTTCATTCGGGGGTGCCGGGACAGGCTCTTGGTGAGCCAAGAGGGTTGGCTGGCCCTCTTGGCATGTTCGGGGGTGCCAGGACAGGCTCTGGGTCTGCCCCAACCAAAGGCTGTCTGCGCGTCACCCCATCATCACCATATCGCCTGGCTTCCTATTGCAGAGCTGATGTGGTTCGTTTAACCCGTACCAGGCAGGAGTTCTCTCCTCCCAGTCAGGGAAGCAGAAGGTGAACAAACAGCCCGCTGGGACTATGTAACCCAGCAGGCCCTCTTGTCACATTCAGGGGTGCCGGGACAGGCTCTTGGTGAGCCAAGAGGGTTGGCTGGCCCTCTTGGCACGTTCAGGGGTGCCGGGACAGGCTCTTGGTGTGCCAAGAGAGGGTTGGCTGGCCCTCTTGGCACATTCGGGGGTGCCGGGACAGGCTCTGGATGTGCCAAGAGGGTTGTCTGGCCCTCTTGGCACGTTCGGGGGTGCTGGGACAGACTCTGGGTGTGCCAAGTTTAGGGATGCCAAGAGGGCCGGCCTGGGTCTGCCCCAACCAAAGGCTGTTTGCACGTCACCCCATCATCACCATATCGCCTGGCTTCAGATTGCAGAGCTGATGTGGTTCATTTAACCCGTGCCAGGCAGGAGTTCTCTCCTCCCAGGCAGGCAGGCAGGCAGGAGGTGGAACAAACTTAGCCCGCCGGGAATACGTAACCCAGCAGGCAGCCAGGGAGGCAGAAGGTGGAACAAACTTAGCCCACCAGGAATACGTGGCCCAGCAGGCAGTCAGGGAGTCAAGAGGTGGAACAAACTTAGCCCACCAGGACTACATGACCCAGCAGGCAGTCAGGGAGGCAGGAGGTGGAACAAACTGCCCGCTGGGACTACATAACCCAGCAGGCAGGCAGAAGGTGGAACAAACAGCCTGCCAGGACTACGTGATCCAGCAGGCAGTCAGGGAGGCAGGAGGTGGAACAAACTTAGCCCGCCAGGACTACGTAACCCAGCAGGCAGTCGGGGAGGCAGGAGGTGGAACAAACTTCGCCCGCTGGGACTATGTAACCCAGCAGGCAGGCAGGCAGAAGGTGGAACAAACAGCCCGCCGGGACTATGTAACTCAGCAGGCAGGCAGGCAGGTACGACTTGGTTGGAACTTGGCCCGAGGAGGCGACTTGAATCGGCAGCTGGAGTTGGGGCAGGTTTACAGGCCAGCAGGCAAGTAGACAGGTCTTTTTTTTTTTTCAGGAGGACTGGAGGATGGGCAGGCAGGCAGACAAAGGCAGGCAGGCGGTGTGTTAAGGGAGAGACTGTCATTGGAACCCTACCTCTTTGGGTTCAGTGAGGGAAGGTTCCAACAAGGGAAGGTTCACCTTGATGAACGACAGTCTTTCCACAGTAACGGGACCGAAACGCAAGCGGCGTGGTCGGAGTATGTCTCGGAGATGGGAAAACACGCGCTCGCTCTGGACGCTGGTGGGGGGGATGGAAAGGAGGTCCATGGCCACATTGGACAACTCCGACCATATGACTAGTTTCCTAGCCCAGTAATGGAGGGGATCGGACTGGTGGGGCTGAGGGGGCTCAGCCAGATATTCCCGCACCATTATCTCTACCGAATCCTCCTCAGCCGGCTGTCTTTCCTCTGAGGCAAGTGCCAAGGTCACCACAGAGCTCCAGTAATGGTGGTGGTGAATGGAGCCTTCACCAGGTGAAGTCCTTCCCTGTGGTTCGGGCAAACCACCCTGCCTTTCGTGGCCTGACGTTCCCGTCGCCCCACGCAAGCGTTCTGCCCCCAACGCCCTGCGGACCTCAGTGGAGAGCTCCGTTCTCCACTCCTTGAGGTCTGAGGTGCGTGCTGCCAAGCCCCCCTTGATTCGAGGATCACACAGGCAGGCCATGCGGTAAGCTCTGTCACTGTAGACAGGATGGAGTCGCTTCTGCACACCTGCCTGCAACCTCTTCACCAAAGCCCTGGTCCGTGGAAGGAGGGAGGATCCTGGTGCCACAGCAGTCTCCAGGGACCGATCGAGGGCATGAATCAGGGGAATGACCTGCCCCAGGCTTGCCGTATAACCACACAAGATGTCTGTGGTTTCCAGGAAGGGCTTGAGCACCTCCACCATCTGGGAGAGGGCCAGCCAATCCATGGCACTGATGCCCACCTCTCTCCCCCTGGGCAGAATGGGCGTGGAGGACATGATGTCCTCCAAAACGGCCTTCTGCTCCACCAGGCGGGACACCATGGTGTAGGTGGAGTTCCACCTGGTGGGCAGGTCTGTCAGGAGAACATGGGTCTCTTGACCCAACTCCTCCTGCCTCTCACGCAGCCGGCAGGCGGCTTTCAGGCTGCGGGAGAAGTGGCCCACCAGTTGGCGGCATTGCTCCAGGAGTGCCCGCGTCTCCCGGGTGCCTGCGTCCCACTCGGGCTTGACGTGGCTGCCCAGGCCGAGGGCATCGCGCACCACGTGTAATTTGTGCGCCATGCATATGATGCCCTCAAAGCCTGCCGCGTTCAATGCCGCCAACATGTTCCACCCGGCATCTGTGACCATGTGGCCACGGGTCACCTCCCCCTCCGGTGCCCACTCCTGCAGCGCGGACAGGAACTCATCGGCGATGTTCCTCCCCGTCGCCTGAGCTTCCATGTGCCGCGCCTGCAGCAGAATGGACCTGTAGCCTGGGGGCAGGGCAAGGGCCTCCCCCTGCGGCCCTGTCGCCGATGCCCTGCCACTACTCAAGTCCTCTGGCTGCCACCAGTGGGCTGTGAGCGAGAGGTAGCCATGCTGACCTCTGCTCCACAGGTTCTCTGTGAAGTGCACCTTGCGCCCCTGTAGCCGTGAAAAATGGTCACGGACCACCTCCCTCACAGAGTCATAGAGCGAGGGCAGCACTCTAGAACTGAGAGTTCTCCGTGAGGGGAGGTCATACCAGGGGGCAAAAAAATGCAGCAACCGGCAGAAGGCTTGGGATTCCACAATGGACAGTGGAAGTCTGAGCAGGGCAATCATCTGAGTGACAAGACAAGTGGCCGCCTGCTGGGCCTTGCCCTTCGACCGCCGGCTTAGGGTCATGGCGGATCCAACGGGTGCCACTTCATGGAGCGTGGCCTGCCTCATGCTCCCGGCCCCAGAAACCCCTGTGGCTGACCTTTTGAAAGGAGGCGCCTCCTCCTGCCTCCCTTCTGCCTCACCTGGAGCTGCCCTTTTCCCTCTGCCAGACGGCGCGGACTAAGTGCCTTCCCTGGACAGGAGCCTTGGGTGGTGCCTCTTCAGATATTGGCGGAGGGCAGTGGAGGACAGATGCCTGGGGTCTGACCCCCTCCGGACCACCCCAAGGCAGGTATTGCAGCGTGCCAGCCGTGGGTCATCGCTGAGCGCCGTGAAATGATCCCACATGGCCCCTCTGCCATGTTTGCCCAAACGAGGACCCAGTGCCTGCCCCTGACTGCTGGCCTGGGAAGAACTCTGTGTCCCAGGGGTGCTGCTGGTCTGGGAGGAGGGAACAGATGACTCTGGGGACAGGGGTGGGGGGGGCTGTGAAGCCTGCCCTGCCGTTACCGGTTCCAAATCGGACTGGGGATCTTCGGAAACCAGTAACTCCTCAGATTCCTCTAGGAAGAGGAGCGGCAGTTCTTTTGGCACCTCTGGAAGCTTTGGTTCCCTGCCTGCCTGCAAGGCCACCGGAGGAGGAACAGTGGCACTGGTTATCGTAGACGTGGTTGTGCACGTGGTGGCTGTGATGACGGTGCTGCTACCTAGCCTGCGTAGCTTCACAGCCTTCTTCCCCTTGGATTGCCCCTGAAGAAATCCCTTCATTTTCTACTGCCTGCCTAACAAACCAACTAAACAAATAAAGCAATGGAGATTCAGGAAGGAAACGAATAGAGGGTCAGAGAGTGTGTATAAATTTTATTTTTAGAATGATGGTAGTGAAATTCTTTTACTAAAATGTGACCTGCCTGCCTAAACAAAGCCCCCCCTCAGTATAATGTAATTAGGAAAATTCCCCCCCCCCCGACCCACTGTGGCAGAGAAGCCAAAAAAGTCCAAAAAGAAAAGCCCTGCCAGCTAAGTCTCAGTCAGAGACACACACGCACCCCCAAATAAGTAGTACTTTTGGAAGGAAAAGGAGTGATGGATCCAGCCACCCACCAAATTCCCTGAGAGACACAAGCCTCTCTAAAATGAACTTTTGAAAAATGAATATAAAGGAAAAGAGATTCCACAGTCAGACGATGACAGTTTCCCCCCCCCCCCCACCGGACGATACACACACACACACACACACACACAAGCCTCCAGGGGGGAAAAAGGTGTGATTGATTTGATTTTGAAATAAAATCAAGCCCTTCCGAAGAAGTAGCCTAAGCTACCTGAAATCCCTCCCCAAATTCCCAGTAAAGTTGATGATGATTGATGAATGATGATGATGATGAAAAAGAAAAATATAAGTCTTTGCTTTGCTGTCGCAATAGTGAAACCGCAAGAGCACCAGCAAGCCAGCGAGCAGCAACTGTTCTCACTCCCGAGAGCATGAACAGAAATGCGCAACACCTGGAGGGGAAAAGCTTATATACAACCTCTCGGCACCTTTCGGCAGCGCTATTGGCTGCCGGACATGCCAATCCAGGCTCTCTGTCCTGATTCGCCAGAGCTTCGAATTGGCGCCAGCAAGCTCAGAGAGGCCCCCCAAAGGGGTAACGAATATAGACGAATATGAACAGATCGACGAATAAAACCGAGGAAATATTCATCAAGCCATATTCGTCCTGATTTAAAATTTTACAAATATGACAAATCGGCTATATTCATCAGAAAAACTGATCCATTTTTATATTCATCCCCATCTCTAATAAGGATATGTTGTTCTTGTCTTTACAGAAAATGTGGACTTTATGAGTAAAGAAACAGATCTGCAAGAAAATGGCTGCAGTGTGGACTGCTTCCATTCAGAGTTCTAATACTAGTCTACCCCATTCTGTTTGGCCTCTGGACTGCCTTATCAACACACACACAACAGTATGTTATGCACTCTGAGCACGTGCAGTCCTTGTTGGACTACTTCTCTTGGTTGGTTGGTTGGTTTTGGATGAGAGTTTTTCCCCTCCCATTAGATCCCCCACCCCACCCTAAGATGTCTTATACTTCTACAAACCTTGGGATTTTCCCAACTGATTGGTCTCTCTTGAGCATTGCAGTTTTGGATAAATAAATTCCAGTCTTAGAGAGATTTGTCCAAATGATAGTCAGGATGCCACCCTGTAAAGAATGTTTTCGTGAATATCGAAAATTAGCATCTTGGTGGTGGTGGGAAAGGCCTGTGTTCTACCCACATGATATTTCTATCCAAGTCCATTCAGTCTCATGTGAGCACCATCTGCAATCTGGCACAGCCCAGATACCCTAAGAATAGACTTGAGCTGTGTGGTGCTACACAGCTTGGCTGGCCCAAGACATCTTTCAGGCTGAAGGAAAGGAAATGATGCCCACAAATGCCAGGAGTAGAGGATGTGACGATCTGTGTGATAGTGTGCTAGACCTCTGAAAGCATATAAATGGCTGTGGGATCAAGGTGGTGTGTCCGATTTTTTTACTTAATCAGCAGAAGTAACCAAAAATTACAGACAGACAAATCTGGTGCGTTCTCCATACGTCCTATTGATAGAAGGCATTTCCCACCAACCCATGTTCATCCCATCCACTGGTGTGCACGTTGCTGATAAATAAATAGAATCACTCAGTAATTATAAAACAAACATAGTAGCTTTCTCTCTTCAGTGGCAATCATAATCAGGCAGGTTTTTTTCTTCAGTGGACATCATTATTTGTATTGGTTTGGTCTTTGTAGGCACAGCAACATGCCGATTTTAAAGTCGTATGAAGTTGTTAGATCAGTCTGATTCAATCTGTAGGGCCATCCTTATCCTGAAGAAGAGTGAGGCAGCCATTTCCAGCAGCTGATTATGGATTTCACAAATGGACAGCAGTGTCATGCTTTATCATGGAAAGTATCATGAGAATAAATGTTATCATGACATGAAAGCCAATCGGGGTAAATTTACTTTTGTTGTATTTTTGCTATCATGTCTGAGGCATTCAGCTTGCAGTGTTTTTTTTATCTGTGTGTCAAAACTGGATACAGTGCATCTTGATGAGTGATCCTACAAGGGGTTGTACCATTTGCTCCTCTGCTTCAGGCAGCAAAATATATTGGGTCTTCCCCAGCTCTCTCTACAAGCTTCCATACTGTTTTCAACATGAGCAGAAGTTGACCTCGTACAAGAATAACAATCTCTGCTTTGTGTTGCATCTTCTCTAAGGCCAACAATCTCAACAGCATGTCTTCCCTCCCCAAGAAACCCCATCATAAGACAACTAGAAGCGACAGACAGTACGTAAGAGCCACTCCTGCCTAGCACCATTAGCTGTTGATGTGGGGTGGAGGTGGAGGGAAGAGACTGACTGGCATTTGTGACACTGCCCTCCTCCTCCATCACCCACTTGGAGAGCCAAGGAGCTTCTTGCTCAAACACAATGTCCTTCAGTAATCCCACCAGAGTGTTAAGCCTTTACATAGCTTGGGGGGAGCCACGTGAGTCTTTGTTAGCCCCTATTTATAGCCTTTTCAACACAGTACCATTCTTGTGTTGCCAGTGTTTGTTACAATAGAGAATACGATTATCCTTACATCCATGCCGCCCTCTCTATGAAATCATCAATGGCAGCCCATCTACAGACTATCATAAAATGGAGAGTTCAAGGAGAAAGGGGATCTGACTTCCAAAAAAGGCAGAAGAATCAATCTCTTGTTTATGGAAGAGAAGAGCCAGAGACTGATACCAGACATCAGATAAGCAGGAAACTACTAGACTGTCCATTGATTAGGATCAGACAACCTGAGGACATCTCTGTCTGTAATCAAATCTATCCACCTTTGTTATATAGAATCTAAACATTTGCTGTAACATTGCACATTAATATGAAAACATTGTTGCTAAACATGAAGGCCAAAATCCTGTTGTGGAAAACTGCACATGTAAGGGCAATCGTACAAGCATCCCTGTTCTTTACCCAATCAGTCCCATAACTAGTTGCACATCTGATTTCAAAACCATTACATGACTGATTAGGCAAAGGACAGCACCTTAGAGGGAGAAAGCCACATGTCCCCTTGCCGTTCTCAAGGCTGCATTTCCTCAACAGGATTCTGGCCAAGAATATCAGCTACACGTTAGAAACGAGAGATTGCAGAGCCAAGCAGCATGCTCAGGGCAGCAGCTTCTTGTTCTTTTAATAATGATACCATGCATACAGTTTATTGAAAGGTGAATAGTAAATGACCACCACTTTATCAGGGGAAATGGACATCAGATTTGGTGCAGCACAAATCAGCAAATCCAAACACTAGAGGAATTGCTTGCCAATGGTGCATCTACCTTGTCATCCTGCTGGAGACTGCACAGAATGGCCATGAAGATGTTGCCCCCTGGGCACAAGATAACTCTTTGCCATCTGTTGGTGAAGCTCAGAGCACCTCTTGCACTGGGGGCACTCATACTAGCCTTCATCCCCAAGAGACACCTGATGTGTGATGAGGCCTCCCTTCCTCTATACCCAAAGCTAGATCTGGTACTCTGTGCACAAACAACCCCATATCCACGTGCTGTTTGCAAAAGCTATAACAAAGTGATACATTCCCAGGAATTTGCATGCACCCCACACCCCAGTTAATGCAAACACCTTATTGTAAATGGCCTTCCCACCAAACCAAGCTACTGAAAGCATGGATGAGTGAACTCCAAGTGAAGACTGAGCTGGAAGAAGTTGGGTGAGGCAATAAATCCCTCTCGGGCAGATGAATGGAAACTTCTGTCAGGTCCACCTATGGGAGCTCTGCTCTCCAGCAAGCCAAACTAGCCTCTGATTGGCCGGCCAGAGCTTGGGCCTGGCTAGTCCTGACATGGCCAGGGTTGAAGTTGGGAAAAAGCCAGCCACATGGAAAGAAAATGGCAGCTTGAAAGGCTGTAGCTCCTTCTCACCACACCACAAGGTGATCCCAACAGCAGATAGATACAATAGGGTTTAAATAAAATAAAATAAAATAAAATGTGTCTTGTTTTGTTTTGTGTCTTTGGACTGTCACCTGATATGCTTGCACAGACTAACACGGCTACCTCTTCTAAAACTATAATAGGATTTGTTGCGGAACATTAGTTTTTCATCCTTTTATTCCATTTGCCCTCTGAACTGTGTCAGTCACCTCTATAACAAGATGATAGCTGTGCCGGTCTGTGAGGACACCCAAAATCCGCAGTTTGGCACTGACTTTATTAAGAGCAATCACGAAAGTATGCCAGTTTCTAAATTCTTCAGAACAACTCATCATACTAGGCTGTTAAGGAGTCCTGGAAAACCTAAGAGCTTGCACATTTTTGCAGCATTTTGGTGGTTCCTCATAAAAGTAGTGCCCAGCTGTGGATACTATGGTCAGGCATAGAGTGTCCTTCATTTCCTGACCCTCTTTGCACAGTTTCCATCCCAGCCATTTTTGCTTTCAAGACAAGCTGCTTAACCCCATTCCATCCCTCTGAATGGGGCCCATTCAACAACAAGAGTGGCATGCACAAAAACAACACAGTCCACAAGCCTGGGCCAGTCTTCACAAAGCCACACATCTGTGTGTTACACATTCCTTTACAGCGCCCACATCTTACAATGGCAGTGCTTATTGTTTCTCTTCGGGGCATACAACAAGTAACAGTACCCGGACCCTATGATGTAATGAGCACAAATGTTCTGCCAAGGATCTGTGGAATTACAGTTCACATTGTGAACATTGTGTCAGAGAAAGAGGGAGAATGAAAAACAATATGAAATTAACACAACAAATTAGAGTGAGTGACAAAACACACATTTTGTTCTAAAACTATGGTTGCTCCAAAGACAATCCGGCACCAGAATATTCAATGCCAATGTTGCAAACTTAATTGTTTGTTTAATATTGTACACAGATAGCTCTGCCTCCTGCTCAACTGAATGCCACTAAACCCATTGAAACCAGTGGGGTTTGGTGCACCTAAATGTGCATAAGAATGTATGAAGTAGTATCAGGAGTGCCCAGTGCATGCACAACACATACACCAACCACAGTCTCAGACTGAAGTGAGACTGGCTCCATCTGAAAACAGATGCCTGTTATTCGCATAGATTTTATCCTCAAGACAAGAACCCTGATTGACCACAGGTTCTGTTCCTACTGTGTTGGAAACCCTACACACATAGAAGGCATCACTTTTCCAACACAGCCAATCAAATGTTAAAGAGCACATCTATTGTCATCCTTATGTGCTTCTGCTTGCCTCTTCACAGGTTAATTACCCACAGATTTTGAACACCTAAACTGAATTTCTGCTTCAGTAACAAATTCCAGAAAAGTAGCCCTGATAGTTTATTCCAAATACAGTTTTAGCTATTTAAAATGTCACAAGATTTCCTGAACCAAAACTGATAATCTAAAAAGGTCCTCTCAAGTATGGTCTAGTGAGGTTTGAGATAAAGCATCCTTGCAGATGCTAAGCAGGTGTGAGTCTAGTTAGTATGAATTATCATCAGTGGGGAATTCCATGTACACAACTTGGAAGAAATAAAGCAGGTGAGTGTTGTGTACTAACAAGGGGGTTTGGTTAGACAAGGTAGGTAAACAAAAAGCAGTTTACATTTTATCTCTCCTGTGAACTTCTTGGATTGTCGTGATCCTGAAAATAATCACTAGTTTCAACTCCTTATCTATGAAGTGGGAATCAGAATGACTTTGTCAAAACTAGTCTGAGAATGAACATAAGGTTGTAAGATTTTGTGTCGCATAGTTGATGAAGGAAAACTGCTGCTGAACTTATGTAATTCTTATTCAGCACAGGATGCTGGCTGAGGATAACAGAAGCTGTAATGACACACCTTTGGGGAGCAGTAGATTGGGAAAGCCACTGTAGTGTAGTGGTTAGAATGTTGATATACAACTCAGGAAACCTGGTTTCAAATCCATGAAACTCACTTAATGACTTCGGGTCAGTCACACTGTCTCAGTTTGGCTAAATTCACAGAGTTGTTGTGAGGATAAAGTACAGAGCTTAAATGAGCCTACTATATGTGAAGATTCAAACAGTTTCTGAGTTTTCACACAACACTAGTTCTAAGTCTTCCAGAGATTGGGAAATGCCCCAGAAATGTCACCCACACAGCTAGTGCTAAGAATTTTCCCAGAATTCGTAAAGAAAACAATCAAACATACAAAAAAATTAAGACTCCACCTGCATTGAGTTTCTTTAAAAGGTACAACATAAAAGAGACACGTACACTCCAATTGCAGTGTTCTGCTTATATACCACCCTATAGTGTTAAAGGACTCTCTGGCCTGTTTACACTATAATTCTGCAGACTACACTTTGGCCCCTCCCCAGTGAGCTGGATACTCAATTTACCAACCTTAAAGGATGGAAGGATGAGTTGACTCCTTGAATCTGTCGGGATCGAACTCAGGTCATGAGCAGAATCTTAGCTGCAGTACTCCAATTTAACCATTGTGCCATGAGAATCCTCTACTCACTTACAAAACTATGGAAGGACCACTGTGCAAGCATTTTCCAGCTTCCAGCTTCCATCAGGCTCTCCTTTGCATAACCAGTCATAGAATGGACATTCCCCCCACCCGGAGGGGCAACCACTGTAGGATTGCCCTTGCATGTGTGATTTTTGTTAACTGGATATTGGCCTAAAAATAAAATAATTTAAAAACCACTTTGTACAGAATCACAAGCAGGCAAATTCAGTGAAAACTAACACAAAGCAGATGACACATGCGTAGACAAAATGAGAAAAAAAAAATAAAGTAGTAACTTCAACATTTATTTTTATATATTGTACAGTATTTCACTTAAACATGACAAGCATCATCAGTATTCATTGGATTTCACTGAACTGGCATTCAGTTAGATAAGTTTCACTTCACTAGTGCATGTCAGAATACAAATTAAGTGGGACAAAGTAAAAAAAAAAAGAAACTTAAAGTACATTTAGCCAAAAAAGAAAAAAGAAACTGTACAAAAAACAGGGAGGGGGAGGTTGTATGGGATTAGTCCCATCGCACAGATTGAAGGCTATGTACAAGTGTTCTGTTATTTATCTTGTAATTAGAAACTTTTGGCTTTGTCTCCTTCATACTGATGCATTTAGGCAAAAACATTGTTACAGAAGTGATCAACGTCCTTGTGGTTTTTGTTTTTAACAGAGAAAGCAAAAAGATACCCCCCCCCCCAATTCAATGAAAAGGAAAGCATTTGTGCAGATGGAAAAGTACAGCATCTTCCTCTCTAACTGTGATCGTAACTTTGCCAAAAATGATGACCTTGAATGGGGGAAAACAAGTGGTAAGTCGTGAAAAGGAAGGAAAAAGGGAAGGAAAGGGTTTTTTGACTGTTTCTTAAGCACACGAACCAGGAGAACAGGCCTGGTCCGTTTTTTGCTACTGGTTTTTATTAAGGCAAACATGTGACATTTAATGCTTTTTAAAATTTTCAGGTTGTTTCATTAACTTTTCTGCAAGGGATGTGGTCAACCTGTGTGCGAAGATGCCAGCAAATGCAAGACCCCAAACACACATAAAACACCCCATCCACCCGTTTCAAACATTTGATGAAGATGCAAGAAGTCTCAGGGGCCTTTATACATGGGCGCTTTTTGCATGGGTGGGAGAGCTGGATCCTGAGGCATAGTAGAAACGATTCTCGCCGAATGACTGAGCATCGCCTGAGCAGCAAACGATGATGCACCCACCAAAGAGGCAAAGAGCAGATCCAATCCAGCCCGTATAGAGGGAATATCCAAAACTCATGATCATGGTTTCACGATGAGCGCTCACTGGGAACCAAATCGTAGCCACGACACCGCACAGAGCTGGGGAAACAGTTTTTGTGAAACATCATTTTCACCGATGGCCAGAGAAGCATAAGATTTCATATTAATTTAAACAATCAGAAATATAAAGACCAAGATGCAAATGTACATTTGTGTTCGGAGTTTGAGATTTGATATAATTGTAAACAAATGGTTTATTAGCAATATTAGTGGAATTAAGATGGTGCATTAAATTGTGTCATACTATGTCTTATGTAGTCTCTAGTAGGTGATCACTCAGCTTGTAACAAAGGAGAGTTCACCATCTTCTATGGCAGTCTGATCCACTGGAGTTTGATTCCCCACTAGGCCTCCTGGGAGAAAAGTCAGACCTTGCAGCCTTGGTCAGGCTACATGGTACCAGAGCATCCTCAGAAGAAGGGAATGGTAAATCATATAGCGTACTCAGAAGGCTCACTATCAGTAAGAATCAACTTGGCAGCACACAATTTTAATCAATGCTGTGCATAGTGTTCTGGATAGGTCACACTCCTCATATAATGATTTGTTGGCCAAAATCTTGTTGCTTAGCACAGTAAATTGCACTAGAGTAGGCCCATTAAATAGTGGAGATTTGGTGAGTCAACTCCTCCGTAAGTTCTGTTGATTCAAATGAGCCTACTCTTACTGCAGCTTACTGCACAAAAGTCTCAGAGCAGGCCCATCTGAATCAACAGAACTTACAGAGGAGTTGGCTCAAAAGATCTCCATTAATTGAATTGCCTTCTATAGTGTGATTTACTAGACTAAGCAACAGGATTTTGGCCATTAAAAACTAGAGCTTGAAAAAGATCCTTTTTGGAGTACACATCCCAGAATCCACTGTCCTTCAGCGAGCATGACCATTGACCAATAACATGAGAGAGAAGGTGGGCAATAGCATTGGTGCAAACATTCTCTCTTGGGGTAAAATTTTCTGTGGCTTCACGAAAATCCAAATACATACTTTCCCTATTAAAATCATGGCAATCTAAGGCAATGGAACTTTGAAAATCAAAACCCTGGAAACCATGCTTTTAAAAGAGAGGGGATAAGACACTGGTTTCTACATCTGAGAACCATCAAAACTGTCAATATTTTATTTCCTGCAGGGGAGAGCCATGCTGTATTTAGTCACTGAAGCTATCTGAGAATCAATCAAACAATAACAAATCCTCTGGTAGAACTGACAGACCGGATTGAAAGATGTCTTGAGGCCGTTTCAAAGCTCTGAGGTTACAAGAGGAAGAAAAACACTAGGAAAAGAAAACAGGGGTAAAAATGTTTAGTTTGAAAGCAAGAAACTCATTACAGAGCCTCCAGCCAGAGAAAGAATGCAGCACACAATGGCTGCAGTTATCATAGCGAGAGATAGGGTTGCATAAGAGAAGAGCAGGTGGCACTATGCCACTGTGGTTGACAAGTCTCAAGCTTCTGCCCCCAGAATCAAGTTTGGGGGCTCATTCTTGGGGTCTCAGGCTTCATCCCAGAAATCTCAGGAACTTGGGTGCTGCTTACTTGGCAATGTACTTTTGGGTAAATCCTGACATATGGCAGATCACCTACCAAAGACCTACTAGTAGTTGCTAATAAACTCATCACATCTTAGACTTAGAACACAGTATTTCTTTTCCTCAGAGTAACATAATTTGCTTCCCACTGTACATTGTCTTTTTCAGCCTGCAGTTGTTTCCCAATGGATTCTGGGACACAAACTCTTGGCCACACTACTTCATGGACCATTAAATCCATCACGCCCTAGTCTCAGGTTTTTGCCCTTCGTTGTCAGAGTGGGAGGCTGCTGACCTGGTGACCCTTCTGCCCTGGTGGCCCTATTTCTCATCTGGCTATGCCCCTTCTCCCTGCCATCATCCTCTGGCGAATTTTCAAACAATGGATTTTATTCTTGTTCTTGTTATTTTAGAAAATGCCAAGTGTGTGTATGTGGGGTGTCTACTGTACACAAGGTCTGACCAATGTGTACATGGCAGGGCCAGAGCCAGTGTGCCAGACCCACATTCTTTTCCCCTTCTCCTTATTGGACCTAGATTTATAAAGGCTACTCTATCCCTACACAAAATTATGATAGTGGTACTGCAGTTGCAAATCTGTGGCCCAGATTTTTAACAATGCAACAGCTGAAGACCAATGGTATCCTCCTGATCTTCCACACTACCTATCCTCAGGTCCCAGCCCCTAAGTCAGGGAGATTTCCCTGCTTGTTGCTCATCTTCCCAGCTAGAGGGCAAGAGGAGAATGGAGGGAAACCAATTTCAAATATAATAGAAGTCCAGGGCATTATCTGATGAGACCTGATGCAATGACCTTACTGAAACTATTGAGTATGGTCACTGCCCAATTACATTTTAAAAAACCAAGGTCAAAAATATGTGTGCTATTGTGAGTTGTGTCACATAAAAGCAGTAAATAATCACAATAAAACTAGAGTGCAACGTACAGATTTAATTTCTCTCCTTATTCTATACTGTTCAGCAATAAATGGCACAAGAGTTCAAGATTTGAAGACACATTGAAACCTTGCCCATCCTTCTGACCAAGCAGTAGAGTGAACTAATGGTAGAGCCGGAAGAAGTTACTTTTTTGGACCACAATTCCCAGAATCCCCTGGCCAGCATGATGCCTAGGGCAGGGGTCCCCAACCTTTTTGGCACCACAGACCAGTTTAGTGTGTGTGTGGGCGGCGCGTGCGTGGGTCCGTGCATGCGTGGGCGGGGCATGCGTGCGTCCATGTGTGCATGTGGGGGGCTGACCGTGCATCTGTGTGTGCGTGGGCGGGGTGTGCATGCGTCCATGTGGGGGTGTGCCATCTGTCCGTGCGTGGGGAGGCGTGTGTGTGAGGGGCAGGAGATCTGTGGCCCAGTACCGGACCGTGGACCAGGGGTTGGAGACCCCTGGCCTAGGGGATTCTGGAGAACCAAAAAACAACTTTTCCAAGCTTTGAGATGGGCCTAAACCAGTGGTGGCCGGTCCTTTAGATTGCTAATCCATTTCAGCCTCAGGCTCTGCAGAGTTAGCCTACATCTGCCTGCCTTCTTAGCAAAGCACAGAGGCTCAGACCCTGACTGGATTCCGCTCCTACTGAACTCCCAGCCTCTTAATCTACCGTGTTTCCCTGAAAATAAGACCTAACCTGAAAACAAGCCCTAGTATGATTTTTCAGGATGCTCGTAATATAAGCCCTACCCCAAAAATAAGCCCCTGTTAAGTGAAACCCCGCCCTCCACTACTGTGCAGCATTGTGCACAACCAGAAGAAGATGACATGACTGTAAAATAAAACATCCCCTGAAAATAAGCCCTAATGCGTTTTTTTGGAGCAAAAATTAATATAAGACTGTGTCTTATTTTTGGGGAAATACGGTGTGTTACTGTAAAGGGAACGAGGGAGAAGAGAAGCAGGTAGGTAACAGACAGCCAACTGCCTTGGCTCTGCCCACCATAGGCTTCTACTGTATGCCTTCTGCCTGCCTACCACCATGGGCACCAGCGATACTGACCCCAATGGTGGTCTTGTTTCCCATTACACATTTCAAAATAGCAAAAGCAACAGAATCTGGTGGCACCTTGAAGGCTAACTTGTTTTATTTGATACGAGGTTTTACGGTCTACTGCAATCTACTTCTCTGGAAGCAGGTTGCAGTCAAGACAGCAGATCCCAAATACAGCTTCTTGAATGTTTGTATTTTTCAAGTGTCGACTGTTAATTTTACTACTACTACTACTGTTGATAACACCACTATTAGTATTATTATTTCTGCTACTCCTCTAGGATACTCAAAGTGATGGAAACAATTCTGCCACGCCCCTCCCAGTGGGGTAGTTTATGATGAATTTAATGGCTCGGTTTAGCAGAGATTGTAAAATGGGTCTCCCCAGGCTTAATCCAGTATTCTAATCTAGGTGGATTTTGACTTTTTAACTAATCTTTCATTACAAGGTTGTTGTTGTTTTTAAAATGTTGTTAAGGTGTTTTTGTTTTTATTGCATGCCACATCAAGTACCAAATGAATGTCAAAGAATGCTGCAAACTTAATATTTGGGCATATTATTTTTTTCCCCTCTACAGTTAGGAGACGGAAGAGCATTGCATCCTGCTCTAGCCATGATGGAGAACTGCACGGAATCTACAAAGCTCTTGGCAGCTTGCCGGAAAAATAGTGGGCTCAGATCTTCCAACTAGGTTAATGACCACTGGAAATGGATGTTGTGACATAATTTAGGTGCCCACCCTTCCGTCCTGCATTTCTGCATCTTTAACAAGGCTAGAGAAAGTCCATGTGGTGTAGTGGATAGAGTGGTGGATTAGGACCCAAGAGACAGAGTTCAAATCCCTGCTCAGCCATGGACACTCACTGGGGTGTGGCAGTAGCAAACCAGTCGTGGAACAGCTTGCTCACCTTGAAAACCCTATTAGTGTTGCCACAGTTCGTCAGCAATCTGACAGCATTTAACAACCTAACAGCAGTGATAAGACTAGGATTTTTAGAGAGTAGAAAGCGATTCTGCAATTCTAACAAACCACTTTAGCATCCGGGGCAAGCGGCATCAACTCTCACTACTCTAGTTTTGAGACAGGGGCCAGAGCACTTCCCACCCATGAAAAAGGAAGAGAAGAATGTGTTGTTCCCTCAAAAGAAAGAGTACATTTATACTTTTTTTTTAAAAAAAATGAAACTAAATAGAGCTGAAGTTGTTCCTAACATTCACCCATAGATTCACCTCTAGATTTCAAGGTGTTCTAAAATTTGGTGCTTTTTCCAAGTAATGACTGAAGAATCTTCAAAATGTATTTCTCCAAAATCCAAACATTTATCCATTCAACACACGGATGTGCATCATGGGATGCTCGTCTCAGATCAGTCTCTAAAATGTTGCCTACCTGGAAGCACTGGATGGTGTGGCTCTCTCTCTCTCTCTCTCTCTCTCTCTCTCTCTCTCTCTCTCTCTCTCTCTCTCTCTCTCTCTCTCTCTCTGTGTGTGTGTGTGTGTGTGTGTGTGTGTGCCTTGTGTGATTTTCAGGCAGTCTGAATTCCCCACTGCCGCGAGACCTGGTCTTTGCTCAGCCCCTGGCTTGGTGGTGGCAACTGTGTTTAGCGTCCACTATAATAAGGCATGATGTCAAGGCTGGCTGGCTGCCCAAGGGAGAGAGCCAGCCTCAGGGCAGGGCAGCACAAAGCAGCCTGTCTCCTCTCCACCATCCCCCGCCTCCCCCTCAGCTAAACAAATGGGTGAAAACAAGACACCAAGGCTTGTTGTTATGAGAAGAGGAGGCCTCAAGAAAATGCAGGTGCTGGTTAAGAAGACTGTAACTCTCATTGTTACCCAGCTGATACTGACTGGGTCTTCCTAGCCCATGAGGAAGGAAAGACCCTGAGCTGCGAGAGGGTCCGAACCCATATGAGCGTAGCACCCTGGAGAGGGAATGGAGCCATGGAGGGCACATAAGGACACCTCTTCACAGATTCGCATTGACAATGTCCACAGCTGTGAAGCAGCTGTGAAACAGTAGCTGCTGAGACAGGGTGAATTATTGTGTGAACCAGCCTTCCACAGCCTGGTGCCTTCCAGAGGGCCACAAGGCAGGGGATGATGGGAGGTACATCCTGCATATCTGGAAGGGCCTTGGGTGGGGAAATCATGTGAACCAATCAGCATAGTGGGAACCATCTGGCTCTGAACTTAGCCTTTCCTAACCTGATGCTTTCCAGATATGGTTAGTTAAAACTCCGTCATTGTTGACCTTTGGCTATGCTAGATGGCGATAATAAAAGTTGCAGCCCCACACTTCTTGGAGGGCATTGACTTGGGAAAGGCTGCCTTAGCGTTTCCACCTTTCAAAAAGTGGCTGTGCTGCAAAACGCATGGGGATAAATCCAATTGTTTGTTTCAAATAAAGCAGACTCATTGAATGGCTAGAATACGTTAACACAGTGGTTCCCCACCTTGGGTAACTCAGGTATTCTTGGACTGCAATTCCCAGAAGCCTTCACCACCAGCTGTGCTATGCTGGGATTTCTGGGAGTTACAGTCCAAGGACACCTGGGTTAACCAAGGTTGGGAATCATTGTGTTAACACATAAGTAAATCCCAGTGATTCAGTGGGTCTACTCTAGAAGAGACTAACAGTTTAGCTAACATCAGGCATGTTCTCAAAGATTAGCTGTTCAAGGAAGCTTTTTCTTTCCCATGTTTTTATCTGGGTAAGCACACGTAACAGTAAAGCTGATTTTCTGGCAATAAAATTGGAGGCAAGTAAGCAGGTCAGATTGCAGGTATCTTACCCACGAGGATCAAGAGGATTCCTCCCAGTTGAGAGCGCCGGTACTTGGCCACTCCAGGCTCATGGCCCATCCGGATGCAAGGCAGAACAGTCACCAGGAGGAAAACAGCTGGAATCCCCAAAACGGAAGCAGCAATCATCAGTGCCCGACATGCCTGGACATACCCTGGGGGGGGGGGGGGAGAAAAAAGAACTCAGATTTTAGCTACTGAAGCAGACTTCCCCAATCTGGCACCCTCCAGATGAAGATAATGACAGCCATCATTGTCTACCAGCAATGTCCATCGGCAGGGAAGGGTGGTCATTGAAGCCTAATATAGCTGGAAACCGCAGGGTTGGGGGAACCCCAACTAGGATTATGGATTAGGATTAAAAATTATATATTAAGGTATTTTTCTGCTTTAGAACATCAAAAATACATGCTGTCTACATGCACTGCAAATGGATTTTAGGTAGCCCACCTCTCTGTAACATGAATGAACCATTGACCAGGATAAGGCATTTGAATCTGGACTGAATCAGTATCCCTCATATTGAGCTTCTGAAGCAAACAGCTCTGCAAGTTTTCTCCAGATAAAATTGCAGCAATTCTGGGAGTTGTAGTCTAAAAATAAAGCATTCCGAAGATCTGCTCAGGATTTTCCCCTATCGTTCAATTTATAGCATTCCAACTACAATAAAAAGGTTTGGCATTCATTTGGGGGCGTAATCTGGGCTACCTGGTCACTAGTCATTCTGATATGAAGTGGTTACACTTTCACAGCATCCAAACCACAGTTTTTTTTTCCTTTCTGAGAAAATGTGTCTCCAGTGTTTTTGCCACTAGCTAGCAAATTTGAGTGATATGTGGAAAGGAAGGGAAAGGGGAAGGTTGCAGAGTGGATCTGGAGGCTGTAACAGCAATAGGCAAAGTGTGCTCCGCCAGTAGTTGCTGGGCTGCAGCTCCCATCAGCACTAGATAGCAGAGAGGAATGCTGGGAGTTGGAGTCCAACAACATATAAAAGGCCACCGTTTGCCCATCCCTGTTATAGCCAAAAGAGACACGCTGGGGTTTGTTTAATGAGAGACTTGCTTCAGCAGCCTATTTTCACCAGATACCTTTGAGATAAATCAATAGGGCTCTCTACTGCTCTCTATGTCCCAGCAAGTGGAATTCCTAGGTGAACGGCCTCTAAACGTGGAGGTTTTTCACAATAGCAACTAGTAGCCACTGATGGAGCTGTCTTACCTCTTGATGCATCTGGGGCAATGCCCTGTGGTTTTTGGAGGATTGAAAGACAGATCTCATTCCAAAAGCTGCCTATTTGCCTAGGACAGAATGGGCAACTTTGGAGGGACTGAGGGCTAATAGTCTCCAGCACCTGCTGGGTGTCACGTCAGGTTCAGAAAAGGCCAAGAATTGCAGAAAATTGTGAGAAAACGTAAAGTTGTTTTTTTTAAATGAAAACTGAAAGTGTCTTCTGGTTCAGGTTTTGGTACTTTGGGGGGACTTGGTAAGGTTCCACCGATCCTCGCAAAAGCTGGCACTCTTGGTAATTTCCAGAACCAGGAAAAATGACATTTTTCACTCTCAAAAAAATTGGTATCAATTGGCATTAGGTGCTGAATGGTAGCCTGGGTTTCTAAAAATGCACTTCAAAGTTCCTGAGATTTCTATAGAAGGTTTTTGGGAAAGCATTTTGTCTACCACTGACTTACAGTGCATGGTCTTCAAAAACAATGGCCTTGCTGCCTTCTTATTCTGGGAACTGGCTCAAAAGTAAAAGAAACCAGCCAAGTGGTTTTGTTGTTGCTGTTGCTGGTTGCCAACAGCTCCTTGGTCCTAGGCACAGGGTGATGATTGCTAGAACAATGAAATGGCCTTATGAACAAAGAACAAATGGGAGACCTACTGTAGTTGAGAGGTTACAGCATCAGATTAGAACTGGGGAGAATTGAGTTTTGCTCCCCAGTCAGCCAAGAAGCTCCTTGGTTGGCCTTGAGCCAGTGAGTGTCTCTGAGAACAATCTATCTCACAGGACTGTTGTGAGGATTAGACTAGCTTGTGATTGCAAACTTCATTTTATTTTCAGATTTCATAATGTTGGAACATGCTTAAAGCTGTAAACGATAGACAGGCAGAGAGAGAGAGAGAGAGAGAGAGAGAGAGACTGTCAGGTTCAGTATGTGTTATTTATGTTGCCTCGCACTCTATGAGAAAGGGCAAGATATATAAATGTACATAACAAACAAATATCTTAGCTCTAACAACTGATTTGTTATTAAAACCAATTTTTGCTATAGATATTACAGTAGATATGGTGAGATGCAAATATCAGAAACAATTGCCACTACAAGTCTTCAAAACACATTGAAAGGGTGGATAGAAAGTCTGTCCCAGCTTCCGAACAGAAGGTTGGAAGGCGCTCTGGAACCGCAAAGGAAGTAGCACTACAGTCTAGAGGACATAACATTGCCAAGTCAACAGCACCTTTCCCCCTGAAATTTCAAGGCCAAAATCTGAGAACAAGAGAGTAGAGCGTTTTGATGTCAAAGAGGTAGGTCCTTGTGATGTCACAGAAGTTGACAGGTACCGTCAAAGGTGGGTTTTTGTTTTGTTTTTTTCTGGCTGTGAGCAGCTGGTGCCCTGGCTTTTGCAAAAAGAAGTGTAATGAGTCACAATGCTACTACCCCACCCTCTCTGCCTTATCCCAAACGTCCAATGTGATCAGTGTCAATGTTCCGAAAAGTCATCATGGAAAATGAGAAGGGGCTGGGAAAGGAGACAGTGATGCATGCATTGGGCCCCATCCTCCTATTTGGAGCAAGACATGTAAACATACTGAGCCGGTGGGACAAGCTGGAACCCAGTCTCTTGAATTCTACAAGGGAAATCCTTCTAGAAAAAAACAATACTATGGTATTTTGAGTCGCAGATTAAAGTTCCTCTGTGGATGCTTATGGACAATGAATGGAAAACACTGGTCATGGCCTAGTGTCACATTTAAAGGGCCCCTGGCCCATGTGCACATGCATACATGTTTGCAAATTACAAATATATCACAAAGAATGAACGTTCTAGTATGTGACAGTCTCACCACTGTGGTTTGTTTTCTATATCCATGCTCAGAGAGAGAGAGAGAGATTGTTCCAGGGAGCAAGAGCAGAACATGCAACTGCCTTCATGCTCTTATTACAAACTATCCAGATGTACCTGCTTAGCTACTGGGAGAAATGGGAGACTGGGCATGTAATAATTTTAGGAAGCCTGTACTGATATGTGGCCCTTCCACCACATCTTCCTCCCCAAGCCATGAACAACACAGGAACATTTTATACTAGGGGTGGGAAATGTGTGGCCATACAGGTTTTCATGGACTCCACTCTCAGTAGCCTGAGCCTCAGAGCCTTAACTAGTCATTTTAAGGCCCAGGGCTTCACTGTTTTACTGTCAGCGTCTAGATTGTGTGAGATTGGCATACACAGGGAGAGGAGAGAGGAAGAGGGAGGAGAACCTATGTCCTAAGTGCGTGACAGCCATGCTAGTTCCACACTGAGCCTGCCTGCTTTTTGTTCGTTTTGGGCTAAGGAAGAAGGGCTGGAAGTGGTCTATGCATCTGAGACCAGTTGCAAAGACCAATGGGCAGGGTCGTGCCCCTCCAACTGCAAATGTAGCACCAGTCACTCTGCCCTAATTATGATTGTGCTTAATCTGCATAGCAAGTGTTGAGAGACAATGAGAGCTTCAGTAACACCAAGAAGACCACACGTCCCTCATCCTGGTTCTGATCATTATCATAGTCTACATGGGACCCTGCACAGATGCACCTAGCAGATTTTGTAAGTCTAGAGTGCCCATGTGTCCTGCTTTGCAGTGGACATTCCTCTGCTTGAAGGGTTGTGCAGTCCAAATCCCACCATTTCTGGTTGAGGTGTCCCAGCCCCACAGCTTGGTCCATGGGGTTTTTCTGATAGAAAGGGAGAGCACAGGACTGGCCCTTCAAGGGTTAGCATTTGGCCAGCAGACTGAGCAACCAGTGCTTGGATCTCCTATCCATACTGTTTGTAGGATGCATTGTATTCCTATTCTACATTTTTGTTCTGCTGCTTCTCCTTCTGCCTCTGCTTCTTCTTCCTCTATGCCTGAGTTTGGCTCAGGCATCATGGCTATACTGACTTTGGATGCAGGGTCTAAACCACAGGTTCTTCACCCAATAGGTTGTTCTCTTATCTTGTACTTCTTTTCCCATTGGTTTTACCTTGCCAAAGCAATTATTTATACATTGGCATACATACACATATATTAGCATATCCAAGTATTATACAAATGATTTTTCTCCTTTTGGAGATGCTTTGGGAGGGGGCAATGTGTTAGGTAATAACATCATGGAAATTGGGCATATATATTTGGCCTGATAGGCTGGCACAGATGAACACAGCTACCTCTTTTAAAACTACAACTCTGAAGCTGGTGTGGGGCTGAATAGGAGTAGCTATAATGTAAAGCTACAAACATCTAAATTGAAGAAGGAACTTCTTGATGGTAAGAACAGTTTGACAATAGAATACACTACACCAGCAGGACATACAATCTGTGTTTAAAAATTCTCCTTGGAGGTTTTTAAACACAGATTTTATGTCCGTTTGCCAGGGATACTCTGAGCTGCTGACTTCTTGCATTGGTAGAGAATTATCCCAAGATGATCCTTGGAATTCCTTCCAATGCTACTATTCCATTAAATCACCCGGGAGCTCACCCTAGACAAGACCAGCCGGCTCTTGCCCATGTTACAAGGTTTCACCAGCACAGGAAAAACAGAAGGCCTTTCCGGCTCTGTCACATCCAGGACCCAGCTAGTCACATCCAGTTTCAGTAGCCAGCTGAATGTCTTTGGAAAGCTCTGAAGTAGGGCAAGAAGGCTATAGATTTCTTCAGCTGTTGCTGTCCAGCAGTTGGGCTTCAGAAACTGTCTCTGAAGTCTGAGGTTGCATATTAGCATGAACCAAGAGTTACTCTTTTTTGGACTGTAACTCCCAGAATTCTCCAGTTGCAGTCCAAAAAGACCTTTCAATGCCTCTCTGACCCAGCCTCTCCTTACTGGATTTATAATAATTTTTTAACTGCAGAGCTGGAAGGGAACCTATGAATCATCAAGTCCAGCCCCTGCCAAGTAGGCACAGCAGGGAACTGAACTCCCAACCTCTCCCTCTGCAGCCAGATACCTAAACCACTGAGTTAGCCTCTTTTAAAGTCATCTAAGCCAGTGGCCAGCACCACCATCTTGAGGCAGGGACTAATTCTGCTCTGTATGAAGAAATACTTCCTTTTGTCTGTCCTGCAGATATTATCAACCAGAAATAATAAAGTAAGTCAAAGCAACATAAGAGATATTTTAAATGGCCCAGTGTGGAAATATTGCTCTTTTGCACACTCTCAAAGGTCAATTGGCACTAACCTTAAAGCTATGGAAGTGTCAAAACAGCTAATGATGTATACTCAGAAGTATTCTGAATTTGCCCATCAAAGGCTAACAGGGAAAGAAATACAGGCTTACATTATAGAAGTCTTTTGAGATCTACACAGATTTTGTACACAAGACATTCTAAACTCTTTAAATACATCTAATATGTGACACTGGGCTTACTTAATTTTATAGGGCTATATACATAAAATGTTATCTTTCCCTCTGTTTCTAGGGCTCAGACATGAATAACATTATTTTTATAACTAAAAGAGTATCACCCACATGCAAGATATCAGCATGATTGTTGAACCTCTATGTTTGAAGAAACAGAAAAATATTTCAAGAAAATAATCTCAAAATTGAGAAAAGCTTTCTACAAAGTTTTTCCAAATGATAAATGTGCTCCATTGCCACAGAATTCTAAATCACTATTGGAGATGGGGAAAGAAAATGGAGAGAAGGTGGAATGGAGTATTCTGAAAGAGGGTCTGGCTGGTTTTACAGCTGAAACCTAGAACAGGTGTTCTCGTTCTTGCAACATTTTGTTGGAAGTCCCAGTTGTTAATGATAATAATAATGTTAAATGTTACCCTTTTATTAAATTATGTTTCATTAGAAGAAGAGAAACATCCCTCCTGGAAAAAAGTGAAGCCTAATAAAGCACAGCAATAGACTAATCAAAAGACTGTACATACACCACACCGTTATAGCAATTTAATTCCATTTTAACTGTTGTGGCTCTCCTATGGAATCATGGGATTTGTAGTTCAGCAGGATATTTAGAATTCTCTGTCATGTGGCAGGGGAGTTGCATTAGTACTCTCTAGTACAGAAGTATTATTATCCCAACAAGGCACTACTCCTAGAGTTCCACAGGCCAGAGTCATGCTAGTTTAAGTGGATTATATGGCTATGGCTATGTAATGTCAATTCACTCTTAAAAGGTAAAATAACTGGATCACCAATGTCTTTTTCATAAGATTATCCTGAAATGTTATCTTCTCAGCAGTTCTGTAGTTCAGCAGAGTTTAAATATGTTCTGTTTTGGATTACAAGTCCAAAATCCACCAGACATCATCGTCACTAGCCATGCTGGTTAGGGGATTCTGGGAGCTGTAGTCCAAAAATTTACTCTCCAGAGTCTGCCTCTTCATTTCTGATGTTAAGAACTCTGCAGTTCAGACCAGCAAGCTTCATTCTCACAATGCAGTGAGGTACATCTATCTTTGGGAATTCCATAATTTCATCAGTAAAGCATGTCCTCGGCATGCAGAAAGTCCCACTTCTAATTCCTGACATCTCCAGATAGGCCTTAGAGTGGCATTAGTGAGCTGTTGCCAATCCTTACAAACTGTACTGAACTAGCACTGCAGCTTCCTGGGTTGCTATGACTCCCATTTTACAGATAGTGAACTGAGGTTCAGAGATATTGACTTTTCAGGATCACACAAAAACAGGTGCTGGGGTAGGATTTGGTCACATCTCCAAAAATTTTTAAAAATCAGCACAGTTCACAATGCATCAGAGTAAACCTGAGGCATTTCAATGCAACACAAGTGATTTGAACTTTAGATCCATTGTAATCAGTGCATATGAATGCCAAGTCAACTGCTAAAATCTGGAAGTGAAGATCAGAATAGCTGTTCTCAGAGATAAGATCACAGTCTTGATCATAGCTTGGAAAAGTTACTTTTCTGGAGTACATTTCCCAGAAACACCATGGCACCATACATTTCCAAAGCTGTGCCCTGATCCTTCGTTTACAAAGTTTTGTAAATTTCAGCTAATGAGGAACATGAGTGGCTTTTCCTCATCAAAGTCAACAGAGGTGCAATTCTTCACAATCAAAGAATATAATAGGAATTGCAGTAACTTTTTTTCTTAAATAAGAATTGATGCTTAGCCAGCTTCTGCATGTATTAAAGTAAATGTGCCTGGGCCCCTATCTTTCTGCCCAGAACTCCAATGCTGATCTTCTTCTCTCTCTCTCTTCTTATTTATAGCCAACAACAAACCCCATCTTTCCTGTAAAGTCTTTGGCTTTACCTCTTGAGTCTCGCCTTAGTTTTAAAATGAACTTAAAATTAGTTTTAAAATGTGTGGAACCACATTTGCTGGCATCCATTTTGCTGTGCTTCCACCTACCCCCCCCCACCCCACCCCCTTTTTTCTATGCCCTTTGGAAGTAATCAGATCAAAACTATACCTGGTAAAATGAGGATGTCCACCAGTGGCTTGCAGTGATACAGCCCTGTTGCCATGACGCAGTCTGCCCACAGTCCCTTGGATCCCAGCTCATCCATCTTCCGGCAGGTAGTGATGGTGTAACCACAAGTCACAACCCAGTCATTAGTGGAGGTTGCCACGATCAAGCCAATCCATCCAATAAAGCTAGCCGCAAATCCAGTGAGGTGCAAGCAGGTGGCAACCATGATTTTCTCTCAAGCTGGAAAGCCAAGCAGGCTGAAGGAAAGACCCAAATAAATCTAAGCAGCAAGTTTAGCTGTTAGCAGTCCAAGGGGCCTCAAGGCTGAGAAGCAACAAGGCTAAGGGCTGCCTTGAGGTTGTGTCAGCTGAGGGACTAGAGTCAGATGTGCTGAACAGCTGGCTGGTACAGAGAAGCCTCACATCAGCTGGTTCAGCCTCTGGGAGGAGCTCAGCCCCACACAGATGGAAGGCGTTCTCACAAAATGTGCCAAGTTTTGTTTTCTTTCCCCCACCCCCAAAACTCCCTTCAACTAAACAATGAGAAGGGTTACCCTACTGGCTGAGGGATGAAATGATCCTACATGCAGGCTCAGATACGAAGATCCTGGCTTGGATTTTGAAATGCTGGATTGTGGATTTTTCTTCATCTGAGTAAAATTGTTCTAAATGGTTAAAATTGTTCAAACAGTTTATTTTAGATGGTTTCCACTGATTGCACCTTGTCCTGAGACCTGCCAGAACAGGGCAGGTTAAAAACATTATTATCAATAAAATAAATAAACAATAAGCCCTCTCTCTCACACACACATACCCCTTGGGATTGAGGGTTTTATTTCCATTGGGTTAAATTGCTATTATTTTTCCACTCTTTATATTTTTCAATATAATACCACTGATTGTACCTTTTTTGAGGCCTGTACATGTAGCATGGTTTAGGATTTTTTAAAAACAAAAAAGGGAAACAAAACAATAAAATCCTTCCTTACTACATGGTAAAACTCATCTAAGCTGTGCTGCTTTTGAACAGATTTTGTCACAGATTTTATTAGCTGTGTCACAGAATTATAAATAGAAATGCATGCACAAAGGTCATATTAAATGCTGTTTAATGATGTTTCTCTTATAAGCCTTGACCTTCCACTTTATATTGCACTTAGTGGCCCAAATCCTCACTTAGTCATGCTGGTATAGCATAACAATTTGGAGACAAATTGTCATAAGTTAAGAAATCACTGTAGACATTTTAAGTTGCATACTGAGTTGTATGACTTAGTGTGCAACTGATAATGTTTATGGTGATTTCTTAACTTGGGCAATTTGTCTCCAAAGGTTATGCCATTTATGTAGCTAGAATTTTGGCCAGTATTTCTTTGGTACTTCATCATGAGACAACTCTGAGACCAAAACCAGATTCTGACCATGATCCCAATTTTCTTTCTTTTTAACAAAGGGGCACCTTGTCTCTATAACACCCTCTACAGAAAGCCTCACCTTGTGACTACATCAAGGTCATTTGGGTACCAGGTGAGATCACTTCATTCTGCCAGTGCTTCTACACTTTTGCATTCTTTTTGTGCTTCTGGTTTCAATTTGGTTTAACATGCTGAAATGTCTTATATTCTGTTGTTGACTTTACCTTGGTTTTATAGTGTGCTTCTCAATCATTTTCCTATTGTCTTAAATTTTTTTATTTTATATTTTTATCAGATAGTGTACCACCCAGAGAACTTTGTTTAAGGGATGCTTTAAAACTGTAATTTAAAAATATGCAGGGATGACACTGGCCTCCTTTCACTAAACTCTGGATGAGTTCTGGAACCCCTGAAACTTCTCACTTCTCATGAGTGGGGTGCACGTGCATAACATGCATGTAATTTTAATATACTGCTAGATTTGCTTTTTTTAAAACTCTGATTTGGACCTTGTTCTCAATATCAAAGGCTGAAAATAAGTTTCACTCTGTGCCCTAGTATCTGAATTTCATAAAAGCCCACCTAAATACAACCTACATCTTCTTCAAAGGTGTTCCATAAAACTCCTAAAACTAAATTCTTTATTACGATTTCCATGGATGAAACATGCCTGCAGTGACCACTGGTGGAATTTTCTTAGCACTGCACTCCAAGTGGATTATAAATATAGTATCACTCCTAGAACCTGATTGTCCTGATGCATAGTTTGTATTGCAGACAAGAAGCTACCATTAGGACAGACTATGGAGAGGCAGAATGGTTTCCTATGGGCAAAGGTGTCAAACAAGGGTGCATTTTATCCCCTTATCTGTTCAATCTGTATGCAAAACATATTGTATGGAAAGCCAGATGATTTATTTATTTGTACGATCAACAGATCAGATGTGAATAACACAGAACTGCATAAAAATAAACAGTATCAATACAACTGTAATATACATTATGTGCGGCAGACTCTTAGGGAGACAAATTCCATAGATAATTGTTAAAAGCATAACCCCACCCCCAATACATACATATTCACATATGCATACATACATGTATATATCTAGAGGATTAAGGCACCATTTCTCGCCTGCCAACTAATGCTGCTGCACAAAAGCTGTCCACTTTAATAGTTACTGATGGACACTGGTCTGCCAGCAGATAACATGTATAGTACTCATCCTCTCTTCCAGGGATACTTTACAAAACTGGATGAATAAAAGTGTCACGGAAACCAGTGTAGAAGGAGCAATACAACAGAACATGGCCAACTGTCTCCACCACACCAGCCTCACAAGGACATAAGCGCTCTTCATAGGGAATGTTCTTATATCTGCCTTCCAGCAGGACTGAAGGAAGTACATTAAACTTTGCTAATGTAAAAGCTTTTCTATATTTTGGAAGGGTCAGAATATTCAGATAGCTTGCAGGTAAAAACGCCTGACTATAGTCTCTAAAGCCAGGATGGGCCGTAGCTATGCTGACATGGTGTTGCAGCTCCTTGTCTGTGATGCGCTGGGGTAGTTCCTGTTTTGCTTTTGTCTAGCCCATTAACAAAATAGCACTTCTTGAGAGGCCCAAATTATTTAATTTCTCATCCATAGATCTTTCCCATCTGGACTGAAACTTATCAGTTAACACTAAGGGAGCCAACCCCACAGGGGTGAATATTTTTAACCAAAAATTTAACTTAAGTATCCATGCCCGAGACTCTATCAACATCTGGCCTGTTTCTAATCGTAAAAGTACATTTGGCACACAACTCGGGAGTCCAAGAATAGTTCTCAGAAATTTCGTTTGAATGGACTCCATTGCAGTAAAATTTCTGTATCTACACCATTGTGCACCATATAACATCTGTGCTAACACCTTGGCATTGAAGACCTATATGGCTGATGGTATATGCTGACCTCCTTTTGCAAAGAAAAAAAATGTATGAGTGACTTAATACTTCTCTGAACGTTTGCAATAGTGTTGGATAATTGAGCCTTCCAAGATCCTGAGGACTGAAAGATCACTCCCAGATATTTATAAGATTTGACTTGCTCAATTAGGTGGTCATTTATTTGCCATTCATGTGTGATCCGTTTCCTGGTAAACACTAAGACTTTTGATTTATCGTAATTAATTACTAACTCCTCAGTTTTACAATAGTTGCCCAGGGCTCTTAATAACTGCCGTAGGCCAACACAGGTTAATGAGACAAGTACAACATCATCTGCGTATAAGAGTAGATAGGGGTCTATCTGCTAGATTGGGGGGATGAAAGTTGGTTCCAGATAATTTCCTAACCAAGGAGTTAATATAGATGTTGAACAAAGTGGGAGCCAATACACAGCCTGGTTTGACACCAGCATATGTGGGGATGGCCTTGGTGAGGTGACCTGCCCTGTTACATCTCACCTTCAACCTGGTTTTTGCATAGAGGCAGCGAATCAGGAGCAACAGCCGCCTATCAATGTTGGTTGTCTCCAACTTCTGTCAAAGCCTGTCTTGTGGGATCATATCAAATGCGCACTTGAAATCAATAAGGGCTGTATATAGTGCTCCTTTGGTCTTAAATGAATATTTATCCACCAGATGTTGTAAAACTATACCATGATCTCCTGTAGAGCGTCCTGATCTGAATCCTGCTTGCTCATCATCTAGATTTTCCTCTTCCATCCAACTATGTAATTCCTCATATACGTTCCATATGCGTTGTCTCCGACGCATTTTTGGTATCACCTGGCAGGACAAAGTTCCAAATAGAGTAGTCCTAGAACGAGCTGGAATTTTTAGCATGTATACATTGCTGAAACAGCGACGTCTACATTGGCTTGGGCATGTCGTGAGAATGGCTGATGGTCGGATTCCAAAAGATCTCCTGTATGGAGAATTAGTGCAGGGAAAGCGCCCCAGAGGGAGACCACAGCTGCGATACAAGGATATCTGCAAGCGGGATGTAAAGGCCTTAAGAATGGACCTCAACAGATGGGAAACCTTGCCGTCTGAGCGTTCAGCCTGGAGGCAGGCGGTGCAGCATGGCCTCTCCCAATTTGAAGAGACACTTGTACAGCAGGCTGAGGCAAAGAGGCAGTCCCGAAACCAGCAAAACCAGGGAGCTGGACAGGGGACAGATTGTATTTGTCTTCAGTGTGGAAGGGATTGTCACTCTCGAATTGGCCTTCTCAGCCACACTAGACGCTGTTCCAAGACCTCCATACAGAGCACGTTACCATAGTCTCTCGAGACTGAAGGATGCCTACTATGGTGGACATACAATTTACTGATAACACTTAGCAAGCTGATTGACCTATAATTTGCAGGGTCAGCTCTTTTCCCTTTTTTATAAATTGGAATGATAATAGCAAGTCCCCAGTCCTCTGGTATACATGCGAGCTGGTCAATGCATGTAAATAGTGTTGCTAATACTGGGGCCCACCAATTAATATTGGCTTTAAGAATCTCAGGAGGAATGTTATCACTCCCGGGTGCTTTGCCTACTTTAAGCTTAGCAATAAGTCTGGTAATTTCAGAGATTGAAACTGGGGGCCAGTCAGGGAGATCACGGGATGCGGTTTGTGGAATCAAATGTCCAGATTGTTTTGCAGCATATAGACCAGTGAAATATAGTTCCCAGGTCTTAACAGGTATGTATGAATTTGATGCACCTACTTGACCATCTAACCCTCTCGAGACTATCTCCCAGAAAGTAACAGAGTCATGTGACCTTGATGCTACAATTAATTTCTGCCAACTCATCCTCAATGCCAAATTGTCCTTGATTAGCTTTTTATATTTTTTCTTTAACCGAAACCAATCAGGTGGTAAGGATGGCAGGTTTGATTCCCTATATCTCTTATAAGTTTCTAATAGTAGATATTTCATTTCCAGACATTCCTGATCGAACCATGGTTTGGATCTATGGGTTCTACAAAAAGGGGCGTCCTGTCTTATGGATTTTTTATGAATCAAGCATCCTTGTAGTGCTGTGACTATTTCTTGATATAGATTGAGAGCCTTTTCAGGGGAACTTGTTTTCCAAAGGGACTCCTGCACTCTGAGACAGCTTTCCGAATGCAGGAATGCAGTTGTAACATACTCTGCCTTGGCTGACCATCTCGCCCGAGATACCCCAATTTCTGCCTCTGTACTGAGTTGCGGTTCGTAATCTGCATGAACATTCTGGCTCTGACCAGATAGTATTGTAATCAGGGGGAGATGGTCACTCTCTGTGCGTGTACCAACTTCGAAACTGAGTACCAGATTTAACAGGTCATAGGAAATGATAGAGTAATCAATAACTGAAGCACCACACCCTCCCAGGAAGGTATATTCCCCAGATCTTTCCCCTTCCACTCCTCCATTTAATAGCACTAAATCCAAGCTATTTATCATCCGTGAAAGACATAGACCAGAATAGTTACAAATCTGATCTTTGGACTGTCTAACAGGGATCGGATGTCCCATCTCCATTTCAGGAGTGTGTTCACCAAAATGATGGTAAAGTGTCTCCTGTCAGTATTACAGATGCCTTGGGGTGTAGAGATGTCATTCTGCTAATAAAGTTTTGCAGGTCTGCCCACCTATCCTTATTTTGTTGTTTATGCTGGAGTGGAAGAAGATACACATTAATTAACAACAGGGTAAAATATCGAAACTTGATAACCAGAGACATTGCCATATTGGGTAATGCGGCTGAGCTAATTTTGGTGGCTCGAAGCTTAGTCGAAACTAATACCCCAAGGCCTCCTTTGGCTCTACCTCCCCTGGAACTTGGTTCGGCTTTCAATGTATAACTTGTAAAACCATCTAGCTCGAGTTCTTTTGTCTTCCAAGTCTCTTGGAGGCATACTATATCATATCCCCTAATGAAGTGTTGAAAAGAGGGGTCCAGGAGCTTGCCTTGCCATCCCGCGATGTTCCAAGAAATAAGTATCAACTGAGAGTTTTGTTGAGGAATTGATGGCCAGTCAGTAATAGGCATTTTCAAGAGGGGAATTGGTGGAACTCTCAGTCTCTGGAAGTCCTCCCTGATTTGCCCTTGTCCAGCCTGCTATGTTCCAAAATAGATGTTTTGATGGATGGGGAGAAATGGACAATCTGGGTAGTCATTCTATTATTTTATGTTTTTCTAGTATACCCTCTTGGTCCAGAAAGATGCTGCCATTGTTTATTGTGGAGGGACAGATGTTTTGAGCCATAGAGGGCGTTTTATGAGTAGGAGGTGAACCAAATTCATGAGGTTGTAAGACCTGTAGGCCTAGCCAGTCCTCATTTATTTTTTGGATAACTGGCCTAGCTGCCTTTTCTGCATCATTATTTGCTTCAATAGTTTTAAAAGTCCCGACCAGCTTTGGTCTTGAAATAATGCAGGTTGGTGAGAGCGTATTAGATACTGTTGAGGGTGCAGTTAAACTCTCACGGGGTACTTCTAAATTGCTATTGAATATAAACTCAGGCATAGGTACATGGATTATCTCAGTCACTTCCAGTTATGAGAGGCTAGGAGAGCTAGCTTTGGTCATAGCTTCGTCAGTAGGTATTATTTTGTCCCCACTGGTTAGGTCTAAGCATTCTTGTAAGATTAAATCCTGTCGTGGTTAAATGACATACTTGCAAATGTACGGTATTTAATAGTTCGTTGAACTTGGTTAAAATCATTTGAATGTACAGCACCTGGTGGAACATCCAAAGTGGGTTGTTTGGTAGTTGATTCTCTTGAAAGTGTATTGGGCTGGCAATTCTTAGAAGGTGAATGGTTGTAAACTGAACTATATCCTTTATTTAAAAGGGGGCAGATCTTTTCCTTTTTCTGCTTCTCTACTGTTCCTTGGCTGTTTCTACCCTGCAAAGATCCATCCATCGTTGCCATGTCATTATCAGAACCTTGGAGGTGAATGAGGGTATCTTTCAAGACCGATATTCTATTAATTATTATATCCTGAGTCTGTTAAGATAGTGCCGTAAAGGATTTTAGCGATTCCTTCTCTTCTGGTACTTGAAAGATATGTGTCTTTTGATGGATATGCTGATTGTTGTTTCCCACGTTGATGCATGCCATGTTCGGGGAGCTGACCATCTTCAAAATTAATATGATTGCAGAGACCAGTACATTTTGATTGAATTTTTGAATCTTTATGTAATAGGCATGTCTGTGTGATATTCTCAAAGAATCTCGTCACAACCAAACCTGCCCTCAGGAGTTCATTCTTATGACCATATACAGCCCCCGTGATCTGCCAGTTCCTAAATGTCACCACTGCACGTGTGTTGAAATAGTCTGGAGACAAATATTCTATGTGCATTATATCTTTTATGGTGATCTCTGGAACGACTGGGTGTAACAGCTGCAAAAGATGGATTTTATTTTTAAGCTGAGAGAGTCTACCTTTGGGCTTTGAAAAAGTTTAAAAAGCCAGCTTATCCCGATTTAGAATCATTTCCCATTGTGGTGGTGCTGCTAGTTTGCTTCCCTCTTAGTTAGAATTGGACCTCTCAGCTATTAAACCTGGTTCCTCACGAGGGACTTGCTGCCGTGAGTCTTGCGCAACATCTTCCTTAATTATTGATTTACTTGGCGCGTTTGTAGACACAACTGGGCCCGAATTATTGGATGATACAGGACAAACCTGATCAGGCTTAAGTATGTCATGCTTAGGGTCTCCCCATGGAGATGATTTGAGTGAGTTTTGTGTAGAGTTGTCCAGGAGTCTAAAAAGTCTTTGGAAGTTCATTTTCTTAGAATTCCCCAGATGCTGGGTCTGTTCTTTCCTTTTTCCATTTTTATAAATATTTTTACTCTTCTTGCCAGTTCGCTGTTGGTGCTTCTTAAAACTCTTTCCCTTACTACAGTTGATCTTTTTGTGACTCACTTTATCATGATTCTCATGTTCCACAGTTTCATTCTTATTTGTGCAGTGTAGTCCTCCATCCCTCAAGCATATCTCAGCCATTGTGCTTAGCAATCCATGGCACCCTGACAGGAATTGTTTTATTGCCTCCAATTCCTTGGATATTAAACTAATACTTTTCATAAACAATTTTTCTCTTGGGGCTTCCAATCCCTCTGCAGCAGCCTCTGCACCCTTATCTGAGATGGGGCTGAAGGCAGCCTTTGTTCTCTCATTAATTTCATCTCCCACCGCCCTAGAGTTAGACCGTGCATTTTTGGGTTTCTGTGTGGGATTGTATCAGATTTGATTTTCTTCTCTGTTTTTTTGTGTTGTTCCAACGCAAACCAAAGAAATGAACACGTGAATACCAAAACATTTGCAACTGCAACAATTTTCTGAGAGAAGGGTTGCATTTTCTGACAGAATTGCAAGGGTGCCAATATTTTTGGCCATGACTGTACTTTTTCTACACCTTACATACACCACTATGTCCTTACTTAATCTAATGAATCCCTAATATAGCAACCTTTCCTCAATTTTGCTAAAGACCATTTTCTGTGGGAGAACAGAATATATATGCAAGTTCTTCCTCACTGTATTTCATCTTCAGCAAAGTTTTTTCATTATTTAAATAACAACTAACGTATCTATTTGAACAAGAATAAATGTGTGAAAAGAAAACTGCATTCATAAAAGCAATGCAATCCCTCTTTAAATTTAGTTTCATTCATTTTTTACTACTATCTGTTCCCAGCCTTTCAGGTCTGTTGCTCGATGCTGCTATGAACATTAGACTGAAATGGCATGTTCTAAGTGCACAAAACCAGCACAGCACAGAGCAGTATTTTGAACAAACGTTCAGTTCCCAGACGACATGTAATAAGTGCACAGTGGAGAGATGCTTGACATTAGAATCGTTTATTTGAATGTGGATCCACACTTTATACAGAATATTTACAATGCATGAAAAATGGAAAAACGCACAAAATACAATTGAGGTATAAGCTAAGAGCACAGTATGTTATGTTTCAATAAATAGAATTCAAAATTTGTAAACTAAGCAACCGGATAAATGCATCTCGTTTTTACTAAAACCATACAAAATATTTGTTTTTGTATCACATGAGGTAGAGGACAGTTTTGCGTGTCATGTAATGCAACCACAGCAAGTCCAACTGTAGAACTGTACATCATTGGCAAAACACTGAAAACTGTTGGTTTTCACCAAACTTCTTGTCAAGACATATATTTGCTGTTGTTTACTTCATTTGTTGCTTTTATTATTGTAGAGCCTTTCTTCAATTTGTAATTTACATTTTATAAATTATTTTGTTAAAATTGTAGCCACAATCCAGAAATGTATATTAAATTTGGCCAAGGACTTGTGCATTGTCAGGGCTGTAGTCAGGGTTCTCTTTGAAGTGAAATGATAGGATAAGTGTCCCAGTTGTCTTTGAAAAGTGGGAGGTGCCCCTATTTCATACTTCTCAATTAGCCAAAGTGATCGATGTCTGGGTCCGCAGTTCATCTTCTAGCAACTCCAGCACAGTCATACTAAGACTGTATTAGGCAAATTTTGTTAAAGTTACTAAGAAGGAATAAAACAGAACAGAACTAGAAATGTTAAGACAGATCAACCATAAGACTTACCTACAAGCAAGAAGCAAGAGAGAAAAGATGGTTAGGGCCAGTCTAGATTTTTAGGCTATCTTTAGGAGTGTGTTTTCCAATGACATGGATGGAGAGTAAGGTTGGTTCGGACTTTCAAAGTCAACTGAGATCCTTTTCTTCATACCATTATACTTTAAACAGAATGCTGATAGCACCCTAATAATATGACAGTATGAGCATGTCTATATATATACACATATATACATGTATATATTCATCAAGCCACATGCCATATAGCAAACATATTTAAAACTTCAAAAATTATTTGCTACATGGCACAGGAAAAATGCTGTTCAACAAGCAAGCTGAAGACTCCCAGCGCACAATCGCCACATGCTCTTATAGACTGTGGAAATATTAAGATGTCAGCAACAATTCACACTTCCAAAGAATATTGTAAGTCCTTTCTTTGTCAGTAACTGATCTGTTTATTCTGGAAGGCAACATAGCTGCATTGGAACACTTAGATCAACAATTCATCTCAATTCACTAGAATGGATTAAATATATTACAACTGTGCTTCCCTTTTCTTAAAAGTGAGGTATTTGAAAGACTATAATGGATTGCTATACATTGGTGAATATTCGTATTGGAAAGGGAGACTTGTTTCAGTGCTTGAAGACTTCAGAGCACTGTAAAATCCGAACTATCCTCTAAATTGTTGATGGGTGATAGAATACATATGTGCGATCTCTAAAATGTTTGACTTCCGCTGTTACAGTTGAGGGCATTTGCGATAGAAAAATATTAACCAAAAGATTTCCAGTAATGAAATTATTTACCACTTTACATTACTACAGATATAATGAATGAACACATTGTAGAAAGAGAGGTTACCTACCTGTAACCATAGTTCTTCTAGTGGTCCTCTGTGAATCCACACAATTGGGTTGTTCTGTGCCTGCGCTGAACCTCTCGGAAGTTTCTAGAGCTTAAAGACACATGATTAGTGGGACGTTCCCCCGTAGAGCGCATGCTCCGCCCATCACTGATCCCCTCAGTTCCTGTAAAAATCCGCCACTGTCAAAGAGCTATTTCAAAGTACAACGTGATGGACAGAGGGGAGGATGGGTGGGATGTGTGGATTCACAGAGGACCACTAGAAGAACTATGGTTACAGGTAGGTAACCTCTCTTTCTTCTTCGTGGGCTCTGTGAATTCACACAATTGGGTGATTAGCAAGCTCACTTACCGGATGGTGGGACGTCACGGTAGAAAGGATGCCAGAACAGCTCTGCCAAAACCAGCATCATTCCATGCCCTGACATCGAGATGGTAATGTCTGACAAAGGTTGATGGAGTAGAGCATGTCGCTGCACGGCAGATGTGAGGGAGTTCAATCCCACGCTGGAAGGCAGTAGATGTTGACAGCGCTCTGGTAGAATGGGCCTTTAAATGTTCAGGAGGTGTTTTGCCCGTTAACTCATATGCCAATGAGATAGTTTGGACAATCCATCTAGAAATAGATTGACGCGAAGCTGGAGCTCCTTTATGAAGGCCGTGAAAACATAGAAAAAGTCTCTGTGATTTTCTGAATAATTTGGTCCTGTCAATGTAAAAAGCCAGAGAGCGTCTTACGTCAAGTGTATGGAGCATGCGCTCGAGAGGTGTTGACGGAGATGGAAATAGGGTAGGTAGAATTATCGGTTGATTGAGGTGAAATTCAGATACAACTTTAAGTAAGAAGGACACATCAAAATAAAGAGTGACCTTATCCGGATGGAACTGAAGGAAGGGTGGATCGGATCGGAGGGCTGCAAGTTCGCTAGCTCACTTAGCAGATGTTATTGCCACGAGGAAAGATGTTTTCAAGGAAAGTAGTTTAAGATCACAGGTAGCCATCGGTTCAAAGGGTGGTTGAGTAAGTGTATTGAGGACACGTTGTAAAGACCACTAAGGGATAGGAAGTTGACGTGGGGGGAGAATATTGTTGAGTCCCTTGAGAAATTTTTTCAAAGTTGGATGAGAAAAAAGTCTGGCCAATTCAGAATTAGGAGGTTGATGAGCTACAATAGCAGAGATATAAACTTTCAAGATGGAATGAGATAGTCCAAAATTGAAGAGATGAAGGACAAAGGTAAGTAAAGTCTTCAAAGAGACTGGTGTTGCAGGTAAGTTCTGAGAATCAGTAAAGGAAAGAAATGCTTTCCATTTGTTTTGGTATAGAAGCCGCGTAGAGGGCTTTCAAGCTCGATCAAGTACATCCTTTATGGCAGGAATATCCTCCATGCTGTCAGGTTCAGAGAGGGTATGTCTGGATGGTAAATCATCCCGTCGTTTTGAGTAAGAAGGTTGGGGATCGGCGGGAGTCGGAATGAGTCAGTTGACATCGACCTCAGGTGGGTGAACCATGGTTGTCTTGGCCACCATGGGGCAAGAAGGATTGCATTCGACTGGAACTGTCAAAGTCGAATGATGGTTCTTTGTATGAGCGGTATCGGAGGGAATAGATAGAGGAGGTCCTTGTCCCATTCTATCATGAAGGCGTCTCTGATCGAGTTCTTGTCGATACCGGCTCGAGAGCAGTAATGTTGGCACTTGGCATTTGCTCGAGAAGCAAAGATGTCGATGAAAGGGGTGCCCCAACGGTCGCAGAGGAGATCGAAGATTGTGTCGTTTAGGGACCATTCGTGTGTCCGCGAGGTGAGGCGACTGAGATAGTCTGCGAGGTAGTTTTCATCTGTGGCTATATGGACTGCTACTGGAAAGATGTGATATAGGTAACACCATTCCCGGAGCATCTCTAGATGATTCCTCCAGGGTGGGAGATGGAAGAGTCGGCTGTGGTGGGTCGAGCTGAGTGGACTTTGAAGTTTTTTTCAATTTCTTAGAGGTTGTCTTGTCTTTTTTATTCTTAGAAGTGTCTAGAGACCAAGTCGAGGCCTTCGACGTCGACATGGATTTCTATTTTGAAGCGGACTTCGATTTCTCCTTATGATGGGGAGAAGGAGTCGCTGGGCTGGAAGCAGGCGTGGGTGGATTTTGCCGATCTGGTCGAGGGTCTGGAGATCGTGCAGACTCATTAGCGACCGGAGGTGGATTCAGAGATTTTTCCCAGAGGTAAGACCTCAATCTTTGTAAATGCAGTTTTAGCGCTGGTTTAGTTAGCCTTTTGGGACGTGGTGGCGCTGTGGGTTAAACCGCAGAAGCCTCTGTGCTGCAAGGTCAGAAGACCAAGCAGTCGTAAGATTGAATCCATGTGACGGAGTGAGCTCCCGTCGCCTGTCCCAGCTCCTGCCAACTTAGCAGTTCGAAAGCATGTAAATGCGAGTAGATAAATAGGTACCACCACGGTGGGAAGGTAACAGCGTTCCGTGTCTAGTCGCGCTGGCCATGTGACCACGGAAACTGTCTACGGACAAACGCTGGCTCTATGGCTTGGAAACGGGGATGAGCACCACCCCCTAGAGTCGGACACGACTGGACTAAATGTCAAGGGGAACCTTTACCTTTACCTTAGTTAGCCTTTTACACTCGGAGCAGTAGTGTGTAGGATGTTGTTCCCCAAGACAGAAAAGGCAACGGTCGTGGCCGTCGGTGAGCGGGATTTTATTTGCGCATAGAATGCACCGCTTGAAAGGCCCAAGGGGCCCATAAAAGAACGGGGAAAACAGGAGGGAGAAAACGGTCGGGGGGGGGGCGATCGGCAAAACATGGGCAGAGAAAAAACTGGAATAAACTCACAGGGGAAACGTCCAATAAAGAAAGATGATTGAAAGGAATTTGAAGTAAAAAAACGATGATTCGATGGGAAGTATTAATTCAATAGATCGCTCTATTCTCCAAAACAGGTCTAGCCAACACGGCGGAAAAAAGGAACTGAGGGGATCAGTGATGGGCGGAGCATGTGCTCCACAGGGGAATGTCCCACTAATCATGTGTCTTTAAACTCTAGAAACTTCCAAGAGGTTCAGCGCAGGCGCAGAACAACCCAATTGTGTGCATTCACAGAGCCCACGAAGAAGAAAGTAAAATTAAGAGACCAAGCTGCCTATGCAGGTATTTTACAGCTGCAGCATAAATTGAAATAACTGAAGTATAGGATTACAATTGTTTAAAACTATTTGGCTGCATTGTATTATCAAAGTTTTCTTTGAGAAAATTAATGATATTTTCTTTTGGGGGGGAAATAAAAATAAAAACTTTGGGAAGCTGACTTGGCATTTTGAGGCCAGCTACAGTCCTATGGAAACAGCTGTAAAGTGACACAGTTCTTACAACTAAACATTATTCATTTTCAAAGTGAAGCTAAGGGAAATGTGGAAGCATAGTCAATAGTGTTCCAAGAAGGTGGGACTAAACAGCATGGAAGAGAGGTTGTTTTGTAGTAATACTCCCCACAGCAGAACCTACTGCATTATGGACTATGTACAAATCATTTTACAACTACCAATATATTAAATATATAATAAAATTAATCCAAGAATGTAACCTATAAGCCGTAGCTACCATATTTATATCAAATATTCATGCTGGGTGATGCAATTCCTACCAAAAAGAAAAGTACAACTTGCCTGAAACACATTTTGAAATTTTGCTAAAGCTTTTAATGTTAAAAGATTTATCTCCTTACGGCGGGTCACAATGCTAATAGTTCACTTCTCAATTTTTTTGTGAAGTCTATTGTACTCTGTATAAAACAGGCTGAATTCAGGCCCTACCCTGGCATAAGTAGTTATTTTAAAGGGTAGTTTCAGCATACCCAGTCACTATCATTTTGGGATCACAACACCTTCTAGTTGTTTTCTTTTACCAAAAAGAAGTTAAAAAATTAATGAGGAGTCTTAGAACATCTTAAAAGACTAACAACTTTATTATGGCACAAAATGTTGTGGATTACAATCCATTTCATCAAGTATATCTGATAAGCTGGCATCCATTACATGAAAGCATATGCCATAATAAATGTGTTATATCAAACTCACCTAATTTCTCTGAAAGTGAGAACATTTAATTTCACTAGAGGACTATATTTGTAAAATGTCTAGCACGTTTTCTAAAAAAAAAAGATTAGAAAACATTACTAATTTTACAAATAAGTAACTTTTCAACATATTGCATATATGGGTGTGATGTATCTTCTGAATAGTATTTCTATTCAGCCTATGCTCGTCTTTTTTTTTGTCTGAGCACATTTCTAGTTGTTCATGCTTTCAGCACATTGTATCAGTCTGAATCACAGTAGAGTAGTGGCCTCATCGAAGGGAGGATACGTTGGTGAGGGACCTACCTTCTTGAATTTCACCCCTCGCAAAACCTCAGTAATCCATGTTGATGTCAAGAAACAATTTTCATTTTTCAAATCATGTTCTTAGCAGACTCTCTCTTAGGCACTTCTTGACCAGTTTCAAAAGACCCTTCCTCAGTGGAGGACAATTTAGAGAATAATTTTGCTATCTAAAATATCAGATCATAAGTGATATTTTTCTTTTTAATAAGTCTTCTCTACTAACTGATACACCATATGAGCATGCTAAGGCTAAAAGAGCAAATTCAAATGGACAGGATCATTTGTTATAGATCTCTGTAAATAGGGATTCAAAGTCTTGTATACCATTCAAGCTATTTAGGTAGTGGAGTTAATCACCAATAAAGTACACTATGTCAAGATATCAACATAAGAAACTACCTGATGTGAAACATAGAATATTTACAATTTACTAGAAAACTATTTCTTGGTGACTATAGACATCTATAGCACAGTTTTACATATTAATTACATTTTAATGAAATTCTTGTATAAAGGAAGCTGAAATGAATTGTTTTATAAAAAAGCTACAATACTTAATTAAAAGTGGTGTGGATTTTAGTTTTACAAATGTTCAGAGATAATAAAAAATCTGGAAGTGGCACCTTCTGACACACCAACTCATTATTACTACAAGTAATTTCCCCCAAATTTAATCAAAGGTGCCACCACTGGTTCAGTCTGAATATGTGCAGTAAATCTAGGGACACTTGAGACAAATTCTGATATCTACTATATTATGCATAAACAAAAACATGACACAGTGGTTACTGGTTCTGGCTAAATTCTAAAATATGAAACCATTCCTCCATAACCAACAGAGGAAAATTGGAGAAGAATCAAACCATTGTACTGCAATGACACTGAAAAATGATTCTCTGTTCAAACACTTTCAAACACTGCGAGAGCTCAACAACTTCTGGATTTTGCCTGGACTTGTGCACAGGCAAGTAGATACTTGCTGACAGTTGACATATCTACCAAATGTTTACTACTTTTCACACATTCTTAAGTTTATTTCAAACACTGCATTTATTCTTCATGAAAGCTCAGACCCACTTCCAAAATCACAGGAGCATTTTCTCAGCTGCTGCAACCAATAATTGCTGCTGGCAAAAAAAGCAGCATCTTTATTGCTTCCCATCTCAGTGCCCCCTGGATAACTACAATGATTTGTATGAGAAATAAAATGTGATCTTTTAATTGACTTCCAGCTTCTAGGCAAAGAATTAGACTTCCTACTACCAGGATAAAAAATTCAAACTCAGAATCAAATGGTATTTTCTGTCTAACATCCAGTTAAAAACCAGTACTAACAATGCAGTACCACTAGAGGTGTTTTAAAACTCACAGATTTCAATAGCTTTGACCATGTCAAGCCCAGCTGCATTTTGCTACAAAATAAGAGTTTGTAGTTCTTAGGGCGAGGTGTGTGCATGTGATCAACACAAACAATCGACATTCAATGTTTTTTTGATAGTTTCAGTGTTTTAATTATATGCCTAAGCAACTCATCAATAATACTCTCCCTGTTTCTGTTTACATGATTCCAGATACCAGCATAAAAGCAAGAGGTGAGCAAAGAACTCACTTCTACTTCCAATTCATCTTATCAGAGATTTCAGAGTGATAGTGTGAAACTGTCTGGTATAATGTTTTAAATAGGAAAACCAATTTAAAATGTAAGCAAACATTTCCAGAACATGTATTTTTTTCATACCCACTTCTCTGTCAAATGAAATCTGCATATTGCCTGCCAACTTTAAAAAGGATGGTGAACAAAACTATATTGGCAAAAGGAAACATTTGTAACTAGAATATGTTTTAATGCTCATACTTAAGGATACTGAAAATATTAACTCCCAAATATGTGGGCAATATTTTTCTCACTGACTTGTAAATGTTCCTTCTGATAGCACTGAAGTTATTGAGTTTGTTTATCCATCTCCATACAAAAAATCTAATTACTGTTATTGAGAAAGGACATGAAATAGTTAATGGTTTCTGAACACTCTTGCTGCTGCAAGTGTGTTGGACAAGAGGAGACTGAGAAAGAGCTGTTCAGGTGCATTTGGTAAAACACAAAGAGTGTGAGGTCCTGCCAAAAGGCTACTCAGTTCTGGAATACTCCAAAGATCACTCTGCACAGGTGCAAGACCCATGTTGTGTGTGAGTCACAGAGACCATGGAAAACTAATTCTAACACCCTAGTATTGTCTAACATAATCTAGTGCACAAGCCAAAGCGCACTGGGAAGTAATCACATATCACTTCAGTAGGTTTTGGGCTCTATCCACAAACGTCAGGAGTTAAGTTGTAGAGTCCCATTAATTTCCATTTTTCTTCCCATGCTGTTTAACACACACATGAAACAGGTGGGAATGTCTCCCAGGGCTTTGTGGTAAAGTGCCATCAATGACACTCAGTTGTACTTTTTTAATATCAGATCTGGGTGTAATGGTTAGTGGTTCCATGAAGACTGGATAGAGGTGAATAAACAAACTCAATCCAGATAAAATGGTTGCTATCGCTGGAAAGCTGATCAGCCAGAAATCTGTCTTTGTAGTGGTCAGACTTCCCCACAAACATGAAGATTAAAAGCCTGAAAATATTTCTGGATCTAAATGTGAAGAACAATTTTAATGCAAAAATGCAGTTAACCAGCTGCATTCCTTTCCGGACAATAAGGACATTGGCACCATTTTGCATGTCCAAAGAAGGGCTGTCCTTGAAGAAAACTTATACATCTAAAAAGTAGAGACTCGGGTGGTTTAATTGTTTGAGATCACAAATATGTGACAAACTACAATACCGTGGTTCTGAAAAGAATCCACTAGCTTCCACTAACCAAAGTAATATTGCCCACTTTGTCATCAAAACCCTAAGTGTCCTGAAACCAGGGTAAATGGAGGAACGTCTCCTGTGTAAATCATAATATGACACCAAAATCAAGCATCACGTGCTCTGCGTTAGAAGAACATAAGGCCAATATCTACAGAAATAGCTGGTAGCTCCTGACTGTGGAATTCCCTACCAGAGAGACTCAGCAGATTCTATATTCTTAGTCCTTTTGTCAGAGCAGTTAATTATTTTTTATTTTTCTAAGTCCTTCCATTGTTTTAGTACTTGTCTATTTTATAAATTTTATTGTTTGATTTTTCTATTAGAGAGATGTAAGACACTCTGGGGACTGGACAACAGAAGAGAATCATATATAACTGGCAGTAACTAATGTATTTTAAAAACAGATTTGGTTCTTTGAAATGTGCAAACACAACAGTGAAAATTATTAAGTGCTCCATGTCCACATATAAAGCAAGCTTCCACAACAAGGCAATCAGAGAAGAGTATAAATGCTTACACAATGAGTATGCAGAGGAGCATTACCATCTGTTATTTGTGGATATGCACTTTTCTATCCACATTGCAAAGTTTAAACTCCCATACCATGCAACATGTCTAGAGCCAGCAGGGCAAAGTTAGGTATTTTGTGTGAAATACATGGGCCAAATTGCTATTTATATCTAGTGATCCTAACAGGGGACCTGCCTTTGGGAAGCAATACTTTTTCTCCTTTCCTCACCTCCAGTTGCTGACATATATTTAATATGGTAAATGCTCAGTGATTAAACCACCGTCTATCTGTACTAAAATAATAAATTAAAAGTAACCTTTTTTCTATCTGTATAATTATAACTGCTTTCTTCTTCCCTGATGAACAGCACTAGAGAACCAAAATTCTACAGTTTTCTCTAAAAGAACACTTTATAACTTAGCATTTTTAGAAAAACCTTTTGATCCCTTTATCGCTCGATATATGTCACCTGTTTTACTTCTGATCAGTAAAAACTCTGGAACTGAACTGCTCGTTAAGAAGTACAAGAATATTACCATACTAACATTTTTTATGCCCCAATACAAACCTTAGCATTTTCAAAACAAGTTAAGTATTAAACTGACAAGTACAGATACTACACTTGATCTTAGCCAAAAGGCCAAGAAATAAGTATTTAATAACAGTGCTTAAAAAAATAAGCATCACTTCCACAATGTCAGACTCCATTTGTTCCCCATTAACTATTTAATACTTCAAAATGCCAAGATTACTCACTTCCATGCACTCAAAGAAAATCCCTGCATGAAAACCTTATTGCTATTGAAGAAGCTCACCTGCCTGATGATGGTTAAAATAGTCACTACAAAATAAGCCTGACATTTTAAAACTTCTATTAGTGTTTGAGAATGCTCAAAAAGAACTATGTTAAATATGAAATTTCTGTCTCCTAGTTATACAAAGGAATTAAGAATGCGTAAACACTTTTGAAACATAAAGTGTCTCAGATTGCTTCCTCAACTCCTTTTCTTATCAGCAATCAACAGGCTACCAAAAGAATTGGCACTTGGTATTTAAAAATTAGTAACTGGCATTTAAAAGTTGTCAGTTAACAGTGTGAAAATCTGCATTTAGGAAAAAGGTTTCCTTGCCTAATAATGTCCAATTAGGAGTTCACTCTTTGATGCAACATTAACTATCAAATTAAATATCACAGTAAAGCAATGCCAGGGAGTAAATTCTCTGCAATATTTTTTTTTCTGTATTAAATTCTTGGAACTACAGCACTATTTTATGTAAATGAATGCATGCAAATGAAAGAAAGTATGTGGATGCTGCATATTTTGAATAAAGTTGCATTCAGTAAAAGGTAGAGAGCCCTCGAGACAGCTTGTAAAAAGAATATACATTGAGCACTATAAAAACAGAAGGTTGCAACATTGCTTTTAACTGTAAAAAAAGCAGCACAAATACAGATTTTGTCAGTCTGGAAGTTGTACAATTGTATATCATTACAGATTTATATGCACACATTGGGCACAGTCCTCTGAGAACTCATCTTGTGCAAACATCATTGATATCATCGGGAAATGGAAAACTCTGCTTCACTGATGCTACTTGCATAAGAGAAGTTCCCCAAGATGTCCCCAATACCTTTGCTTCTCCATGGCTTTGCTTCTCCTTGACAGGTAATGTGTTAGCCCTGCTGAGAAAATGCAGATACATTCCTTTTGGCACTTTATTTCCCTTTGCCGTTTTTTGAAGACTTCTGAATCTGAAGCTTTAGTTCCTTGATCATCATCTCCAACTTTTGTCTTGCTTCTCTTTCCTGTCTCAATTCATCTTGAAGTTCTTGCCTATCAGCCTCTGCATGATCCAGCCTCTGTCTCAGCTCTGCCAACTGCAAATTTTTAATGGAACATTAAAACATTTGAATCTATCCACCCAACCATACAACTCCAGAAGTAAGCCATTTCGTTCTGTAACAATATTACGTGAGGAATGCACAATAATCACTGTGTTCTAATATATTACTCTCACTACTTTCAATTTGTATGAGAGAGGGATATCACCATGGCTACATAGACTGGAAGAACTATGTGCAAATATGTATGGAAAAGTTATTAAATATTTAGAACATAAATTCTGGATGCTTTTCCTTTTGGTGCTTCTATTGATAAACCAATATCTAGGGGTGGGGAGGAACCCTTTCCCTTTTTGTGTGCTGAACAAAGGTTTCTGCATCTATGATTCTCAGACTGAATGTGCTGAGACACCACGATCTAAGAGGTCATTAAGGTCACACTTCAGCTACTGTAGCTTTGGCAAAAATGAACAGCAAATATATTAAGGCTAACTCCAAAGGATGATGGAACAAATATAAAGAAACAGATGTGTCTATAGTCCCGATCCCAGCTGCAATGACTCAACAGCAATTTTTTTTACTGTTAAAGGCTTCTCACCTGTCCCAAGGCTCTGAAAGACTTCCCCAACACAAAAGAGAGCTCTAGCCTGCCTCAGAACCAGAAATGCATTTAAATTAAAGATTACAGGTGCTAGATTATTATGTCATCTGTCTTGCATAGCATAGCTTTAAGTAAAAGGATTTTATCTACTATTAAACTGTGTTTTAAAATTCTCCTCCCCACCCTTCTGAAATCTTCTTCCATTATGCCAGAAATGATAAAATGGTTCATCTTAGCAGTTGCCAGCCAGATATCGTGACAAGAGGCCTCGTTCCAATTTCCTATGTCAGACATCAATCTCACTTTCCACTTTTAATCAAAACAAATGCTTCTGAGATAACTTATAAAAACAGGAAGTCTGCTGTAATTTTCCTTGAGTATGACACTCACAATACATAATGGTGTAGCCATAATAACACGGCTGAAATCGTGCTGCTTAGCATAGTAACTCTCATTAAGAGCAGGCCCACTGAATCAGTGAAGATTTCTCCATTAGTTTCATTGATTTAAATGGGCTTACTGTAGTTATCACCTGCTCTACTAAAGTAAGCTGCAACTAAAATAAGCCCATTTGACTCAATGGAGTTTACGAAACAGCTGAGTCACCAGATTCAATGGGCTTATGCTAGTGTGACTTACTATGCTAAGCAACAGGATTTCAATCAGTGAATAAATAAAAGATCTACTAATCATATCAAAACTATGATTCTTTTGATCTGACAACTTGAATTGCAGTAAATCTTCAAGGTGATTCATCAGTATCCAAGACTGACAAATACACTTAGCTGGACAACAATATTTCTGATCAATTTATTAGAAACATAACAGAGGTATTTTGCATAAGCAGATTAGCAGTTTGGTTTGAAAGCACTTAATTCCAATTCTGTATGCCATTTTTTCAGGACTATCAGTCCCAGTTCAGTTCCATAAGAGAGGAGTGTAAAGGATTAATGAAGTAAGGATTGTAAAGTTTCTTCAAGAATGAATGAGCTATATGAGGAAGTAATAAATGAAAAGATAATTAGATTAATGGAAGAGGAGGAAATGCATTTAGTTGGAAGTTCCAAAAATTAAGATTTCTGTTTCTGAATCAACAATCCAGATTTACCCAAGAGTCAACCCCCAAGGGGCACATGGAAATCTGAGTAAAGATTCATGGATTGGGTTGGGAAAACATTTAGAGCAGACTTCCTGAGGTGGAGGGATGGGGAAGTCTAATTGTAGAAATGTGCTTACTTTCATGACTTTGGGATGTAGTCAGCTTTTTACAAGTTGGCTACCATTTGTACAGAATTCTTGTCATATATGATTCAGACTTTGAGAATTTATGGCTGGAATCCTACCAGTCACCAGGCATGTGACCAAGTTGTGCTCTAGCATCTTGGCAATTAGCCATATGTTATGAAAATAACATATTTCATAACACAAGTTATGAAAATCTTATGTGAACCACTAATAAGATTCTGTCCTATGTCTTCAAATATATGTTTTCTAGTTTGGTTTAGCTACAGTTTACAAATGTTGCCCTATATTTTAGCCACAATTCATAGGAAATTAATCAGGAAAGACATTCCGTTACTCAGTGTTCTGCTCACCTGGGCTGCATACTCTGCTTCTTTGTCCTTTTCCAAGTTAGAATCGCAGGTACATTTTTGCTTTATTACCTGCTCTAACTTTTTCTCCAGGTCTCTCTGCTCAATGTAAAACTCTTTCATTCTTTGAGCATGTTCAGTTTGCAAAGATTCAAGTTCTTTTTGTAAATTCTGTTGCTCTTCTGTCAACTCCTTCATGGCCTTTGAACTACTTAACATTTCTACTTCCTGTAAACAAAATGACAATAATGCACATTGTGCCCAAATTCACAGAAGTGCCAACAAGCTATTTTTACTCGGTAAACTTTATTATTACTATGATTTTTGTTATATAAATATACCCCCATGTTCCAAAAGTATATGTACCACAAATTCCATACACATAGATAAATCGAAGGTTGCCTTATTTTAGAAAAATGTGAGAGATATCAGGCTTTTCCAGTCCCAATAATTGTGTTCAGTTTTTGTATGTCAAAATCTTTGTAAGACATATGCGCACAACTATATATATTTTTGGTTCAGTGGACCATTTCAGAAACACAGAAAAAATACTACTTCAGCTAACTTTGTATTCTTGTTACATTAATATAAACTGCACATCACTTCATGAACTTGGCAGGTATCAAATTATTACTGGATTTCAGCCAGTTTGCAAGTCACAATTAAAGTAGGCCCATTAAATCAATGGAATTTATATACTGACTCACCAAATCCCCATTAATTCAATGGGCCTACTCTGGTTGTGATTTAGATTTCAGCCACTATGTTCCATTATTATTTGCCAATACAATAATTAGGTCTTCAAAGCCCCTGGCATATGTGTTTTGAAATCTGGAACACTGAGGTGGGATCCCTTTATTTATCCCGAAGGGTCCCACTTTCTAATCCTTTGGAAACTTTGTTATTTTTAAACTTACTTCTGTAACATTAATTCATTTATTTTTGAAGTATTATGATTCTATTCTCTAATAAAAAATACTTCAGAGTATCTTGCAGATTAATTTTAAAACTTTGAATTCAACTTTACCTTCTGAAAGTCATATAAAGACACAAAGGGTAAAGAGAATAGAAGACGACAAAAACATACAATGGTTCTTAAAATTACAATTCCTGTAACTACCAACTAGGAAATAGTTAATGCAACCTGATGAAATGCCTGCTGCCCATTAACAGATCAGGAGAATGATGAACACATTAAATACAGTGGTACCTCGACTTACGAACGTCTCCACTTGCGAACGATTCGAGTTACGAACGGCTCCATTCACAAAAAGTTGCTTTGACTTGCGAATGGAGCCTCGACTTACGAACCAAAAAAGAGAGAAAAAAAACCTTTCCTGCCCTTTTTTTGACCTAAGTTCATCTTAGGTCAAAAGAAGAAGAAAAATAAAAAAAATTCGCCCCCTAGTGGTAGATACGGATTAACCGGCTTTGCATTAGTTCCTATGGAAACTAATGCTTCGACTTAAGAACAGCGCCTCGACTTAAGAACGAAAAACAGCCGGTACGGATTAAATGGTTTTCAATGCATTCCTATGGAAAAGTTTGCCTTGACTTACGAACTTTTCAACGTACGAACGCCGTTCCAATACGGATTAAGTTCGTAAGTCGAGGTACCACTGTATTAGCAATGACAAGGTACACAAGAGTGCTTGAGCTATAAAGCTAGAGTAAGCAAGGGTTACTCTAGCTTTTTTCATTAGCTAATTCATTTGCCAAATGACAACCCAGTCCTTGTTATCATGATCATCAAATCCAAGGCATAAGAGTGAAATGAAAAATCTTACAGACTTTGCAAGTATAGCAATTTGCAGTATGACACATACATTTAGCCCTGAAGAGTTTTCAGATGCATGTATACATGTGAGTGCATACATATGCATGTATTATTTTCACAATAAATCCAAAAGTGATATACTAATATTATATGAGTGGGGTTTTTTTTTTCATTTTATTCTTTACCTATTCACACTCAATGCCAAACTGTGTTACAAGGAGCAAACCTTATGCTCTCAATGCTCTCCTTCCTGATATACAGAAATTACAATTTCCAATGCCAGCTCTCCAGTATTTATTCTTGCAGTGCCAAGCAATAATTTGGTACCACTGCTGACACACCATCTGAAAATACATTCTGGGAAGCAACTGCAAAGCAGCCAAAGATATATATCTGTGTAATAATGGGCAGATGCAATAAATGCAGAAAATCCTACTGGATTCCAGCTTACAAATATATGTATTCCTGGCTATTTTCTGGTGACTTTCTAATATGTTTTCAAAAATCTAGGAAAAGTATTAACATTTGAAGGAGTCCTAAAGGAACAGCCACTCTGACTTCTCCCAAGTCTTCCTCACAATCTTCTTTCACTCGGTTAACAAGAAATAACCATATTTTGCATGCCTTCTTGGGTGCCTAATATTATTTATACTGCCATATCTATCTTGCACTACAAAAAAGGTTCAAAGCTATTTTCTATTATGTACAATTGGGGAACTACAGCTTAATCTCAGGACTGTCGGTTTATAAGTATATTGCATATTGTTATCTGTGCATTTTAAAATACACATGACATTTCTGGGTAAGGTATCTAGAATTTTGGTGATGGGTCTCATGCCTGAACGAATGCTGAGATTGCTCTTCATGCTTCTCTGGATCACAGGATATGATATATTAATTTTTTATGCATATAGTTCTCTCATTCGAGGCATATTCTAAAATAATAATTTAGCTTTTGTTTTTCAGACTTGGCATTGATTACATTTACTATTATTTGAGTGAAGCTTCTCACAAATGACAGCACACAAACCTAGAAATAGCAAATCTCTAGAAAGAAAGCATCATCTTCAGTAGACAATCAAGCAGTCTAAGGTCCCTTTTGTTTATGATTTCATACTAAAAGTAAAAACAAATGCTGACAGAGAGCTTGTAGAAGGACACTAATTAAGCCCTTTATCTTTTGCAGAACAGTGAATTTCATCCTCATGTAGCATACTAATGCGGCACATTAACAAAAAAAAAAAAAATCAGCAAACACTTAAGTAATCACAGAGATCTCTCTCTTCTTCCTGAAATCACTTTTATTGCAGTTTTCCTGGATCATCTGTACAGTCTCACCTATACCCAACTGTTTACTCTTTACCTATTTATTCAACCCAGGAACACTTTCATTACTTTTCAGTACGCTTTCAAATATTCCACCACTTCTCTTATCAAGATTGCAAATCCATTCTTCTAATTTTGGACAAGGCTGCAAGCCAAGTTATTAGACAGAAGCAGAATACTATATGAAATGATGGCAGATTCTCCCACAGAGTAATAAACGCCATTACAATTTAAAATTAAAATGGAGGGTTTCACATTAACAGCTTGGCAACTGGAAGGTAATCAGCCTTGTAAAACAAGTCAGCAATATAAATTTACAATAGTTTACTCAAATACGCTTGTTAGTTGTTTTGTGGCCCAAAGTGGGGTGGGGCCAGGAGTTCTAAAGTTCTCTTTCTGATTTCCTATAGACAATTCCAAGTTGCTATCACACAGCCCAAGTTAGACAGCTGACAACATCCTAAGTACCTTCCTTCTAGGTTTTCAATCCTTTTTTACATCTTGTAAGGAATTCTGAAAAAAATCAGGTGTGAACTTCTGGACAGCAATTTGTACCCAAAACACAATTTCTCTCCATTTCTACTCTAGCACAGACATAGCAAACATCATTGCAATGTAAGAATGTACAATTAAGCAGTCATTGCATTTAGGAATCTAAGAATAAAATAATGCAGCACTAAACTATGAGTTTCTACACTAAAAATTACTTCAGTAGTATCTGAAGCTTGCCAGGCAAGCCAACAATTCAGGATAGTATCAGTTTATGATACACTACGAGAACATAGTGTAAAATGCAAAACCAAACACCTCTACTTTTTTTGCTCATCTCTGTATTATTTCTAGTAAGAATACACATCTACAGTACTTAGATTCAGAACCATTATGAAAAGTTGTGTAAAAAGCAGCTTTTGGAAGACAGAACAACACTGAATCAGGCTTATGCCATACCATTTGAAGATGCTGCTTCTTTTGCAAAATTGTATGGAGCTTTTCTTGCTGTTTTATGTATGTTTTCATGACTGCTTCCATCATTTTTCCTTTGTCATCATCACAAGCAATACCACCAACAGGAATGTAGGAAGAGGATTGTGTACCACTGCTGATTGCTTCCTCATCTTCCATAGTCACTTTGGAAGGGACCTGTTCAGTTTTCCTTCTGTTTGCAGACTTAATGGATACAGATTGCTCTACAAGAGTTTTTTAAAAATACGAAAATAGTATTGGTTGAAGTTATACACATAAAGCAACTAGAAGGATGCAAAATTAAGAAGTTTCACATTCCTACTCACCTATACTAGCACATACTTCTGTGTTAAATTTTAAATCAACATTTTTTTGTACATCAAGTGAGATATCAGGGTAGAAAACAGCTTTTTTGCGTTTGCCACTGCTATGTTGTTTCACCAACTGCCCAGGTAGAGATTTAATAACTTCTGAGATTTTCTCTACCGATTTGGTGCTTTCTTTACACTGTGGTACTGAAGAGGTAAGGGACACATTGGGTGCAACCATTTTGTCACACATATAAAAGTAGTAGCTGGGGGGAAAAAAACAAAATTGAAAGATTAACATAAATTTAAATAAAATCAACTGACAGTATATGAAACATGAACTAACATGTCTTAAGCTTCCAATCCTGTGAAATTGAATTAATTTGAGTTCAGTTACACAAGAATAGGTTTAAAAGGGGAAAATTGCCTCCCTAATCCTCAGACTGCCTTAAAGCACTTGTGCATATTCATTATTTAGTGTAATGTAAGAACCAGCAAATTAACTAGGGTAAGCAGAGAAAGCCTAGATACTATCAAGAGACTCGACTGTCTTACTGGCAAGGATTATTAAACAGACCAGTTGTATTTTCCAGGTGTTACTCTAAAGTCTATAATCTTACTGAAACTTTTACTCTTGAAGATGTATGTCACTGACTTTTTGAAAGCTGCTGGTTTTACCTTATCATTTTAAGGTTGTTTTTATTTTCCTGTTTCATAACGCAAATATCACTACAGTTATAAAGCCTGAGTGCTCAAATTGTACAAGAGATGGATCAAATTTTATAAATAATTTGCACTGCAGTAATTACAGGTTAGCTTTCCCATAATCTTAGTATCAACAGCAGCTTGTAATTACAATGAGTTAGTTTAAAGGCAAAGAAAAAAAAATGCAATTTAATTCACTGCAAAACCAGTTCCTCCCCTAATTAAGCATGGAAGAACTCCACTTATTCTTCCTATGGGGACTGTATATTTTGTCAGGTAGCAATGGCTCCAAAAGTGTTTTTCTGGCCCAGTACTTACATCTATAAACCATTCTCTGTGTATTTCAGGTGTATTCACTGGACCAAGAGAGTAACAATTTACTAACTGTGCCTTGAAACTGATAGGATGAAGAATGGGACAAAAATATTTTAAATACATGAATGACCAGCAAGATCTTGAAGAACTCTGTCAGCACAACTGGAAGGACATTGTCAGCAGTAGTAAACTGTTCCTAACTAGCGTTCCTTTTTTATTTCAGGATGTGAACAATTTTGCCTCCTTGTATACACCCCAAAAATGGGAGGGGGAAAAAAAGGAGTTCTTTATTTAGTAGCAATCTGCCATTGCTGGTAACATCAATCTTGCAATGCCAGCGGGACTCTGCAATAAGATATTTGCCAAAAAAATTCTTTTTTGAATGTGGATGAGATACATTTTGAAAGCTATTATATACAGTTGGGATGGTTGGGGCAGGAGAGTCTGTGTGCTTGGTAAATGTAAAGCAACCACTTCCACAGTAAGGCAATGTGCTCAGTTTGTGAAATTAGCTGAGGAACAGCACAAGTGATAATTCAACTGCTACATCAGCATTAAAGGGGCATGCCATCAGCAGAGCAAGCCTCACATGTTTTCACTGAGCTGTAAAACGTGTCAACTCTCTTCACAAGGTTGAAAGAACGCTGCATTTTCAGTTGTGACGCTGACAGACAACTACATTTTACCATGCAAATGCCAAATGATGTTGCTTTTTTCAATGCAGAAATATCTACAATCGGAATCAGCAACCAAATCCAGCCCTCCCCAAAAGGCTACTACTTGATTCCTTGACAGATGTTATCCCTCAGAGTCCTAAAAATCTGCTTCTCAGCCGTATAACTACTGTTGCTGTAATATTTATTTTAAGCTTTATATTGGTCTTTTGTATTTATGAAGGCAGCCCTGAGAGACAGAAAACTAAGGAATCTATGTCACAAGCAGGTGGGGAACCATAGACTCTCCTGTGGGAATAGTGCCCTTTCAGTAGTTCTTTTCAGATAGTTACATGGATATGCAATACATTTCTAAAATCAAAGATAATATGGTACCAAAACACAGAAAATCTGATTCTCTCTATATGCACAGTGTGAAATACAATTCAAAACTTCAGCTAATAGTAGAACAATAAAAATGAAGTTACAAGATCACTGATCACATTTCTGGACAGCCTTTATTACCTGGGATGCATGAATGAGTGTGTCTGATTAACAGAGTCTGTTTCTTGCTTTATAACTGGATACCACTGTTGGAGTTCTAGGTTATACGGAGAATCTTCCTGAGAAGGGAAAAACAGTGTTTATGTATTGTTATACAACATTCTAAACTGGAAAAGACATATTCTGAAGGAAGTATCTCAATATTTTCCTCCATTCTTACTAAATTCCATAGGGGAACAGAATAAATCACACGGCAACAAAACAGGAACAACAGCAGAAAAGCAGTATTACTTCAGTTTTGCCCATATTATAATTACAGATGAAACAACAGACAGCTTTCTTGAAGACTGCTCATCTTCCCACGTTTTCACTGAAGTAAATTATGATGCTACATATAGTTTGTCAACAGATCAACAGGATAATACAGCATCATCATACCACACTCAGGATCTTCTTTGCTTGGGTAGCATTTTATACAGTTATAATGTATATTTAATCTACCTAAAGCAAGTTATCAATTAATGCTTCTAGACTGTGATTCATTCAACCCCATGGGCAGACTCTGGATACTTTATCCAAATATAGAAGTAAATATGGTGTATGTATAATTCGGTAGATGCACACATGCATTTTACTGTTTGGAAGGAAAGAATGAAGGGCAATAATTCAGTCTACAGATTATGAGGCAGTACCCTGTTTCCCTGAAAATAAGACCTAACCTGAAAATAAGCCCTAGTATGATTTTTCAGGATGCTCGTAATATAAGCCCTACCCCCAAAAATAAGCCCTAGTTAAGTGAAACCCCACCCTCCACCATTGTGCAGCATTGTGCAGCAACCAGAAGATGACATGACTGTAAAATAAAACATCCCCTGAAAATAAGCCCTAATGCGTTTTTTGGAGAAAAAATTGATATAAGACCCTGTCTTATTTTCAGGGAAACACGGCAGATGCACAAATGTTGGGAGGGTGCATGAATCTCTATATGGTTTGGAATTAGCATTCTAGCAATGCACAATAGATCCAGGTGCTTGCAAATAGGCTATCAGGGACTCTCTTTTTAGACTGACTTTTATTGAAGTATTATAAGCACATTCACAAACTACCCTGCTAGAGGTATTAGCTCATATTCCCACTCTGGCAGGAGAACAATCAAACTTGCCCCATGGCCAGCACAGAGACTAAGCAAGGTAAAGGGGAACAGATCACTTTGCACTTCGCCAGTCTACTCACAATAAGATTGAATTTATTGTCATCTAAGACAACTGGGTAAATTCTTAAATGACAGGCAGTTCTATTGATTGCTTTAATGCCAATTCTTGACCTTGTTTTTTTTTTATCACATTGTTAAAATGTTTTTCATTGGAATGTAACATCCACTTTGATAATCAGGCAAGCCAAGCAGGCTAAAATTAAAATAAAATCCAAAATAGATTTCAGATTTATTATTATTATTATTATTATTATTATTATTATTATTATTATTATTATTATTATTATTATTATTATTATATTACAACAAATAACATTTCAGACAGATTTTATGTGGGGAGAAAACATGCAAAAGAATTGACAAGCCTTTAGATCTTGCATACACATTTATCTTCTAAAATCCATATGGCTTTGCCGTTCCAACTGGCCTTACAGAGGTATATGTCTAAATTAAGGATGTAATGAGTAGTTTCAAGTGTTCTTCACCAAATAAAAGATGCCTCAACACATTAAGATATCGTCAACCAAAAAAAAGGTCATAGAATCATAGAATAATTGAATTTAAAGGGACCCATCAAGTCCAACCCCTGCTCAATGCAGAAATCCAAATCAAAGTAGATCTGACAGATGATTGTCCAATTTTCTTTTGAATGCCTCAGCATTGGAGCACTCACTATTTCCCAAGGTTACTGGTTTCATTGTCATACTGTTCTAACAGTTAAGATACTTTTCCTGATATTTAGCCTAAATCTGGCTTCCTGTAACTTGAGTCCATTATTAAATGCCCTGTACTCTGGGATGATCGAGAACAGATCCTGCCCCTCTTGAAAGGTAGTCATATTTTCTCTCAGTCTTCTCTTCTCAAGGCTAAACATGTCCACTTCTTTCAGTCTTTCTTCATAGGGCTTGGATTCCAGTCTCCTGATCATCCTTGTTGCCTTCCTCTGAATTTGCTTCCATTTGCTGGCATCCTTGTTAAACTGTGGTGTCCAGAACCTGACACAGTACTCTAGATGAAGTCTAACCAGTGCTGAAAAGAGGAGAACTAGTACCTCACAAGATTTGGAGACTATACTAGTGTTAATACAAACTAAAATAGCATTTGCCTTTTTTCCAGCCAAATCGTGCTGTTGGCTCATATTCAGCTTTTGGTCTATAACAACTCCAAGATCCTTCTCACTCGTAATATTACTGAGCCAAGTATCCCCTATCTACAATCCCAATTTTACTGAAAAATAAAATCTTAGTCCTCAAGGTTTCTGAGAAGCAGCAATTCACCCTTTTTTGCTAGGAAAACCTTTTGTGTGTGTGGATAAAGATGTCTGTTTTATCAGGGGTCCATAAAAACACCCTTGGAAGGGCTGCACACAGTCTCAGGACCACATTTTGCCCAACTGCTGCACATGAAGGAAGTCAACAGTGGTTACAAACAACGTAAGACCTAATACAGAAGATACAGAAATCTACCAGAAGACCTATGAAGAGTAGTTCCTTATTAAAATTACATATTTTCAAAAATATTTGTTTCTTCCTAACACAATGACACAGCTCTAAGAGATGAAGGAGAATGTGACCACTATAATGAGGTTACTAAAAATGATGACTCATCACAATTCCATATAGAGAATCAACGATTTATGACCCTCCATCTGAGACACCACTGTGTACCCTGGTTTGTTTGTTGTATACAATCGTCTTTTAAATCCCTTGAAATTAAAAACAAAACAAAACTTAAAAGCTATCCTGACACATCTAGGCACTTTATGAACACCAAATAAAAACTCATCACAGAATCAAGAATTTAGAATGGTACAAATACAAGTTTTAGCAGCATTACTATTTTAAGTCAATATTTTTCTAGTTCTCAGTCACATTGTCCTTCTCATTTTTAAAATGCACAGCTTCCCCCATTCTTGCCTCCTAAGCTGCTGCATTGTATTTACTGTTCTCTTCCTTCCTTCCTTCTAAATAATGTGAACAGCTTCTAGCTTTGAAAGCTAGAAGCTGTTCACATTACTTAGAAGGGCATTCATCCTCTACTCTACCTCCCTCACTCAACAGCCTGGTTGGTTTCTTTCTGTTCTTAAAAATGTGAAGGTGCCTACAATCTCTGTGCATTTTAATTAGATGTGCTGCTTCACTTTTCACATCTCTGAAGTGTTAAAAGCATTGCTGAAGCAGCAGAGTGTTTGTGCAATTTTCTATTAATGCAGGTATCAGGGATGCTCATCTTCATGTGCATATATTTTCCTTGCAAAGACTTTAAGGAGTATTTTACATTCTATTTATAGATCCTCTTTAGTTGTTGGAGAAGAAAGAAATTTTACAGACAAGATACAGAGTAACATACAAAAGATGAGCATTCATTATTTTAATGAAACTAGTGCTGGGGAGGTAATCTTGTGGGGTTAAGAGTTTTATACTCTTTACCCAGATTCACAATCACTAGTGAGAGAATAACATTGTCTTACATTTTACAGAGGCCATCTTGTCTAAGTCCAGTGGTGGCCTATGCAAAAAGGGGAGATCACCTCAATTCATGCACAGATGCTGTCATCAGAGACTCCTCCTTTCAAGTTAAAGGGAAAAAAGAGGAGCTGAAAAGATACTCAGAAACAAGCTCCCTTAATATAAAATGCTAAGCCTACTGTTGCCTCTCTTCCCTACTTTTTAATTGTATAGTTTATTTTATGATTACTTCATCAGGAATACATCCACTAACTTTCCTACCTCCTGTATCAAGCAGGAAGAAAGACAGATGAATAAACATGACCTTTCAAGGGATCTACGGTGAGTCCAGGACACTGAGAGATAAGACTCTTAGCTTTACATTACTGCTTTATTTTGAGGTCATTACCACTTACAAACCAAGTACCATTCCACACTTAAAATGACATGTGTGTAATTTTCTGTAATGTAATTTAATATACTAATGATGAAACAGTAGAGACTCCTTAGGTATTCAAGTAAAAACTCTTAAAATACTGAATAACTAATATTAGCGCATCACCAAAACCAGTCTTATAACAGACTCTCTGTCCTTATCTAAATGTCCTCTCTTCCTGAAAATTCACTCATTAAAACTCCCATTCTGCAGTCTTCTGAAAAGGTCATCTGTATTTGTTCAGCAATATAAAAAATGCAGCACAAAATCTGATAGTACATAGCCCTTCATGTGCCATATCACAAGACTGAAACAGAATGATAATAATGTTGTTTACAAGCCTTAGGCCACAATATAACTATTATTTTCATCAAAGGAAGGTAAAATATTGTTTATTGGTATACACTCCAACAGCTACATTACCTTAACCAAGTAATACACTGTAGCTCAGTGAACAGCAGGACAATTGACATCATTAATGAGTAAAAAAAACTTGATGAACCTGGGGAATTTTGTTTCAGCTACTCTAACAAACTTAGCTTCCTCCTGTACTGTTTACCTACAGCTGAACAGGAGAGCTCCCAATCTGTGGTCCAACACTAATTTAAAATCATATTATTGCAAATCAATAGGCAATCAATGGTTGGAACTGCTTGTGTATTCAAGAACCCATGAACTCTTCTTACTGGTTTCTTACATTCCACTCCTCCCAGTGAGTAGACAGAGTAAGAAACAGGTTGCATAGGTTATTTTCTAAAAGGCAGAGAAGTTGATTCACCAAAAAGGTTACTACTTTACATTTTGCATCACTGGTAGAAAATGGTGATTTATAGACAATACTGTATACCGTATTTTTCCGTGTATATGACCCCCCAATGTATAGGACAACCCCCTAATTTTTACCCTTGCCAGAGGCGAAGGAGCAGTCAATGGGCAGCCACGAGGGGTGGCCCAGCGCGGCTGCTCCTCCGCCTCCGTCTCCTGCTGCCTCCGCTGCCCGATTGCCCCCTCCAGTGCGACTGCCGAGGCTTACCTCCAGCTTAAGTCGCCGCCTTGTCCCCTGCCCTGGAGGAGGCGATCCGGCAGCGGCACTCAACGGGCAGCAGCAAGAGGCGGCCGAGCGTGGCTGCTCCTTTGCCTCAGTCTCCACCTCCTGCTGCTGCTGCTGAGCCCGTGAGTGGAGCTGGAGGAGACTGCAGCAGCAGCAGCAGGAGGCGGAGACAGAGGCAAAGGAGTACCTGCGTTTGGCCGCCTCTCGCTGCCGCCGCCGCCGGATCACCTCCTCCAGCGATCGTCTCCTTCAGGCAGGGACAAGGTGGCGACGTGAGCTGGAGGTAAGCCCTGGCAGGAGGAGGAGGCGATCAGACGGTGGTGGCAGCAGTCAATGGGCAGCCGTAAGAGGCGGCCTGAGCATGGCTGCTCCTTTACCTCAGTCTCTGCCTCCTGCTGCTGCCTTCCGTGTATAAAATGACTCTCAATTTTTCCTCTAATTATTTTAGGAAAAAGTGTTGTTTAATAAACGGAAAAATATGGTACACAGAGAGAGGAATGATTAGTTAGCTACACTCCACCAAATGTTGCCTCTCAAATAATATAATATTTTAAATGAAAAAAGGTGGAGACAGCTAAGTTATATCTCTGCAATAGTGGCCAATTATAAATTCTGAGTATCAGCTTACTATCCTCAGCTCCCTATGATTTCCAAAAAGCAGTACATGACCACACGTGCCCCTGGAAGTAAGAGGCAGAATACAGTATGATCAGGGCTCGGGGTGTGTGTGTGTGAAGAGCCTTTAAATCTCTATGGAAATCCCTTCAGTTATTAAAGACAGAGAAAATGAATTCTATGTTTCTATAATTAGTGGTGATATTAATGTATCATTAGTTTTTATAATTAGTAGTGATATTAATATATCAGGCATGGCAACATTTACTGGGTTTTAGTACTTTACAGTTCAATGGTATCATAATATACTAAAACTTTACCACTCTTTCTATTTCTTATTCATTTAGGCTCTTCTCTCAAAACAATAATACAATTTCTGTTCTTTTTCTCAATCCACACTTTAACAATTCTACCCCACCTGACTATCTTTCTCATGACTCACTAAACTATACTTAAGAATTGCCTCTATACATATATTTTGCTCGAGGACTCTGTGACAGAGTCCTTTCCTTCTTTTCCTTCGCATATATCGACCAGAATCAAGGAGTAATGTGTGTACAACTGTGTTACTCTCAATGGAAAATTGCAATTAATTAACACAATACCATTTGCATTCCTGATTGCATGCCTGTTGATTACTGGCAATTTGCTACTTCAAGTTGCACAATTTCACTTATAAATGTATAACTCACCAATACGATTCTGGTCTTTGTTTCATGGTTACATTTTTACCATGGTTACATTTTTACTTTCAATACACTGGCTAGTTATTTATGGGTATTTAAATATTATTACATATTTAAAAGAAGGAAAATCAAATGGGCATATTCTTTACAAACAATCCTGCTCAACAGTGTTAGTTGATGTGCCATAGTTATGTCAGTTAGGAAACAAGAAATAAGGCTTATTTTATAAGCATAAACAAACTTACTTTAGATTGGGTTATTTTCTGATTTTTCACACTAAACTTTTCTTTCATTTCTTCCAAAAGATGCTTCAAATCTCTCTCTTCTGGGGTTCCTAGATATTTTTGGTTAATATGCAGATAACAATGCCATTTGGCTGATTCAAAGCCCCAATGACATGTTCTCTTGTCAGGAGAGCGATGAGAATGCATCACAAATGTTTGGGGTGAAAACATCCCATAGCATTCTGAACACTGAATACATTGGGAATCTGGCTGAAGATAAAAATGTGGAGCAAATAAACCCTGACACTTGCCCAAACATTCATGCTCTACTTCAAAGGCACCGCCAATTTCCTTTAGTTGATCCAGTGAACCTTTAGCATGACGTATGCTGCCATTCTGAGGAAAAGTACGAGGGCGCAGCAGAGCATTGCACAGTCTCTGAGCATCTGTCAGTGTGATCAGCCCACAAGATGGAGCATTAAATGGAAGGATTCCCAAAACCTTTAAAATATGAAGTTGGTCAGAAGTGCATCTAGAACAGTAGATGTAAAGTTCATCACACACTGTGTTAATCTGCTGCAGAGAAAAGTCACGGAGCACAGAATTCAAGACTTGAGGCAGACAGAGTCTCTTTTCTCCTCCGACTTTAAAGCAAGATATAGACTCTCCCTCCAATAAAGTCTGAGTCAGCTCTGTAGAGCTATCTGAAGGAACAAGCAGTGGGCCAGGAAGGATCTGAGGTGATGGGAGAGGTATGAAGACAGAAGACGTGCTTTCTTGGGAATGGCGAGCAGAAAATGCTGCTGGTCCACCCAGTGAACTCTGGCTGCTTAAATGGAACTGTGCCAGTGTATGTTTCAACCCAGGATTTAAGTTCAAAGGCTCAGACATTGCAGCAATGTTTGGTCTGGCACCTTCCTGTCTGTCCTCCAAAACATTTTCTTCACATTCATCCAAGTGTTCCTTTTTAATTGTCGACAATTTATTTACCATTGTTTGTATTTTATCTTTTACATGTACTTCTGTCATTGCTTTTTTTGTTGGAGGACCGCCATCTTCTTGTGCTACAGTCCCCTTTTGTTTTGACTGATGACCTAAGGAGAATTTTTTCTGTGCAGCTTCCATAACTTAATTTTAAACGGAAGAAAGTGAAATGTGATTACTGATAGTTCTTTCAAATCTCAATTTCTTGGTTTCTCAGCTGCACATCTAGCATGTCTGTTTTCATCACAGTAAACATTTAATAACACACTAAAACTGGCATTTTAAACAATTTGCATTTAGTATAGCCTCTAAAATTGAAGGAACAACCTAAGAATTTATGTTATTTCAAAATTGTTTTTCAGTTTGACTAATATAAAATGCACAACTGTTCAAACTGTTGTCAGTGGTCTTTAAAGCAATCGAATGTTTTAATCCAACAGAAAACTGATTTAGTACAAAGTCTAATTCTGAATGAGACTTTCATTTTTACAGATATATAGGCTCTTCATTTTTCCCTTCTAATTGAACATAAAGACACACAGTTGCTGATATATCCACAACCTGAGACATGCTGATTTGAAAGTGACTGTTCTAGATATTAGAGGGAGGAGTTTCATGTAGAGGATTCTTGCTATTCCCAGTATTAGAGACACAGTTCCAGATTTATTGTGCAACAATCTTTTCCACATTCAGTTGCATCAGTGTTAGTTTGCCAACAAACCCACAGCTGGATCCTAGGGTGCTGGTTGCAATTATATGCAGACGGATGAGCATTGTGGATGCAAATTTTCCAGTATTGAGATTTAATAATGAAAGCAGGTTCCCAGACATCAGGAAAATTAACTTCTTGGGCAATTCACATATACGTCCATCCTTAATCTAAAAAGAGGGGAGAAAAACAGACAAATGTTTTACAGTCAGAAGTGTACTAAATTAAGCTGTTTCAGGTTAGCCTCATACAATCTAAAGGGAAATGTTGCCATACTGATCCAGAGATTAAAATACACAACATACTTAAAAGGGCAATATTGTTTACAGAACTGAAACCTCTTGACTGATGAAAAATGGTTTTAGGCTTTATCTTGCTAAAATATTTTGGGTGTTATTTGCAGGTAGTGTTAATTGAGAACAATCTACTAAAATATGTGGCCCTCTCTGTTTTGTCTCAAACTAATCATTATGCAAGAGATACATTATTCGATCTCTCTCCGTGTTATTTCTTTTGAGTTGAACAGCATCCACATGAATTTTCAGTGACATGGGAGAAGCAGTTTTAATTCTTTTCACTCTCCTTCCAGTTGGTATTAGTCCCATGGGAAGGAAAAACATGTTTCTTTACATTTTTCCTATCTTCTCTATACTATACTCTATATTGATCCACCAGCATTTGTACAAAAATGAAGATGATGTACATTCCTGATGTCTTGGTATTTTCTATGCGTTCTCCAACTGTTCAGGTTTATTACAGAATGGGAGTTTGACTAACATGCAATTGTTCCTAGGTTTAGTTGGGTGCTGCATGTGACATGGGGATTCTCTTCAGCTTTTCTTCCCACTGCACATGCTGATGCTGAATGGAGTCAATAATTATACTGTCCAAAATACCTACTTTGAAGACAAACAGTATATGAGGGGAACACAACCATTCTACTCAGTTTTACTCCACCAGTCAGTCCCTTTGCCTGCAGGTAGCTTTCAACCGTCTCTCTTGATCTAAGAATTCTCCACACATATGTAAGTGGCTCCATATTTTTGCCTCACTGCCTTTTCTAAAAGGAACTAAAACATAACCAAAAAAAACACCTAATAGTGCATTTACATTCCCAACTCCACAACTGTATAGTTCTTTGACCCATCCTCCTGCATAATCTCAGGAGACCCACTTCTGTCTTGGAACTCAATAGATCTGCATATGGTGTAGTCTGTTTGAAAACATATGGGGGAATGTCTATTGCTTGTGAAAATAAATACTTTCATATATAAGTAATATTCTTGGAATCTGTATGGTCAAAAAGTCAAACTTGTCTCCAATATGTGGCAAATTCAGACTAGAACAGAGGAAAGACTAATCATACCTATTTTATTTTGAGATCTGTTTCTGTTTCTTATGATCAATACAGAACTGAAATCAGATTAGACTTCATTTATGGAAGCCCTATTCCTACACCAGCTGCTAAAAAAAAAACAATACCTGTGTTCTTTTGTACAAAGCACTGCCAAAACCAATCCTTTTCTTACAATACACGTATTGCCTATCTTTCTTCCCTTCTGTATTCTATTACTCAACATATTTCTGGATACATTTTCAGCACTAGAGTTTCTCTCTTTACCAACAAAAGTGGAGAGGAAAGTGTGCTGCCTATATACTGCCCTGTAGCGCGTAAAACACTCTGGGCAGTTTACACTTCAATTATGGAGGCTACACATTCCCCACCCACCCACCCGCGAGCTGGGTACTCAATTTGCCGACATCAGAAGGATAGAAAGTTGAGTCAATCTTGAGCCAACTATCTGAATCCATTGGGATTGAACACGGGTCATGAGCAAAATTTTTGATTGCAGTACTGCAGTTAACCACTGTACCACAAGTTCAGTCATGTGGTCTTGTAAAGTAGGACGCCCATATCCACCATGAACCCACTGTACGAGCTACTGAGAATGCCTGAAACCGCAGATAGTAGTGAACTCTATACACAGCATACAAGGAGCTGGGACAAAGGCCACAATGGGGCAAGATAAAGGCCACAAGGCCCCATGTATGTTGTAGACAGGGCTGCGATAAACTGTGGACAACTGAAACTGTAGATACTATCCTGTGGATTTGGGGGTCTTACTGTACATGCTCCAAACGCCTGAGTTGGTGAGCTGTATGTCAGACTATTAAAAATAACAAATAAATGCTAGCTTTCAGCCCATACAGGCCTTCATCAGGTGGGGCACTAATTTATGCATGGTGCTGGAAAAATAGAAGTGTTCCAAAAATTATGGCTAGATGTCTATGCTAGTTTCAAAATGAGGGATGCAAAATCAATCCAGGACTGCTGGTTTTAAATTTTACCTCTGGTAATGCTGACTGAATTGTCTCAAACTCATCAGAAAGAAAGCTGCCAGCCACTTGGCATCACCCAACCACCCATACTTTACACTGAAACAAAAGTGTTCCTTTTCTTTGGCTGAGGAGTGGGATGACAAAGAAATGCAGCAAATTTCTTATTAGAGAAGTTGGGATAAAATTTAGTTTACCACTAGTTAAGCCAATTACATCCAAATTAATTCTATTAAATAGTGGTTGGAGAAATAAGTTGTCTAAGAGAAGGGGGAGTGATTTGTAAGCCACAACACACTTGTACATTTTACTTGTGTGAGTGCACATATGCTCTAAGCCTATTCATAATACTTAAAAGCCTTGAGACAGTGAGAGGATAATTCTCAGAACCTGGAATTTGACAGCAATAATGCAGAATGTAAGAAATATTGTGGACTCCAACAAAGATTTGTTTGAAGTGGGAGCCTTAAAAAAAAATAAAGACAAAGACAGCAAAAACAAACACAGTACTCAATAATATATCAGGTATTGACATCTTTGAAAGTCTTCCCAGGAAACGAGACCCAGAGCTCTACAATGATCTTCTCAATCTTGAAAACACAGGCAAACACACTGAAGATAACAGCAAAGAGGTCTTCACTTAATATCTTTGACTGGGAAGGAGAAAGTGAAACGGCTACCCTTGATTAGGATTGGGGGGGGGGTTCTACAGGGGTCTAGATGGGTCATTTCATTTTTCACATTGTTTTCAGTATCTTTTTTAATGTCAGGTAACACAAAGTGTTGTTTGCATCCCTTGAATAATAAACGGTGTAGATTTTTAAAGAAGTGCATATTTCATGTATGAAAAATTAAATAGTTTAGGAGAACAGAACTAGCTCAATGTTTGTTTGTCTGTGTGTATTAAAATAAATATGTTTATGGTTTGGGGGGGTTGCCCCTCAGTGGCACCTATGCTCCTAAAAAATTACTGATTTTTGTAAATGCAGCTTATTAACCAACTTCTATTTCTCATTACTAAATCTTCGCATGTTCAACATATTCTTTCACCAAACGTATCAAAACCACATTCTACGTTACGCTCCAAAGATAACCTGAATTTTTCAATTTCCACAATCATGTCTTCTAAAATTACTTCTCCCCACCCTAACCTATGAAAAATCAGGGGGAATGATTTTCACTAAAAACTATTCAGGCCCTCAACATACTAATACCCACCCAAATTCCATTTATGTAGTAGTTCCAATGCAATAGATAATACCTCACAAAATTCCTTCTCAAACCTCATTTCACTGTAATTATCTTACAGAGCCAGCCACAGTAATTCACCTTTGGAACGTTTAAATATATACATATGAGTGTGTGTTGTGTGCCATCAAGTCAAACTGACTTACAGTGACCCCAATAGGGCTTTCAACATAAATGAGATATTTAAAAAGTGGTTTTACCAGTTCCAAACCCCCAGTGAGTTTCCACGGCCAAGTGGGGATCTGAACCCTGTTTTCCAGAGTCCTTATCCATCACTCCATCCACTACACCAGTGGTCCCCAACCTTTTTAACACCACGGACCGGCTTGGGGAAGGCGGGGCACACACACCCCGCACTCACACGCATGCGCAAAGGGTGCTCGGGGGCATTTGCGCACATGTGCAAAGGGGTGGGGGTGCTGGCGCGGGCGGGCGCGCGCTCGCACACATACATGAAGGGGCTGTGCGGGGGGGAAGATCTGTCACCACGGACCGGCACCGGACCACGGACCGGGAGTTGGGGACCCCTGCACTACACCACACTGGGTATATGCATACCAATATAAAAATTGCTAATTTAAGGTTTCCTGTGACAGTCTGCTTTTCAAACTCTATTCTCTTAATGCAGTGATTTTGAAACTATTTCAGGGAACCCTGAAACATATAAGGGGATCCTCAATTAGAAGGCACAGTGCCATAAATCTCACCAAAACCAATTTTTCTCTGTATAACATAATCAGAGATGATTTTCTAATATACTCAAAGGTTCACTCATTTGAGGATATTGCTACACTATCAGCAGGACCACTTGGGAATGATCCGACCATTCACACAGAAATGGCTCCTGCCAATATAGTGAAGTGGCTTAAAAAGCAAGTAACTTCAGTATACCACCAAATTAATCACTTCCCCTACTTCGCAGAGGGCAGGGGAATTAAAAACATTTTTTTAAATTGTATATAGACTATTACTGATATGCTGCATCAGTTATTTAATAAATACCAAAAATCTTTTCTTTGCCTTCTCTTAAAGGGAAACACACTACCTGCAGCCGAAGCCACAGCTGTGGATTCGACTGTGGGAGGTTTCTCGATCAGTCTTTTAAGGGGGGACAAAGAAAAATATTTTATTTTTTTAAAAAAAAATATAACTATTGTAGTGCATCAGTGATAATCTACATACAGACAATCTACATAAACTTTTCTTTTCTTTTTTTTTACTTCCCCTCTGCCAAGCAAGGGAAGTGATTAATTTGCCAATACGCTGAAGTGGCTTGCTTATTAAGCTGCTTCACGATGCTGGCAAATTGAAAGAGGAAGGCTTGCTTTGGGTCGGTTCCAGCAATCATGCACTGGAACTGATCCAAACCAAAGCAATCCTATCTGCACCAGAAAAGCAGACACCCCTAATGGGGGCCAGAAAAGTGCAGGAAGGAATGCTGTGGGGGTAAAGCTGGTGCACTCTAGCAAAACTGTCGTCTGATTACTGTCTTTAAGAGCACACCAGCCTGTCCCTGCAGCACTCCAAACAACGGGCTAAACAGCCTGTGTAGTCAGCCTCACAGTTTACCACAAAACAAAATCAAGGCCCAACAAACTGCACAAATCATAAATGCAATCCTAGAATTTTCTGTCAAATACAAGAATAGCAAGGCTATGTTACCAGAGTTCCTTATGAGACAATTTGTTACTAAAAAGAGTTCCTTGAAGTTAGTTTAAAAGCCACAGTCTAAGGCTTCCTTGTCTATGAACTCTTCAAGTCTCCCAAACCTCAGAAGAAAACAATTTAAAAACCATAGCCAAAGAAACCAAAACCAAATAAAAAAGCAAAACACAAAAACATGGTGGTGCCTTAAAGACTAATTTTTATATTCCAGTGTGAGCTTCTGTAGATTCACCCACTTCATCAGACTCCCTAATATGTCTGACTAAGTGGATTAAGTCATAAAAGCTTACACTGGAAAACAGAAGTTAGTCTTTAAGGTATCACTACATTTTGCATTTTTAAAACATTGTTTTGGTTTTGTCCGGCTATGCTTTACACAGATCAACACAGCTACTACAATTTTAAAAGCCACCATGGTTTAAAACAAGGGGATTCAGCCTGCCTTTGACCCACTCACTGGTTAGGGCTAAGAGCACCCCCAAATTATATCTAGCAATCCCTCTGACCACGAGACTCCTCTGACTTGGAAACTACCGGGAATCTTCTCTTCTCTCCTTCTGGCAGCTGAAGCCCCAGAACTCAACTCCTCAAGGAACCTTCCTCTTCTTCCTCCTCCTCCTCCTCCTCCTCCTCCTCTGGTGGAATTTCCCTTCTGTGCCAAGTCCTCCTTTCTCTTTCCCTTTCCAGCCTCAGACTAACCTGCTGTTACAGACATTCCTCCCCCAAAGGAGGGGAAGAAGGTTAAGTCTAGCAGCGGAGGGGGGGGGGGGCGGGAGAGAGAAGGAAGGGAGACAGACAGACAGACAGACAGACAGGGAAGGTTAGGCCCTGTGTGGGGCGGGGAGTCTCCAAAGCCTGACTATATAGACGACCGCAGACCGACCGATCAACCTCTCCCCCCCCCCCCGCTCCTCCTCCTCCTCCTCCTCCCTGCTTCCTCCTCCTCTCCTCATACATATTTATTTCTCTACAGACCTACAGCTCTATTTTTCTAAAGCTGTACAGATTTCGTAAAAGGAACCCGCCGCCTTCCTTCCACGGATTATTCTCATTCACAGCCACACGCAGGCGATTCCTCCCCCCCCCCCCGCAAAGAGGCAGCAAGTTACAATACAGCCACTCGCCCGTCTGCCCCCCCCACACACACACAACCGCGTTCCCATCCTCCACCCGGACAGGACACCTCTTTTCCCTTCGCCCCCCCCCCTATAATCTCACACAGACACACCACTGCTCTCGGCTAACCCACAGCTACTCCCCTCCCTCTCCCCCCCCCCCCCAGTCTCTGGGACTCTTCCCTCCTTTCTCTCTCCCTGCCCCCACCGGATTACCTCAGTATAACCCTCTTTCATTCCCTCCCTTCCTTCCCCTTCCCTCCCCTCCCCTTCTGGCTTTTCCTCTCAGGGGTCGGGGGGGGGGGGGAGGCGTCCCTTAGGCCTCCCCCAGGCGGCTTTCTACAGGAAACGTCCTTTGCTTACCTTACATCCCAGTCAGGCTGTCTCTCTCTCTCTCTCTCTCTCTCCTTCCCCGGCTGTCCCCAGCAGAAGAGCAGGAGCCGCCGCCGCCGCCGCCGCTGACGCACCGCCCACCCGTGACCTCACTGCAGAGACTGAGCCGGAGGAGGAGGAGGAGGAGGAGGACGGCGACGTGATGGTGGAGAAACCACCGTGACTGAGAAGGAGACGGCGGCGGCGGCGGCGACAGTGGCGGCGGCGCGCGGGCACGAACCCGCCAGGAGCGCGCGCCCCGCCAAGCCCCGCCCACTGTCTGGGCCGGCTGCCGGCTGGCGCTGCTGGCTCAGAGGGGGGGAGGGAGGGAGAGTGTCTGTGTACTCGAGGCGAGGAGACTCGTGAGGCAGTTCGTTCCCTGTCTGTTGGCGGCGGGAAAGCCAGACGGCCTCCGACGCGTCGCCTGACAACAGAGGCGCAGGGCTGAGCTGGTTCTCTCCCCTCACCGAATGAGCCAACTGCTCCGCTCTGCCTTTCCACCACCGTATTTAGATTCCCTTTCGCCCTCCTTGCCTCATCTTTTCACGACCATGCTTAGGGGTCGCCTCAGCGACTCCCCTCTCCCTGCAGCCTGCTTTCCTCATTTCTCTTTTTCTTCACAGCCCGCATGCCAAAATCCTCTTTTTGTACTCAGGGCCAGGCTATCCGAAGACTTCCTGTAAAGACCTTTTCCGGCCTCTTGCCCTTCACTTCCCTCAGCTCTTCTCTTATCGAATGCCTACTCTAGTTCCCCTCAGGGCTGCTTGGCACATTACACAGAAACAATCCAAAGCTTGCCAGGGTGCACGGGCGGTAAGAAGCCTAAGGTAGCCTCTGCTCCCTGTCGAAAGATGACTGACGTGTTGCCACATTCACATTTAAAGTACGGTTCCTTTCACCTAACTTGCACATGCAGTACTGTATGTAAAACGTCACTGGCGGCTTTGCGGGCAGAACTGGCCAGATCTTAAGTCATTTATTTATATTATGTTTTGTTAAGTTATTCGCTTGGCTCGTTCACTGCCACTCTCCTCCAGACTTTATTAAGACTAGCATTCCCAAAACCACGTTGGTGCCTGAAACAGCAAATTTGGAATGGCGTCCTCCAAGCAAGAAGGCGCCTCAGAACACCAGACGCCCCAGTGCCTCCTTGTAAGTGTGACTCTGGCCTTTGCTGCCTGAGGCGACCGCCTCAGGGTAGAACTGCCTCTTCCTGTTTACCCTCAGCTGTCTACCACAGATTATACCACTCTTCCTTCAATTCACTTCAGCTACTGGGACTTATTACTTCAACTTTTCTCTCCAAATTCCATTTTCACTCCATAATTAATGTGCACAGTTCTATATAAAGTCTTGTGGTGCATGAGTTAATTACAAAGATGGGGGGGGGGGGAATGCCGGGTCAAAGAAAATGCCTACATTTGTTTGGCACCTGTGTACATGCATACTTTTCTATAAACAACAATCAGATGTACGGGCTGTAATCAAGACAAATGCGCACACGGCCCAAGAAATTGCTCTTAATGCACATTCGCATCTCCAAAGTAAGCCACATATTGGCAGCCGCATGCATAGCACTTTGTCATAGCACTATCAACATGCATAACACTTTACAGACAACACCACCAAGAGAAGCTGCTTGCTACAAGGACCATCTTACCATCTAAAATTTGACATGATAAAACAGAGGGAAGGGCAAGGAATCAAATTCAATTAAGTATTTTTACATTTAATGTAACTTCATTTCAGCTGAAGTAAAGATTAAGGGCTCATGTTTCACTGAAAAGATGAGTTGCAAGGCAAGGTTTAAAGAAGAAACGGAGGGTTACAAATATACAGTATTTAGAAAATGTATTACAGTATGAAGTTCTGTTCTTTAATAGGGCAACCCTGTCACTGAAGACAACTACCACTGCCATTTTAAAAATACATAACTTTACTTTACTTTATTAGATTTTTACCCTGCCCCCCTAGACAAAGTCTACTCGGGGCGGCTCTTGGAAACCGGTCTTGAAACATGTGTGATTTAGAACAAGTTAAAACAAGCACCTCTATAACTGCTTGACTTTGGCAGTACATTGCTTTGAGAGAGCATGAACGGAAAAACACCTTATTAATTCAAATATGCAAATATTATTCAATGTATGCTTACCTTCCAAGCTTTTGCTAAACAAGCTTTTATAGTACTTCCTAACTTGCATTCAGCCTCCTAATACATGAACTGTAACATATGTATATTAACAAAAGCCCAAAGCAGAAGTGATATAAAATAAGATTCAATAATTTGGAAATAGGCTAGCTAGCCATATAAAGAATGTAAAATATTTATTCATATATTTTGAATTAATAGTTCTCTGGATAGAGCAGCGAATTAGGTATCTTGTTCAACTCAGCACTGTGCCTCCCAAAAGAGCTAGCCTGTGTTGCCTTTGGCAAGCTGCACAGTCCCAGGGTGCCCAAAGAAGAAGGGAATGGTAAACCTGAATATTCTCTGCCTAGAAAACTCTGGAAAGGGTCACCGTAAGTCGGTATTGACTTGACGGCACACAGTTATTAATTCAAATATTTTGAAGTGAGGAAAAAAGGGAGGGCAACATATTATACATCTGCTCCAATGCTAGAGGCCTTCAAGATAAAAGTGGACAACCATCTCTCAGATCTGCTTTGATTTGGATTCTTGTATTGAGCAGAGGGTTGGACTTTATGGCCTTAGAAGGCCCCTTCCAGCTCAGTTATTCTGTGATTCTATGATAAAGCACAGCAAAGGTAGAAGCTAGCCTAGGGAAAGGGAAACATATTGACAAGCAATTTAGTATAAGTTATTTTACAGTTGCTACACTTGAAAAGTTCAAGCTCCATTTCCTAAATATTCATGCTAAGAAGATTGGTTTAAAACATTCAAGATTGGGAACAGGCAGAGGAAAACCTGGAGAACACACAAGATGCTGAAGCAGCACATGCTATACAGTCAGCATTGAAAAGTGCATCTTTTATTGTGACCAATAATAACTGACCCTTGTACCTGCAGCAAAGTTGTAAAATATCAGAGATATTTCCCTTTTAATGTAAAATGGAATTAACACTGCAAATTCTTCTAAGGGGTTTAAGCGTGGAACATGATTAAAAAAAAACTCCATAGGGCAATTTTAAGATCTCATTATAGCTCACCTTTCACATCTTTTAATGTAGTTTCTGATAGGTGATGTCTCTCTCACCCACACATGAAAGGAGAAGCGAGACAACTGATCTGCATTTTTAATGCACAAGTGAAAATTGCCATTCGAAATTACTTCATGTTAAGAGAGAGGTGTTGACTAGTGTTGTATGAAAACTTAAAAATAACTTTTCTGTCAAGCTGGTTAGCATATACACCAAACTTGTTTCTCAGACTGCTAAAATGTATACAGAATTTTGTCACACTGTTCTATGAATTAATTCACATATTTCATTGTGAAAGGGAGGCCGTCAGTCTGCGATAAAGGTTGAGGTTGAGGCGTCCCACAACCCCCCTCAAGTGTTAGTCTGAGAGAGAACTATGTGTGGCAGCCTTCGTGCAGGCATTACCTGAAATGGGGCAAGTCCTCAATGGGGGTGGCTTCCAAGGTTGCACAGAGCCCAGGTGGAAAAATTGAAGAATATTTGAGAAGGGAAGGAAGGAACAGTATAAAAAGGGAAGAGGCAAGTGCTGAAGGGGAGGAGAGTAGAGAAGAAGAGGGGGAAGACATTTGGGCCAATTCTCCAGAGTGGCAGGAGGATCCCTAGTGCCCAGTGCTACTCCTATTATGGATACATTGGCCTCACTATGGAGGATTGGAGATGTGCACTTTAAAAATTAATTGCAAAAATCACCAATTTGTATATATATAAAGTGATACCCCAAATCAGCAAGACTCGCGATCAGAGAAATGTGGAGGAATTTGCCCAAGTGCTTGAGGAAACCCTTCCAGGCCCGGCAGATGCAAATTCACCTGAACGATGGGAACATTTCAAGAACACTGTTTATAACACCGCCTTGTCCACATTTGGCAAGAAGACCAAAAAGACGGCAGACTGGTTCGAAGCCCATTCGGAGGAGTTGATGCCAGCCATCGAGGAAAAGAGGAGAGCTCTATTTTCATGGTCCGCCCTCGCAGGCTACTGGATCCTATTGGATTCCAGGATGCCATGTGTGGGATTCCGATTGACCCGGCTGGCGCTCCTGTCGAGGCCCTGGTGGATGGCTGGTATGCCACCGCTGCCAGGGCTATAGACTCAATCGCTCCTAAATGCCCTCTCTGCCGCAGAGCCCGACCAGCACCTTGGTTTAACCAGCAGCTGCGGGCTATGAAGCGGAATAGGAGAAGGCTAGAGAGCGTTTGGAGGCGGAACCTGACGGAAAATAACTTAAAAGCTGCCAAGGTCGCGTCTAACCTGTATCTTGCTAAGGTTGAGGCTGCTAGGAAAGCCTACTTCGCTGTCCGGATAAGTGAAGCATCCAATCAGCAGGCGGAACTTTTCCGTATAGTACGCGACCTATCCAGAATTGGCCACAACAATTGGCCTCCATCTAGCATTTCTTGTGACCAATTTGCAGCATTTTTTAAATCAAAAGTGGAGGCCATCCGCCGGGATCTTGCACCCTACGGAAACAGTGGATCGAGCTGAGACATCCAGCGCAGCGCCTTGTTTGTTGAGAATTACTCAGTTTCAACCTGTGACGTCCACAGAGGTGGACAAGGTCCTTGATCGCTGCCGAGACACCACCTCCGCCCTTGCCTGGCCTGGCTAATCAAAGCTGCCAGGCCGGTGATAACTGAATGGGCCACTGAAATAATAAATGGGTCTCTTCTTGAGGGCAAGGTTCCTCTTGCCCTTAAGGAAATGCTCATTAGACCCATAAGAAAGAAACCGAGCTTGGCGGTGGACAACATTGGCAATTATAGGCCTGTCGCCAATGTTTCTTTTCTCAGCAAGGTAGTTGAGAGGGTGGTGGCCGACCAGCTTCAGGCTCTCTTGGATGAAACCGATGCCCTGGATCCGTTTCAGTCGGGCTTCAGGCCGCGCCATGGCACGGAAACGACATTGGGCGCCCTGCTGGATGACCTACTTAGGGAGGCCGACAGGGGCAAAATGTCCTTGCTCGTCCTCCTTGATATCTCAGCCACCTTTGATACTGTTGACCACGGTATCCTCCTGGGGAGGCTCTCCGAGTTGGGGATTGGTGGCCTTGCTCTCGCTTGGCTCCGGTCCTTCTTGGAGGGCCGTCCCTAGAGTGTGCAGCTTGGGGAGAATGTATTGGCCCCATGGTCCCTCAGTTGTGGGGTTCCGCAGGGTTCGATCATCTCCCCAATGCTGTTTAACATTATATGAGGCCGTTGGGGGGGGGTCATCCAGGGATGTGGACCTTTGTGTCACCAATACGCTGATGACACCCAGCTCTACATCTCCTTTTTTCCATCTGCAGTGGATGCCGTTCCGTCCCTTGGGTGCTGCCTGGAGGCCGTTCTGCAATGGATGCAGTCGAATGGACTAAGGTTGAACCCGGACAAGACGGAGGTCCTGCGGGTGGGGCCCCCCGATGTCAGTGGTTTGGGGAACTCCTCTTTTGGGGGGGTGACTCTCACCACAAAGAATTCGGTTCGCAGTCTGGGGGTCCATCTTGACCCGGCGCTTACCATGGAGACCCAGGTAGCGTCCGTGATTTGGTCTGCCCACTTATACCTTTGGCAAATTGCCCAGCTGTGTCCCTATCTATACACGGCGGTGCTCACCACGCTAGTCCATGCACTCGTAGTCTCAAGAATAGACTACTGTAACGCTCTCTACGTGGGGCTTCCTTTGGGACTGATGCGGAAGCTTCAGATGGTCCAGAACACGGCGGCCAGGCTATTAACAGGGGTGAAAAGATTTCACCATATTTTCCCCACTTTGGCTGCCTTACACTGGCTACCTGTCCGCTTCCACATTGATTTCAAGGTGTTAACCATTACATATAAAGTCCTTAACGGTTTAGGACCTCGATACCTGGCAGAGCGCCTTCTTCCGCCCAGTTCTACCCGTATCACCCGCTCCAGTCAGGCTGGGCGGCTGAGGGGCCTAACGCCAAGAGAAGCCCGGTGGGGAAAAACCAGAAACCAGGCCTTCTCAGCAGTGGCCCCTCGGCTTTGGAACAACTTACCTGTTGAGATCCGCCTGGCTCCCTCGCTGAGGGCCTTCAAGACTAACTTGAAGACATGGCTATACAGGCAGGCCTTCCCTACAGCCATTACCTAGCCTATCTCCCCTTTTCTTCTTTTTCTTTTCTCTCCTTCTTCTTCCTCTTCTTTTTTCCCCTCTTTCTTTTTTCCTTTCCCATCTTGGATTAATCTGGATTTTATCTTAGTTTATTTTTTATATTATATGTAAACCGCCTAGAGTAGACTGGTTCTAGATGGGCGGTATATAAATCTAATAAATAAATAAATAGCAGCATACAAAGCCTGTCCTAGTGAGTACAACTTGCAGGCTCTTCGAGCTGCTCGTAGCAAAGTCCAACAGGCTGCCAGGAGATGTTCTAACAATTATTGGCTTCAGCTCTGCTCTCAGATACAGATAGCAGCGGACACAGGTAACATCAAGGGAATGTATGACAGTATCAAGCAGGCTTTAGTTCCAATACAAAAGAAATCTGCTCCTTTGAAGTCTGGTACAGGCGTGATCATCCAGGACCGAGCACAGCAGATGGAACGCTGGGTGCAGCACTACTCTGAGCTATATTCCAGAGAGAATGGAGTAACCGAAGAGGCATTAAATAACATTGAGTGCCTGCCTCTCTTGGAAGAGTTGGACAGCAAACCAACTTTAGCAGAAATAAAAGCGGTCTTGGATTCCTTCACCTCCGGCAAGGCACGTGGGAAGGATAACATCCCCGCTGAAGTGCTGAAGTGCTGTAAAGAGATCATCACCATCGAGCTGTATGAAATATTTTGTCTTTGCTGGAGGGAAGGTGGAGTACCACAGGACATGAAGGACGCAAACATCGTCAAATTGTATAAGAACATAGGAGACGGGCGACTGCAATAACTACCATGGCTTCTCTCTTCTCAGCGTTGTAGGGAAGCTGCTTGCCCGTGTTGTGCTGAAGAGACTCCAGGTGCTTGCAGACAGAGTCTATCCAGAATCACAGTGTGGATTTCAAGCTAATAGATCCACCACTGACATGGTATTTTCCCTCAGACAGTTGCAGGAGAAATGTAGGGAACAATGACAGCCACTCTTTGTGGTCTTCATAGATCTTACAAAGGCCTTCGATTTGGTCAGCAGGGACGGCCTTTTTAAAATACTTCCCAAGATTGGATGTCCACCTCGACTCCTTAACATCATCAGGTCCTTTCATGAGGAAATGAAGGGCACTGTAGTTTTTGATGGCTCAACATCAGATCCCTTTGACACCCGAAGCGGAGTGAAACAGGGCTGTGTCCTTGCACCAACCCTGTTTGGGATCTTTTTTGCTGTCATGCTGAAGCATGCCTTTGGAACTGCAACAGAAGGTGTCTGTCTCCGGACTAGATCAGATGGAAAGCTCTTTAATCTCTCTAGATTGAGAGCGAAGACCAAAGTCCAGCTGAAATGCATGCGGGACTTCCTCTTTGTCGATGATGCAGCTGTTGTTGCCTACTCTGCTGAAGACCTCCAACAACTCATGAATCATTTTAGCAAGGCCTGCCAAGACTTTGGATTAACAATCAGCCTGAAGAAAACACAAGTCATGGGCCAGGGCGTGGACTCACCTCCCTCTATTACCATCTCCACGCAAGAATTGGAGGTTGTTCATGACTTTGTGTACCTTGGCTCAACGATCTCTGACACTCTCTCCCTAGATGTCGAGCTGGATAAACGCATTGGCAAAGCAGCTGCTATGTTCTCTAGGCTCACAAAGAGAGTATGGCTTAATAAGAAGCTGACGGCATATACCAAGATCCAGGTCTATAGAGCCTGTGTCCTGAGCACACTCCTGTACTGCAGTGAGTCCTGGACCCTTTGTGCACGGCAGGAGAGGAAGCTGAACACGTTCCATATGCGTTGTCTCTGACACATTTTTGGTATCACCTGGCAGGACAAAGTTCCAAATAGAGTAGTCCTAGAACAAGCTGGAATTTTTAGCATGTATACATTACTGAAACAGCGACGTCCACGTTGGCTCGGGCATGTCGTGAGAATGGCTGACGGTCTGATTCCAAAAGATCTCCTGTATGGAGAATTAGTGCAGGGAAAGCGCCCCAGAGGGAGACCACAGCTGTGATACAAAGATATCTGCAAGCGGAATCTGAAGGCCTTAGGAATGGACCTCAACAGATGGGAAACCTTGACATCTGAGCGTTCAGCCTGGAGGCAGGCGGTGCATCATGGCCTCTCCCATTTTGAAGAGACACTTGTCCAGCAGGCCGAGGCAAAGAGGCAGTCCCGAAAGCAGAAAATCAGGGAGCTGGACAGGGGACAGACTGTATTTGTCTTCAGTGTGGAAGGGATTGTCACTCTCGAATTGGCCTTCTCAGCCACACTGGACGCTGTTCCAAGTCCTCCATTCAAAGCACGTTACCATAGTCTCTCGAGACTGAAGGATGCCTAATCAATTTGTTATCCTACTTTTCTCTCAAAAGAGGGACACAAAGTTTAATGAGCTCAGCAATTAAGCCAACTTTTTTTTAGTATTCACACAGACAAATGTGATGAGGGAGCCCACACACCATCTTCCCTACCACACTAGGTTTGTTAGTTCCCATTGTATATGCCTCCCTTTTGCCTATATTTATGTGTGTAGGCATATGTAAAGTTATGCCACAAAGCTGGATGATGTCATCATCTGGTGCCTGTAATATTTAATTTAAATGGATTCAAAGCTTCCTATTTTCCCATTCCAGGTTCTGAGGCTCCCTGGGCTTCCTTTTGCTCTGCAGAAGCCTTTGTCATCTGCCATGACTTTTGGCATGTTTTTTCTGCACCATTTATAATATATTGTTGCCCAGCCTGATGAAGACTTGGATGAGTTGAAAGCTAGCTTATTTTTCCTTAGTGGTCTAATAAAGGTATCATCTGCCCTTGCTTTTGGATTGTGTACGGACCCATAGCTGTGTGTGTGTGTGTGTGTGTGTGCTTTAATGGTCAAAGGCTTTATTGTAAAGCATAAACTGATTTTTTTTCTGAAAGCCTTTTTTTGTCTGTTCTACTAGCCAATCTATATTTGCAATATGATCTCTAGTGCTTCTTTTTCTTAATCTAGCTTGAAGATGGAATTTCTCATTCTATATATGATAGAGATCTTTGTTGCAAAATCTTGAGCATCACTTTAATTGCATGGAAAATTAAGGCAATGGTCCTCTAGTCACTGCAATATTCTAGGTTGCAGTTTACAATTAAATTTCCTTGATTTGAAATTGGAATATATTAAATATTTCCAGTCTGTGAGCCTCTTCTTTGTTTTTCATATTTGTTGGGATATTTTTGTTAGGATTTTGATAGATTGTCTCTGTAGCTTGAAAAACTGTGTTGGTACCGGTAGTACTAGTATCCCATCTACATATACGATATATTTACATATAATTTGCTTTGAGAGCAAATTCCGTATCTGTTTCTAAAATTACAGGAATTCTGCAACTGAATCTGTCATCCTTGCTTCTCCTCTGTATACTTCTTTAGTAAATTGTTTCCATCTTATTTTATCTTAATCAGACAATTTATTCTGCTGTTGATTGATCAGCATCCCTAATCTAGATTTAAATTGCCCTTTGATTTCTGGATGTTATGGAAATACTTTGTTTTTCCTTTTCTTGCTCTGTTTTTCTACACAGAGATTATACATTAGTTCTTTTCATCCTCACATTCACGTTACTAAAAACATGCCTGTAGGATTCTGAACCAAAGGGAAATAAGGAAAATACTTGACCATTCAAGTAAATATTTATGAAGTGGGTATATTCAGTATTCACAAGTTCCCAAAAATGAGCAAAGTATAACAGTTCTTTTGTGTGCAATTAACATGCAATCAATCTTACTGTTAAATCTGAAGATGTACAAAGCTGTTATTCTATCCTTTCTACTTTATGGAGCAGAGGTGTGGACTGTCTATCAATGCCATGCAAGAAAGCTCAGTCATTTTCATCTTGCTGGCTTTTAGAGAATTCTCAACATCAAATGGCAGGATAAAGTCCCTGACATTTAAATCTTGGAGAAAACACAGATGACAGGCCTTTTTACAATTTGAAAACAATGACAACTTCAGTGAGCTGGCCATACTATCAGGATATTGGATGACTGTCTCCCAAAATATATATTCTATGGAGAACTTGTTGCAGGTGCTCGTTGTGTGGTGGACAAAACAAATGATTCAAGAATACACTGAAGATAACATTGAAATAATTTAATATCGACCATGTCAGTTGGGAAGCCCTCACTCAAAACTGAATCGCCTGGTGAAATACTGTGAAACAAGGGGCTAAATCTGAACTTTAAAAAAAATCAAGGATGCAGAAAGGAAGACATAAGTGAGAAAGCAAGGATGTAGCGTCTCGACAACTAAACAAGACCTGGATCAGCTAACTTGCCCCACTGCTTCTGTATCTCCCGGGCTCATATTGAGCTAATTAGTCCCCTTTCTGTCCATTAGCATGCCATTGCTCAACCTTAACTGTGCACTTCTTTTTCAATAAATGCTGAATTTGAATCTGATGGAGATAGTCTTCTTCAAAAACAAAGGCTGAACTAACTGGCTATTGGCAGTAGCTTCCTAAGGTTTCATACACGAGTCTCTTCCCACTCTGGAGATGTTGCCAGGTTCAGACCTAGAACTTTTTGCATGGAAAGCATGTACTTTATCAGTAAACAATGACCATTCTTCCACAGGTTGGCTGTGGCTCCTGGTGATTTGTGAATTACCGCAGTATTTATTAAAACAGTTCAAGATTCAGCAATGGTGATATGTTAGCATTTTGATACAGCAATAATATAAAATTATACTGAAGATTGTATATATATTGCATGTATGTTGGAAGCCCAGTCTTTTATGCTGCTGGAGACAATTGCTGTCAAAGCAGTATTCAGAATGGTAGTCTTGCTAAATTAGATCCTTGGTGACTATTTGGTAGCAGAATTTCCCCTAGGTTTCTAATGGAAGACTGTGCATAGTTTTAAACAAAGGGGAAGTTCCGTATTTAATCTACAATTATCTGCATGGTTACTAAGAAACAGTGTCATTTGTTTTAGGTAAGGGGGAGGCATACAGATACGTACAGCAAACATACAGAGTATCAGTTATTTCAATCTTGTACAATTAGTATCTTTTGGATATAGACGACACACATTATAGTTTGTGTGTGTGTGTGTGTGAGTGTGTGAATTATTCTGAAGCAGATCACCTTCCATTCCTCCAGTATTTAAACTCTCCTGTTAAGATTTTAGACTTCCATCTCTCCTCTATCTATGAGTGCTCCAAAATATTACATTTATACTGCAAAAGTGACAGTAATGGCAATTAGTGAGTGAAGTGATGGGCTGGGAGCTTTAAAAAAAACAAAAACCTCCTGCACATCTATAACCTCCTGTTATAGAACTCAGAAAAATGCTTTTAAATATGTGCAGAGTGTCATATTCCTCCTACTAAGAGGAAACTATTCTTTACACATCAATGGCTTTGAGAAAAGCTTCCATGTAGGATGCTAAGAATATAATTCTTAGAGATAATCTTTAAATTCCAAATATAATATGTACTCATACATATGTTTACAAATAGATTATGTTTCTTAAATACATACTCTGAACACAACACCTCTCACTTATAAATATCGATTCCTGAATGCTATTTAGGGGAATATACACAGAGCCAAATTCTTCAAGTACAAACCTTTTAAAAAACCAGGCAGTCTTTTTCCTAGGAACCAAATTCTGAGAAACCCAACCCCTTCCTTAATATCAGTTTGCATAGATAAACATAATAATTTATCCCAGAGACCACCAGAGTTTGTACGTACTAGAATTCCCTGTGTATGACTTGTAAGCATTTTTTTTAGGGTAAGAGTGGTAACATGGTTGCTTTCTAAAAGTAATGACTAGCAACAATGCTGCATTTTTAGTAAATTTTATTTCATTACGATAAGTTATATTCCTGGGTCATTTAGTTGAAACTTTGAGCTCTTATGTTTAAATGCTTTAAAAATAAATAAAAATAATATACTGTATTAAAATATAATATGTTAAAAATAATATATTAAAAAAAGGATTGTCACACCAGTCATTTAGAAAGTTACTGATATAATCCCTCAGACACACACACAAGAAAGCTATGTAAAATCAAGCAAGATGCCAGTTAGCCACAGAGCTTTAGCTTGTACCACACCCTCATGCATCATCATTATCATCATCATCATTATTATTGCACAGACATACTACAAAGCAAAGCATGATAAGAGTAGCAAAGTTAACACACTGTGGTGAGGGGGTGAGTGTGCCAGGGAGCCAGCATGCTCACGGTGGGTTGGTGGGTTGTCAGGCCCCTTTAAGATGGAGGAGAAAGCTCAACCAGGGGAAAAGGCTGCAGCACAAGGAAAGAGGGAGGGAAGACAGCTGGGGAAAGTACAGCAAGTTAAGGAGGAACACCTGCCCCCAGGCAGCAAGAAGCCAGATAAAGGGAAGGGGAAAAGGGCTTCAAGAGGCTGCTGGTAGGCAGAGGAAAGAGAAAAGGTCTGGGTCAATGACCTGGAGGAGCAGATACTGCCTAAGGAAGCTGGAAGAGCAGTGCAACTTCTCTCCACCCAAAGGGCAACTGTCAACGGACAGTGGAGCTTCACCCAGTCATCCTCATGGACAAGCAAGGATGGGGAAAGGATGAGCTGATCATCCAGAGCCTCCACCCGTATAAACCCTCTTTGAGCCAGGTGAAGTCTTACTCTGGTGGACTAGAACTAGGGGGGCCCTCAGTGAAGTTAACTGAAAACCTCCCTGAGGGAGAGGGTGTCCAAAGACTGGTGAGTGCCTCTCAACCCACATCTCCCAAGAGTGCAGGAATTCTGCAGGGCTGTATGACAACTGTGCATAAAGCTCCTACATGTTTAACCCTGAATCTGAGCCCATGGAGTTTGTGCCAGGGAACCCAGCCGTTGCCAGCTCTGTAGCACCGAAGGCTGGCCCGCACCCACAACTGGTCACTCTGTAAAAATATATAATTTGCCAGCATTCAAGAATCCACAAAAACATCAGGTAGAGAAGGTATCAGAAAATGATCAAGTCAAGATTTTGTGGGACTTTTGGATTGAAACAGACAGATACCTTGAACATAATACACCAGACATAAGAGGTATAGAAAGAAGAATAGAGATGGGATATTTGTATTTGTCTCCTGGGAGAGACAAATATGAATATTGCCACCAGAGGTGGCTGGGCCTGTTTGACCCTCCCGCCTAGAACTGAGCCATCCACTTACTATTTGCAGCGCAGCGCATGTGGCCGTTTTAGTTCGTGCTGTGCCAGTCACAGAAGTAGCCCAGCTGGGGCTTCCCTGCCTCCCTCTGCTGCTGACCATGAGGATGGGAGCACGCGCTGTGCCACAAGGGGTAAGTGAATGGCCCAGTTCTCAGAGGGAGGGAGGGTCAAACTGGCCCGGCCACCTGTGGTGGTGATATTCATATTTGTCTCCCCTAGGAGATAAATACAAATATCCTGCCACTGATGTAGAACGGTCTGGATAATTGGCATTGCAATTCCAGAGAATGCCAGAATTGAAAATAAAAAATTGGAAAAGTTAACAAAATACAGAGACTTGGCAATAGAGATAAGTAGTTTGTGGATGAAACACATTTCAGTAGTCCCTATAGTCATCAGGGCATTGGGAATAATGCTGCAGAATTCTATAAAATATTATAATCAGCTGCAGGTCTCTGAGATGATACCATCAGAGCTGCAAATACCGGCAGTATTGGGAACAGCATACATACTACACTGATATTTAACTGATACTTAGGTTTTTGGTTAAAATGTCTATCTTTTATATAATACCAGTCAATGTTTTTATTATTTTGTCTGTTTTTGACTGTTTCATATTTTCAAATATGGCAGTGATCCAAGAAGAATTAACCAATTTATAAGTAAAAATACTCTGATTGCTCACCATTCCTAACACCAATGGCTCCAAGTTGAACAGATATGTTTTCAAACCTTGTCTAAATTTGTCCAACTCTGTTTCCATACAAAGGTGCTGAGGGAGAGAATTCCACAGCTTTGGAGCCAAATGGGAAAATGCCCAAGGCCTGAAATTTTCCACCTTAGTCCAAGGGACCAACAAAACTCCAGAATCTGTGGACCAAGTTATTTTAAGAAGAATATGCCATGCCACCAGCACTGCTAAATAATTAGGACAAGAAAAACATAGGGGTTTAAATGTGAAGACAAGGGTTTTAAAATCTCCTTGATCTGATAGGCATCCAGTGCAATGCCCTACAATGATGAGAAATATGGAAACAACATGGTAAATTTAAAACCACTTGCACTATTCTGTACCAGGGTAAGAGGACAGAGTGAATAAGGAAGACCAGCCAAAAGGCTGTTACAGTAATCCAGGTGTGAAACCACCAGAGCATGAAAAAAAAAGCTTTGTAATCTCAGGAGTCAGCAAGTGATGGATCTAGTTGATATTAGCAAGATAGAAATTACGTACCTTGGCTGTTGCATTCACAAATGAATGAAGTGACAACCGGTCATCCACTAAAACACTAACGGTGGCCTCCAACGGTGGTCACCAACAACCCTGGAGGAAGAGAGAAGAAAGAGGCAAGGAGCAGGCAAGACAGTCCAGATGAACGCCCAAGACTTCAGTCTTATTCACAGTCAGTTTCAAATTATGAGAGATATCTATAACAATATAAGTAAGCAGCTCATCAATTAAGTCCAGACCTCATCACTAAGCTCAAGATAAAACTTGGGTATCATCAGCATAAATATGATGATGAAAACCCGAACTAGAAATTAAAGCACACAAGGGAAGCATATAGAGAGAGAACTGGGCCCAGCACTGAACCTGGTAGAACACCAACAGTAATAAGTAATAATAAGAAAAACAAGAACTAGCATTTCCAGAGACATTCAAAGAAGCCAGTCTTGCTAGAAAAATCTGATGGTCAAGTGTATCAAATGCTGCTAACAAGTCAAGCAACACCAACACTGATGAACAATGTTGAACCTTGGCCACTAGGATATTATTAAAAACTTGAGAGACTGCTGTCTTAGTTCAATGTCCAGCCTGAAATCCAGACGGAAATGGATCAATGGCATTTTGATGGGATAAATAAGAGGCCAGTTGAGAAAGGGCTACTCTCTCCAAAACTTTAGACAAAAAAGGATGACAAGAAATTAATCAATAATTAACACAAACAGAAGGATCAAGGGAAGTTTTGTTTCAACAAAGGATGGACAAAAGTATGCTTATAGGAACTTGGAAATTTGCCACTGGGAAGCAAACAGTTCACCAAGCTGGTCAAAAAAGGCAAGACATGTATAGTGGAACAAAGAAAAGAAAGAAAAGGATAACTAGGAACAGTAGTTAGTGGGGAAGCAGATAAAATGCAGAAACCTGCTCCTCTGACACCCAGGAAAACTCAAACTGTGCCTGAATCGAAACAGCAAGCTGATAAAAAGCCTGATTAGCTTCATATAAATTCAAAAAATACTTTCTTAATGCAGATTTTAAAAGGTGACAGGAATGCTCTGATGGAGCAAGCTTCCATTGTTATTCAAAACAACAAAGAAAAGGCAGCTTATTTTTAAGCTGGAGTCAGCCAAGGGTGAGCAGGGCGAACAGCTCTCTCCCAACAAACAGAAGGGGCTAATTACTTGAGAGCAGCACTAGTTGCTGCTTGGAAAGCAGCCACCAATTCATTTACTGAACTGACTTGTAAACCATCAATTAAGCTACAAACACGGTGGCTATGACCAATAAAAAAATGACTTTAAGGTCTCCTGATTCAGGGATGATGTAAAATTGCTAGAAGAAACTTTAGACAAGTTCCTTGTAATCATGTGAACAGGCAGAATAAGAGGAAGTGTAAAAAAACTATGCAAGAAAAAATTATCAGAAAGGCTGAGGAAATTCTTACCCTTTGCAAATAAACAAATCCAAGGGTTTACCCCTAATGTGAGAGGGGGAGATGACAATACAGTCAGATTATGCATGTGCAATACAGAAGAAAAGTCCATCCATCATTTAGGTTCCTGATGGATGTTAAAAGTCCCCAGCAATTATACAAGGCAGCCTTATATCCAAAAAAGCTAGATAACCAGGTGGAATATTCCTCCAGGAAGTCAATTTCCAAAGCTGAATTTGGAGGACAATAAATTCATGCCAATCTCACTATAGGATATACTAAAACAACAGAATGAAACTTAAAGGAGGTAGACATAACAGTTCCTATCTGAGTGATTGGCTTGCTAGCAAATGTTGACTTGAATACTACTGCAATCCCTCCCCCCATGCCATGCTAGGTGAGGAGGATAGGAGAAGATGTAGCCTCCTGTAGAAAAGGTAGCTAAAGCCACATTCATCCTGAGCAAACCATGTCTCTGAAATAAAATTTATTTATTTATTTGTTAGATTTATACCCCGCCCATCTAGACCGAAGTCTACTCTGGGCGGCTAACAATAAAAAATGGAATAAAAACAATATAATAAAGTTAAAAACAACAATAGTAATGTGGCAGAAGATGGGGAAAAGAAAAAAAATTCAAGTGATGACATAAAAGTGACTGAAATAAATTTATCAATTCAGTTGATCAACTAAATCAATTTATTTATTTATTTAACTTATATGCCGCCCAGAGACCTTTGGGTAGAGTGGGCGGCATATAAGTTAAATAAATAAATAAATAAATAGTGTAAATTACCAAACAAAATTCTCACACATTGCCCTGAAACACTCTGAAATTTAGTAAAGGCTGATGAACTGATACCAGTACATACTTTTCAATAAATTGATGTACTATTCAGCCCAGCACACTAAAAGTGTACACTATAATGCTCCTATTGCTACAAGACTATTGCTTTTGCTGCAGAATTAAGATGGGTACCCTCTGGGAATTCAACTTGAAGAAATGAAGTTCTGGCTATTCAGCTGTGCAACAGAGGAAAGAGGAATAGATTCCGTGTCGATGATGAGATACACCAAATCCAGGTAAATGGGGATTTTTGATAAGCAGTATCTGAGGCTGCCTCCCCTCTTGTAAAATGAATGCAAGAAACAAACTCTTTCTTGAGTTTCATCCCATACATATGCAATAGGCTATCTTCCCTGAATAAAACAAGGCAAGCATTATTTCATCTTATAAAGATGAGGTAGACGTAGGGAATATACAGCTGGAATTTTAGCACTGAACAGGAGCACATATTAGTAAGCATTTGGCATGATTTAGTTTGGAAGAGTCAGTACCATCATGTCAGAGGGACTTGTCTGGGTATAGTTCTAGAATTTATGTGTGTATTTATATATGTATATTTCTTTTTAGCCATGATTTTCATAGTTATGATGAAAAGAAAAAGAATTGAACATACACATTCAGATAATTATATATATTCATAAACTAGTTAAAGCAAAGCAAAGAAAAAGCAGCATAAAGTATTCAACAGAAATAAAGCAAAATTACAGCTGGAAAGATTCAAAGGCCAGAGAAAATAGAAAGGCTCTCACTTGGCAATAAAATGGCTCTAGAAAGCATCCAGGAAGCTTTACGGGGTGGGGAGGGTCACGTCCAGTGCAGGGCACTGCTACTGAAAATATCTTTCCGAAGAGCCACTTACATCACTCAGAGAAAGGTCTCAGAATAAGGGGTCTGATTAATATTAAGGGGTTTTCTAACTGTTTTGTACCTCTAACAGTATGAGATGAAGTACTCAGAACATTATCTACAAACCCTATAAATTATTTGGAGGCAGCTACAGCCTTCTAGACAATCAGAAGATTGAAGCCTGTACACTTATGTGAGTCACTCCAAAGCATCCTATTCTTACTGCCCATCTGCAGGCTTGAGATGTTTTTGACTTTCCAAGTGAGGAGGGCGATTAAGGTATTGTCAGTTGTATTTCTTCTCTAATTCTTTTAAAGCCATGATTCTAGAGGCAATCCTACTTGAAGCTTCCAACTGGCACTTGCATTCAATATTTTTCTACAAACATCAGAGGCAGCATCAGATGGTAGCATTTGACTGGTAGAATCTAGTGGAATCGGGCATATGCGGGTGTGTGAGAGATCCTCTCTCCCCTCCATACTGCAACTTCTGCTACCCTTCCAGATGACATTTGGGGCTGGCAAATCTTCCTGATCCAATTTTCAGCAGAAAGTAGGATTGAAATGAGAAGGGAAGAAATTTTACTGAAACTGCCCTATGTATCATTTTGTGACATCAGATGCAAAATTCAGTATCCTGTACACCACATTCTTCACAGGTCTGAATGTGTACATATAAAATCTGGAGAAAAAGGAGAAAGGAGAGCAAAAGTAGGATTTCTAGTAGTCAAAGCGGGCATTTAGCACTGAGCAATGTTTCATCCTTCTTTAATGATTAACAGGTGTAGAATTCTGTTAATTTAATAAGCTAAAGAATCCAGCTTTCTTAGTGTAAATATTGCTGCAATATTTAGTCCAGAATACAGAACATTTTGCCAAAATTTTAATGTGTCTATGCAAGGGATTTTCTCTCTCACACAGTTAAACTCTTCACTATTAACTGGGAGCTTATACTTTGATAAAGTATAATTGATCTAAGTGAGGTAAACTAATTTTTCCCCATTTACCCACAACTAATCTAGTTAAAATAATGATATATGTAAATGAGCATAGGTTTCAAATGTATTTTCAGAAAGTCTGAAGGCTGAAAAGAAAACATGTCATATATACATGTTTTATGATGTACCCTTTTTTACCCCTGCATGTTAAACAGTATTCTTCCCTGTAGAGGAGATACCAGCTTAGAGAGTCCATTAATACATTAGGATTTTGAAGTTAATCTTCAGTTAAAGGCAATTCTGTGTTAACTGGTCTGATATTCCATAAGCTCTTTGGTACCGTGTTTCCCTGAAAATAAGACAGGTTCTTATATTAATTTTTGCTCCAAAAAATGCAGTAGGGCTTATTTTCAGGGGATGTTTTATTTTTTCCATGTATGACAATCTACATTTATTCAAATACAGTCATGTGATCTTCTTCTGGTTGCTGCACAATGGTGGACGGCGGGGTTTCACTTAACTGGGGCTTATTTTTGGGGTAGGGCTTATGTTACGAGCATCCTGAAAAATCATACTAGGGCTTATTTTCAGGTTAGGTCTTATTTTCGGGAAAACAGGGTAGTATCTGTGAAGAGTCTCAGTCATCCAGGTGTGGCTATCTGGAAGGTGAGTCATGGCAACTTGACTTCTTTCTTGTTAGGTTGAAATGTTTCACTACTTATCCAAGTAGCTTCTTCAGTCTGAGGAGAGTTGGTAGGAGATCCCTGATACATCCTCAACGTCGGTTTCACTTCCCCCTGGTCTGAATAAGCTCATTAGATGGACAAAGGAGGAGGGGTGAGGGATAATCCCATTTCTGCAGTCCTTCTCCACCTATTGTCATGGGTAGAGATCCCACACAGCTGGACGTAATGCTCCGGAACTTGTGTTCGACTATCCACTCCTGGTAGGAGGGAAGACGAGTCTCCCTGCCAGGCTGACGAGTGGATAGCTGTGAGCTCTGGAGCGACTGGAAGGGAGAGCGGAGCTGGCGGCAGCAGCAGACGCATGAGTGGACGGTCCGGCCCCTCGTTACATCCAGCTGTGTGGAATATGAATACCCCTATCTCTAGTCCTGGGTCATTAACAGTTGTTAATAGTGGTCTTTCTGGTGAGTGTGGTCCTGATCTTCCTGGGGACGTATGAAAGGGCAGCATGATAAATAGGAGACAGATTGTATCTAAGGCCTTCACCCCTGTTGACTGCAGAAATGGGATTATCCTTCACCCCCCCCCTCCTTTGTCCATCTAACGAGCCTATTCAGACCATGGGGAAGGGAAGGGAAACCAACGTGGAGGGATCTCCTACCAACTCTCCTCAGACTGAAGAGGCTACTTGGATGAGTAGCAAAACATTTCAACCTAACAAGAAAGAAGTTCAGTTGCCATGACTCAACTTCCATACTCTCTGGTAGTAGTACAACGTAAAGAAATCAATTAAATTGGAAGAATACTTGAGTGAAGAGAACAAACAAGTGCAACAAAGAATTTAAACAAAAAGCCCTGTTTTATTTTAAAACTAAATATGGACAATGTGTAGAAACATAGGAGACGATTACACAGTATAACATCCAAGACCACAAAATGAAAGAAACACACAGTATGAGAATACAAGATGGCTTGAAGTATCCACCACTTCCATTTTTGTACTAAAAGATTACTTTTCATCATACTGCATCAGCTGTCCATGTTTGAATTCCCTGTTTAATATTTTAAGACAGCCTCTACATATTTAACAAAATTATTTTAAAAATGAACAATATCATGGCACTTATTGGGGGGGAAAAGAATAGAGAAATCTGACATGCCCTTTAAATCAGTCACTCAGATCTGTATTAAAGTGATAGCAGAACATGAAGCATACCGTATACATGTATACAGGGCAAAGAATGTGCGCATATTGTAATAACTATACATTCATCCCTTTTGTGCTTGGAATCGGAAAAATAATGGATATTAGAATTTCACTCACTCTATCAGAGTGAGAGTCAGGAACTGTACCTCTGACATAAAGCCATTTCATACCATGCAGATTACATAGTGGAAGCATGACTAGTAATCTCTTTTCACTTACTTTAGAAAAAAAGATTGAAAGGAGGGTAGGAGCCAAGCAGTTAAATTATACCACACAGATATCTTTGCCCACCATAAAAACATATAAACTCAACGATTACAAAATTTGTCTAAAACGTAACAGTTAGTGTTTACAGATGTACCCTGTAACTGACATCAAAATTGGTCAAGTACCTAGATGGATTAATTCCTCCTCTTCAACATGTCATTATTTTAAAGAATATTTTGAAGACAATTCACAAGGCTCAAATATGCATTTTTTTTCTTAATATATAAGTGTACCATAATGTTCACAATGAAAGACAGAAAAAAGTCACATCACAGAAGGCTAACTATGATGTGCCTGGTTTTCGATTGTTACCTGTTTAGATCATCCAAACTGTTTTCACGTTTAGACCTTTTTACATTGAAAAATCCACAAAATACCCAGCTGATATCTCCAGCCAGCAGTTCCTTGACTTTTCAAATGCAGTATGAACATTTTATTGGATACATCATCACACGCAGACATTTCAACTTGTACCTTTAGTTACCTAGATTTTTGAAAATTTATTCTTGTACTGTGTTGACATGTGTGCCTCCATTCAGAAAATGCCTGCAGTCATCTTACAGCTGAATGTATAGGACCATGAGAGAATCTGAGGTGTAACCGCACTTTTCTAGTCACATTAGCAGAGGGATCCTTTCGCAGTATTTTAGTGTAATGTTTTGCAAGAGTTGTAGCTGCAGTATAAGACTATTAGTTGCATATAAATATATTGTGAAATAATTTTTGTTCCACCTCAACAGAAGCTACAAGTTTGGTATGATGCCATTTGTCAATAATAGCTGCCTATTTGTGCTAAAGTTTATCTTTCTTTTGAAAAAATGGAGTTTCTAATTCGAGCTAACACTATACCTGTTCTAGTTCTTTCTGAAACAACAAGCTCAGGAAGGCACTCATTAGCAAAGAAGTATACCAAAAACCTTCAGTTAACATTCAGAAGTTGGGGGTAAAATCTACTGCATGTTGCTTGACAGCAAAATCCTCTTTTACAAGAGACCCATGATCCTCATTTCTAACAAAGCACCTTTTGTCCTTGGCTCTATGACGGTAGAGGTAAGTACGGTGCTACTTAAAAAACTTCTTAAGGAAAAAAACAAGGCTTCAGATAGAATCCTGAGGAAATGGATAAAAATAAGTAGGAAGGAGAGCAGAAATTGCAGGTACTAACAGCACAATGCTATGCATATTGACTCAGAAGCAAGTTTCACCATTTTCAATGGGCTCTCTCACAGGTATGCATAGAACTGCAGTCCAAAATTGTAAATTGGAAGACAAAAACCTATGTCCAGTTCACATCAAACGTTGAACCAAGATTAACAGAATGGAGTATGCTGTGGCATTACATGCACTTCTTGTGCCAACCTGAGTGCAAAACAGTTACCACCATAAGTTTATGTTCACTTCCAAATGTAGCCTAAGAATGCAGGTTTAATCAGGGTTCTCAGATTTAATTAGATGCCATATGTTCATTTTCTTCCGCATTGGAAACAATTACAGGTAAGGCTGAAAAACAGATGGACAGGATACACAGCCCAGCAATTCAATCACAAAACCGTTTTCAGTTTTAAGTGTGAACAAGGCTGTATATATGGCCTGCTAAACTTCACTTTATGCAACGGGGACTCCAGCTGAAACACAGAGCAACATTACAATATGAGAAAGAGCTGGCAATATCATCATTAGGTAGCCAATGGACAGGCAATTGCCTCAGTGTTTTTGTACTTCAACTTTGGCAAGATCTGTTTAATATTTTGGATTTTCTTACATTTTGTTACAAGCAATCAGCTTATGAAGAGTGTATAATAGATGGCAAGTGACAAACCTAAACAAATTTGATGTTCATCCATGCAAGAAAACATAATCAGCAACAAATGGCACAGGTCAGAAATGGGAGATCAAACACATTCCTCAGCAGACATCAGAAGAGGATTGATATATTCAAAGCCTTCAAATTCTGACTGGTCAATCTTCTTCACAACATCACTGAAAATAAAAGTTGTAAGAGTTAACAATATAATCATGGGAGAAAAAAGATACAATTTAGACTGAGAAAAAGAAAAACAACACTATTTATTTAAAATATTTATACCCTGTGTTTCTTCTCAAGAGGACCCAAGGTGATTTACAGTAGTAAAGCAATATAAACAGCTTAGGTTAAAACCAAACCCACAAAACAGCCACCCCATTTGAAAGACCTCCCCTCTTAGGCTGCAAGATACTGAAAAAAAGCCTGCCTGAAGAGAAAGGGGGGGGGGAAGCCTGCTTCCAGAAGGAAAGCAAAGAGGAGGCCAGTCTGGCCTCCCATGGGTGGGAGTTCCATAGCCTGAGATAATGACAGAGGAAGTGGTCTCTTGCGTCCTCACCAAATGCATCTGTGAAGATGGTGGGATCAAGAGAAAGGTCTCCTCTGCTGATTTTAAAAGCTGGGCAGGCTTGTAAAGGGAGATGCAGTCTTTCATGGATTCACTATAAATAATGAGCCCAATAAGAGCTCTAATGCACTGAAACAAGTAGAACTTATCTGTCTCATACTAGATGATTTGGCATCTTTTGCTGCAGGATACACTGGCAACTTCCTGAAGGTGTTAAAGATTTCCTTACACTCCTATCCTATTGCTACACTAAAATTCAATGATTTTCAAGCAGAAGCAACAAACATTAAATTTTCAGTGCAGTCAGACTAAGAATGTCACTTTTTAACTCACTACACTTGTCTCTATCAGTTTTTTGTAGATTGCTTCTTTTGGATAACCAAATTCAAGATACATCAAGCCTAAGTCAATTCAGCTCTACCATCACCCAACTAGCTTCCAAAATGGAAATCACTTGTTACTGGGCAGAAAAGTAGTGATACCAATCTTGAGTTATATTTTTACACATTGTACATTTCTGGCATGAAGAACTGCACATTTTTACAGTAAGCAAATATTTGCTTTCCAAAACTGGGAGTATCTCCACATTTTCCCTCCAGTAGTTGGAGACAGAACAAATGCTTAACAAGAACTCTTGGTTCAAACCATGGCATCTTCAATTGGGATGATCAGGTAGCAAGTGAGAAGAAAGACCAGTCCATAATACCCTGAAGAACCAATGCCAAATAACTGGGGACTGATGAGCATGTCTGACTTGGCATAAGACAGCTTCTTATATTAAACTGTCTATAAAGGGTGGCATAATCCTAGACTCACTGCGCAGATCTTAAAATAACCTCAGCAGCCAATTACCCAGAGCTTGTTGTGCAATCTGCCAACTGGCCTTCTATTCATCACATTGGGGTAGCTGCTATTGGTCTCATAAGGGTAAAATGTTCTATCAGACCCAGGCTCCATCTAGTCCAAATCCAGTTTCCAACAAATGGTTAGTCAGATGCGTTTAAGAGGCTCACAAGGCATGATGCCCACAGACTTCTTTGTGTGGGTACACTCACAGCACTTGGCAGTCAGAATTATATTGTTAGCAGCCGCCACACTCACTTGATTCTGAGAGCTGCTATGTTTACAGAAGTACATTTCTTAACCTATGTCTGAACTTATGAAATCATTTACTTACTCATCGTCAGGAGTGAGTTGAACAGGCTCGTTGGTGAACTGAGAATCAAAGTTGTCTAGACCAAATTCTCCAGATATGTTTGGTTTAAATGGAGGAACCACCTGCTTTTGTTCCATCTAGAAATAAGTTCACACAACATAAAAGTGTAACTTTTTAAAAAACAACAGTATAGAAGTGTGATAATTATAGAAGCTAGATATTAAAATTAGTTCATATTTCTCTTGAGAAAAAAATACAGGCAACAGTGTTACATAAGCTCAGATTCTACCATTTGTTTGATAATTTCACCACCCAGGTCCATTTTGAAGCTTCTGAAACCATTACACTGCAGTACTTGTAAAACACATCTTCCCATGCCAAAGATCTGTATAAGCTCTTACTATATACTGGGCAAAATCCTTTTGTGATAATTTATGCTGGCAGAAGCTGGATCAGGTGCCAGAGATATTTAATTCAAATTAATTGAAAGCTTCCTATTTTTCTCTCAGATTCTGAGGCTGTCTAGGGCTCCCTTTTGCATTGGGGAATCCTTTTGTGAGCCTCATTGGGGGTGCTTTCATAGACAAAAAAGAAAGGTTACCTACCTGTAACCATGGTTCTTCTAGTGGACCTCTGTGAATTCACACAAATGGGTTTCTTCTGCGCCTGCGCAGGACGTCTCGGAAATTTCTAGAGCTTAAAAAAGAGTAACAATTAAGATACCCCCCCAGGGCGCAAGCTCCGCCTCCTCAACCTTCCTTTCAGTTCCTCTATAGTCCGCCGTTGTCAAGTAGAACAGATTTAATAATAAACAACGGGACGGACAGAGGGGAGGAAGGGAGGGATGTGTGGGTGCTTCTCTAGAGGATTCCTCCACAGGCAGCGGAGCTGGTGGAGGAACTGTAATGGTCGATTTAGAAGTCTTCTTTTGCTTTTTGGTCTTATCCTTATCTTTTTTCTTCTTTGCAGGGTCATCCGACCACGACTGGGTCTTAGTAGTCGATTTAGAAGATTTCTGCGATTCTTTAGACTTGGTAGGTATCAATGTCGTGCTAGCCATAGATTGGGTAGCCGGACTGGGTGTAGTTTTGGTCGTTTCTGGCCGAGGTGGGTTGGACGAAGGGGGGGTCCCCACTTCCATGGTTGGATTTAGAGTCTTTTCGTACAGAAAAGATCTTAGGCACTGAAGCCTCAATTTAATAGCTGGTTTGGAGAGGCTTTTACACGCGGTACACGACTGAGTTTGGTGGGATTCTCCCAAGCAAAACAGGCATTTGTCGTGTCCGTCAGTCAAGGGGATTTTGCGGAGGCAAACGGAGCACCTCTTGAATCCCCGAGGGGCCATAAAACGGTGGAGGAATAGGGGCAAAAGTCCCGGGGAAAAAGAGGGGGGGGGGAAGGCGGGAAGGGAAAAACAATGTCGTATGGTAACAAAAGGGATTCTAATCTCTAAGGGAATAAATAAAAATGATTCTAACACGAATAACTAGAGGAAAAAACACTAATTGAGACGAAAACGTTTGATTTACTTTCCTTATAGGAGCTCTACTGTTCCTGACGTCCTAACCAAACGGCGGGAAAAAAAGGAACTGAAAGGAAGGTTGAGGAGGCGGAGCTTGCGCCCTGGGGGGGGGGGTATCTTAATTGTTACTCTTTTTTAAGCTCTAGAAATTTCCGAGACATCCTGCGCAGGCGCAGAAGAAACCCATTTGTGTACATTCACAGAGGCCACTACGAAGAATCACACTGGATCACTGCCACTAGGACTGTTGGTAGCATTTTTTTTACTATTAAAGGCTTACCCTGCTTCCCAAGGCTAGCCCAGGACAAAAGGGAGCCTTAGGGAGCCTCAGAACCAGAAGTGGGGGGACAGGGCATTTACAATTAATATTTCCATTATTATACTGGTATAATATTTCCATTTTACACCAGCATAACTTGCCACAGCAGAATGTTGCCCTATAAGTGATACAAATGAAAGATATAAAAGCCTATTGGGAAAAACTAAAAATACAAATCTTTGTTAGAAGAATTTTCATTTTCAATGGCAAAGGCTAACTGTTCTACACCAGATTTCAGAAATTTACTATATATAAAACTCTTCAAAGCACTTACCAGATCCCAATCAACATTACGAAAAAAGGGGTGTCCCTGAATATCCGCAAATCCTGTTTGAGGATGGCACCCTAAACGCTCTTTTGGATCCTGTGGTATCAAAAGAATAAAAATAAACATAAATATAAATTTAAAATAAATAAAAGTAGAAATAAATAAATAAAACCAATTGCAATTGAGCCAGAGATTAGTGTGAACTGATTGTACCTCTATATCAGTTTACCAAAGTTCTGTGAAATTACTGAAACAGGTACCTATATCTTACTGTCTTCTCTGATGGGAGTTAAGGTGACTGATATATAGAAAGCTCTGACACATCTTCTCATCCAGGTACTGACTAGATCTAAACTTGCTCAATGGAAGGTTTAGCTGACAGAACACTATCCCAGTCACACAGTTAGTTATCTTTATTTCACAATAGAATAAGAAAGAGAGGCTGCTAACAAAGGTTTATACTGCCCTTTGTTTTTAAATGGTTTCCTCAAAAATCAGATTTTATGACTAACTCCCATCAGTCATAGTCAGAATGGCAAATCATAAGGGAATCTGGGAGGTGTGCTTCAAAAATATCTGGAAGGCTACAATTCCTCCTCCCCTGCCCCCCACTCTGCATAGATGGCACAGGTCTCAGTGTAACTCTGACTGAGTTTTTTCCCAGACACAGATTTTAAACTGTTCCTGATTTTGTCTGTCCAATTTTATATCTGTAAAATATTCAAATGTACAAGATATAACAAATGTACATCTGACCGTCTGACCATTTTATATCTATAAAATCCATTAACAACAGAGGTTGAAACAAGTATGGCAAGAGCTCTTACCTTGTTAAGAAAACTTTTCAGAACACTTGCTGCCTTCACCGAAAGAGAGCGTGGGATTCGGATTTGCTTTTCTAGAATAACTAGGGGGAAAAAATGAGTACTGTATTCAAATTCCATGAATTGTTTCAGAAGCTGAAGGATGTGTTGGGCCCAGGGCTAAATGGCTAAATCTTTTAAATTAGTCTTAAAGGTCTGATTAATTTAGAAGCTTGCTTTTAAAGCCATATAATACCCTTGTAAAAAATTCACAGCATTTGGTACTTTGTTGTTGTTGTTTAGTCGTTAAGTCGTGTCCGACTCTTCGTGACCCCAGGTACTTTACCTGTTATTAATTTGTTAAAAAGACCTACTGCAAATGTTTTAATTTTAGCAAGATGACTGCATATTGGTCATGTTCTGTTTTTTGTAATCCCCAGATATACAGATTATATGTATCATTTATACAAGTGCAAACACATACCGTGTTTCCCCGAAAATATGACAGGGTCTTATATTAATTTTTGCTCCAAAAAACGCATTAGGGCTTATTTTCAGGGGATGTTTTATTTTTTTCATATACAACAATCTACATTTATTCAAATACAGTCATGTCATCTTCTTCTGGTGGCTGCACAATGGTGGAGGGCGGGGTTTCACTTAACTGGGGCTTATTTTTGGGGTAGGGCTTATATTACGAGCATCCTGAAAAATCATACTAGGGCTTATTTTCAGGTTAGGTCTTATTTTCAGGGAAACAGGGTATAAATTATACATACATAATACATATTGTGAAAAGGATACCCATAAGTCAGAATTGACTTGACAGCACATGATTATTATTATACACAACACAAAGCCACACACAAATACTCACACAAATACTCTCTCAAACACACATTTGTATGTGTGTATGTAGAGTCATCTCAATTGAAGCATGTCTTCAGGATAATACAGTATTTGTTCAAGTAACATAAATTAAGTTTGGAAATGTTCAGGAAAACATTCTTTGCTTTATATTTCACCATTTCATTGCTATCTAGTGACATTCTCAAAGTCTGCATTATTGACTAGTCATAAAAACTGGTAAATGATGTCACCATTTGGCCAATCGGAATTACTCACCTTGGAAAAGGTAGTCTTCTGTGTTTTGATCAGGATTATCAGAACTTCCAACAATATCAAACGGTGATCTTCCTGCCATCATTTCAAACATCAGCACTCCTAAAGCCCACCAGTCGACACTAAATCCTATGATTTAAAATAGGAGTACAACTCATCAAAGGATTTGATAGGATCATTCTGTTTATTGGACAAAGCCTTTCAAGACGCAATAAAAAGTAACAAATCGAGCACGAAGATGAATAGTGCTTCCAGAAGTTACATAATCAAGGATTTGGTGGTAATCTACATGAACAAGAAATTGCAGCCTTTTTTCAATGTCTTCATGAATACTATGGCCCCTCAAACTTTCAAACTGGCAGATGAGATAGTAATACTATTTCTTTTTTGCAGAAAAAGATCTCGATATAAAAACTTAATATGTGCGTGCAGAATCAAGCAGGTGGGGAGGTTCACGTATTTTAATTTTTGTGTGAAGGCAAATCGCAGGAGTTTCCACCTGAAGCTTGAAGCAGTGCAACAGACAGCAGGTATATACCACCTCATCCCCTGTTCTGGAAGTATAGGCCTGTATCTTCTATCATTCTTGAGCCAGCAGGCTACCCATGTCCTCAGACTTCAACTAAAGCCCAGGAGATTTCTCATAAGGCAACACCTTCTGCAAGGTTTTTACAGATGAGGAATTTTGAACAGTCAGGAAAGCTGCAGGAGGAAGAGATCTATACAAGAGTGAAAGTGAATGCAGCAGCTTTGGCTACCTTGTAATGTTACTGTAAGCTGATAAAAATATAATCAAAAGAAACTCTAAAGAGCCCTCAGAAAGGCAGAGAAGTTAAAGCCTTTCTTGAGAAAGTACAACTTTAGGGAAATTCAATGAGATTTTTTTTGCCACAATACCAACAGCAATTTTTTCTTGAAAGTGGACATAACTATAGAGCTTACAGGTCAGGTGTTGCATTACCATTGTAGCACCTCTGAAAAATGGTTGGAGAATTTCTCCTTCACGTGGAGACTGTTGGTGAAGCTCTCTCCCCAATTTCTCTGTATATATATATATAAGGCACATAATTTCTAAAAGCAATTTACGCACAGATATTGCTTGGGTAGTGGTGCTAGAATGGAACTCTCTATCTACAATGACGTATGTTCTCTTAGTCAGCTTCATTTCAACCAAGCGAAGATGTGAATACATTCCACTATGCATTATGTAACAGGTTTCTCCCCACTGGTGAATGAAGGCCTATGTAAGGAGATTAAAACTAAGGAGAGTTTGTCAGTGCAAAATTATTTGACATCTGGATCCAATTCCAGGTGTTAAGAGCATTAAAATTTGATCGCAGAACAGGAAATCAACACCAAAGAGAAATGATGTAAGATTGCAGCTTGTGAACTTTAAATCAGAATGACATGCCTTCTATTTGTGGTACAATCATTTTCTTAAAGGAACATAAATATACAAAGTCTGTGTCAATCACTACCTTTAGATAAATGTTCAGTGGGACATCTGTGGTATTGTGTTCTAGAAAAGCATCAAGAAGTCCTTAAGTTCTCTTTATGCTTTCAGCCCACTATTTCAAATGCAAATGAAGAAATGGACATGGAACATGGAAGCAAAATATTGTAGCATTTTGACAACAGATTTATTTTTGTGTGAGTTTTTGTGGATCAAAATCCATATAAAGAGCGCACTCCTTATGTCTGAAGAAATGGATTTTTACCTACGAAAGCTCACTCACTCTCTGAAGTTAATATTTAACGTACCACAATATTTTGCTTTCTTTGCCTTTCTTTCCCCCCCTTTAATTTTGGCAACATGTTGAGACACACTAACAGGGCTACTTCCTTGGAAGTCCATGACAACTTATTCCAAATAAAACAGGACCAAAAAGGTGCCATAAGACTCTTTGTTGTTTTTGCCTTTAGATTGGGAAAATTAGAGCGTCAATTACTGAAATTGTACAGTTCAACCTGCCTTTAATACAGATTAATTCTTCACTACCACTAAAGTTTGCACTTGAGATCTGACATGTTAAATTCCTATGTCATCATGCAAAATGGAGCCAAGGAAGAGAAGCAAATACACTCGTCTGTAAGGTAAGAGTTGGTCCCAGCTGTCTATTTGCAAAAAGTGTTGCTTGGTTTCATCAATGATATGACAATTCAAATTTAAATTATGGGTTCTACTAGAGATGGGCACGAACCCTGGTTCGGCAGTGTTTGTTTCCCGGCTAAACAGCTGATCCACGGTTTGGCATCCTGCCCCCTCCAGAGGGCACCCACTCAGCAGCAGTGCCCAGAGGGGCCAGGGCAAGGTGCTGCTGCCAAGTAGGTGCCTGTTGGAGGAGGCAGGGCACCCAACTGCAGATCAGCTGTTCGGCCAGGAAATGAACACTGCTGAATTGCTGAACCAGCGGTTTGCGCCCATCTCTATGTTCTACATGCTAAATGCCAATTAGTGATAACAGGGAAAGAGAAAAATAAGTGACTGAAGTCCACACTGTTTTGATGGGTGAATTCCAAGCAGTTTCGCGTATTAACTGCTCATTCAATTTGGCACTGATAGGACTGAGATTTACCATAGTCTTCTCCTCGTAAGATCTCAGGAGCAATGTAGTTGGGAGTGCCACAGAAAGTGCTGGTTGTGTCTCCAGGTCTTAATCCTTCCTTTTAAAAACAGAAACAAGCAGGAAGATATCTTACATCATTCAATGATTTCTTCTAATTCCCATCATAGTCACAAACCAACTAACTTGGTAACACTTGAACTTACTCTCTTAACGGAGATCAAGATTGAGAAGCCTCCAGAGATGTGAGGGCAACACACACACACCTCTAGACCTTGGAGGGCCACACCCACAACCTCATTTTATTTCACAAATTGACTTTTTTTTAAAAAGGGGGGGACTTTACCCTCTTAAAGTATTTAAAAAAAACATTTAAAACTCATGGGGTGGTGGGGCCCAAGGATACTGGGCAGCCCTCAAAAGATGATAAGCTTTCCTTCCAAGCTGTCAAAGGGTACAATGAGTTTTGGGGTGCTGGGGCCCACATTTGGGCCACCTGGGGAGGTGCATGCTTTTTACCTTGATTTAGAGTATGGACATATTGGCTGTTCTTTCATATATGAAATAGCAGAAGAAGAGTAAAGTTCATGCTCTATTTCACTATAACTGTTTTTATTTCACTTCCTGGCCATCCTGGCAGGAAACATATATCTCATTCAGGACAGACATAAGAGATCACAAAGCATGTCTGATACTATCCTATGTTCTTGTCTATTATTAAGTAGAAAAGTTATCAACAGCAAGAGGCTGGTGTTCTTCCTATTTCACCACCCTGGTCAACCTTCTCTGGAACACTATGCAAACATACTGCAGCATGCATGAGTGCTTGGGGAGCAACTCTGATTATATTCAGAAATAAAAAGGTGGCTATATTTGGGAAGACTAGTTCAGGCAAAGCGGAAAAGAGTTCTAATAAGCTGTAGGGGGCCTGGATGCAAAGCACAGCTCAACGAGCATAAATTCTAAAGCAAAAGGTGACTGTTCTTGCATGTATCATGTTACCTCAACTAAAAGGATAATTAGGAATAGAGGTTTTCGCGTCATTTCAACAAGACTCAAAATCATATACAGAAGCACCAACTTTCTACTTCAATCACCTGAAAGGGCAAAGAGTGTTTCACTTTGAGGCTTAAGAGGTCTAGAATGGCAGACTGCAGAAAACAAAGTTCCTAAGATTAGCTGGGTTCACACGCCACAAGTTGTAACCAGGGCACTGGCTCCTGCTGCCTAAACAAGCCATGAAACTTTGGTACATGGTTTGTTTAGTACAACGGTTTCCCAACCTTAGGTCCCCAGATATTCTTGGACTAAAACTCCCAGAAGCCTTTACCACTAGCTGTGCTGGACAGGATTTCTGGGAGTTGTAATCCAAGAACATGTGGGGACCCACGGTTGAGAACCACTGGTTTAGTGTAATAACCAAAACGCAACAGGCACCAGCTCTCTGGCTTGTCTGTCCACCAAGAAGTCAAAGACATAACCTTACAACAAAATATTGTGAGGAGAAAGATAAACTACAAACCTGGACTTGGTTCAGCTGAAATGTCATAACAAATATATCACTGAAAAAGGTGCATTGTTTGCTGACACACTCCCATGCGGGAAAAGACTGGGCAGCAGGAACAAGCAAATTGACTCATCCACAATAATGTAGCTAATTTGACCACAATCTACCACACTTCTTTTTTTAAAAAGGCATCCAGTTAAGAACATCAAACTGGAAGCCTTGTTCAATGTTCAAAGCTCGTCTCTCACCTTGCACATGCCGTAGTCAGTTAGTTTGATATGCCCCTCAGAGTCAAGCAGCACATTATCCAGTTTCAAGTCCCTATAAATTATTCCTCGTTCGTGAAGATAGTTCAATGCTAAACTGATTTCTGCAGAGTAAAACCTAAAATGAAATTAAAATATCAGGACTCTGAATTGGAGTGTGGTAGCCATTGTGAATTATAGCAACCCAGGACTTAGCGTAGAGTGTTCCAAGCACTAGCATATTAATGGCAGGAAGACTACTTTTTCTGCTTTGAATGGCAAAGAAAGAAAGAAAGAAAGAAAGAACCAAAGAAAGAACAACAGCTGACTTTCAGTCTTTGAGCAGTTTGGGAAGCTTTCTGAGGTAGAATCTAATCAAATGTGACAGTGGAGATCAAACTATGGGTCCTGGGAAATTTAAGGGTGCCTCCTAGAAAGTTTGAGAAAATAAATGCACACAGAAGCAAAGAAGTCTCTAGTCTCTGCCTTTCTGGAACAGAATGAGCAGAGACGGCAGATTCAGAAAATGCGGCACTGGTAGCAATTCTGGATTTATGCTTGAGTTCAGAGCAAGAAAAATGAATCTGGACACATTTTTGGCATCTCTGAAACAGGATCAAAAATACCAAAATGCAATTGCTTGTTAAGGGGAAGCTGGTGGGAGAACTAGATTAAAAATAGTAAGTCTAAACTTTAAGAAACAAAAAAGAGGAATTTCTAGTAATGAGACAACAGCATGCAAATATATCACACTAGAAAAACATACCTGGCATGTTCTTCTGGCAGTTTCCTTTGGCGCTGCATATGAAACATGAGATCCCCTCCATTTACATACTCAATAACAAAAAACAGTCTGAAACACAAAATTATACAAAAAAGTTAATTCTCATTATATCAGATTTCTGATCATGGCCCACTATCATGCAATCTGTATATTCACATAAGGATACATATTTTTCCTGGATATTTCTCGATCCGCTTTATTAAGGCTAGGAGCGTGAGAAGTTTGCTAGGTACTTCGAGGACAAAATCACTCACATTTGCCCAGAATGTGATGCCACAAATTTTCCAGTGTCTAGGGAGGTGTACAGTACACTATCTAGTCAGGTTTTCTGGAATCAGTTTCAATTGTTGAGGACTGATGAGGACAAGATGCTTGAACCGGTCCCTCCAACCACACATATATTTGATTCATGTTCATTGTGGCTGATAAGATCTAGCAGGGGTGGATTAACTGGGCTGGGCCAGGCAGTGGTAAATGCTTTGTTATGGCAGTGGATGATGCCTTCTGCCTTGAAAGTAGTAGTGGTGCACCCTCTCCTGAAGAGGACCTCTTTGGACCCACAGGTATGCGGCAGTTACTACATCACTATCCCCTTTTTGGACAAGGTGCCTGAACATGTGGTGGTTGGGCAGCTTCAGACATTCTTGGAGGGAACTGATTATCTGAACCTATTTCAGTCTGGTGTCAGGCCAGGATTTGATACCAAAACAGCCTTTGTTGCTCTGACTGATGACTTGCTCCGAGCTAGAGACAGGGGGAGTGCAGCCCCGTTAATTCTCCTGGACCATTTGGCTGCTTTTAATGCCACTACTTATGGCATTCCTCTTGACAGACACTGTGGAATGGGAGTGGGATGCAGTGTACTAGTTTTTCCATTCTTTAAAACTTGAGGGACTTCTGCTCAGATCCATAGTGATTGAGCTGTGGGGTACTGCAGGGTTCCATGCTCCCATGCTGTTCAAGACCTAGATGAAGCTGCTGGGAGAGATCATCAGGGGTTTTGGTGTTGGGTACTGTCAATATGCTGATGATACACAGCTCTGCTTCTCCCTGTCATAGGAATTGGTTGGGACTGTGCAAGTGCTGGACTTATGTCTGGAGGCTGTAATGGGCTGGATGGGGGCCAATAAACTGAAGCTTAATCCCAACAAGACGGAGGTTCTGTGGTCTGGGAGCTGGGTAGGAGACCTATTCTGAATGGAGTTACACTCCCCCTAAAGGAGCAAGTGCATAGTTTGGGGGGTATTTATTTGTTCATTTGATTCCTACTCCTAGAGTCATCTTTGTCATTGGAAGCTCGTGTGAACTCAGTGGCTTGGAGTGCCTCGAATCAGCTTCAACTGGCCCGCTATGTACGACCATTTCTCTATACATCTTCAGCTTAATGGAAAGATCAATTCCACACAGAGGATCAAAGTTGTCAGAAAGCAACACTGGCTTTATTGATTTGTGAAGTCACTCCATTGGCAATGATAATGCAGTAGGAGACAGTGCTTCCAGGGTATGTGAACTGCAGAAAGGGGGTGCTCTTATACCTTCAGAACTGGCTCCTCATAAAGTACACCTGAAGCAGTTTGGGACATAATCACTGTCTTATCAGTACTGATCTTCAAGATGAAATTGTTATTGGCGGAGGAAAATAAATTAAGACTTCTTTGCATATCCAGAAGAGCGCATCTTCAGCAAATGATATCCAGTGTGGTGTAGTGGATAGAGAGATGGACTAGGATTAAGGAAGCTTGGGTTCGAATCCCCACTCAGCAAAGTGAAGCTCAGAATTTTGCAACAAAGGCTTCTACCATGTTTGCAGAAACAAATTACTGATGTTCAAGCAGGATTCAGGATGGGGGGAAGTAACACTAGAAATCATCTTGCAAATATATCCTGGCTACTAGATGCATATGAAAGAATTCCGAAATAAAATTAGTTGCATAATCTTTGTTGATAGTATCTCTAGTTTCAATTCACAGTTCTGGTTCTCTAGTACGTCCCTGAAAATCCGTATTTCCTTCTAAGTAAACATTTCCTTCTGATCATCTTCCCAAGAAGAACCCAATCTTTTTCTGATGAAGCTGCATAACACAATAGTGTTATAATTAGGATTATAATTTAGAATATAAAATGAATCGCGATATTCAACGAATATTGCTGATTTGTCAGATATTCGTTCCTTTGTATTCTTGAGGTCCAGAGACCCCAACAAATACGAAGTAATGAATATAACCCTTTTATATTCATCCCTTTGTCTATCAGGCTTCCCCCCTCTTTCTAGGCCCGAGTGGGCATAGAAAAAGAACGGAAGGGGGACCCAAGCAATCCCCCACCTCCACTGTCTTTATGAAGACAGTGCAGCTGGGCAACCGCTTTGATCCTTTCCCTCATCTTCCTATGACCCTGTGGGCATAGGAAGAGGAGGGAAGGGATCAAAGCATACCCCCAGTCCCGCTGTCTTTGCAAAGGCAGTGGGGCTGGGGGGTTGTTTGGTTCCACCTTTCCTCCTCTTCCTATGCCCGCGCAGGGGCTTTTTTTTTTATAGATAGCACCACAGGCTGTCTAAAAATACATATGACCCAACAAACCAATTAATTGATTTGTGGTTCGTCGGGCAACTGGGGGCAATTTGTGGGTTGTGGGTCGTCAGGTTTTACGACTCACGAACCAAGACATCTCTAGTTACAATGTACTGATTACATTTTGTACTAGGTTTTTTAAAAGGCATGTTACTCTTAGAAGAAATAAGCGTCAGAGATCTTACTATACAATTACCTGCTCTCTGTCTGGAAACAAGAGTGGAGACCAACAAGGAAAGGATGATTTGAAGCCTGCTCGAAAACGTGTTTTTCTGTCTGAACCCAATCAATATCCTAATAGAGAACATACAAAATTATAATACTAGTATCTGTAAAAGTTTTAGTAAATAATCTGCAGCAGGAAGGACTCAGTGGGGTAATTTACTAAGTGTGGTAAACCAATATTTAATATAAAAATGAGAAACATCACTATGGTTTTCATTCCTGGCTCCTATTGCTAACAACCCCTGGACTCAACACATAATTACTCTGAAATGGGAAAGCCACATCCATTTCTAAATCTGCAAAGTCAGAAGTCAAGCGTTCTGTTCTGAGATGCACTAATTTGTGGCAATGCCTCGAGTCTCTCAGATATAATTGAAGGCTCGTGCTATGTTTCAAACAGGATTACATTCCTCTTTGTCTTTAAATTGCCTATAAAAGCTAACTTCCTTTTAATGTATTTATACCACTAGATTGCTCACTCTATCTTGAAATGCAGAGCTATTTGAAATATCTTTTCAGTTCCTAGAGTGCATGGAGATCACTGCAAGACAAAAAGATTGGTTGGACACTTTTCTGGCTAATATTTAATAATTTTTATGAGCCAAATAGGAGCTGAAGGCAGGAGAGAGCTGCCAATTCCCACTTCCCATTCCACCGCCTTTCATACTACTCCAAAGTGTCTTCCTCTCTGGTGTAGCTTTGGAGGCATGAAAACAGAGGAGCTCCACAATTAATGCTTGGATTCCAGATACATAAAATTGAACACATCAATCAGGCAGAATAAAACTATGAATGTTCAGAAAGAATATGCAGAATTTAAATGTGTGTGTGTTAGTGTGCGCGCAACATAAGTACTACTTACCTCATCATCATTGACTAGTTCTTTTTTTACAACTTTCATTGCATAAATGCGTTCAGTTTTCTTTAATCGAACTAGAAGCACTTTTGCATAACTTCCCCTGCCTATAACACGAAGTAGATCAAAATCTTGGAGACCCAGACTGGAAGATACTTTGCCGCTGTCTCTAATACTTGTTGCCTGTAAGTCAATAGACACATTTAAAGTACACATTATCTGGATGGTATTAAGCTTTAAAATTTCCAAAGTTTTGTACCTCTATTATTAAGAATATGAATTGATAGACCGGTATTATTTCAAGTCTCTTAGAGGTCTAAAAATGCACTAACAACTTGGCACAAACGGAAGAACAATACTTGACTGGGTCAAAATAGAAAGGAATTAAAATACCTCTTTTTCCTCACCAACATGGTCCAAGCTTTCATGACTTGAAGGATGATATGGAATCACTGAAAGTAAAAAGGGCAAAAACAAATCAAGTCTCTAAAATAGAATTCTTTTTGCAAGGTCTTGGTACTTTCTTTTAGACAATTCAGTCTAGGGCTGCAAAGTGCAAGACTGCTGGGACTTCCTATAAAGCAGTGGTCCCCAACTTTTTCGGAACTGCGGGCCGGTTGGGTGGGCGGGGTCCGTGGACACCCCCCACGCTCACGAGTGGGCATGGCACATTCGCGGATGGGCATGGCGTGCTCGCGGGTGGGCGTGGCACACTCACGCACATGGGTGTGGTGCACTCACAGGTGGGCATGATGCGCTCGTGCGCATGTGTGTGAGCACGTGCGCACCATGCCCACCATGCGTGCGTGCAGGGGGGCAGGAGATCTGTCTCCGCGGCCTGGTCCTGCGAAGCCCACGGACTGGCACCGGGCCGCGGACCGGGGGTTGGGGACCCCTGCTATAAAAGAATTAATTTTATTTGTTTTATGGGTTCTCTACGTGCCAGAAGTCACTTGTGAGCATCCACAGGGAACTGCAGGGCAAATTACATCAGATTTCATGGGAAAGTATGGTTGTGCCTCAATTCCTTGCAGTTCTCCCAACACTGTATATTTAGGATTAATAGTGCATACTCTTTTAGATACTGACATTCATAATACACAGGTGAACAATTCATTATATTAAGCAGCAAAACAAGAACTTGCCTAGTTTTTTAGTTACACTGAATGACGATTTTAAAACAAATACATAGATGCATAATGACAAACAAAATATTTTCATATTTAATATTCAATATCCCTTGAATATGAATAGAGGAAGCATAGCTATTACCGGGTTCTATGTTATCGGGATGCACTGATGAATGATCCATTGGCTCCTATAAAAGGTAAAAGAATAAGTTTTCAAGTTTTACATTTTCTTCAAAGAATTATGCCACTGATTCAACTTGAAGTTGTGGCTCTACAGACAATTACCAGGAGGCTGCAATTCTCCTTCAACTTAGTACACTTCCTTACAAATAATGATCCACAATATCAAGCTGCACATTCCTCTGATAAGAAATCAAAATACTGTAAAAATTAAGAGCCTCACATTTTTCATGTTTCATTCAACCACTTCAGACAATCTTTTTTTTAGTTAGCAAAATTAGGCAGGATAAAGTAGCATCCATAGTATTATTCAGCTGCTTGAATAGACACTACCACACATTACCAAAAGAGTTTTTAAAAACTTCCAATCATGTGACAAAGAAAGTATGCCCTCTTTGAATTTCATGGTTTTACATATCAGGGCATAATAAAAATCATCTGCTCCATAGCAGGTCTGAAAATTAGGTAAATACAACTTCAGATGAACAACAACACATGACATATTATACCGTGTCATGATTTATTTTACAAAAATAAAGCCAAAATGGAGGAGCCATGTGTGAAAAACTAAGTACACCCTTACTGCTTCCATAGGAATTAAGAGGCTAAGTAGCAGCCAGATACTGCTAAACAACTGCCACTGAGTAACTGATCATCAGCAAGGGTGACTGCCTCTATAAAAGCCAAAGTATTAGCAGTTTGCTAGTCTGGAGCATTCAGGTGTGTGTTAATGCAACGCTAAGGAGGAAACACATTAGCAATTATCATAGAGGCGCAATTGTTGCTGCCCATCAATCTGGGAAGGGTTATAAGGCCATTTCCAAACAATTTAAAGTCCATCATTCTACAGTGAGGAAGATTATTCACATATAGAAAATATTCAAGACAGTTACCAATTTTCCCATAAGTGGACATCCAAGCAAATTCACCCCAAGGTCAGACCACGCAATGCTCAGAGAAATTGCAAAAAAACACAAAAAAGTTAGGTTACCTACCTGTAACCATGGTTCTTCTAGTGGTCCTCTGTGAATTCACACAAATGGGTTTATCCTGCGCCTGCGCAGGACGTTCGGAAGATTCTAGAGCTTAGGAAAAAAGAAACAATTTAGTCCCCCCCAGGGGAACAAGCTCCGCCTCCTCAACCTTCCTTTCAGTTCCCTGAGTCCGCCGTTACCGTATAGAGTAGGTATTTAAAGAACGGTATTGTGACGGACAGCGGGGAGGGATGTGTGAATTCACAGAGGACCACTAGAAGAACCATGGTTACAGGTAGGTAACCTAACTTTCTTCGTAGTGGTCTCTGTGAATGCACACAAATGGGTGATTAGCAAGCTTACTCACCGGATGGAGGGCCGTCACGATAGCAAAGATGACAGTATTGCCCTTCCAAATGCAGCATCATTTTTGGCTCTGACGTCGAGGCGGTAGTGCTTCGCGAATGTCAGAGGATTGGACCAAGTAGCCGCTTTACAGATGTTCTGTATCTGAATGCCTCAGTGTAGAGTGGTCAAAGTAGAGACTGCTCGAGTAGAGTGCGCATTCAAATGGTCCGGTATTGGTTTGCCTGCAAGCTGATATGCCAACTGTATCGATTGCACTATCCACCTTGATATCGTCTGTGGAGAGGCAGGGGCACCCTTGTTGGGTCCGTGGTAACACACGAACAGACGTGAAGAACGTCTAAAGTGCTTGGTCCTGTGAAGATAGAAGGCAAGGGCTCTTCTGACGTCCAATGTATGGAGCTTACGCTCAATCGGTGTGGATAGAGAAGGAAATAGCGTTGGAAATATAATAGGTTGATTCAGGTGGAAGTCTGATACCACCTTGGGGAGGAAAGACACATCAAGGTACAGAGTGACTTTATCGGGATGCATTTGGAGGTATGGAGAGTCTGATCTGAGAGCCGATAGTCCACTGGCTCTTTTGGCAGAAGTTATAGCTACGAGAAAGGTAGTTTTAAGAGAGAGTAACTTTTCGTTACAGGTTGCCATTGGTTCAAATGGTGATTTTGTAAGTGCTTCAAGGACAAGTTGAAGCGACCATTGTGGTGCAATTCGTTGTGAGGGTGGCTGGATGTTCTGCAGGCCCTTAAGAAATCTCTTGACTGTAGGATGAGAGAAAAGTTTAGCGGAGCTGGATCGAAGAGGTTGGTGAGCGACAATTGCTGAGATATATACTTTAATAGTTGATTGTGCAAGTCCAAGATTAAAGAGATGCAGTATGAAGGTAAGTACGGTTGAAAGAGATGATGGGACTGGGGTGAGTCCCTTGGAGTGGGTGAATTTCACGAAAGATTTCCACTTATTATGGTAGAGGCGAGAAGTGGATGTTTTCCTAGCCTGGTCTAAGATCGCATGGAATTCGGGGTTATCCTCCACGCCGTCAGGTGAAGAGAACGGACATCGGGATGGAGAAGGGCCCCGTCGTTCTGAGAGAGGAGAGACGTATTGGAGGTAGGTGAAACATTTCCTCCGTTATTTCTCTGAGGTGAGCGAACCACGGTTGTCGCGGCCACCACGGGGCGATGAGTATCGCGTTTGTTTGGTATTGAATGATTCTGGTTATCGTTTTGAGTAGCATTGGTATCGGAGGGAACAGGTAAGTGAGTTCGCCGGACCACGGTATGAGGAATGCGTCTCCGAGAGATGAAATGTCTATGCCTGCTCTTGAGCAGTACCTGTGGCACTTGGTATTGAGACGGGATGCAAAGAGGTCTATCGTAGGTTGGCCCCACCGGGGACAGATGTCTCGGAAGACTGTCTCGTTGAGGGACCATTCGTGCATCCTGGTGGGGAGCCTGCTTAGGCGGTCTGCCAGGTAGTTGTCCTCTGATGAGATATGGATTGCTTGAGGGAAAATATGGTGTGTGCGGCACCATTCCCAAAACTTTATGGTTAGACGAAGGAGCGGTAGGGATTGAGTTCCTCCTTGTCTGTTGATATAGTGCAGTGGTGGCGAACCTTTTTGGGCTCGCGTGCCCAAACTGGGGGGAAAAAACACAAAACAGTGGGCGGTGTGCTGCCGCTGCAATAGCAGCAGACCTGGACGTGCGGAACCGGAACCAGCAGTGGAAGGGGGAATCACAGCAGGGAGGTGCCTCAAGCCCCCTCTGCTGCCAGCACCAGTTGCTCCGGATCCGCCTGCCGAAGCGCCAGAACCAGCTGTAGCCGCCTCCTGAGGTTTGGCTGCGCGGGGGGGCGGGGGGGGCCGGGGGAGTAGCGATCTGGCGACCTATGGCTCGCGTGCCGGCAGAAAGGGCTCCGCATGCCAGCTGTGGCACGCGTGCCATAGGTTCGCCATCGCTGATATAGTGCATCGCCGTGGTATTGTCGGTGATGAGCTGCACTGTTTTTCCCTCGATACGTGGAAGAAAGGCTTGAAATGCCTTCATAATGGCCAACATTTCCAACTGATTTATGTGGAGTATTTTTTCTCTTTTTGTCCACAGGCCATGTATCTGCAGTCCTTGACAGTGAGCTCCCCATCCTGAGGGGCTGGCATCTGTCGTAACCTGTATAGACAGGTAAGGCGGTTGGAATGGTCTGCCCATTGATGGATTGTGGGCAAATGTCCACCAGATGAGTTGGTCTGCTACATTCTGTGTTACCCGTAACCTTTTCAGCGGGGTGTCCGTTGAAGGGTTCAATCGGGAGAGAAACCAGCATTGGAGTGATCGCAGGACCACTGATGTTGTGGATGCCCTGAGACCTAGTAAATGTTGGGTATCGAGGGCAGTCACGGTCGTGAAAGGCTGAAATTGTTGTATTGCCTTCTGGATCTTTAAGATTCTTTGAGTTGGTAAAAATGCCCTTGCTTGGATGGCATTGAGTTCTGCTCCTATGTAGCTGACGAGTTGAGATGGTACCAGATGAGATTTCTCTCGATTTATTTCCAAGCCTAATTTGTTTAAGGTGTCGAGTGTGGTGTTTGTGGCTGTGATGGCGTCTTGGTAGGATTTGGCAACCAGGAGCCAGTCGTCGATATAAGGGAAGAGCTTTACTCCCTTGGTACGGAGGTAAGCCACTACAGGAGCCATGCATTTGGTAAATGTCCTGGGGGCTGTGGAGAGCCCGAAGGGGAGGGCAGCAAACTGGTAAGTTGTGTGCTGGAATCGAAACCGGAGGAATTTTTGATGGGACGGATGAATTGAAATGTGAAAATATTTTTTTTAATATATATTTTTTTAAATTTTTATCCCGCCCTTCTAGACATATGTCTACTCAGGGCGGCTCACAATAAAATTATTCATAAAAACAATTAAAACAACGATTTGCATTGACAATATTAGTATTAATCAAGATGGAAAATATGAAACAAAAGATTAAGTAGAAAGTAAAAGTCAAGTATTGACAGGAGGGAAGGCCTGCCTAAAGAGCCAAGTCTTTAATTGGCTCTTAAAAACACCCAGCGAGGGTGCCAGGCAGATCTCTGATGGCAGGCTATTCCAAAGTCGAGGGGCCACCGCCGAGAAGGCCTGGTTTCTTGTTCTTTCTTTCCGGGCCTCTCTCGGCGTTAGGCCCCTCAGCCGACTTTCCTGGCTATAGCGAGTGACTCGAGTAGATCTAGGTGGGAGAAGGCGTTCTGCTAGGTATCGAGGTCCTAAACCGTTTAGGGCTTTATATGTCATCATTAACACTTTGAAATCAATGTGGAAACGAATGGGCAGCCAATGCAAGGCAGCCAGAGTGGGAGAGATATGCTGGTGTTTTCTCGTTCCACTAAGTAGTCTGGCTGACGCATTCTGCACCATCTGAAGCTTCCGCATCAATCTCAAAGGTAGCCCCATGTAGAGCGCATTACAGTGGTCTAATCTCGAGATTACAAGCGCATGGACCAGAGTGGTGAGGGCCCCGCCATCAAGATAGGGACGCAGCTGGGCAATCCGCCACATATGGTAATAGGCGGAACGGACCACTGACGCCACCTGGGTTTCCATGGTAAGCGGCGGGTCCAGATGTACTCCCAAGCTGCGAACCTCACTCTTCGCAGCGAGAGTCACCCCCAAAAAAGAGAGGGAGTTTCCCAAGCCACCGATGGAGGGGCCACTGACCCTCAGGACCTCCGTCTTGTCCGGGTTCAGCCTCAACCCATTCTCCTGCATCCATTGCAGTACAGCCTCCAGACAGCGCTGAAGGGACAGAACGGCATCCACTGAAGTACGTGAAAAGGAGATGTAGAGTTGCGTGTCATCAGCATACTGATGGCACGAGGCCCCACACCCCCTGATGACCCCACCCAGCGGCCTCATATAGATATTAAACAGCATTGGGGAGATGATCGAACCCTGCAGAACCCCACAATTGAGACTCCACGGGGCCGAAACGCTCTCCCCAAGCTGAACTCTCTGAGGGCGGTTCTCCAAGAAGGATCAGAGCCAGGCAAGCCCCAGGCCACCGATTCCCAACTCGGAGAGCCTCCCCAGGAGGATACCGTGGTCGACGGTATCAAAGGCGGCTGAGATATCGAGAAGGACCAACAAGGACATTTTGCCCCGTCAGCCTCCCTCAACAGGTCATCCAACAGTGCGACCAGTGCCGTTTCTGTACCATGGCGCGGCCTGAAGCCCGACTGGAACGGATCCAGGGCATTGGTTTCATCCAAAAGAGCCTGAAGCTGATCAGCCACCACTTTACTGAGGAAGGAAACATTATGCGTCCTTTAGGTCGATGGTGACAAACCAGCTCCCCTGGGATAGAAGAGGGAGAATGAAATCAAGTGTTAACATACGGAATTTTCTGTATAGTATGTATTCATTAAGTTCTCTAAGATCCATAATGGGTCTAATACCCCCGTCCTTCTTAGGGACCACAAAGTACCGAGAGAAGAAACCCTCGTTTAGGTCAGAAGATGGAACTCTGACTATCACCCCCTTATTGAGAAGTGATGCAATTTCCTCTTGCAAAGGCAAAGAGAAGGGGGTGGTCTTGATGAAATTTGGTGGAGGGGTTTGAGAGAATTCTATCAAGTAGCCCTTCTCAATGATGGTCAAAACCCATTTATCAGTTGTAATTCTGCGTCATTCTGGGAGGAATGGGAAAAGTCTAGTATGATTACGGGGGTAATTAGGTGTATTGCTTACCCCTGCGCTGTGGTTTACGAAAGGTCTGTCTGGAACCTTGATATTGTTGCTGCTTGAATTGCAGGGGGTTGGATTGTGGCAGCTGGTAAGGCCGGTCATGCTGCTGCTGCTTGCTGTACCGAAAGGGCTGGTACTGAGAAGGTTGTTGATAGAAAGGCTTCTTGTAAGCCAGTTTCTGATATCTATATGGTTGGTATGGTATGTACGATTTAGCCGTTTTTCTCATTTTGTGGATGTTTTCCATTATGTCATCCATTTTAGAATTAAAGAGACCTGCAGCATCAAAGGGGAGGTCTTCAATCTTAGTCTTGGTATCGTCCAAGATGTTAGCCGCCCTGAGCCAGGCATGCCGTCTGACTGCTACTGCAGTTAGCATGGATTTAGAAGCGGTGTCAGCGGTATGTTTCGCTGCTACCCTTTGTTGTTTAAGTGAGGGTGTTAGCCTCTGCGTAAGTATTGAGAGCCTCGGTCTTTGATGGATCGGCGAGAGTTTGAAGTATGGGGAGAATTTTATCCCACAGGTGTTTTTGATAGGCGCCCATTGCCGCTTGGTAATTTGAAATTCTAATCATTAGTGCCGCTAGCGAGTAAAGTTTCTTTCCGAGAGAGTTGGTCTTTCTTCCTTCTCTATTCACAGGTGTTACAGATGACCTGCTACGTGATTTGTACTGGGTGGCCTCGACCACAATGGAGTTAGGCATAGGGTGTTTAACGAGGAAGTCCGAGTCTGACCCGTGTGTTTTGTAGTGGTGTTCGATTTTTCGTGGGATTTGGAGAGTCGAGGGCGACTTATCCCAGGAGTTCTTTACCAGGTCAAGGAGCGCTGGTATGAGGCTGAGACTAGGAGGGGGAATTTTGTCCTGCTCCATATCATGGAAGACTAAGTCCTTTTCTTGTTGGGGTATCTGCGCGTCAAGTTGCAGTGTCTTAGCCACGCGCAAAATGAGTTGAGCATATGATGTGTAGTCTTCCGAAGGTGACTGGGGGAAAGTGCCCGTGGCACCCGCACCAGGAACGTCAGATTCACCAGAGACTGATGAGTTGTCAGCATGAAACGATTCAGAAGCCAATGAGGGTGAACGGTGTGTTATCGGTACCGGATCCCTCGGTAAGGGGTCAGCGTCAGATTGAGTAGACGGAGAGAAAGGCTCTGTATCAGGGCCATGGGGGCCAGAGTAAAGTGTGGTAGTCTGTACCGTAGGATGGCTTCTGTCGTGCTTAGACCGTTTCGGAGGTACGGAAGGTGTCGTTGCTGTTCCCCTCTTTCGGGATGGAGAGGCTTGGGGTGTAGAAACATCCCCTTGGTGTTGTGAATGGGCTTCCAGAGGCGGAGCCGTGGAAGGGTACCAGGATGGTGGTGGGTATGCCGATCCTCTGTAGTCAGCTTGCTATCCATAGCCATGGTATGGGTAAGGATGGTACGGACCAAAATACGGGTGACCATATTGTGGTGGACCTTCTGGAAGATAATATTGGTCTTCAGGTCTGTAAGGCTGGTATGGAGAGGCATGTTTGTGTTTCTCCGTCCTCTTTTTAGGAGTGCAAGGAGCAAACTCCTGTTCCAATTGAGTCTCGGTATCTACCCGCCCTGAAGATCGAGGGCTAAAAGGGGCTATGGCCGGGCTGGAAGGTGCATCAGCCCCAAATCGGCCCGAGCTTGGAGACATGCTCAGAATATCATGAGCTGTTTGGGCTGGAGGGACGGTTTGTTCCTCTGTGTCCGAAAGCCCAATGCCTTCCCTTGATGATTCCTCCAGTAATATAGGAGCCGTAGGAAGAGGTAAAGAAGCGGGTTTGGCTGTTTTCTTTTGCTTCTTAGGCTTTTCTTTGTCTTTTCTCTTTTTTGCAGGATCAACGGACAGCGATTAAGCCTTGGAAGCTGGCTTAGGCGGTTTTTGAAAATCCTTGGATCTAGCAGGTAAGGAAGTCGTGTTGGGCAAAGACTGCTCAACTGGGCTAGGAGCTGATTTGGTAGCCTCCGGGCGAGGAGGGTTCGGTGAGGGGAGGGCAGGTACCTCCATAGTAGGGTTCAGAGTCTTTTCATAAAGAAAGGATCTGAGTCGTTGAAGCCGCAGTTTAATAGCCTGCTTGGAAAGGCTCCTGCACGCGGTGCACGACTGGGTGAGGTGGAATTCCCCCAGGCAAAACAACCACTGATCGTGCCCGTCTGTTAGAGGGATTTTTCTTAGACAAACGGAGCACTGCTTGAAGCCCCGAGGGACCATAAAACAAGGGAAAAACAAAAATAAAGGGGGAACCCGTTGAGGGGGGGGGAAGGCGGGAAGCGCGATAGAACGGGGGAAAAAATAGGCTAGCAGGTTCTATCGCACTAATAACAGAAATAATAAAGGTAAATAGCAAAGGGAGGAATGAAAAATAGCTGAAAAGCTAGGATTTACTTTCCTCAATACGCTCTAGTGTTCCTAGCGTCCTACACAAACGGCGGAAAAAAAAGAACTGAAAGGAAGGTTGAGGAGGCGGATCTTGTGCCCCTGGGGGGGGGGGGACTAAATTGTTTCTTTTTTCCTAAGCTCTAGAATCTTCCGAACGTCCTGCGCAGGCGCAGGATAAACACATTTGTGTGCATTCACAGAGACCACTACGAAGAACCCTAGAGTTACATCTCAGACTCTACAGGCCTCCGTTAGCATGTTATATGGTAAAATTCATTACAAACACCTCATACCAACTGTCAAGCACAGTGGTGGGTGATGATTTGGGCTTGTTTTGCAGCCACAGGACCTGGGCACCTTGCAGTCATTGAGTTCACCATGAACTCCTATGTATACCAAAGTATTCTAGAGTCAAATGTGACACAATCTGTCCAACAGCTAAAACTTGGCCAAAATTTGGTCATGCAACAGGACAATGATCCCAAGCACACCAGCAAATCTACAACAGAATGGCTAAAAAAGAAAAGAATCAAGATGTTGCAATGGCCCAAAGTCCAGACTTCAAACCAATTGAAATGCTGTGGCAGGACCTTAAGAGAGATGTGCATAAACAAATGCCCACAAACCTCAATGAACTGAAGCAATGTTGCAAAGAAGAGTGGGCTAAAATTCCTCCACAATGATGTGAGAGAATGATAAAGTCATACAGAAAATGATTACTTCAAGTTATTGCTGCTAAAGGTGGTTCTACAAGCTATTGAATCATAAGGTGTACTTAGTTTTTCACACATGGCTTCTCCATTTTGGCTTAATTTTTGTAAAATAAATCATGACATGGTCTCACGTCACGTGCTGTTGTTCACCTGAGGCTGTATTTACCCAATTTTTAGACCTGATAAGGACCATATGATTTCTATTATGTTCTGATAGGTAAAATCATAGAATACTTTCTTTTTCACATGACTGTAGTTTTTAACGAGGCATAAAAACTCCAACAACTGAGTAAAAGCCAATTTTCCACACATCTTAATCATATTACCATGCATGCACATATGTTTTCACAGACATTTCTCAGAATTATAGATATTAATATCACTTACTGGTGGTAGTGGATGTCCCGTACACTCTGAGCTGACAAGTTTATGACATTTTTTATGAACTAGAAGTTTGCAATTGATGCATTTATAACCCTGGCGCCCCAGTCCCCATATCCGGTCTTTACAGATGGCACAGTGAGCTCTCTGAAAAACAGACAATAAGCATAAACAATTAACATCCAGATATTAATTCTTAAACTATAAACTACGTTGTAACTCAATGTAGCTCACCCTGTCTGTTTTGCTTGTGAAATGCTACATGGAGAAAGCCATGAAAGATACTGAAATTTATTGTACACCCTTAGGATTTTCCTCTACAAACTATTGTTTTCTTATAGTTCATAGTTTGTTGTCCTCTAGGTTCCAGTAGCCTCCCGTTAAATGAAGATGTTTTTAAAAATTCTGTAGTTTGCATGCAATTTTTAAAAAAGAATTACTTTGGGCATTCTCAAAGCACACTTGCTTCTTTACTTCTTTAATTAATTAACTTTGTATCTACCCATATAGTGCCTAAGCACTATTCTACATTAAAAAATTTCCTAATTATACAAATATATCACACAGTTCTAAGCTATATATATATAGCTTAGAATATATATATAGAGAGAGTAAAGAATATATATATTGCTCCTAGGGAAGGGAAAGCAAAATTCATTTTTCAGTTCTGTTTGACAGCAAGACTACTTGTACTCTCTATTCAGGAAGCAAGGTAACTGGTACCTGAACATTTTTGGCAATGTTATCTTCAGAACCATGAATATGGTACAGTATTAAACCTCTGGAGTAGAAAAGACATTAAAAGACTGAATGACAAAGCACTAAGTCACTAGCTTTAATCTCTTTGCCACAACTACACTAAGTTGTATTAACCTATTTGACATAATGAGAAAATATTATTCTTTATTAGAAGGCTAGTGTAAATATTACAAGATACAACTCTATTAGACAAGAAACAAATCAAAACGAAATACAAGACAAAAATGTTGTAGCAACTTAAAGACTAAACGGCTTTAAGGTGAGCTCAATTCCTCAGAAGTCTTTAAGATGCCACAATATTTCTCTCTCTCTCTCTCTCTCGTTGTTGTTTTATTTCTTGTCTAATATGTTGATGTAGACCAACACGGCTATCATTTTGAAAACATACAACTCTGGCTCATCCCTTAGCAGGTAAAGCCAGTCTCCTGCTTCTAATGGTTCAGGAAACTGGTGAATTATTGCTTATGTCACAAAAGGAAGGCAAAAAGATTCAACCATATCTCAACTTGTTATGCAAATATATGATCATTTAAAGGCAGCCATTTTGTGTGAAGCACTCTGAATACCCTAAAGCAATATATGAATACTTTTAGATATCAGAAACTTTCATTTTCCACCATTACTCGTCTGATCAGCAAGCATGAGTGCAAAGCTCACTAAAAAATAAGTATTCAAAACCTTAAAGGAACATTCAGCTGAAAATTACAGGGTTATCAGAAATAAAAAGTCTTACATATAAAGTTTTATTATATTTAAAAGTAAACGAATTCCAGGTGAAGTAGCACGTGATAAGAAAATCTGATATTTTAAGGATTATTTTACTCAGTATCAGTATTTGAATAAAGGGAATTAGTCTTTTCATACCACAGGACAATATCCATTTTTAAAAGGCGAAAACATACACATTAGAAGAAAGCTATAGCTAAAAAGAATTCTAGATAAAATATATTAAAACTTACTCTGTTAAATCTCTTGGCTTGAAAAGTATGACCATTTGCACAATAGAGCTTTCGCCATCGCCTTGCACCCCGACGATATATAGACTCTAAAAAAAATTAAACTGGTAACTATTATGTAACTAGACAAAGCTTCATGCTTTGTCCTCAGTAATTAAATTAAAAATTATACAAGTTAGGTTTATTTGAATAGGTTTACTTTGTCAGGGAATGCCAAAGGATACAACAAAACTACAGAGTTTGAATATTAAGTCCTATAATAAACAAAAATCTGAAATGTATAATATTTAACACCTGATACATAATATTTAACACCTCTTCCTCATTATATAAGCTTTCCCTCAGGTCTTCCACAAAACTGAAGTAAATCCTAAAAGCTACCATGGAAGGATGGACTAGTAATGTTAAGCCCATACTACAAATCTGGAATGATAGCATAAATGAATGGGGCTCGAATGTGCCGAATGTGAAACGACTGTAACCTCAGCTGAGGTGTTGGCCCAGGATGGGGATTGGGCAAGAAGTGGAGAAGGTGGTTGGCCAGATGGCGGTGGCATGAAGTCATGATCGGAAACTTCAAGACAGATGGTTGGTTGATCTTGCAAAGGAATTGTCGGTGTAGATTTATCTGTTGTTACTCGGGCAGGCTTCTTAGTAGTTTGAGAATCTGAAGAAGATTTCTTTGACCTTTTAGGTTTAGAATGATTCGGTACTGAAGGAGGTTTCGGTACAGGTGTGGACTTGGTTGTCGGTCCCGGAACCTTGGATTTGGAAACAGTCTTAGATTATGCCTTAGACGATGTTGACTTCGGCGTCGAAGAAGTAGTGGGCACATCAGGAGACCCGTCTTGGGACTGGGGAGTCTGAGCGGTGTCCATAGCGGTCTGTGTTGGGAGGAGAGACCGTTCCCAGAGGAAGGATCTCAGGCGTTGTTGTCGGAGTTTGAGTGCCTGTTTTGTGAAGTTTTTACAAAGTTGACACGAAGCTGGTTGATGGGATTCCCCAAGGCAGAAAAGACAGTGGTCGTGTCCATTGGAGAGGGGAATCTTGTTTGGGCACAAAGTGCACCGTTTAAACAGAACCACGGGTGCCATAAAAGGGGAAGGGGAAGGGGAAGGGGGGGGGGGGAACGGTCAGAAAAGAAAAAAACAGCTCGAAAAGTCTCTTACTGTTTCCTCTCTGTTATTTAACTCTTAGAAAGAAGCGAAAGCAGTTGGCGAACAAAGAGCTTGTTGTGAGATGAAACCTCAGCGGCGGCAAAAAGGAACTGAGGCAATTGCCAGGACGGGCAGACCACGTGTACTAGGGGGGTGGTCCTGGCGACCGCGTGATAAAGCTGTAGAATATTCTGGAAACCTCTGTGCAAGCGCAGATTAAACCCTATAGTGTGCATTCACAGAGACCACGAAGAAGAACCAAATGCCCCGATACAACTTCACATGAGTCAATATGAATTAATTCACATTTCCTTGACTGTGTAGTTGCACCCTCAGTGTGCAAATGCATTCTGACAACGTAAATACCAAACACATGATGGCAGTACATATTCAAAATTATTGTACTTACTGTCTTCCCCTGGACATGGCATTCCAGGCCTTTCAGGTACACAGGGAAACACTGCGAGAAAAGCAGTGACACTAGATTAGCTATTATTTCAAGCACATTTGAGAAAATATGATAATCAACAATGCTAAACATGTTCCATAAAACAGTGCCAAACTGTTTATGGCAATTTAAAGATGTGTAAAGTGCTGTTTATGGTGCAGTGCCATTTAGGTTGTATTGCATTACATATCAGGTGATATTACAAGCAGCCATTTCCCAAGTACAACTCTTTTAGGATCCATGTCAGTTTAGACAGATCACATTATCTGCTCCAAAAAAGGTAAATAACAATTATATGAAAATAAGAAAGTTACACAAAAGCTGGTGGGAAAGACACTGAAGCTTTGTCTGCCATCACTCTTTTCAATATGAAGATTAATTAAAATTTAATGTCCAAAATATAGGTGTGGCCTTACAAAATAGAGCACATCAAAATTTCATTCACATCAAAACACAACAAGATTTTATTCAGAAGTATGAAAATGTACAATTAAATATCTTTGCTCATAAAAACGTTAACATATCTGGCCGGTCTCACAACAAAAATCTTGTTGCTTAAGTTGTGCCTCTATAAGGGTGATGACTGTACTAGCAGGGTAAGATTTTAAGTAATTAAAGAATTTATGTTTCTATCCTGAGGTCTCTCTGGTTTTTGTGCAACCAGTTTGATTCCATGCGAGCTGTGAAAGTCCCAGGAGAGAAGGAGGAATTCTCAGTTACTGAATCGTCCCCTGCTGATACTGTCTCCACCCTTATTGAAGTGTAACCTGTCCAACAGAATTTTGGCCATTATTTATTTACTTATATCCCTTCTAGCCTCCAGTAAATTCAAGGTGGCATACAATCTCCTCCTCTCTCTTCTCCTCAAAACAACTCTAGGCTAGCTAAGATGATATGACTGGCCAAAGGCCACCGAGTTAGCCTTATGCCTAAGTGGGGACTTGAATCTTGAGTGCCCAAATTCCAGTCCAACACTCTAACCAGCACACCTATTCTTTTGAACAACATTTTTCCTCAATAAAGAATAAAACTTAGGCTATACACATCAGGCACAACACCTTCAGCAAAATTTCTTCTTCTCTCAGTAGCCCCCATATCATACCCCATCTCACATCATTCAGGATTAGGCCTTATCCCTACAGAGCAGTTTTCAAGGGGTGCAGGTGGCTGTTGGGGGAAAGAAGAAACATTTATCCCATGAACTTCCTTAGCTTATTGATATTAGGCTCTAAATCTAAGTTGGATGATTAGATTATGAAAGGTACTTTTTGTGTATATCTCACTAGGGAAACTATCTAGCAGATATCAGTAATATCAAGTGGGGACTTAATAGTGAAGCTAAACATAAGCAAGTGCTTGTATCCAAACTTGTGAGCTAATAATATGGAGTATGACATTTTTGAGGCCAACATGCGTATCTTTGCTTTTTGTGTAGTTTAAGGAATTCTGAGTTTAGTTCTTCAACAGTGGGATCAAAAACCAGAACAGCATGATTTTATGGCACTTGAAGCTTGGTCTTTATTCTCTGAGGGCACATTTGCTCCATCTAACAGTTCAAGCTCCCAACTAGGCTTCTGCTAACTTTTAAGAACTCTAAAACACTACCTAAGCTTACTTCTACGTTTGACATAAAAAGTGGGACAGAACTTCCCCTGTGGTGCTCCTAAAGTGTAGGATGACTCTCCTCAGAATTACAATCATAACTCATTCTTATTTCTACGAAAAGGTGTTAAAATCTTATTCTGATTTTGACATTGTCAACAGCGACCATGGTTTTACCATTTTTATTATTTTCATTGGTTTTTATGTTTTATTACTGTTTCTGATGTGCACTATCTTGACTGTCATTATAGAAAGATAGCAGAGAAATGAAAGTAATTAGTATCTTTCTACTTCTGTATCTACATACAAAAGAACACGATTCGTCTAGTATTGAAACAGTACTGTGTAACAGCTAAATTTTACAATTTCAAAAATGGGAGATCACCCACGTATTATTTCCTCAACCCAGCAGCTTCTGGAACAGTTTTAGCTGCAACTAGAAGTCATTAAAATATCTACAAAAGAGTAGTTTGAATGTCTGGAGCTGCCTCTCACTTTTAATCTTCAGTATATATAAATATATACCCTGTGTCTTCCATACCAGCTAGCCATTCCTCTACCTCCTCATTTTTGCTTTATCATATAACTTCATGAAGCTAAGGAATGTGGAAGCCTGTAAATCATTTTGTGACCCATGGTATAACCTAATTAAAAACAATGTCAATTTTTGGAATGTTTCTTATTGCCAATACAATTACCTTTTCTTTGTGTATTGTAGCTGTAACTTAAGGAATGCAAGTACATCAGTAAAAAAGGACAAATTATTTTCTCATAGTAGCAACAGAACCTTATAGGCTACTGTGTCATGAGTTTCATTCCAGTACTGTGCAGAATAATCAACACAAGGACTATCGTGTTGTTCTGACAAGGCAGGGAGCTGACAACACTATCTCCAGTGCTTATTGGGGCTAATTCAAATGCTCATTATGAAAAGTGCCTGTTGGGCACAGGATCTCATTACTAATTTTGAACTAGCTTACATGTCTTTCTCCCTCTCACACATACACACATGTTCTTCTGTTATACTAACTTACCATGTATTAGAAGTTCAGAATCCTTATTTAGCTCATATAATCGAAAAGCCTCTTCCAATTCCAGCTGAGAAGAAACAGTACATGGATCCCCTAAAAAGAAATAATGAATTTATTCAAGGTCTAAACACAATAAATCATGGGTTAACTGGCCTTTCATATTAAAATTATTTTACTCCCCACAAGTAATACTCTCTCTAGAGTTCCTGATTCTGCTACTTCAAAACATGACTGTTTTCCAAATTAAACAAGGAAACTTATGAATTGTTTATTTTAAAAATATTTGATGTAAGCCCAGAACACAGAACCTGTTATTCAAGCTTTCCTCCACACACTCTGTATAAATTAAATATTAGCGTTCGCCACCAATCAAGCTGTATAAAAATTCAATAAATAAACAAAACAAATAAATAAATGTCTGCCTCTAAACCACACTTCTGAATTTATTAGTATATCAAATTCTGAGTAATTTCTATGCATTTGATGAAATGAGTAGTTCACAAAAGCTAATGCCATAATAATGTGTGTTCATCTTCCTTGTTTTTTTATGAGGACTGCTTAAGATACTTTCCTGAAAGCTGTATAGTTACATATTTAAGATCTTCTTCAGGGAATACTAAAAATGTTATGTCTAGGATACTGAAATATATCATTTAAAGCAGTGGTTCCCAACTTAGGTAAATCAGGTGTTCTTGGACTGCAATTCCAAGAAGCCTTCACCACCAGCTGTGCTACCCAGGGTTTCTAGGAGCTGCAGTCTAAGATCGCCTGAGTCACCCAAGGTTGGGAACCACTGACTTAAAGGATCACATAACATTCTCACTTGTCAGTGTTCTAAAAGCACTTTTGCCAACAAGAACCCATATTCTAGAGCAATGGTTCCCAACCTTGCCTATGCCAGTTGTTCTTGGACTGCAACTCTCAGAAACCCCAGCTAGAACAGCTGGTGGTGAAGGTTTCTAGAAATTGCAGTCCAAGAACACCTGGGTTATCCAAGGTTGAGAACCACCGCTCTAGAGCAGCCATTCTCAATAGGGGCCATGTAGTCTCCTGGGGTGCCCTGGCATGTTTGAAGGGCGGCACAGACTGGGAACAATTCTTCATACACACCCTTATAAGGTTCATTATGCAATGTATACAATCCCTATTTGGCCTTTATTTCTTATTGTGTTTATGGATGTGGCCAAAAAAAGGTTGAGAATGACTACTCTAGAGCAACTGTCTCCCAACAGCAGATGAGTATGGAAGCTAGACAACATAATACAATCATATTGCAATCATAATGCAGAATACAACCTCAGGAAAGGGGGAAAAAGTAAAGCTTTTACTTGCCCTTATAGTGAGCAGGTACTGATTCATGGCAAACTGATTCATGGTACTGATTCATGGCAAACACATACAGTACAGTTATGAGGATCTGGGCATTCCAACTTGTGCTCACTACCACAGGAGCACCAAACAGGAGATTTCTAGCAACATTCTTCCATGAGAGAAGAAGAATACCTCTTTTTTTTAAATGGTACCTGCCACAATACACTTGTGTGTCATCTAAAAACAGCAGTGGGTAACCTCCTACCAACAGTGACATTCCAGGCAAATAGAGTCCTGGCAATGGCCAGAACCAGAACTGCTATCACAGAGGGAGAGAAAGAGAGATCATTCCAACACTCCTGAGAGAAACTTGAAAAACCAAGGGCAGGGTGGTGGTAAACGTTCCTGAAGGCTACCACCATACCACAAACGTACTCCTCTTCACACACTATTTAAGCTGTCATAGGTTTTTCTGAGGTATAACTATTGTGCCTTCAGCTTCATTTGCTCACTCACTCTCTGACCTATTTTTCAGTTCCATTTCAGGTTGAAAAAACCAGATTCAGTACAACTAGCTAAACATTCTATTTCACTAAAAGATGGGACATAAATCTTGGGCACAGGTAACTTATGTTTTGTCTTGACTACTTATACTTGTGATTGATTGAGAAGCAATATATTTTGTGAAACAGAAACAAATTTAGTGGTGTGTTCATTTGTTAGTCTACTGAAGACAAATACACCATGTATAAGTCTGGTCAAGGCTCTGTCAGAAGCCAACGGCATTGAGCACAGGAAAGGGTTGTCATATGTTATTTTTCAGTTCCCCCATGGGCAACTGAACTCTAGGGTTTGTCAATGTTTGTCTCCTTAGAAGAATTTACAAAAGTTCATATTCTACAAACATAACTGATTATAGTACAACAGTCCAGACAGTTACAGATAAACATAGATATACAGTAAATGATGTGGAAATTTTTCCATGGAAAAATACAGCATTAGGAAATTTTACAGAAATTTTCTTTAATGGTGGGCAGGCATAGTTTATGCATACACATTATTAGCACCACGAAGCAGAGCTACCATTTCTGGTAGGCCTTGTGGCTGAGCAGCAGTGAACTCTCGGTGTCACATCTACCAAGCTGAAGGGATCTGGCCTTCAATAAAATTGTACACCATATTTATCTAACAGTTTTTTCTCATTGGGTATTCCTGCCATACAGACTTTGATCTTCCACCTGTAGCTGGAACTTTCAATTTCTCTGACATTTTCCTTGACACTGCATGCTAACAAAGGTGGTTCTGGGTTCTGTACTCCGTCTCCCGATTCTCATGTACAGTAGGACTGTGGGATCCTCAGGATCAGTACCTACAGTTTCACTTATCCGCTGTCTGAAAATATTAAATGAAAAACCCCAGAAATATGCATTTTCAAGGTGTATTACCAGAACTGGCCACTACAGAAAACCAGAAACGATGCTATATAGCAGCAGTCCCCAACCTTTTTAGCCCCGCGGACCGGCTCGGGAAGGCGGCGCAGCGCTCGTGCGGGTGTGCTCGCGTGCATGCGCAAAGGGCGGCGTAGCACTAGTGCGGGCGCTCACACGCAGGTGCAAACGGGCTGTGTGGGGAGGAGGTCTCTCTCCGCAGCCCGGCTCAGGCCTCGGACCAGCACCGGGCCGCGGACCAGGGGTTGGGGACCTCTGCTATATAGTGTTTCTATATTTGCGCTTTTTGGCATCCGTGGTGAGGTGGGGCTTGGAAGTGATCCCCGGTGGATATCACAGTCCTACTATATACCAAGGGAAAATCAGTACATTTTTAGGCAAAATATAGTGTTTATTTTGAGCAACTCATATCCTCTTTTATGTTATTACTATTGTACCTCAAGTGGAAAGTGAGAGCCCAGTGGTTGAGTATGGCACCCTTAGAAGAAAGGCAGTGAAGAAATCTTTTCCATGAAGAAGAGGCCAGATACAAACCCTGGTATCCCCTAGTGGGTTTGTCACTCTAAAGAGCCACAGTAGTTATTTGAATCAAAACTGAACTACAAGATCAATAGTGTACTCGGTATATTTCTACTTCCTATATTTCCTGCTAGCTTTATCTATCTACAAAAGAACATATGCATGCTAGAGGTGTGCAGGTTAGTGTTATCTGGACAATTCTCAGAATAGCTGACTGGGGTAATCTGTGAGTGATAGTTCAAAAATCTGCACACCTCCATGCCTCCTCTACTCATTGTAGATGCCATCTTAGTGGATTTATTTGATGAAGAATGCTTGTGGATTGCAGCCATTTTTAAAAGATCTTGTCAGCAACTATGTGCTCGTACACAATGGAATGGGTGGTTCTCCTGCCAAAACTCAGCAGCACAGCTGCTGAGGTTCCAAGACAAGGCTGTGCAGGGACAGAAATGCCATAGGTGTGAGTCACAAAGGCCATGAAGAAGAAACATAAATCTGCATACCTCAAATGCATCCCTGCTACACTCACTGTGATCCTAGGATGATTCCTGGAGGATCCTGGTGCTGGAAAATAAGTCCCAGACCATGCCTATTTCTGGTGTACAGGAAGGAAAAGACTCACAGGATTCTGCACAAAACTGGTCCTCCCACTCCCCTTCCCCTGTTATCTGAGGAAATATTCCAGAATATCTACAAAAATATTTTGCTTCTGATCATGCTGACTACCATATATTCACTTGGGAATTAATTGCCCTTGGTAATTTGAGATACAGTAGTGCCTTGACTTACGAACGCCCTGACATAAACATTTCGACTTACGAACAGCTCCGTTCGCAAAATTTTGCTGACTTGCGAACGGAGCTTTGACTTACGAACAAAACAAAAAAACGCGGGGAAAGCGGGAAATGGACTTTGGACTGCCTGGTACTGTAATTTTAAAATGTAAAAATTGGTTTAAAAGGTGCTTGGTTTGGTTTAAAGCTGCTTGGTTTTAAAGGTGTTCTGTTTAAAAGGTGTTCGTTCCTTCCCTCCCTCCTTTCCTGCCCTTTTTTTAAACCTAAGTCATGTTAGGTTAAAAAATTTTTTTTCTCCCCCTAGTGGTAGAGGACGGATTAACCGGTTTTGCATTAGTTCCTATGGAAACTAATGCTTTGACTTACAAACGGCGCCTCGTCATAAGAACCAAAAACAGCCGGAACGGATTAATCGGTTTTCAATGCATTCCTATGGGAAATGCTGATTTGACTTACGAACGTTTTGACTTACGAACATCTTCTGGGACGGATTAAGTTTGTAAGTCAAGGCACCACTGTACAGTTTTCATCAGAAGTTCAAGGACTGTATCATCTTATGTTGTACTCTAAGCATGTTGAAAAAGACCACCTAAGATGGAAGCGGAACTGCCAAAGAATTGAACTCCAGACACTTAAAAGAGTGTTTTCACGCACACACATTTAGAGAACAAACCTGTTTTTCTTCATCCAAGTACAAAAACAATTGCGGTACAAGTTTCAAAAGAATAAAATGAAAAATGGGCAGATGCTCTTGAATGGGCCTAAGGGGATTTACTGCCCATAATCCTTCTTGCTAAAGAGCACCAGAACGACTGTTTACTTTCTATAACAATGCTTTTTGCTGTGCCAAGTTTAATTAGTTGCCCGCTCTGTTGCACCATCGCCACAAAAGCAGAATACTTTCTGCTTTCAGAATACAAAAGCAGGGGAAGGTGGAGAAATGTTAGTGCTTTTGCTTTTAAAAAAAATAGCTTAAATTCTAGGCTTCACATGTACAAAGAAATCTGACAACGTGGAAACAATGGCTGCAGTCTAAGCTCATGAGTGCATGCACAAAGAACTATGGTCAGACAGAAATTCTTTCCAAACTATGGACGATCCCAACTTGCAACCATAGTGCTTCAGTGGCATCTTAGCAATTACAGTAGGGCCCCCATATTTGCAGTGTCGGTATCCACAGTTTCATTTATCAGTGGTTTGCTGCATACAATACACAAGGGGACTCCCATGTAGTCTTTGTCCCACCCCTTATGGCCTTTGTCCTATAGGATCCATCAGATCCACGGTTTCAGGCATCCACAGAAGATCATGGAAGCAATCTTACGTGGATATGGGGATCATCCTGTACTAAAATATGTAAACAAAAGTAAATAAAGAAAACTGAACTGAATATACATTTATAAAGTTAGAAAGCACATTGGTTATTATCTAGTCCAAAGCCCTGCTCAGTAGAGGTTCTGCAATACAGCTTCTTTCACAAATGGCCATCCAGCCTCTGCTTCTCTTAAGTGAATGAGACCTCAATGCCTCCTGGGGCACACCTCTTTTGATTAGGGAGTTTCACTAATCCTTTGTTGAAACCCGCTTCATTTTTATTTCCACATATTGGTTCTTGCTCTGCCCTCTAGAAAAAACAGGAAGCCCCATGCCAAAATAGGGAAGCTAAAACATCCCAGACAGACGACCAACACATCTTTGTTTAAAAACCACCAATGAAGAAGTACCCATCACCTTCCCATGTAGCCCATTTAAGTGCCAAACAGTTCTCATGTCAGGAAGTTCTTCCATGATATCTAACCAAAATCTTCTCTCTTACAATTTGAATCCGTTTGTTTGGATCCTATTCTCTGGAGCTATAGAAAATAAGCTCACTCCATCTTCCATGTGACAACTCTTTAAATGTTTGAAGATGGTATTTATATCACCTCAGTCTTCTCCAGAAAAAAGTATGCAATTCCCCCAACCGTTCCATATAGGTTTCCAGATGCTTCACAATCTTAGTAACCCTTCTCTGACACATTCCAGTTTGTTATTATCCTTCTCAAACTGTGGTGGCCAGAACTGGACACCATATTCCAGTATTACTTCTCTTAATATGGATGCTATGCTTCTGCTGATGCAGTTTAGCACTCTCTCTCTCTCTCTCCCGATTCTGCCTTCTGAAGTGTTAGGTACTTTTCCTGGTTTGTTGTCATCTGTACATTTGATAAGCATCTCTTATATTTCTTCATCTAAGTAATTTATAAAGAACAACACTGGGCCCAGGACAGAACCTTATGGCATCCTACTTGTCAGGATAACAAGGAAACATTGGAAGGAAGCACTTTTTGCCTATGTCCTATCAACCAGCTAAAAATCTATTTAACAGAGGCACTGGATAGCCCATGTTTTACCAACTTGGTCACAAGAGTATCATGGCAGATTTTGTCAAAAGTCTTGCTGAAATCATAATATATTACATCCAGAGTATTCCTGATGAATGGAGAGGATGAGCACATATGAAGTGTACAACTGCATTAAAAAACCAGGCAAGTTTACTATTATTATTATTATTATTATTATTCAAAAACACCAGGCACAGTCAAAATTATAAAAACATTGACTGGTATTATATAACAGATACATGTTTTAACCAAAAACCTAAGTATCCATTAAATATTGGGGCAGTATGTATGCTGTTCCTAATATTGCCGTTTTTTGTAGCTCTGATGGTGTGATTTCTGAGATCTGCAACTGCTTATAGTAGTGTGAAATGTCTTGATATTGTTCCCAAAGCCCCCATTGTTGTTGTTGTAGTAAATGCATGCTGTCTCTTACAAAACACCACATTCTTTTTTGAGTGCTTATTAAAGAATCCAACTCTTTAATGATTGGCTGTAGAACTTTTTCTGGAATTAATGTCAACTTAACTGGTTGGTAGTGGCCCGTGAACTTTTTTTTTTTTTAAAGATGGGGGAACATCTGCCCACCGCCGTTTTCAGAAACCTTGTCTTTTCTCCAAGAAGTCTCAAAGATGATACACAGAATAACTTCTTTACTATTCCTGATTGTAGTTCTTCTTGTCCTGGACACATGAATTCATTTAATGTAACTAAGTATCCCCATACCATCTCTCTGGCTATCATACCATCCCTTCACTGCCTTCTTTCTTTATTCTGCTTGCATTAGATTGAGCACTGCTCCCCTTTCGGAAGAAGACAGAGGAAAAGCAGGTGTTCAGCAATTCTACCTTCTCTCTGTCACCCATCGGTATTTCTACATCCTGGCCATACAGGATGGCCATACACCAATTCCTTGTTCTTCTTATTCTTGCTCCAAGCATATCTGTTGTATCTGATTTTCTCTTCTTAACCTTTGTCCTCCAAATACGGGTCACCTGTTGGTACACTTCCTTGGTAATTTGCTTCTTCTTCCATTCCTATAAATGCCTCTTTTAAATCTCATTTCACTTGAAAAGTTTCCATGGAGCCACCATAGTTTCTCTACATGCATTGCTCTTTTATTTCATGTAGGAAATATTTGTGATTATGCCTTCAATATTTCATGTTTAACACACACTCTCCCTTTGTGAACTCCCTTCTGAGTATGTCTGACAATGGATCTCACCCAGCAAGTTTAATGAAATCGTTTCTCTTAAAGTCAGCTGCCCCCTCCCCTGTACCAACAAGACATATGGACTCTCAACACCAGTAGAGCAGGACTGCAAGCGCTAGGTAATATCACTTTGGCTTTAATCTGACCCCAATTAGCTAAACCTAGTGAGTTTACTAAATTATCACCCCAAGTCTCAGATGGAGTACTCGGGTTTTCTGTGTCACCTCCTCCCCTAGCCAAGCAGAAACATATCTGTTTCAAACAAAGGCCAAATGGAAAGATATGTGTATGCACATGGCCTGTGTTTCTTTGGAGAACTGGGTTGTTTCACTCAATCCACAGCTGCCTAAGTTGTAACCATAAAACAGCAACCAGACTTCTGACTTCTATCTAAGAGTGAGATGAAATCCATCTTGCCAAGAACTTTTGGACTTTAAGTTCCTCACACTGGTACAACCTGATGAAGTGGTGTTTTAATCCATGAAAGCTCATGTATTGTACAATGATTTTTTTTAGTGGTCTATGAAGTAGATACTGCCTATTTTTGTACTTAAAGTCCAAGGTGTGTATTGTTCTACTATCAACTTTTCCTCCACATAACAAATCCCATGATGCAGTGGTCACTTCCATTCAAAGGTCCTATTATTTTCACATCACTGGCCAGTTCTTCCTTTGGTGAGGACTAGATCAAGGGCAGCTGGATGTTATTGCTTTTTCTACCATCTGGAACATTTAAGTTGTCAGCAAGGCAACTGAGGAATTTGTTAAATTCTACATACTTAGCAAAGATGGGCTTCCAGCAGATACCAGTATAGTTAAGATACCATATCTAAAGGAAGCAGGGATCACCTTTACATCACTGGCCTTGCAAACTGGATCCAGATCCTATTTGCATTTGTGATTCTCAATTGGGAAGGGAAGCACTGCACAAATGAATTTTCCTGTGCTATCAAGTGCAAAGGAAGGAGGGAAGATTATTTCCCAGGATGTTCCATATGCTTAAGTCTCCCTTCCTTTGGCATATTCCAATCTTCACTCCATCAAATCACAGTGAGGCATATAAAATTGTACTTAATATCTCTCACTTCAAGTATAACCTGTTTAGTTTCTCATGCTTTATGCATTTGTTTGTAGATGCTGGAGGTCATGGGTGTTGCAAATTTCTAGTTTCACCTCTGTATTCACCTGCAAATTACTGAGCTGCACCTCCACACACTTGCCTCCTCATTTCTGTTCTTATCTCTAATACTTAGCTCAGTAGTTCACTCTAAGCCTTTGCTTTCTCCTCTAACGTTTGTAAAGTTTCAACCAAAAGTATTCTTCCCAATCATCATAAAGTATACCTAGTCATCAGCCTGGAATTCTTCATCCTAATTTGTGAAACCTCTCCTAAGGACACCGTATGATTAGCCAACTGTTCAGATTCAATAGTCTTTGTTTCCTTTTGAATTTATGACCTTTAAGAACCAGAATTGGTAAGACAAGTAGAACCCCCCTCAATCCTTTTGCTTTCCAATCCAGAGATTTGTACTCTGTGCAGGTCCATACAACATTTCTCTCAGCTGTATTATTTGTTTCTGCATGAAACTGCAGGAGAAAACACTAGCCATTTGGCTGATCACCTTTTGATAGCATCTTCAACACATCTTCAATAGGTGCTATAAGAAGACAGCATATATTCCTCTACTGTCAATTAGGGTTGATTAGATTTAAATCAAATTCAATTTTTTAAGAATGGATTTTTAAATGATTTAAATAAAAACATTTTTTAAAATTTAAATTGTGATTTAAATCATGATTCAAATCAATCTGATTTTTTTTTAATCATTGAATTTTATCCATCCTGATCTCCTTACTGATTTCAGTATTCTGAACTAGGATTCCTCTCTTTACTAATTTCGGTATTCTGAACTAGGACTACTAGGAAGTTTACACTGTGAATTATTTGTGTTGGCAGACAATGAGGAACTTGTACTGTCACTTTCCATGCCAACAACTTCATTTACATCTTTTTTCACTGTTTCATGCTTATGTACTGTAATTCTCTATCACTCAAACGTAACTGGTCCAGACATCAGCAACAGCGTAAACTAATTATTTTATTTAACATATTGGCTAGAACAAGTTTTCTTCTACAGTGGGTATAAAAAACCTGTGCCTCCCTCCCCCATTCTTGGTTACCCTTGACAACTAGTCTTGCTGGCTAGATCTGATAGGAATCTGAGTTCAAAACTATCTAAAGTGCCACAGATTCCTTGCTCTTGTTATACAAGCAATCATTAATGGCATATTCATTTTAGAGTAGATTTGAACTCTGACTCCAAAAGGCATTTCTTCAAAGCACCAAGATATGCCAAACTGTCAAAATAAAATAACAATAAAACTAGTATAATCAAAGTTGCCATGAAGCATACGTAAGGTATGCATTTTTATCAGATCCACTTTTCTCATAATTTGTGGAAACATACAATTAGCTGGCCTCAGGAACAAAATACTGTAAGATGTCTAACTTCTAGCAGATCATAAATTATTTCCCTCCATATTTGCAGTTTACATTCTTCAGAAATTAGCATGACTGTAACTGACATGAGGCATACAGCAGTTCAAATGAACTAACTTGATCTGTGGTCCACTACAGAATAGACAGAACGTTTGCCTCTTCAGTACTAAAAGGAGAAGTAGAGATGTTTGTTAGAAAATGTCAATAATTTATGAAATAGTTCTGCACTGCATCAACCTACCTTCTTCATCAATCCATTTCATGGTGAAAAGCTGTTCATTATCAAAGGTACACATGTCTCGCACTTCATTACACAGTCCCTCAAAGGAGATGGAAGGCTCAAAATAGGTTATCATAATATCCCTGGAAAAAGAATTAAGTATGAAGTTAGAACCTAAGATCTATTTATATAGCATTAACTTTTACTTCTTCCATCTGTTAATACAAACACATTTGATTATCTATATTGTGAGCACCACTGTCCCCACCTAGTGCAGGGCACAAAACTCCTTCAGACATGATTTCAATAAACTCCTTGTCCTGACGCATGGAACAATGCAAATTGGTGTTTATTTAATCAATACAACATCAACCATGGATCCCTTCCTCTCTGTACATCCTTTGGCACGCCGAGTTCCAGCCACTAGCACCTGCTCCTGCCCTGTGCTTTTAAATCCCCCAGTTAACCCCACTGGGATAGACACAGTCCATAGCTGGGGCATGGATAGTGGTCGGGGCAAACTGTGCTGCAAGCCAGCATCTTGCAGAGAAGGTCTGTGCAGCTGAACCCTCTTGAAGGTACAACTGATGCTGATGCGTGGGTGAGGTTGATAAGGCACTAATTTGAAGCTCCTGCCATAGCCTCTTCCATGGGGCAGATCAATCTGGACCAGCACCCCAGTCCAAGTGTCTTCTATGTATGGACAGTCAAAGATCCATTCAGTGTATAGGGATGGCTCCAGCTCTTTTATTGCATCTCTCAAAGTCACTTCATCATTGGATTGCATAATGCCACACACAGCTTCTTCCCTCTTAGTAGCCTCAAGCAAATTCTCACCCTCCTTAGCTGTCCCCAGCATCTCTCCTTCCTCAAACTTTATTCCCTGTAGGCATCTGCAAAGACCTCCCCCCCCCTCACACAGGTGGCTCTCATCATCAGGCTTCTTCCCCCCACTCTAGGCTGGCCAGCTGGCCTCAATACCTGTCACTGGAGGTGACCCCCTCAAATATGTATTCATCTATTAAGCAATTTTTTCTTAATGTCATACTGAAAGAAGTATAAATTCTGCCCTCTAAGTCAGTTCTGGTAACTTATTTCAATTTTTAAGTGCCAGGGCTGGAAAGCACAAAAGAAGAAGAAGAAAAAAGAACCCAAGTTTTAAATACTAGCTTCAAATCATGGTTTTTACAACACTGCTTAATCAACAGGAAAAGATAACAACCTCCTTAACCTCTCAATTTCCCTTCCCTTTGATTTTAAGAAGCAGTTTGATGCCTTAGCATTTTTCAGAAAGAGCGCCCTTATATATTTGGATATAAAGTGTCTTTCATCAAAACATATTCAAGACAGACAATAAACATGAAATAAAAACAATAAAAAGCAGTAGACATAACTAGAAATGCAAAATTTCTGAATATTTCCATTTTCCATTTTTTCCAGGGGAAAACCCTTTTTCCTGTGTTTTTTTTCTGGAAAAAATGGAATTTTTCAGAAATATTACATCTCTAGAGAGAACTTAAATACAGTACATAAAGTCTCAAACGTCTTCATGTTATATAGTTTGAATACCATGTCACAGACATATTATTTATCATTGTAAAAGAACATATTCACACTCCATATTTTCCCCCATTTTGGGGGGGGGAAAGAAAAAAGCCCTGTTTCCCCCCCAATTTTTCCAGTTTTTTTCCAGGCCTTCCCATCTCCAAGACTGAATTGTTAAAAATGCCCAGCAAACAGAAAAGGCTTGGTTGTTGTGGGTTTTCCGGGCATTTTGATCTCATGCCAAAATGATTAAGAAGTCAGCAGCAGTTAAACCTCCATGGGGAGAAGCGTAGGGGAGAAAGGTGAAATAAAAATCAAATCAATCAATATTCCACAGACAAAGCAGTACATCAATGAATATTCTTTCTTTACCTGACCTGCAGAACCATTTCATAAGGCACTGTAAAAAGAGCCTCCCCTGCAGCTCTTAAAACAAGGCAGGATCATAGAGGGAGAGGTATTCCTTCAGGTATTGGGTCCTGAGAAATTTAGGGCATTATAGGTAAGTAGCAACAATTTAATTATGCCTGGAAGCAAACAGACAACCAGTGCAGCTACCTTAACAATATTATAATATAAAGGCACTTAATATACTACGAGGCACATTCTGTTCTAATGGAAGCTTCTAGGTAATTTTCAAGCCCAGCCCACTCTACAGCATTAAAGTAGTCTAATGAGTAAATTACGAACATGAACCACTGTGAGCAAACTATTTCTTTCCAGAACTGTCACAGCAGAAAAATTAGAGAATCTGATTTTACTCTGGGCCTCTGTCAAACCAGACATAAGGATATATTCCTTGTTCACAGATTTTCTCAAGATCTACAAACTCTGCATTTTCAAGTTAGATTTCAATCTTTGAGAGCACAAAACTGACTTGGGGGTTACATGCAACTAATGAGCTGTATGATGCCCAACACTGCATTAAAGGTAGAAGATATGAGGTGCAAAAGGTAGTTTACATTTTCATAGCTATGGCATATCAAAAGCTCCACAAAGCGAAACTGAAAGTAATTTCTTCAATTTTGCATTCACTAATCTGTAGAAACTGACCATACAGTTTTGTTAAAATCCAGATTTAGGATTTTGGACTAATCTAATGGTTAGTCCCAAGTAGAGTACACCCAATGAATCTACTTATATAAATGATGATTGATCATATTCCCATTTATTCTATACCAGGAATTCAATTGAATACTTTACTAGTATAAATTTCAATAGCAAATTGCTGCCACTTAGGAAGTCAGTGTTGTATTTCCTGTTGAGCACTAAGGCATGCAGCTGTTATGCGAAAGGAAATACAAACTCCAACTTCTTACCCAATGGCAATCCACAACTCAGATTTACACCAACGGAGTTATGCTGCCAGGTGTAAGGAATAAGATTCTGACCTGATGCATGACCTATATTCTCACCAATTCTACCTGGAACTAACAATTGGATTTAAGCTACAACAAACATGAAGTTAAAGAAAAAGAATTACAAGAGGACTGATGCATTAAATGATGAACATTAATGGAAAGAATTTAAAAGGATCAGAAACAGAATACAGGTAAAATATATAAAATAGAGCCTATTTCAGTGGATAACCAAAAAATAATAATAAAGAAGCTGTAACAGCACATTATTTTGTTGATAAAGGAAAAACCTCAGCCTTTTGCTGAGACTATGCAATTACATGCAACATATATAATATATACAATGAAACCAAGATTATTTTTATACATCTGGCTGTGGTTAACAAATAATTTACATTATTAATATGTAACATATTTTTATGTTATCCTCCTGCCCATGTCACTTGTTTGGGTTTTTTTATATCACTCTTTTCTGCCATACTCCTGAAAAATATTCTGCAACTTTTCTTTTTCAGAAAATAGTCTTTAAAAGCCTCCTAGCCAATATTTTCTGAAGATACCATTCTATTTCCCTATCTGTGCCAACAATTTTAATTTATCCAAGGTATTAGAGCTTTGTGGATTCCCATCGTGGAGTAGTGGATATCTTGACAGACTAGGATTCTGGAGAACAGAGTTTGAATCCCTGCTTAGCCATGGAAACTGACTGGGGGAGTGGAACTGGTAAAACCACTCCTTAAATATTTCAGTTTCTGTACCTTGAAAACCCTATTAGGGTCACTGTAAACTTCTGACTTAACGGTGCAGAATGCATACATCAGAACTGTACTCAACCATCACCACTGTAGATAATTTTTTGAAAGAACATATATGTACTGGCCACAAAACATTTCTCTTGGTGAGAAAACACTCTTTTCATGGATACTTGGTTTCCTTTTATTTTGGACTGTTTTGAGCCTCTTTTACTGGCATGCACATCCCTTTTGAATGATCTATTATAGGTAGCACTTTCAAATCTTGCAAACTATGGCTAGATCACTGGCTTGTGTGCATATATGAGAATTATTTCTTTACATATCTTATCTATCTATCTATCTATCTGTCCGTCCGTCCAGTGTTTTTTTAATAACACTAAATAAAATTAATTTAAAAAGTAAATTATCTTCGCAATTTGTTGATTTGGTTATTTTTCCACACAAAACTGAGTGAAGTGTATTAAGCCATGCTCTGTGGTATTGAAAACAGTCCAGATTCAATTCGTGCTATTTTCATTAGAGCTAGAGAAGACAGAAATGGATGGCCTCCCAGCTCGTTGGAAGGCAGCTTCCTATGCTTCCAGCCAACATTTTAAAAAATAATACAGAACCGAAGTTTCTCCTCTCAATGCATACAAACTCTCATTCGCCTGAGTTATTACTGTGAGTCGGTACACAGAATAATGATCAAGAAAGGCAAGAAGAGTCAACCAACAGAAAAAGGTCAATCAACAGAACTGATCATAACTAAATGCAGATCCTAAGGAATTACCATTTCACTTCTGGAATCCATGAAACAACAGATGATGTTAGCCACTGCCTGAAATGTCTTGACAAATCCAAGGAAGAAGGATAGTCCAATGGCTATTAGCCTTCATAATGAAATAGAATCTCAATTTTCAGAGTGAAAATATCTTTGACTACTAGGAACGAAAATACAGAATAGGAAGGGCCCTTGATAGTGGGTTTCCTGGAAAGCTTTTTTTTTTTCAAAGTTCAGGAGGAACCTGGGGACACATGGGGGATCAGGGTGTCATATACAGCCTATACTTTGCCCATATCTAACCTAGATATAGATCCTCACTAGGATGCAGCATAACTTACTCTGGGTGGGTGGGGGGACATGCTCATTTCTTTGAGTGTAATAACTTTACTTACTGGTGAAAAAAGACCTATTTCTTCCATGCAGGTGCTTACACACATGTTAATTTCATATCCTCATCCTCCACCTCAGCAAAGTACTTCAGTTAAGAATTTACAAGGTACAAGCATAATTTGAAATTAACTGCAGTAAGAAGGATGTGCTCAGGAGTAAAATGTGTACAGTATCCACCTATATTCAAATCTCTCTGCCCTGATCACTAACCCTCAGTCATCTGGGAACTAGAAACCTAAATCTACCTATTAATGTCATATCCATCCATCTGGCAAACCTTCCCAAGTACTGTATCTAAATTTCAGCAATGCTGGTATTCTCTACAGTTCCTTGTCCTTCTTATTAACCACACACTGCTTAACATATTCATACTTACAAAGACACAAGTTCACATTAATGTCCAAGACATCTTTGCAGTATTCTTCAATTTTTGTTACAACTGTGGCATAAAGCAGTTTTTCCAGTCAAGTTTGTATTTCAGCTCACTGAATAGGATTTTTTTCAAATCCAGGTGTTTCCAAACTACTACACAATTCTGTCCCAGAATTCTGTGCAATTTGTAATCCAAATTATGACAAGGAGCTAACTTCTCACTGTGTTTCCCAGCACTGTGACAAGTACAAGGAGGCACGTTTGTGATCTAGTTTCAAATCTAGGGATACTGGCTATGCTAGCTGGACTGACTGGATCCAAAAATATCTGAAGGACCACAGATCTTCCATCTTTGCTCTAATTATAGGAAGGAATTATAACAAAGTTCAAACTTAGTTTAAGAATTTGGGGGGAAACCTCCTGAACTTCAATTAAAGAACTGGAAAAGATAGAAAGGACAGCATGAATTTAACATCTATCTATTTCATATTCCATGTTTGTACTTACATGCTAGTTCAAGTTTACTTCCTCATCCTCTTCCCTCCCCACTGAAATTCGCTGACACACTTAATCAGAATAATCCTTCTCTTATCTTAACTTCTTCAGTACCAATCTCTCCCTCCTTATTCCTTTACCCGCAAGAAAACAATCACTCACCCATCCCTTCTATACAACTAATGATAGTGGAATGTAACTGTACATTTATAAAAACTTGTTCAATAAAGTGCAGATGGACCTATCATTTTTGCTTCCTTGGCTATTTTTGTAGCAGCATAAATTTCAACTGTTGTAAACACTTATGCAGGTAGGCAGAATGCTGGGAACAAATAACTTACTGCACAGCAGAACAAACAGGACAATAAATCAACATTTTAAGAAACTGAAAAACTTCTGACCTGTTAAGAGCTTCCATGGCAGTAGGGAAGCACCACCAAGCCCTTCACTGAGAAAAGTGAAGCAGAAGTTTTTATTATACCACAATGAAAGACTAACTAATCCACCCTGTTTTGCTGGGATCAAAATCTCATGAGTCACATTCTCACTGTGCTGCCCTTTCTCTTCTCTGTGCACCTCTTTCTTTTGCCTAGATCTGTATCTTCCCAGAGTGCCCCAGCCAGCCTAATTCCTGATTAATGAACTTTTGGAGCCCTCCCATCCATAAAGATTATAGGAGAACGGAAGTCAAAAAAAGTAAATTTCTGAACTCAACTTGTCAAAATGCTTCAAATAATGTGTCATACAATTCTGCAGGCAACAACAACAAAAAGTGGGGGTGTCCTGCAAGTGATTTTTATGTATAGCACACATTGTTCATTTTAAGTTGTAACACCCAAAGAAACCTGGTAAAAATCCATTTGGCTGTTTAAGACAAAATGCTTTTAATCGTCCCCCAAGGTGATTTTCATGTATGACAATTAACCTATATGTCAAGTCAGAACATCCTAAACTTAACCTTCTAATTTGGTGAAAATCCATAAAACTGATTTGTGTGTACACTATATAGCTTACAGTACAATGCAGTCAAGACTCTGCTTACAACCTGAGTTCAATCCCAACAGGCTCGGTTGGCCGGCTCAGAACTGACTCAGCCTTCCATCTTTCTGAGGTCAGGAAAATGAATACCCAGCTCACTGGGGGGAGGGGGGATGTGTTACCTGCTTAATTAAAAAAAAAATTGTAACCCACACAGAGAATGCTTTAAGCACTATGGGGCGGTATATAAGCAGCACACTTTGCTTTATTTTTTACCTCACAGCATTCCAAGTCTCCTCTCCAAATGGGGTGAAAATCTGTCCAGCCATTTTTGTACAATGGAGTAACAAACAGGCAAACAGACAGAATAACAATCGTGTGCCATCAAGTCAATTCCGACTTAGAGCAGCCCAATTCAGCATTTTTCAGGTAGAGATACTCAGAAGTGGTTTTCCATTCCCCCTTCTGAGAGCATTCTGTGACTATGCAGCTTGCTCAAGGCTACACAGGCTGGCTCTTTTGGGATACACAGTGTGGGACTGAATTATCAACCTCTGGCCAGATTCCTAACTTCACTGAGCTATCCAGCCAGTAAACAGACAGAAGTCTAGTTTTATTTTACAGGCAAGAATCCTACTGGTGTTCATGTAAGAACTGTGTAAGTTGCTATAGCTAATTGTGGCTAACTGAAGAGGAGCTGAAGTACACCTTGGTTGTGCAATCCAGCACATGATGCAACATACCCCAGCACCGATTAAATTACCCACAATTTGTGACAACTGTTATGTGCCCTCATTCTAATTTTCACTTCAAAATGTTTCCTCCAAGCTAGCTTAAAAATAAATTCTGCAATACTTCAGAACCATGACATGCTATAAAACTTCTATGTGCAAAAGAATACCATATTTTCTATTCAGTAACTTGTCCTAACCAGCCTGAAATCCACTATTGCACTTCATGACAAGATCTCATGATTATTATTGTAATATTTAAGATTAATCTGCTTGATAGAGTAGACTTTTGTTCTTAAGAACAAAGTACTAAGAAGGAGAGGGCCATTATTCCACACAAATATAAATTTTATAACCTGACTAAAATTTTATATTGATCTCTTTCTCTTCCAAGTTTAGTGTCTTGTAGACTGTTACAAAATCATGGAATCGTCTTTTTTTTTTTTGGTATTTTTCAATGGAAGGCTTGATATGAATCTGACAAGCATACTACAAATACAGTTAGTTAGTCTCAGTTAAGGGCTTGAATTTCTGTTAGATTTACTCTCCAGCACCCTTCATACTAGAGGCTTGGAATGGGTTAGAAATTAAAAGCAATAAAACCATAGAATTAAAATATTTGTTATACTACAGTAGTACAGCATGTTTTATCTTGGTGATTAAACCGGATTCATCACTAGAAGGAGCAAATATGTGCTAAGTGCTATTGTTGACATGTGATATGAAATCCTTTTGAACTTTTGTTAAATACAAAGAGAAATATATCAGAAATACTCAAAAAAGAACAAAGAAGAAACAAAGGAAGGATGAAAGTAGAAGTGGAAAATGTAACGATAACGGAATGTATTATACAATAGAAAAAATAGAATACTTCCGTCATGACTAATTCCATTTAACTAACCTGTTTATGTCAAGATCATAAGACAACTCCATCTTTGACTCATTTTAGCTCCAGATGTAGCAATGAGTTACAGACTGCCTTAAGACTTTCACATAAACATTAACAGAACACAAGAGAAACAGCATTTCCCATGTACTACTGAGCACAGTGGAAACCTTCAGTTCTTCTCCATTTGCAACTGATATCACACTTTTGTGCCAGTGTTCATGCAGAGATTTCAAATTATCTACATTTAAGAATTAAGAGTTTTAACTTTACAATGCCTGTAATGATAAACAGAATGAAGAGTGGCATTAAGATGTATTAAATACTCTTTATTTTTCAAATCTTTATATAGGAAAAGAAGAAATTTACTACTTCATTCTGACTTTCAAAATCCAACCCACATACAAAATTACACAATTTAAACAAGCCTCAATTAAGAAATGTCCAAATATGGAAATGACAAAACATGAACATCCTAAATATTGCTTAGAAGGCTGTTTTGAACCTTCTCTGCTTGTTTTTGTTTAACTTGACAAGATTGTTCATGCTAAGTGCAATTGTTTCATAAGGTTTTTTTTTAAGTTAATGATTTGTAAATGTAACTTTTAAAATAATGTTTACTTATTCTTTTTTTCAATGAATAGCATCAATAATAGCATTCTTATTTAGCATTCAATAGCATTCTTATTATAGCAAAACAATATTCTAAGATGGTAACTATTATTAGAAGAAAAACAGTCCTATTATGATAAGAGAACTAATAATAGTTCTATTATAATTTCTATTATTATCGAAACGTTAAATATCAACAAGAAACAGGATTTTTTAAATCACAAGCCTGCTATATAAGGCAAACAATTCTAAGTTAGTGGAAAGTAACTGTCAAAGCTTATTACACATACTGAGGAATAGGTAAAGGTTCCCCTTGACATTTAGTCCAGTCGTGTCCGACCCTAGGGGGCGGTGCTCATCCCCGTTTCTAAGCCATAGAGCCACCGTTTGTCCAAAGACAGTTTCTGTGGTCACGTGGCCAGCGCGACTAGACACGGAACGCCGTTACCTTCCCACCGAGGTGGTACCTATTTATCTACTCGCATTTTTACATGCTTTCGAACTGCTAGGTTGGCATACTGAGGAATAGCTTGAGTTAAATGACTGTCCAGATAATATCTGTTTAAACTTCAGTTACATTGACAGCAATAGCTTCATCTTAGAGCTGACATGGTATTTTAGTTCCTACGTCACTTTATTCTTTAGCAATGTCACAATAAGACACATTTTTGTTCTAACATGAACACCAACCAGCAACTAAAAGGTCACTATACTTAGTAGAATCCACCGACCATGAGGCATTTTATTTGAAACAATTATACACTGTACTACAACCTTGATTCTCAAGCCAAGTTTAAAAAGCGCATTCCGCATTAAGGGAGTTAACTTCAACTGATATACAGCAACTAAACTGGAATACAAACAGCCTTGTGAGATTAATGAGGCTTTTTGAAACACAGTCTTTTAGGCTGCAAATTTATATGCATTTACTTGGGAGTTAAGTCCTAATAAATTTGGTCCTTGAGTCTGAGCAGACATGTGACACAGACTGCACTGTTTGGTTAACATTTGAGCACAGGTAAAAGATCTAGGAAAGCCAGCACAGTGTAGTAGATAGTGTGCTGGACTAGGACGCAGGAGATCTGGCTTCAAATCCCCGCTCAGTCATGGAATTTCACTGGAGACTGGCAACAATAAACAATTCCTTGAACATCTCACGTAGCCTTTTAGGGTTGCCATAATTTCGAAATGACTTGACAATACATAACTACAACATACAATCACAGAATCATGGAATTGGAAGGGGCCTAAAAGGCCACTGAGCCCAAACCCCCGCTCAATGCATTACAACTATAATTTGTAATACACAGTCACTGAGGACATGGGTAGCCTTACTGTTTAGGTTCACAGCACAGAACAAAGAGGATCCTGCTGTTGGGAGATGTGGACACACTATCTTTATTTGAATTCCACAGACCTCCTAAGCAGCTGGGAAGCAACAGTTATTTGCAAATTATCTGATTCTACTTTGGGAATGGAAGAAAAGAAAAATCTAATAAATAAATAAATAAATAAATGGAAATGTTGTAGATAAATGCCTATTTAGTGAGTAAGCTTAGCTGACCAGAAATCCACAGGACATGCAGATCTTTGTCTCTTGCCTGCATCATCTCACCAGCTGTGCAATGAAACCTGACACGCTGGGAGAGGTTCACTGAGCTGAATCTCCAGGTGCCACTGTTTGTTCAAGGAAAAACATGATATCCTTTTCAAAAACAGCTGGTGCAAGCAGGATTGAATGTTTTCCCATAAAGATAACACATTTTTCTTCCAAAAAAATGTAATTAAGCAAAACATCAATATTTAAAGCACAGTTTCCCAGAATACAACATCTAGTCATCATCATCATTATTAAAAAGTGACCCTTGTTTAGATGTCAGGTGTTTTTTTTAATGGAAACTGTTCGTAATCTAAGTACCAGAAAAACTCAAGACAGCAGGCATTTTCTTACAAGAGATTCTGTCTCTCACTGTCTGCTGACACTGAATAGTCTAAGATCAAGGTAACAAGAGAAGGGGATATTTGCTCCTTACCAGACAACATTTTTGCTTAGCAAATTTTAGACTAAAGTATCAATTCAATTCAATTGGTTCAAAATTGGGAAAGGAGTACGACAAGGCTGTATATTGTCTCCCTGCTTATTTAACTTATATGCAGAATACATCATGCGAAAGGCAGGACTGGAGGAATCCCAAGCCGGAATTAAGATTTCCGGAAGAAATATCAACAACCTCCGATATGCAGATACCACTCTGATGGCAGAAAGTGAGGAGGAATTAAAGAACCTCTTAATGAGGGCGAAAGAGGAGAGCGCCAAAAATGGTCTGAAGCTCAACATCAAAAAAACTAAGATCATGGCCACTGGTCCCATCACCTCCTGGCAAATAGAAGGGGAAGATATGGAGGCAGTGACAGATTTTACTTTCTTGGGCTCCATGATCACTGCAGATGGTGACAGCAGCCACAAAATTAAAAGGCGCCTGCTTCTTGGGAGGAAAGCGATGACAAACCTAGACAGCATCTTAAAAAGCAGAGACATCACCTTGCCGACAAAGGTCCGCATAGTCAAAGCTATGATTTTTCCTGTAGTGATGTATGGAAGTGACAGCTGGACCATAAAGAAGGCTGACCGCCGAAGAATTGATGCTTTTGAATTGTGGTGCTGGAGGAGACTCTTGAGAGTCCCCTGGACTGCAAAGAGAACAAACCTATCCGTTTTGAAAGAAATCAATCCTGAGTGCTCACTAGAAGGACAGATCTTGAAGCTGAGGCTCCAATACTTTGGCCATCTCATGAGAAGAGAAGACTCCCTGGAAAAGACCCTGATGTTGGGAAAGTGTGAGGGCAAGAGGAGAAGGGGACGACAGAGGATGAGATGGTTGGACAGTGTCACCGAAGCTACCAACATGAATTTGACCCAACTCCGGGAGGCAGTGGAAGACAGGAGGGCCTGGCGTGCTCTGGTCCATGGGGTCACGAAGAGGCGGACAAGACTTAACAACTAAACAACAACAACGATCAATTCAACACAATGTACACAGCTGACTATCTAATATGATGTTCTGAAGGGCACTGCCAGAGACAGTTATAAAAGATATCAGTTCAATGTAATATGTTGTTGAAAACCAACAGCCACTGTGCATATTGTGCTGAGGGAAAGACCCTTCTAACTACTGAACCATGGCTGGCCATTAGAGACGGGCACGAACCTTGATTCAGAGGTTTGTGCCAGTCTGTACATCTGGCAATAATAAAATCAACAGTAGAGCCCTTTCAATCTAAATAAAATGTATGTTAAGGAATGACTATCAGGAATCCATTCTGAAGGAAATCAACCCTGAGTGCTCACTGGAATGACAGATCCTGAAGCTGAGGCTCCAATACTTTGGCCATCTCATGAGAAGAGAAGACTCCCTGGAAAAGACCCTGATGTTGGGAAAGTGTGAAGGCAAGAGGAGAAGGGGACGACAGAGGATGAGATGGTTGGACAGTGTCATCGAAGCTACCAACATGAATTTGACCCATCTCCGGGAGGCAGTGGAAGACAGGAGGGCCTGGCGTGCTCTGGTCCATGGGGTCACGAAGAGTCGGACACGACTTCACTACTAAACAACAACAATCAGGAATGTGCTAGTAAGGATTTCTGGCATTGACAGTAAATGGACTATATGCCCCTCAGAGTCTGCAATTCTATGATTTTATGACAAAAGAACTGAATTATTGACCAAGGATGTAGTTCTGCGGATGGCAGATGTGACCACATATTACTTGGGAGGGAAAATGTGATTATGGCATGCAAGAAGTTGCTAAGCCACTCTTGCTTGGCACAGATTTGTGTTTGCTAGTATTTACACCTAAAGAGGAAAGAAAGAAGGAGAGATTTAGTGCTTACTTTGAAAATAGTTGACTTGTCTGTTCTTGTTAAAGCAAAGAGTTTATATGTTGTAACTTGCCGTTTCTTTTTTAACTGACTCACTGTCTCTATTATAGGCACTGCAGAAGATACAAACAGCAGTTAGGGAAGGACATTACAAAAGCATTTTTCAAGAGCCTGCTCACATATTCCCCCCAATCATACCATTCTTAATATTGATTAACATCCACAATCCAAAGAACTAACCTTATTCAATTTCATCTACATGAATTCAATATGCCTTTGTATATCTCCCTCACACTGATTTTCAACAAACATGTGAATTACCTTACATGCTTTACTGCAGACAAGTAACTATACCAAAAGCAGACAACAAAAATCAGGATCAGCATTTATTTCCTGCCCAGGTATGTATAATGAAATTAATCAATACAAACACAACTGATTTGAACCATAAGCAAAGATTCTCAAGGTAATGCACCACACACAGGTTAGTAATTCAGTCTTTGCATACTTTAGTCTATATATCCTTCAATTTGCGAAATTCTTCATTTTTTTCCAAGCAGTAGCTCAGTTTCCGTCTTTCTATACTTTCATGAGAGTTAAATGAATATACACACCTACAGCGTCACTGTGATTCACTTTTTAAATTGTGATCTTGAGCATGCTTCACTCATCCTACGAACAAGATACCTACACATGGATACCAGTCTCCACCCACATAGAAATACACCATTCCTGTGACAATCTGCATCCAGATATTTTCTTCCTTACAGTTCATGTCATCATTACTTCCCTCAGTATGAATCTGACTAAATTCTCACTCGAAAGGACCACCAGTTAATCTCCAAATTGGAATTCAGCCCCCACTTCTCCCTCTTACCTGATGCCTTCCATTCCTCCTTTTATGGTTAAACCTATACTGCCCATCCCATGTCTCCATGAGTTCCCACGCACAGGCAGTGTCCTGCCATCCAACCCTCAGTCGCAACCCCAAGGAAAAACTCATCATACTGATATCTCTGTCAGCTGCACCTTAAACCTGTGCTCCCAAGCCCAATAAACCCAACATTTCCCTCATTAGGACTTCACCACACAGCATCCCTCCGGGCTTTCTTCCAACCACAGGTAGCCTTTAAATTCGTCACTCCATAACATAGGGCGAACAAGACCCTGCATGAGAAATATCTCTACCACCCGAACCTTTTTCAAAGGAAAGCTTCAAGGTCAAGACACACAATTCCCACACTCTTTCCTAGACATACAAGGAGAAGAGCCCGCTTGAACCCTACCAAGGATCTCCCTCTAGTGCAGCATCTTGCTTCCAATGACAGCCAACCCAATGCCTCCCAAACTGGGCAGGACAGCCACAGCTTCTCTCCCCAGTGCCTCCCACTGCAATACTCAAAGAGAGACAATGCCTCTGAGCACGGAGATCCCATTGTAGCCACCAGAGTGGGTAGCTCTTACCAGGAAACGTGACTGAGAGCAGGTTTAATCCTTTTTTAAAGCGAGCTCAGGGCCACTGGTCATTCCCATCTCTTCCTGTGGCAGGGCGTTCCACAAGCTAACAAGCCCCTAGTGAATCCAAACCTTATTTATTTTTGGTCCGAGTGGATCCGAGTCCCCAGAATCCCATCGCAGAGAAAGCAACACCCTCTCGACTCGCCCGTCTCCAGGAGGGTCCATTATTTCTCTCCATCCTCTCAGGATCCCACCCACCCATCGCGACCGCGTTCACCGACCCGCTCGCCCACAGCCACTCCCCGTCCTCCTTTCCCGCCAAACGGGCTACTTACCCTTTATAATAAGCCTTGACGCGGACCTGCTGGGCACTGTCTCCACCGGGGCCGCCCAGACCCCCAGTAGTAGTGCCGCTGCCGCCGCCCCCGCCGCCGCCCCCGAGGCCCGGGTGAGACATAGTGCTGCTGGCGCCGCTGTTACTGCCACTCTCGCGCTGAGTCGGCATCGCCCCCTTGCCTGGCCCGGCTCCGCCCGCCCACCCGCCCGCCGGCTGGCTCTGCCCGCCCCACCCCGGGGAGCGAGCGGCACGGATTCACCCCTTCACGCGCTCTTTCACCCGCCGGCCCCCCCAACCCCAACCCCCCCCCCCCGTGCGCGCGCTAATGGACGCTCGGCTCGAGATACACGCCGCTCGGAGCGCCTGGCCGGCCCCTCACCTCCCCCTCCCTCCCTCCCGAGAGCGAGAGAAGAAAACCAAGCCTGCCTCACCCCCCCGCCCGCTCCACTCACTGAAGGTATTACACTCCGGGAGCGGAAACGGGATGTAGGGAGGAGACGCTAAGGAATATGGAACAAACCACTCCACAGGCTATAGGGGGACATACGGGGAAGAACCAATATGGTAAGGTGTGTGGAGATGTTCCCGGTAGAACTCCGCGGAACCCGAAGACCGAGAGACATCCATCTTTTATGCTGAAGCGAGATGACGTTACTCCTTTAGCCCAGTCATCGAACTGTTACCTGGTCGCCATTCGACCAACTACCCCCTTTTCCAGCTCCATTTTGTAGCTGACCGGGTGGACTGTACCACAGAGATACCTGGAGGGGACAAGACATCCCCTTGCTTTTTGAGGCATTTTTGCCAACGATTTGAGCAGAAGGCACTTCAGTCTGGTTGTCTTCCGTTTCCCCACGTTCCCGTATGTCAAAACAGACGTTTAAGCAGAACCTCTGCCTCTGTTTTGGTATTGGCCACGGTGTCCACGGAGCGGAAATACTACAAGTCCCAGAAAGCCGTGCCACGCAGAATTTTGGGACGTCTCTTTACATGGTGCCAAGCGGGTTGCAGAAACAGGCGGCTCTCGCAGTCAGTTGCAAATTGCGGTGCTTGGCCGCAGATGGATTTTCTTCAGGCGATACGTAGTCGGTTTGAACGGGAATACTGATTTCAAAACCTAAGTGGGAATGGAGTCCATGTGTATGAACGCGTTGAGACTTGCTCCAGAGTCACAGACACGGCACGTCTGCTGAACAGGTCAACACTGCACCTGAAAAGAATGAAGCCTTGCTTATGGGGATGCTCTTGAGTATGGATGGGTACTGCGGACGGAACTTCTACTGGAAGGAAGATGTAGGAGCTCCGCATCATAGGAGATACAGTAAAGCCCTACCTGAATAATCTTGCTGCATTTCTTCTTGTTCCCACTCACAACCACCAAGGGGAAACTAGTGAATCTAATCCTGTGCACACTTTCCTGAGTCAGAGCCGCGGAACACATTTGGATTTACGTCAGAGCAAGCGTACAGCGGATTCCTATATAAATCGAAGAATGCTTAAGAAACAAACCAGTGTGTTTGCAAATCGGACGGCAAAGGAGTCTGCCGTAGTATAAGTGCCTGGCGTGGGGAGGCGGAGGTGAGCGGTTCACTCCAGATTCAAGCCTCTTAGGCTTGAATTTTGAGGGCGCTAAATTTCGTGTACATAACTAATATCGATGACAACACAGCTTAAGTGTGTCCGTTCACTGCTCGTGGCTGCGGGAAGCATAGATCCATGTGGTGAATGCTAGATTGTATACATTACTGCATAATGTATACCGCCCAGAGTAGTCGAACGACTAGATGGGTGGGATATAAATATAATAAATAAATAAATAATACAATAGACTTTTATCCCAGCTATAAATGTGTGCAGAATTTTAATAATGAATTTTCACACTTATGAATTTGTTTTAAAGAACGGTTAGATTATATGAGAAGAGCTAAACTGGTGAAACCAAACTGCATCCCTTTTCCCAATGTGATCGCACAGTGCCCGTACAAAGCCGACGAATAGGTCGCGAAAACAAGCCATGGCCAATACCCGGTGATTAACTCTTCCACGAAACCCTCATCCACTTCTAACGGCGTATACATTAGAGAGTAAGAGTGAGTGGTACCTGTAGTAGGCCACTAAAAAAAAATCAGTAAACCATCAACTCCATATAGCTCTCTTCATCAAGCTGGGCACCGCAGAGCTGCGGGTGAAAAAAAAACGTACATAAAAAGTTCCAAAACAATCATGGCCAGATGCGGATCCTAGATTCCTTCGTGGAAAATAAGCTTCAGAAAAAGAGCTATAGGCTGAAGCCGGAGGTGTAGGCTCCAGATTTCTGCATCATTCACACGTTTCTGGTGCCCAGCCTTATGAAGAGGTCAAAAGCCTAGCTTATATTTGTGATTTTCTTAGTCGCCTAATATCAACCACTATTGCCTTCGGATTGTGTACGAGAACGACACGGCGGTTTTTTTTTGTTTTGTTTTGGCTGAATTTGAGAGTACCACATCCGTCGGCGACTTTTCCAAAGCGTGTGAAGTACCGTAATTCCTTTCGTCTGTCCTGCAGATCAGTTCTTTTTTGGTTTGCTCGCTTTTCATTTGATTTCCTCGAGTACAAGAGGAAAAAGAAAAACATATCCATTCCTTCCATACTGTGCCTTGTTGTGTAGACCCGTGTAGTGTCCCCCACCCTTTGCCGCCTTCTCGTTGGACGTCAAGAAGCTTCGATCGCTTCCCTCCTCTCTCTCTTTTTTTTGTGTGCTACTGCTATTACTTCCCTCCTCCTTCTGGCGATTGCAAAAAGGAGTACACGGAGAACGAGAGTCCCTGTTAACGTCAAAACACACGTCTCTCTAGGATCCCTCTGGGCTCCCAGGGATTCGCTCTTACGCCTCGAAGGCGAAGTGTCTGCGGGGGGGGGGGGGGGCGCGATAGCCGGAAAGGGGAGCGAACACGAGAGTGCTTGATTCCTACGTGACCTCTCCCGAGGAGGTCGAGCCCTACCTCCCGGCTGCGGTGCGCGTGCGCGTTGCCTCCCTGTGAGGGAGGCGAGAACATGGCGGAAGCGGAGTGAAGGGCTCGTACGCCAAGCAGGCTGCGTTTCCTCCCGCGCGCGGGCAGCAGGTGAGCCCGAGCACAGCACTTAAGAGGGGCGGTGAGGGGACGAAACCGCCAGCTGGGCTGGAGCGGGGTTGGCTCGTGAACGGCGGTTACCTCAGGCGGGCGCCGGTCCGAGCCAGCGTTCCCGTTATGGGGGCTGTACCAAAACACGGGGCGGCGGGCAAGGAGGAGAGAGGCGCGGATCGGGGCCCCCGCCGGCCTTTTTACTCGCTACTGTCTGAGGTGACACGTCGCGCTACTGCTGGGTTAGCTGAGAAGACGCCGCCCCTCACCGACCCCCTGGCGGCTGCCGAAGCTGGCCCCCTCGCCTGGGCAGCGGCGCCAACTCGGCCTATCCTTGCTGTCTCGCTGCCGTCTTGCAGCCACGCTGGGCTCGACTGAGTGTTACTGAGGTAACGCGAAGCCGGCCCGCGCTTCGGTGCTCTGCTCCTGCCGCCTGGCCTGCTGACTGCCCTACTCCCGAGACAGAGAAGGCGCGAGAGCGTGAAGGAGCCCAGCCCGGGACTCTCCTCTCCCCTGGTGACAGGCCCCCTCCTCTCCCGTCTCGCAACGATTTGCGTTGCGCTCGCACCAGGCTGCGCTTGCGCCCTCGGCCTCTTTGTAGCCAAGCTCCTGGCAAGGAGAAGGGCAGGGGTCCTATCTGCATGTGTGAATAGCCGGCGTTCTTACTGTGAAGGAGGAGTACCACCTCGGTGGGAAGTGACAGCACGGCGGGATGGTGGATGCTGCCCAGTAAAATGTCAAGCCCCCACCGAATTTCAGAATCCGATGTCACAGCAGATCAAGTGGGTACACAACCAAAAGTAACATTGGTTTTTGAATGGACGATGTCTTACTGTTTGGGTAGAAGGGTGGTGTCTTGCTAAAAACTCCTCTTCTCTCAACCAGCAAGAAGGTACAAGATGCACTTAGCTTCTGCCTTTAAGTGACTTCTGAGTTTCTGCTTTGGTAATTCTCACTTTTCCTCCTAACAGCCCCTGTAGGAATCATCTGCCATTCTCTTAAATGTAACAAACTGTTGTCTCTACTGCTGGATTTTTTATTATTCCTTTTCTAGCTGAAGCCCATTTTGCAATTCAGATAGTCTCGTTGCCATTTCACCCTTTTTTCTGATTCATAATCTGTACAAATTGTATTTGGACAGATTGTATTTGTCTTCAGTGTGGAAGGGATTGTCACTCTCGAACTGGCCTTCTCAGCCACACTAGACGCTGTTCCACGTCCTCCATACAAAGCACGTTACCATAGTCTCTCGAGACTGAAGGATGCCTACAAACAATCTGTACAGACCAAACAGTTCTGATTCTTTTCATGTTTCGCATCTCTCCTTGTTTTCAATATGACTATAATTTTTAAAGAACTGGATAGAAGTAAATGGCAGTGCAAGAACTGAAAGAACAAGTTGTAAGAAAATACATTAGACAAAATGTTGCACAACTTTTCACCTGATGCAACTCCAATCAGGCACAGGAAACACTTCATTTGCACTAATTAAAAGCTTCCTATCTCCCTGAGACTCCCTCAGGCTCCTTTTTGTCCTAGGAAAGGCTTTGGAAGGCCTTTAAAATTAATATATATATATTACTTTTATATATAAAATTTAAATAGCCTATTTTAATTGCAGCTACTCAGAAGCAAGTCCTACTGAGCTCAAAACAGTTTTATCCCAGCTAAGTGAGTGTAGCAAGGATGAGTGACCTCCAGCCTTCCATAAGTTGTTGGACTGTACATTCTATCATCCTTGGCCATTGGCTGAGGCTAATAGGATATGGAGACTTGTGAGACAGACAGTTACTCCTGTTCTTCAAATACTGAATTCTAAGTGAGATATTTCAACTTATATTCTTGAATGGCCTGGGATTTGAATTTGCATTTTTAAAGCAAAGTTCAATATCATTTTTGCCTAGTTTCTCACCAGTTTGTTTTCACATTTTAAACATTAATGTGTTGCATGTCATTTCTGTGATTATTTGTTCTGTTTTTTAATGTCAGGTGGAAGACGCATTTCACAGCTATGGAGAGTGAACCAAATACAACAACTTCTTCTACATGCACGACAACCATAGCCACCACATCTTCCCCATCACGTACGCAGCCACCTCAAATATCTGTTTATAGTGGCTCAGATCGACATGCTGTGCAGGTATTTGATAACTGATCTACAGCTGATACATATTCATGTTTGAAAATGCATTGTGAAAGTAGAGGGAATTGCATATGTAACACTTTTAAATTATGTGGAGCTATTTGCTTACTTAGATAGCTATTGATGAACCTTGCAAACACAGTTTCATGAAATGAGTCTTTTCCTATTCAGTTACCTAACAGACAACATGAGCAATTATAATAACAACAAAATGCTACAATTTGTGCACCCGAGTCCTAGGCAACAGCAACAATACAGAAGTTGCTTGTAAAATTGCAAAGTTCAAGTGTCCCTCTGAATTCAATTCAGATAAAAATTCAAGATACCTTCCTCAGCTGGCTTGGGTATCTAATAAATAGAAGTAGCAGCTCCACATCTAGAACCTTCAAAACTCTAAAATAAAATATCAGTTCAATTGTATTAGATTCATAAATTCACTATGTGGATTCACTCCTCCAACACAAACATATATAAATTATACCTAGACTAAGTTGGCAAGGGCCTTAGTGTAAGAGGCAACAGCAGCTCTAGCCTCTTCAGTTCTCCTGCTCTTACTGATCCAAATGTCTTACAGCCCTACTCTTAGTCCCACACCTCTGGGTTGAATGAATATTTCATAGGGGTTACACATACATGTAGTAGAAATCCTTCAGTCTCGAGAGACTATGGTAACGTGCTCTGAATAGAGGTCTTGGAACAGCGTCTACATGACATGTAGCAGTAATTACACTATACTGTACTTAGATACTGTATACTATATCAGATATTATATGCTTAGTATTTGAAGGAGGGTAAACTTTTTTGCAGGAAAATATTGTCATCCATACTTATTTGTGGTCTGCAAAGTGATATAATTCTAGTTGCATTTCCAAATTTAAGTAGAGGAAACTGATGAAAGAAGTGAATACAGTACTTAGCTGCCTGTTTCTGTGTCCCTCTGTCATCTTCCATGGTTCATTTATTGTCTTCCATCTCGCTCTTGCTTTTTAAATTCTGTGTTTTGTCTACTCCTATGTCATTTCTTCTCAGCTTTCTAAGGTTTATGGTTTAGTGAATCCAGGATCCAAATTCTGGCACTATTTATTAGTTAGTGAACATAATCTGCCATCCTCTACAGACTTCTGTTTCTTCCTAAGTTAGCTACAATTCTCATAGCTTGGGGAAAAATTACTTTCTCATCATTAATATAGTGTGCTGTCAACATGTACAGGTGACAAGAAGCTGTGGTAAACTTTGAAGTCCAGAGGACATACAGATATGATGAGAAGTACAAGGACACCACTGCTTTTCAGTTTGTGTTCTGAGAGGGTGTTTTTTAAGAGAAATGCATGCTGATTCAAATGACAGTAGCATTGTCAGTGGAGACAGACAATAATAATAATCTTAGAGCCGGAAGAAACCCTATGGATCATCGAGCACAGCATTTGTCAAGGAGACACAATGGGGAATCAAACTCCCAACCTCTGGCTCCACAGCCAGATGCCTCAACCACTGAGCTGGGTAACAACCTACATGGCTTGTAGAAGTTACTTGATAAAGTCAGTGAAGTAAATACTGAACACAGTCTGAAAATGAATGTTAAGAAAATCAAGTTTATGGTAGCTGTTAAAACAGAAGCAGCCCAAGAAAGATACAAAGTGGAAGTGTAGAACATGTTGGCAAATATTAATATTTTGGAATTTGGTGGAATGAAGCATCCTACCTATGTAAATAGAAGTGTAGTAGAGGTGGCCCAGAGCAGCTTTCTTAAGAAGGAGAGTGCAGTGCACAGCAGAACCTTAACATTGGCTTTAATAATGTGCATTGTATGGTGCTATGTATTTTTGGTTCTGCTGTACGGCATGGGATTGCGGATTGTAAGAAAGAGAGAAGTATTTGAAATGCAGGTTTATGACAGGATGTCAAGAATTTCTCCAATTGATATGGCAACTAACCAGGAGATACTAAGGCAAACAGATAAAGACAATGTAAAGAATCTTTTTGCTTTGGCTTTTTTTCACAGCTTGCACTGTGGCCCATTGCAGGAGCAGTTGGGCTTTTACAGAGTTTGCACAAGGCAGTGTTCATTTCAGTGCTCTGCTGCATTAAATGGGATAATCTGCTTGTGCTTTGGCAATCTGGAGATGATGCATGAACTCAGCAGATGAAGAGTTGTGCAGTGCTGGTGTTGGTAGCAATATGTGCTGCTGTTGTTCAGTGTTTGTGCATATGCATGCGTTCAGATAAATGTCGCTCTTTTAAGCAGATTAGCTGCAGACACAGACATAGATCAGTACAGTTGCCTGCATTTTATAGCTCTCATTGAAGGTGTGGCTATGGCAGTGCTATGACAGATACCTGCACTTCAAAATTTACCACCACACCACTGCTTTGCTTCCTTCTGGATCCTCCTTTTACTATATTTATCTAGCCTTTCACTCCACACAACCAATTATTCTTTTTTGATTCTACCTTTGCTGCTTGTACCCTGTTTCCTTTCAAATATTTGGGGTCATGTGGATGCCAAAACTTTAAAACACACTGTTGGCACAGATGGAACTGTGCAATATTTTATGAAGACTATGCAATGCAATTTTGGTAAAAGAAGCAATAGATATGGACTTTTAAGAGCTAGACTAATTTTGTGGATCTTAACCATTATGAAGAGAGCCTGGTAATATTTTCCAGACCAAAAATGGTGAGCATCATTTTGTGTTATCATGACTACATCTTTGTGTACTGACCTGTATATCCTATATGCATTTCCTCATTAAATTCCCACATTAGATAAATCATTCATGGAGGTGGCAACAGACAAAAGGTTTTCTATAAGGTACTAATTATTGTGGCCAGAGCAACTAGATTGGTAACAGTAATTTAGCTGGGGCTGTGGGTTGTAGCTCCTTGGAAATGCAGGCTATGACAGTCCCTGAATGGCTGATGGGTAGCATTCCCAAAGCTTCTATTTTTGCCACTATCATGGTCTTTCCCACAGGTTATTCAGCAGGCGTTGCACCGTCCCCCGAGCTCAGCAGCTCAGTACCTTCAGCAAATGTATGCAGCTCAACAGCAGCATCTAATGTTACAAACAGCTGCTTTGCAACAGCAGCATTTGAGTAGCGCTCAGTTCCAGAGTCTGGCCAGTGTTCCACAGGTGAGTCTGGGATTAGAAAGTAGTCATCTTTAAATTAACCTGAAATTCCACAAAACATAATAGTACAGTGGCTTTTTGGGCTTAATGTAGTAGTTTCCAACTTTTTTTGCCATATGTACTACCCAGTACGTTGTTGTGTGGAAGGATCTGTATACTTTTAAAAGACTTGTCAACGAAATAATTTAATAGTTTCTTGACGTAAAGTATAATAAATAATTTTCAGTTAGGAAGTACAAGACAGTCAGTTAATCTTTCATTTGGACATAATCAGATTAATACCTTGAAATAATCAACAATGGGCAAAAGCCTCTTGCATAAAGTTATATCACACAAGCTGGATACTGTCTTCATCTGGTGCCAGTAATATTTAATTTCAATGCATCGAAAGCTTCCTATGCCCCCTGTTTCACATTTGGAGGCTTCCTGGGGCTCCCTTTTGGGAGGAAGCCTTTGGAAGCCTTGTCACTTGGGGAGGATAGCATTTAATAGTAAATATCAAAATCAAAACAATAGAAATATGAAAGCAGATAAAACCATAGTTAGAAGTCAAATTGCGTTTTTTTACACTGATGAAAATATTTACCCCACTTCTTTACATCATTCAATGCAATTTGTAAAAATGAAAATATTAGAACAGTGATATCAAACTAAATGTAATAAAGACATGTGATACATACACAGTTTTGTAAACATGATCTATATGATAAGTTCACTGTTCATTAGAATAAGAACTGGATTACTGTTGGTAGTTTTATATATTAGTTTATGGGTAATATCTATGATTGGAGAAATTTTATCGTTTTAAAAAACAGGGTCAATTTTTTTATGTTGTCCAGGCCCACACGTGGAAATAAAATGAGAGGGAAGAGTACTAGAATATTGTTGGGGAACAGAGAAATGCATGTATTTGTTTGTCATATTCAAAGAGATAATCAAAATTTGGAAGATAATAAGTTGTTTCCCAAATGACTTGACTTATATAGATGGGCCAAGACCATAAAAAGAGTAGTAAAAGTGGCGTCTGTTATGGGAGGATCTCCTGCTTTTATAGAGGAAATGCCGTGATCTGTGATTGATGGAAGCTCTAAATCAATAATGTTCTGGGAAATTCACTACATGTGTAAGTAGGTAATTTAATCAGGATAGCAGCCTCTTTATCAACAGGGTAAGAAAACCCATAAATAGGAATAAGGTGGTCAGCCAACATGGCTGTTGGCCCTGCTGGCTGAGGGATTCTGGGAACTGCTACTTCTCCAAGCATTATGTAGTAGTTGGAAGGCCAAAAGCATACCCATTAGGAGTTTTATGTGGCCATTGGGCTACCTGGTAAAACCGACGCAAACATTGATTTATTACATTCAGCATTATTCATACCTTTTTTTTAAAATGCAGAGTAAATGAGATGTTAATAAATGTGCTTGGTATTTAGGCAAACCTCTCAGGTGGGAGGCAATGTCCATCCCCCAGTGGCAATGGCAGTCAGCAGTCAAGCATGTCAGAGACCTCGGTAAGTGTCTAAACAAAAGTACTTTCTCCTAATCCACCCTTTACCAGTGCCAGCTTTCTCTGAAAGCAAGGAGTGTATTTGATCACATTTTAATGCAAAGAACTGGAGGAGCAGAAACGATTTTCTAACTCCCAGTATCATTCATAATGCATCTATATTTCCCACAGTAATTAATCTCCCATTGAAAAAGCCTCTGACTCTAAATGTTTTGTAATGGCTGAAATCCTGTAGCACAACATTATGCTGCACAACAATAATGACATCATCAGCTGCGGCCATGTCGTGGCCATTTGGGGGCAATAAAAAACGTCCTAGAATTCCCGCCCAGATTTTGGGAGACACTTAGGGATCCCCTTACTCTGGACAGCCTTTGTGAGCCCACAGCACAGGAGAGAGAACAATTTAAAACTGAAAAATTGCTGCTACTGGTCCCAGTAGAGGAGTGACACCAGCAATTATCTGGCTTTAAATTGTTCCACCTCCTGTTCCACAGCTCCCAAAGGCCACCCCAGAATGAAGAGAATCCCTAGCAATCCCTGAAACCTGGGGCTACATGTTTAGGAAGTTTTTTCTCCCTGCAGCATGGCTGATGGCATCATCCTCACTACACAGTATAGCTCTGCCAACAGAATTTCAGGCACTGATTGCAATTTAATGAAAATATAATTATGTTTCCAAGACTGCAAATATTTTGTAAGGTTACTAAACATTTTACAGCTGTCTAAATGTGAAGACTTCAAAATTAAAATGAAGCACCTACTTCATTTTACATATTATACCTCTAAGTACATTAGAAGTACTTGCAAACATCTGCTGTATCACATTTGATTATTTGATTTATATTGTTAAGCTTAAAACATTTCATAATATATGTTAGAGGTGTTTAAAAATGCAGGTCTGTGTCTAGCAATCTTCTTCAAAGCAGTCTTTAAAAATATTTGAGGAAATGTGAATTTGGAAGATATGACTCTAAGATGCTGGCATCTACAGATGCTATGCTATGGAGTGCAACTGCCCGTCAGTCAGATTTGAAGGGAATCCTATTCAGAGCAGGTCCTGCTGTTTTCAGTAGGATTCACAAGTGTTTAGAATTGTAGCCTTTGGCTTGTTCTAAAATTGTGGGATGAAGTTAGTTAATACAAGAAATTCTTTTGCTTCCTTAGATTAATCTCTCTGCTTCTCCTACACCTGCGCAGCTCATAAGCCGTTCGCAGACCTCCAACACTAGTAGCAGCAGTCTCACCCAGCAGACCATGTTGTTAGGCAGCACGTCTCCAACTCTGACTGCAAGCCAGGCTCAGATGTATCTCCGAGCTCAAATGGTAAGTCTTGCAAGATTATCTTAGGTTTTAATGTTTTAAATAGGATTCATTCCCATTCATTTTTGTGGTTCACAGTTGTTTCATGTGATATTTGGCTATTTGGAGCCATTTCTATCCTCTAACCTTATTTAGGTCTGCAAGGGACCTTTTAAAAAAAAACTTAAGGATTGGCCATTTCATGCAAAAATAAAGTTTTCTAAAATTTATTTTTGGAGTTGGAGGCTGCACTTTGCCTACCTTGGGTAGGGTGGGTGAGATTAAAGTACATGGCTTATATTTAGTGGTGGCTTTATGTTGGCAGTAATTGCTTGCACAGTTTAGGACATCTGATTTTGAATGGGAGAAAGGGGGTTTAGGTCAGTGGTGGCGAACCTTTTTGGGCTCGCGTGCCCAAAATGGGGGGGGGGGGGGGAACAGCGGGCAGACCCAGACCCGGAAGACCGGAACCGGAAGTGGCAGTTTAAGGGGGAATCATGGCGACGGACCCGGAGGACCCGGAAGTGGCGATGGAAGGGGGAATCATGGCGGAGGACCCGGAAGTGGCGGTGGAAGGGGGAATCCCGGCTGCAGCCGCCTCATGAGGTTTGGCTGCACAGGGGTGGGTGGGGGTGGGTGGGGGGAGTAGTGACCTATGGCTCGCGTGCCAGAAGAAAGGGCTCCGCGTGCCAGCTGTGGCACACGTGCCATAGGTTCGCCATCACTGGTTTAGGTGTACTGTGGGTATTGGTGAAATATTGAGTGTCCTGAAGCAGCTGGGCAGAAGTGCTTTCTGGTAAGGCAAATTAGATACAATCCCAGTCAGGTGTTTTGGAAGGTTGTACAGTCAAGCCATTCAGAAAATTCAGCAACTGTTTGTCACTTAGCCATGGAATATGCGTAAGGTACAGTTATATCAGTTGCCAGATGACCATATTTTAGTACCACAAAGAATTGTTTTTGAAAACATTTTATCATTGGGACAGAGTAGGTCTCTGGACTTGATGTTTTTTTAAATACCAGTGGCCTGCAACTTCATTATGATTTACATACCCGTGTACATGCATATGGAATGCAAGATCTCCATATATACTATTGTGAGAAATTAACATTTCAGTACTGAAATCGATGCAGAAAGCAGTGGACAAAGTTTCCTCTAGTTTGCTGTAAGTATAAAGTTCATTGTAGGCAAAAATGTGTAGCTGATTTGTTTAGTAAAATATGGGTGCATGAGATACAATGTATCACGGCTGTCATGCTATAATGTACACATCCCTGAATTTGTAGAATCTCATGTGTGTCTGTAGGTTTATATACCCTCTCTTGGCACATTTATGAGAGATGCATTTCCTTACCAGTAGTGTCTCAAATAGCAATGGGAAAGTACTGCCAATTGCTGTGTTTAAGATTGTTGGACCACTCTTTGAAAAACCATGCTTGTCAGAGGCCCTCTGGAGCACACATCTGCCTCCCTCAGTCATTCTTTTTATGATCTTTTCTTTGTGGGAGCCTCAGAGTCTCAGCTTGGACTTTTGCCAACCTAATGATGCGCTGAGAGCATCAACCTTTCATATTTAATTGCCATACGTTTTTAGTCTGTTCCTAAATGTTCTTCAACTTAGTTACTTTAGTCTAATTTAATACACTTTGAAAGCCTTTGAGAACACACACTTTGATTATGTTATGTTTTTGTGTTATTGTCATTGTTGTGAACTTCTCAGAGTTCACTGGTCAGACGCGCGATATAGAATTCAAATAAATAAATAAACAAAATAAAAAAAATCTTGACAAGTCTTTGTGATCTAGCTGGGTGCCATGCCATTCAGGGGATATGAGCATTGCCTGCTAATCTGCTGCTGATAAGAATAGTAATGATACTGTAGAATAGTGATAAAATAAAAGGGTAAAAAATTTTCAATGATCTTGTCTCATTTCAGAAGTATGATCAGATTGCTTGTCTTCTTGTTTCATGAGTCCATCAAGTCAAATAGTACTTTCATATGAGAGGGGATTATTTCATTGGGCATAACAGCAAAAGGCAAAGCATTCAATGAAAAGCGTGCTCTTTGTACTCTTTGTGCAATGTACTCTTTCCACCTCCAGTAGTCTTGGATACTGCTTCTGTTTTCCCCTTGGGTTGCTGTGTTCATTGTTCTAAGTGTACGTAGATTATGTTCATGTGTAATGTGCAATTTGGTGCATAGTTGGACTTTGAAGCTAAGGGATAAGACTGATCTTCAGATCATAACTTTATGATGGAATGTTTGGTAAACTTTAAGCAAATAGACAGTGGTGTTGATTTAGTGTTTAACCACAGAGCCAATCTATCATTACAATCAAGATTTCTGAGAATGTCTGTTTGTCACAGCAGAAGATGTACATACCACCTATACAGTTCTGTATTTTGAAAAATAGTTTGTTTTATTTTGTGATTGGTCATACAGTAGTAAATACAGGGGGGGTTGCAACTCTGACTGCTTAGTGATAAAGGTCTGCTTAATGACATTTCTAGAAGACTGATAAATTTTAGATTTTAGAGTTACAGCAACATGTAGTTTAGCCTTTAATTGAAGTAGAAAGACGAATTGCATATGGGAGGTAGGATTGGAATTAAGAACAGCTTGATCCTGTGGAGTAACTGTTGTTTGTAGTAAGGAGGTTGACTGCATCTACAAGGAGCTGTAGGATGGTATGAGGGTAGATTAGAATCATGGAGCACCATGGTCTGTTTCAGAGTTTGGTATGAATGGTTTGGACTACCAGCTTCCAGAACCAGTCAGTGGGCATGCTACTTTAGGTGATCTTAAGACTTGTAATCCAAAAACGTAACCTTTCTGAACCTCCAATACATTTCCCAACTATGATTTTTTTTTTCATTTGTTGCTTCCAAAGTCTCTGGAACAGGTTTGCTATTTTACCGTGGGGAAGTAAGAAGTGTATCTCACAATTTTTAGTCTTGATAAACGTTCATCTAACTGTAGCAGCTTTAGAACTTATATAAATACAGCATATAAAACCTACTCTGCTAGTGCAGAGTGAAAAGCCCACTCCTGAACTTCTCTATAAAGTTATAGTTTAAAAACTATAAAACAGCTATAAAACATGAGAAATCCTAGTCTATACTACAATCAACAGTATTGACGGTCTTGCTGTGCAGACAGTGCTACGGTAGTACTTGGACGAGTGTTAAGTATCATTGGCTGAAATCCAGTATTAAGTTGCAACAAATCAAATCCAGTAGTAAGTTGCAACAAGAATCAGTGGGACTTACATAGGCATTCTACTGATTCAGTGGGCCCACTTTAGTTGCACCTTATTACTGGATGTCAGTAATTATTTTGTAAGAGCTACCTTTTCTCAGACTGCTAAAATTAGAATGTCTTGCTTTCAGTGTTGATTGTCTGGCTGTAATGATGTAGCGGTAAGCAATTCCCTGTCAATTTTTGAGTCAGCTTTGCTGTATGTTTGTCCTCTTCGTTCCTTTCAAATATAAATCCAGAGTAGCGCTTAATTTAGTTGTTCTTAATTTAGTTCTTCAGGAGAATGATGTGTGAAAAACGAAATAGTTGAGCTAGTAAGAGAAGTGGTTAAAAGCTCTTTTGGGATATTTCATGAATATCTGCAGCTTTTTGAAAAAGCTGAGCTAAACAGAAACATATTTTAATATTTTATCTAACTGTCTGTGTTTATGCATCCATGGCGTACTATGCCTTTCAATTTTCCTTTTACTGCTTTCACAGCTGATTTTTACACCTGCTACCACTGTGGCGGCTGTCCAGTCTGACATTCCTGTTGTGTCATCATCATCTTCGTTTCCCTGTCAGTCTGCAGCTACTCAGGTGAGCTTGCTTGGATTGCATGTTTCTGTATGTATCCATTTCACTGAACCATGGTGAGGAATCAGTATGCATTTCTACTCCTTTTGCTTTGTTTTTCTTCAGTGTTATCATATAAGAATTTTTGTCTGTGCAACAGGAAAAAACATTCTCAACAGGGAAGCCAGATGTTCTTATTTTAAAACCTGAAAATGCTACAAATAAAATTAAAATCTTGCCAAAGTGCTAGCTATAGTGGAACCCCTAGTGGTGATACATTCCAGAATACAAGACTGTCTTAGGGGTAGCATCTTACAAGCAGGCATAATAGTAACTGGGAGAAAAGTGGTCTATATATTAAATAAACAAACAAACAAACAAATAACTGGAATTGCCATTGTACAAGAAACATTTATTGGCTTATAAGTCACTGTACAGTTTTCTAATCACCTTAAATGAAAATCTGTATTTGCATTTTATTCCAATTTTTAGAAAATTTAATTTTTTAAAAAACAGTAGAGCTGGATAACTTTAAGCCGAAGAGGTAGACTTTGAAAGAAGCAGGCATCCTTTAGAACAGGGCTAGGTTCCAGCAGTGTGCTTCTGCCAGTGTTGTTGATCCTTCTTCCTCCTCCCAGCTTCCTAGAAAGCTCCTATAGAGGGCTGGGAAACCCTCGGGAGCAGGTTTCTGGTGCCACAAAGGGCTGCAGCAGGAAGAGAAGAAAGCCCTCATTCCACTGGCATTGGATATGTGTGCCATTGAATATAGAGGTACATCACTGAATCTTAGCACTGTCAGAAAGCTCGCTCAGAAGCAGCAGTAGGAAAGAGAGCTGCAGGATGAATACTGTTACATGTATGAATCCCACACTCTGGACAACCTTGATGAACATCCCATCCAAATATATATAGTATGCTACTTCAAAGGCAATAGATGGTGTGCAGATAACAATGAGACCTTCCAATGGTTTCTGTATGCTTCTATTCTGTTTGACCAAGTCATACAAAGGTTCAGGCAATCCCATTAAAAAAAAAAATCTATTTTCTTCTTCTTTTTCTTGTGCAACAGCTTACTTGTTTATACAAGCACCAGCTCAGCTTTGGCAGAATCAATTGCAATAGCCATTCAGTAAATCTATGAGCAAATAGGAAGAGGGCTTTCATGGCCTTTAAGGTGTATCAGCTTTTCAAAAAGTTGTATTTACAAAAACAGTCAATATCAATGTGAAATTATGGACAGTATTTTTTAGAAAACACAGTATTGGTACATTTTTAGGAGAATCAATTTCACTGATAATTCTAAGTAAAATAAACGGGAAAGAGGTTTTCCGAGGAGAAGCACTGACTGGCTAACAAACCTTAGGGACTGTTTTGGAGGCAGCACATCAGTATTTACAGCTTCCACTTCCAAGTCAGTATAGCCATGAATTTCATTCTTAATAATTATGTTATTAAATCAGTTAAATTAATGTTTCTCAATAGGAAATGAGAACTAGATGTGTGAGGATAAATATTTCTTAATAGCATAGACCTAATCACTCAGCATTTTGAGTAACTTCCTACAGTTGGTGAAGGGAGGATGGGAAGAAGGGGAAAGGCAAGAAGAAATGGGCATGTCTAATGCCTCCTTGTGAGAAGCACAATGTCAGAAGTCAAATCACAGGGACTATGGACTATGTTCATAACAATTCAGTCTCTCATCCATTTCATCTATATAAGAATTAATAAACAAATCAATAAATTGACATTTGTATGTTTTTATTGGTGATTTTTGCCCAGCTAGTGTGTTACAGCCTGTGGAATTTGATGAACTGTTGTCTATTGAAAATGAGCTGTATTGTTATTCCATCTGGTAATTAAGATGGCACTTTGCTGGGTGGAAGTAAAGAGAGGGAGGTGTTGGCACTTGTCTACAGATTAGCAAGCAACCACTCAAGAAGTCCGCAACGAGGCATGTTTCCCACGGCGGCATCAACCTGTTGTTTTTCGAAATATTTCATCACCTCCTGCAAAATATCCCCCACACTGGCACCCTTCTTGGCTGCTTTGTCAGCCACTTGAGGAAGCTTCTTCAATTCCTCATCATTTTCATTCATGAAAGTGAGATTGGGCACTTGGAAGTGGGAGGCAGCCATCCACTGGAGGACAGCTTGAAGCTCTCTGTTCTGAGAGCTCGTATTGGAAGTCTGGTTGTTCACTATCACCTCAGAACCAGCAGGAACAAGTGGCTTTCCAATGTTAGAGGGTCGTGAAGGTTTCTGGCTTGTCATTGAATCCGGAGTTGATACGCCTTTGTTTCTTGCAGTAAAGCATGTACCTTGTTCATCAGAGTAATCTTCAACAACAAAATCAGGGCTTTTAGTCATGTACATACACAGCTTCATCACCGATTCCATCAGCTGATCAATGAATTTCTTGTTTATTTGATCCATGTTTTCAGAGTCTACATCTGAAGTGTATTGCTTAGATGAGCACTTTCTGTTAGGCCTCTCATCAGATGAGCTCTGTTTGAAATTTCTGGTCACTTCACACTCATCTACATTGAAACCAGCTTCTTGAAGGACCTTCTGGATTATTGATAAGAGAGCACTTTGTATTTCTCCTCTCTGATAATCTTGTTGTTGTGGATCACCCTTATAGCTATGAGATTTAGAACCATGTTTGCCTCCCTTTTCAAAGTACCCAAAAGAAGATGTGTTTGACTCAGAGGTTGGTTCTTTATATTGAGTTAACAGATGTTGTTGTATCAGCATTAATGCTGTCAAAATGAGGTCCTTTGCAAGAAACTCAGTTGTGGAGTTACTCTTTTCTGGCTTCTTGTCATGACATCCCCTCTCAATATGAACCCTGTCTGAACATTTGCCTCCCGTTTTTGATCGCAGCATGCTAATTCCATCCTTAATTATTGACTCGCCTACTTTCTGGGCTGATGTATGTGCTGCATCTTGCTTAACCTTTTCTCTTGTATGTAATCCTCCTTTCAAAGATGCAAAGTGCATATTTGGACCATTAGGGTCTAATGAACATCCTGTTTTTAGTAAAGAGTATACAAGACTATGCCCTTTCTCCTTAGTTTCTGACATCAAAGCATTATACATCCTTAGTACCATTGCTTCTAAAATCTCAGTTGACTTCTGGGTTCCTGCATTGAAGAGATTTTTCTTCACTGTGGTGACAAAGTCTGAGTCTGTCATGAGGACCCCAGTGACATTATGTAGATTTTTCATAGTAGAATCTATTAAATCTGATATGACATCCTTTGTATGTTTGAGAAATACTCTTTTCAAAACCACACAAGCTGGAAGTGGTTGCCTCTTATGAATTTTTGTTGCATTCACAAATGAGAATGTCATATCCTTAGCATTTTTGTTTGCATAAACCATTAGCCCTTTGTTAAAAGAATTACCATCACTGCGACCTGATTGTCTTCTTGGATGTATCAAATGGGCACATGGGACAGCCTTTCCTTCTTCTTCTGCCATAGATTCACTTTGATTGGAACATACTTCACCATAAAAGAGAGATGTTTTCTTTGGGCTACCTTTCCCCTCATCTTTCTTGCATGAAACGTTATCTTGAGATGTTTTACAGCTGGGTTCCTGGACATTTTCCATAGCCTCATTCACCATTTTAGATGCAATTTTACTTACACAACCAGGGTTTGTGATTGCCTTTCCATCTTTAGTGGCATAAATTGCCTGGCGTATACATTTACTTGCGGCATCTTCCAGATTTTCAGAAATCTCTTTACTTGCCATTTGCATAACCAAGGAACAGAGTTTTTGCACTGTGCCTGCTACTTCATCTGCAGATCCTTTCTGACATTCTGACGACTGGAAGGCTGTATTGTTGTTGTTCTGCTGAGACACTTTGTCAGCTGATGGCTTTTGTTGACGAGGGCTAGGTGAAGGTGTAAGTGCATGTTGGAAACCACATGCATATTTTTGCAGGTCGTCAAAGAGCCAGGTCACAACATTGAGTTCCTCAGTTGATCCTTGTTTGAACAGACAGACTGCTCCTTCAGTTTTAGACTGTTCCGGTGTCTCGCTGTCCTTTATTACAATAACCTCTTTGTCCTGCATTTTCCCCAGATCAAGTCCGGTGGCAGATTCACTGCCTTTAGACTGGCCAGTAGCATCTTTGCCTGTATCATCTGTATTCTTTATGTTCAGGCTTGCAACATCAACAAAACAAATCACTTTGCGGTCCTGGTCTTTCCCTCCATCAGGATTGTAGAGATCTACCTTACACACACCTGCTTGGCTGTGTAACCAATCAACTTCCTGAGACATCTTTTTGAGGTTTGGAAGTGGAATTGTACCAAGGCCTGTATGGGGATGTTTTTTATCAGTTGAGCTGCTTTGATGACCCTGCCAGACTGAAGATGTTGCCTCCTCTCTCAACTTTCCATGCTCTTCTGCTGCCAGATGTCATTTTCACTTGTGTGCACACATGGTTTCTATGGCAGCAGTGACATCACAAAGAAGCTGCACTGCCACCCACCAGGGATCTGGCTTCAGTTATTTAACAAGGGACTGATACATGGCCTTTTCCCCTGTTCACTCTGTTCATCTTATAAGAAATTTGTCATTTATAGGAGGAACGTAGTAGTACATTTACTAAAGTAAAACTGTAGAATTGCATATGGTTAATTTTTGTTTTTATTTAAAGATTTCTAGCCACAAAGGCAATATCATAACTTAGAAACATAAATGGTAGGCACTTACTCTTAAGGATTGTGCTGTTCTTTGTGTGCATGAATCATTTTCAGGTACCATTCTTGTGAGTAGGTCTATTGATATTGAAGCTCTTTGCTTTCCATCAGCCATTTTATTCACAATTTATTGACAAATAACCACTGAATATCTTTTTGTTTTTGTACTATGAGTTGGAATCCTATCTGTGTTTTTTATAAGGTTTGTAAAACTTGCCATGGTTAATTGCAGTGAATTGATGAGGTGCCAGGACACATCTCAGTTACACAGTTTGGCATGTGACCAGGCATATGATTGATACGTGATTGGCTGCAATTAGTTATAGCAAGTTAATTAGCAGTTACGCAAATATCAGTAAAGATTCTGGCTGTAGACTACATATATGCAAAACCCAATAAAACTGAAGCAAGAAGATGCACATTAAAATTTTTGCTACTCTGTCATGGCAAGAAAGCAATTTTAGACACCTTGGCTAGTACTGTAATCATTAGACTTATTTTCCATGAACTCTTTAACAGAGCTGCATATTAGTGTATACATTAAAGAAGTGGTGTTACCTAACAATTCAGGATGAAATCCAATGCACACACACTTCTGCACAGACATGTATAGGAGTCAACTGTTAGTGTAAAGTTACATTTAGCTTTTATTTTTTCTTAAAGAATATAATGGTACTCATAAAGTGCTATACACTTTCTCTGCCATAACTTGGTTCTAGTAGGTGATTTCAGTATGACTACTTAGTCTGGCTTACTCTCTGGAGCAAACACAGAAAATAATATTCTGTACCAGATATAGTGATGTTAACTTTATGCAAACAAAACAGGTAAATCTGTTAACAATATATGGGGTATGCAATTTGCTTACTTCAAAATCTTCCTGGAAGATGATGTTTAAAGTTCATCACCATCTAACCTTATAGTTCTGATGGATTTGGAAACGACTTAAAAACAAATTCCCTGTTTCTAAGATGCCATTTTTGGAAGAGACTACTACCCTGTTATATCAGCCCTAAGATTCTGAAAACAGAATGACACCCTGCAAGTACTTAGATTAATTTGTAATCCCTGTGTATTCACAAGAGCAGAAGCAACTGATAGTTACTTTATGCGCTATAGAATAGGGATTGAAACAATAGCTGTTTTAAGACACACACATACAAAAATAGAAAAAATAAACATAAATTGTAAAAGAGGGCATATTTTCTTTGGGAGGCTGAATTGTTTACTGAATGTGTACAGTTATTGTGTTCATTATTCGATTCTTTTTGCAATGACCTCTATATAAAAACAAGTTAGAATCCTTTCTTGCCTCATATCTTACTTGTACACAAAATTCAGGAATCAGAATTTCTAAGGCTCTCATTTAATTCAACATCATGCTTCTGACCTCTAAGCTGTCATGAATCTCTGCATTCCCTCTTACTCCTTTTCTTTGGTGGTTCTTTACAGTCATAGCTGCCCATTATGCCATATAGTTATGGGGCTAACTATAGTGAGAGCAAATCACAATTTTAGTGTACTGGTTTGGAATGGGTTTGCACATTGTGGGCTTGAAGCAATTCTGGGTAAGTATCACCTGTCATAATTATGTTCACTACAGACAATGCCTAATATGGCTATAGACAGCCATGGTAGGAAAAAGTGCAGCATATGATGCAACAATGTGTTACCTTAGAAGATTTAAAATATAAGAACAAAACTGAGCCTCTCCCACAATTAAGATTTTTTCCTATTGGTGTTTTCCAACACAAACTGTAGACAAGGTCCCTTCTCCTGGTAGTAGTATCATGAATGCCAAGTATTGTTTCTTTAAAATACATTTCTAGGATCTGGTGCTTGTGGTTCTTTTTAATGTAATCAAAAGAGAATGTTTGATCTGTGGCACTGAGGTCTCTCTTACTGTGAGGTGTACTTAAACTAAGAGAAGGTCGAATAGAGGCCAGGGAACATGGGGAAATAACCAGGTAATAGGTCACAAATTCGTCCTTTAGCTGTATTTAAATAGTTAGCATTTGAAAATTTGAATTGGCCTGAGGAAAAGTTTAGTGGCTTCTGAATTCTCATTCCTTTATTGGAGTCATAGTGTAATTTTATTTTTTTTGCCAGCAAATCAAACAATAAGCTTTTTTTGGATTCTCCCACTCTACACACTATGTCAGGATGAGTGGGGGGAAACTGCATGTTTTCTTATGGAGACGTCTCAGCTGAACCTCTTTCTAGTATATGCTAGCTTTCTTTATTGATTTTTCAGCTCTTTGCATGGTTGTTCTATAATATCTGTTGTGACTCAGTAAAAGCCAGGACCTCTTTATGCATTGGTGAATTCATACTTTATTGCAATAGTCTACTGCTGAAAGCACTGCAGTATCTATGAGCAATAGGTCATAATACACCAGCTTTCTCCTATTGAATATACAGTAGTGGCAATTAATTTTGTTTTTCACTGTACCAGTTCTTTCCCATCAAATATTAAGTAGCTAGAATTAATGTATATCACAACTCTTGACCTAGAGATATCTTCTGCCAACTATCACCAGTATTTAGGAGCAAAATAGACTTTTTTTGAAAATTAAAAGCATGGGGAAAGGCTATATGTGCTTATTATGCCACCACTTAAGGTGTTGGTTTAGGGTGTGTGAAGCCGAGTCCTTGCATAGAAGGATGCATGGCATCACTGTAGTGAATTTATTATTTATAAAAGTATCTAATATGTACTAACTGTACATATAACATATAGACAGTAAGGTTCTACCTACAAGTCCCCAATCTAGAGACAAAAGAAGAGAAGTTGGAGGAAAGAGGAAGAACTCACACTAACTGGCAAAGAGTAAAAGAAAAGGCAAAAGATTTAGAAGTAAAAATAATTATCTTCTATGGTTATTGTATCTTGAAAACATAAGTGGTCAGCTTTAGAATGTTCCAAATGTGGGAGAAGATGACACAGAACTCACTTGCATTTTCACCACATTAAGTTGTTTAGAACAAATCTTTTTGTTAAGAAGGATGGTAGAGGTATTTGCATGTATTTCTACAGGAGTAGATTGGTTAAGATTGCTCAAGGTTAGTAATAGGATCATTAAGCTCTCATGGAAAAAGTGAAGCCCCACCCTTGATGGCGTCCTGCCCCAGTCAGAAGTCACACTCTCTTGTTGAGAGAACAGAAGAAGTGTAGGGGACAACCATATTAGCAAAAAATGTGGGAAATATTACAGGTTTAGAGCAGGCTGATTTGCATTTTTTCATGTGTTCACATGACACAAAGGGAAACGCAACCTCCCCATCCATAGTTTTTCCCCTCCACCAGGGAAGCCTCTACTTAAAAGTATACATTCTTTTACATTGGTTCAGACACATGATTGCTTGGACCGATGCAGAAAGAGGTTTATACTTGGCTGAAACAGTGACCACTAACTTAATAAATGAGTGGATATCACCCATAGTCTCTTCCACTTTTTTCTTCACGGGTACTCCTGTTCTGTCTTCCAGCTCAATTGTCTTCCAAATAGCTTGCTATTAGTCTTTAAAGGGCTTCAAGATGATACTTTATCTACTGTTGTCATATAATTCATAATTTCTGTTTAATTATAAAGACTCGTAGCCATAACCTATCTTCTAAAGATTTGTTAACCTGTGTAGGCAAGTGACTTATGTCATGTGACATGGGTTTTCTAAATGAGTTTCATATTGTGTGAAACACACTTTGGGTCTGAATCTACATATTATCGGTTTTATTGAGTGCACTTCCTGGAATGATGAGAAGGTAAGGAGGGGAGAAAATCTCTAGCCATTCTCTCTTTCATACATAATTTTCCAGTCCACCTCTTATTTTTATTAACATAACCTGTTTCTAAGCCTCCATATTACCTTTTTTTCTAAACTAAAAACACCAAGTGTTTTAACTGTCCCTCAGAAAAAGTGTTCCACAGATATATGATCAATTATTTACTTCATCTTTGACTAGTCAGAGGACACCAAATAAACAGGCAGAATGGGGACCCTAGTCTGAAATGTGTTAGTCATGCACCTGAATGTCGAACAGTAAGAGTTGAGAGCCCATTTTATATTTGAATAAACATTATTTATTTAAACTTTCCATACATGGTCTGAGATGGGCTGCTTCAAGATCATTGTCAGAGGAAAATGCTAATGCCTTTTCCACCCCCCTACAGTCCTGACCACCATGACTACTTCCATACTTTCATGCATGGACGTAAGAATACTGCCTACTGAAAGGGGGTAGGATTAGGAGGCTTTAGCTTCCTCCTGTCCATTAATACTGACTGGCGAGTTTTGTGCCATTGTTAGCAGCATGGGAGCAGCAGTGTTGCCTGCTTCTAGGTAATTGTCTCATTTTTTCCATTTGAAATCTGAAATTCAACAATTATGGAACAGGTACAACATGGTGGCTCAGAGGTTAGAGTCAGATGCAACATGGTATCTAAGGGAGCATAGTCAATTATCTGTTGAACCCCATAAAACTTAAACTGAGATGGTTTGTTCCTGTAAGTACTGGTCTAGATATGACATGCTCATATCCTGATTCGGGAGGATCAGTCTGAGAATACAAAGCCTGGAGAGTGTACAAATAGAACCAACCTATAGGAGAGGCATGTCTTAAGATGTGGTATAGTGCTGTTTATTTCTAAAATGTCCGACACATTTCAGTCTATTAATGTTTTAAGGACTTGTTCATGGGATTAGAGTCTGCAGAAGTTTCTCTTGGAGGAATCTACTTCAGTTTACAGCCAACAGAAGTTACTAATCAACACTAAATTCAGTTGGAGAAAATTTCAACGGTAACTTCTGTAGACTGTTCGGATGGTTTTAAGATTTCAACAGGCGAAAAATGTCAGGCATTTTAGAAATAAACATCACTGTACAGCATCTTGAGATTTATGTTGCCTATATATGGGTTCAGACTTCAACCTCCTAGGCTTGACTCTGCTTTTTTCTAGAATTGCAAACTCTACCAACTGGAGCCATGTGCAAAGTAGAGGGTTCAAGAAGAGGGGCAGGTAGAGGCTTAGAATTAAAGAACAAAGTATCTGAATTGTCTGAGCCTGGAGATTGGTTTTCAGTACTGGAATTGAGCTCACAGTTACTTTACACAAAACCCCATTTCTCTTCTCCCTCCAAACTTAGTTGCAACAGGGCAATTTCAGGGTGAATGTACTTTTAGTTAAACATTTAGGCCAAAAAACATTTAGGTTGGGGGGGAAAAACTGTGTGTAGAATGGTAATTGCACAAGTGGTTTCCTCTTCATTGGGGTAATGTTTTTCGTAACTACTGTCTTCAGCTGTTTCATAAGTAGCATTGGCTGAGATTTGGCATGCCTGAGGTTGGGATTACCTAGACCAGTGGTCCCCAACCTTTTCTGAACCACAGACTGGTGCGGGGGTGAGGTCTTGCGGATGGGTGGGGCTCACGCCCATGTGCAGATGGGTGAGGTGCGCTCATGCACATGCACGGAGGATGGGGTGCACATGTGCGCATGCACGGAGGGGAGGGGTGCGCTCGCGCGCCTGCGCAGAGGGGAGGGGTGTGCTTGCATGTGTGTGCGGGAGGAGCGCACTCACGGAGGGGTGGGGCACGCTCACGGGTGGGTGGGCACCCGTGCGTGTGGGTGGCGAGCCATGCGTGTGTGGGGAGTGCGTGCGGGGGGGGGGAATCTGACTCCGCGGCCCGGTCCTGCCATGACCACGGACCGGTACCAGGCTGCAGACCAGGGGTTGGGGACCCCTGACCTAGACCACATGTGGGTTGTTTGTTAAAGCCAAAAAAGAGAGACATCCTAGAGCAGAAAATGGATCATGTTGCCAGTTTCATTGCATTTTTTAAATTTCCTGGTACACAGAGTTCTAATGTCAAGATAGGAGACATGCATATAAATATGTCGCATGCTGCACAAACCAGATACCAAAAACAATCATCATGGATTTCCCTCCGTAGATGCAAACTGGCACAAGGCTGGTTTGGCTGGGTGAGAACATTATTTAATATTTTTTCTGTATGTTTTATCAGAAGAGGAATTAATAATTTGTGTGTGTTTGTGTTATCACAAGATGAATTAGTTGAGTTAGTCCTTGGGAAGGAAGATGTCATAAAATAAACTTAAACAGGAACAAAATTGGAAAACCATGGACATAGTCTCTTAACATTTATATTCTTAATCCAACAGGCTCGTATTGTGGGGCAGGATGCTTTTGTAATTTATAGGTAGATGAGAGTAGAACAGAAAAGTTCTAAAACATCTACCAAACAGAGGTGAGCTAAAATATCTTTAAAAATTTAACACAATCTGCTTTGTGCACAGTTGCCACAACTCATACCTTCTCACTTAATCAGTCCAAAAAAGAAAATATTTTTTTTAAGGAAGACAAAAACATTGTGGCACCTTAAGGACGAACTGCTATATTTCAATGTGAGCTTTTGTTGACAAATCCACTTCCTCAGATGTAAGAGTGAGACTGCATGCCAAATATTTATACATTTATACATGGCCCCAAAACAAAGAGACTGTTTCCTGGGCACAAGTTGATGACAGTGCGGCATTTCACACCTGGCAATGACCGATAAAACCCCTGTTGGTATTCAGATCCCCTCCCAGAAAGGACTGTTCTGAGATAGGAACAGTGACAATGATTGGTGGCTAAATTAATCCCGGGCTACAGGTAATGTAGCAGGAACAACAGGGTAATGAATACCTCTAAGTACCAACCATAGTAGCTTGTCACTTATCTGCTAGCAAAGACTTAACGCATCTACCTCTTCTAACTCCTCAGTTAATGTGTATAGTCTAGTATTGCTTTGAAAACCTTGTGCAATCACCCCACTCCCTTCTGTTCCCAGCCTCTTTTGCTAGAGTTTTTTCTGAACATTTTACAGAGGCAGTAGAAATTGCAAAGGTTGTAACCACACCCTGCATTTTCTGGTATTTGTGTTGATTATGTATCATATGTAATTCATTAGGATTAAAATTTTGTATAGCCTGTCTGGATATGATCAATAAAACAGCTTTTCTCCCTTCACTTTTTTTTATTCTTTTTTTATTGATGAGCTTGCCCAGCCACCTCAGTTCAGTACCATTTTTGCTTGCAGTGGGGCTGCAGTGATGGTATTTACTGCGCCAGTAAAGAGTAGTTTGGGCGCATAGGCTGGGCACTTGAGTGTAACATGAGAGGGAAGACTTGATTCTTACAGGTTAGCAAGCAGATACTCGACCAGTCCACACCGAGGCATGCGTCCTGCCATGGCATCCATCTGCTGTTTCTCATAGTACCTCATTACCTCCTGAACAATATCTCCCACACTGTAGCCCTTTTTGGCTGCTTTATCAGCCAGCTGAGGCAGCCTGGACAATTCTCCATCTTGCTCATTCATGAATGTCAGGTTTGGCACATTGAATTGTGAAGCAACTAGCCACTGGAGCACAGCTTGCAGTTCTTTGTTTTGTGCACTGTTGTTGCAATTCTGGTTGTTGACAATCACTTCAGAACCTGAACCACCTAATGGTCTCCCATGTCTTCCATCTGAGTCACTGCCGTTAGCCATTAACATGCACAACTTCATCACAGATTCAACCAGCTGGTCAATGAATTGTTTGTTTATCTGTTCCATGTTGTCATGCATTTCAGGACCCCCTTTTGGTAAGGCTCTTTGTGGTCTACTGTCAACAAATGGAGGCTGTTTATAGCCCTTGTCAGAGGTAGTCTCATCCGCAAAACCGGCTTCTCTAAGTACTTTCTGGATGATTGACAACAGAATACTTGAAATATCACCTTTTTGTGATTCCAGATTATCCTGCCTGCCCCCTCCTGGCCTTGAACCATATTTTGAACCACCAGTTCTGTCATGAACATAGCCAAATGATGTGGTGTTTGTCTCACGGAAACCTTGGTCCTTGTTTTTTTCTAAGAGGTGTTGCTGTATCAACATCAGTGCTGTTACAATCAGGTCTTTAGCATACACATCCATTGAGCAGTGCTTATCTGAACCTTTGCTTCCACTTGGATGAGGCCTCTGTTGGCCATTTCCTCTGCCTCCTCCATGACCATGCATTTCACTTTTAAGTGTTGCAAACTGCAGTCCTTGAGTTCTGGAGTCTGTGTGAGCACCTGCTTTCAATGCTGTGAATGCTAGGCTTTGAGATTTCTTATCATCCCCTGCTAATGCTTTGAATAAGCGTTTCACCATTGCTTCCAGAATCTCAGTTGACTTCTGTGTTCCTGTGTTGAAAAGGTTCTTCTTCACGGTGTTAACAAAGTCTGAGTCTGTCATGAGTGCACCTGTCACATTGTGTAGATTTTTCATGGTGGAGTCAATTAAGTCAGATATGACATCTCTGGTGTGTTTGAGTAGTACTTTTTTTAACACTACACAAGCTGGTGGAGGATGCTTTCCTTTTTGGACTTTCATCGTTTTCATGAATGAGAACATCATATCTGAAGCTACCTGATTAGCATATACCATTAGCCCTTTGCTTACAGATCCATCATCTTGTCCTGATTGTTTCCTTTCTAACATTTGTCTGTCTGATCCCTGCCTGTAGCCATTCTGATTACTTTGATTAGACATCTCTCCATAAAAGAGTGAAGCTTTTCTGGGATCATCATGAGATGACTTGGGAGATAGTTTGCCATAGTCATCACAAGCCTTGCCGTTAGATCCACGGGGATTAATTGATTGCCGAATGCACCTACCACTGCTTTCGAATTTATCCTTCATTTCTTTATGAGCCATTTGAACCACTAAGGAACAGAGCTTGTTAACGTAATAAGATAGATCATCTCCTCTCTGGCCACCAGAGCCTCTGAAGGAAGTGTCACTGCTTTGGGACATCTTGTCAAATGCAGGCGAATCGTAAGCTGATTTACGAGAGCCTGAGGGGGTTAGTGCATGCTGGAATCCAACTGCGTATTTCTGAAGGTCGTTGCTCAGCCAGCTAACAACGTTGACTTCTTCAGAGGAACCTTGCTTAAAAAGGCAGACTGCTCCCTCAGTATTGGTGTGGTGATCCCTCTCGTTGTCCTTTATGACAATGACTTCCTTGTCTTCAAGGTTACGCAGATCAAGGGAGGGGTCACCTAAGCTATTACTTCTCTTCTGTTTCTCTTTGTTCTTTAAATTAAGGCTGGCAACATCAACAAAACAGATGACTTTGCGGTCTTGATCACTTGTTCCGTCTGGACTATAAAGATCTACTTTGCAAAGGCCGGCTTGACTGTGTAACCAGTCAAACTCCTGAGCCATACTAGTTGTCCGCAAATAGAATTGTACCCCTGGTCATGGAGCGTTCTTCTTTCAGTTTTTGCTGACCTTGCCCCACTTAAGATGTTGCCTCCTCTCTCAGCTTTCCATGCTCTTGTACTGGCTGGTGGCATTTTCATTTGTGTGCAACACATGGTTTCTATGACAGCAGTGACATCATAAAGCATGAGTATCATCCACCAACCACTGATGCTCTCATGCTTAATAGAAGATTGCTTTGCTTACTAAATGTATATCTTAAGGATTAAAGGGACATGTTGAGAATCAGGTTAAAAAGTGTGATAATATACTGCTTTGCTTCCTAAATAATCCCCCATTGGCGCAAAATCAAAGCAGCAAGTAACAGTACTGACTGAAGATAGCTTCATTTTCCTACAAATAAATCTATTCTGTTGCACTTGCACAAAGTTCAGTATATTTAAAATTTGTGAACATTTATAGGAGGACTTTGGGGGCAATCTCTTCTTACATAAGGTCTTTTACTTCAGAACTTGTAGTGACCTCACACAGAAAAGATCTTGCTGTGTCAGTGTCCCCTTATTTTTTAAAAAAAGCTTTCTGCTTTTTCCTGAGTCTCCTTTTCCCTATTTCCTTCATACTTATTTACAGTTTCATTTCCAATTCCCTTTCTTTCATTCTCTGAAGCTTTTTCACTATATTACTTCTTCATAACAGAGAAGCATCAGGAAACTAGTTATAGTCATCATTCTGTTTTAAGATAAAAATGATAAGGGATAAAAGAACCACTTACTAGATTTCCATTTTTTTTATCTTTATATGTATTTTGTTGACAGATTAGTTTGTGCTCAAAAGATTGCACATGCATTGTCATGACAGATTAAAAAAATAAATGTAAAATATTTGTATGAAAAATTAACTAAAAGCTTGACATCTGCTTTTGTCACTAAAAGTTTGTTGGATAAAAGCTAGCACAGCAGGACCAGCAGGCCACAGAGAAAGAATTTACAGAGTTTTTGAAAGATTCTTACTTTCACTCATGTTAATACGGGAGGGAGTTCCATGACTGGAAAGCAGCTGCCATGCACTTCTCTTTGTGTCTCAGCTATCATAACTTGTGCTTTAATTTCAAAAGCTGTAGGGGCCTGCTGACAAGGAAGTAAAGTTTTCAGAATTGGGTTATTGGCTCTGCAGCTTCAAACTGAATACTACTTGTTGTACTGTTTAAGGAAGACTGATATTTGTATGTCCCAGGCGTTGTTTGGGGGTATTGGATGTCAGAGTTAAATTCAATGCACCACAAACTGGTGCAACAAAATTTTCTTCCCCACTCCCTCTTCATTCCTCCACACACCTGCAAACTTCTTCCATTAGTAGTCCTCTGATAGTCTTGTCTCTTTTTAGATTTAGTCAAATATTCCTTATATTGTTCTGTTTGCCTTAGTTTCTTAAATTGACTTTTCTGTTTCTGTCCAATTATCAGTTTAGTGTCATAAAGTTTTGCTTCTTTCATTGTGTTTGCCATTTCTGGGAGGAAACCCTTACAGCACTGCATATGTTCATTTTAGTGTTCTAGGACAGTCACAACATTGCCATGAACCCAAAAAGTACCTCAGTGATGTAACCATCCTTATTCTCTGTTTAATTAGTGTAATTAGAGAAATGTTTGACATGGATATAATTGGACTATCCTTCTATTTGCATCTTTTCTTTCTTTATTTGTATCAAGTGTTGCAAAATTTTAAATTATTGATGTATATGAAATATAGATAAAATTCAAACAAATTTAAAATGCTAAAAATAATTCGACTATTTTTGACTAGAAATGGGCTACTTCTATAACATTATCTTGATTATTTGCTAGATCTTCTTTAGTATACATGGTGGGCCATAAATTGCATGCACATGAATGCTACATTGATCAAATGTCTCCACAGTCCCAGAAATTTAGTCCTTTATCTAAGTAGCCCCATTTTACTTATTATTCCTTAATCTTCCTATTTCACTTCCAAGTCTATTAAGTGACTTCCAGATGATCCAGCCAGAGCCCTTTTGGTGGGGGACACTCTTCAGCATTCATCCATTCAGCAAGGTGTGTTGTTTTTGTTCTCCATAGGTTTAGCATATCCTCTTCTGATTTAATATTTAGAGCTTGAGATGTGTACAGAATTTTTTTTCTCGATTTTAGCCATCCTCTTTGAGGTTGGTATGCATGAAGTTGATCAGCTTGATGCTCCATTACTTTATTTCGTTCATTATTTTCTACCTTCTCTCAACATACTTCCAGAGGGGCAATACCAGCCAAATAATAGACTTTATCAGTGGAAGTAGGTTTCAGGCATGATTCATTAAGAGCTACATCCACTTGTTTGGCATTTGCTGATTTATACCATATGACACTAGCAAAATCTGCTATGGAGTAGCACAGGGGACAAAGCTATTTTCATTGTTTGTGGGTGTGCACCCCAGTCTGACCCAGCTAGTTTCCTAAGTATGTTATTTCTGGTGGCAACTTTCTGTTTGGTGTTTAGACAATCTTTTTTGTAGGTTAGGGTTCAATCCAGACTGACACCCAAATACTTTGGGGTTGGCAGTGCTTTCTCAGAGGTTCCTCTCTATTTCCCTGTTCTTTAAGTGGAAGGCATAGACTTGTGTTTTTAAAGAGTTTGGTTTCAGCTGGTTGTTTTTATAATATAAAGAAAGATCTTCTAATGCAGAAATTAGGTGGTGCTGTATGATGTATCATTTTAATAGCTAATCTTCTGTGCAGTTTTTTTTTGGTGATATCTTTAAGTCAGTTTAAAATAACTGACTTAAAGATATCACCAAAAAAGAGACATATTGAGGTGGACTTGCTATATACTAGCATCTTAAAATGAGATCCCTAGTGGGTAGGAGAGCATAACGAGAAACAACACTAGGCCATTTACTGGTGGGAAGTAAATCTTCCTAGTGGGAAGATTTATTTAAATTAGACACAAAGAATGGAGAGAAATTATGAATGTCTTTTGTTAGTTCAAAAAGGATTAAACATTTTAAAGTAGAAGTCAGAACAGCAACATTCCATGAAGAAAATAAAATTCACAAAAATGTAACTAGTTGTTACATACAGAAATTGTACCATGCAAAGTAAAAATGATTCTGTTCTTGCTAAAGCCGACTGAATAAATACAATCCTGAAGAAATTAACTAACTCTTTCAATGAAATCTCTGTGGTTTGCAAAGTGTAGAGCCACTTGAAGTGTTGTCTAGCACCACCTAAACTCTCTCCAGCCTTGACTTTTAGAAGCAGGCCTAGAAGTTCTCAACTATATGGCAGCAAAGCTGGCAAATCAAAATATGAGTAAAACAGAAACTAAAATATTATACTATCTAATCCAACACAGAGGGGCACTCTCAGGCTTCCCCCCCCCCATTTGACACCCCTAAAGTTTCGAGCTTTTTGATTGGCTTCTTTATCTTCTTCTCCAGTTACTACCTACAAGATTATTCTTCATTGGTGAATAACATGGTGAGATCAAAATCTGTGGAGACATTTGTCTGTTGTTTTCCGGGGAGGTGACATAACTAGAGATGGGGACGAATCAAAAAAATGGTGATTCGTTTTGATCCGTTATTCGTCAAGGTTAATGAATCAACAAATACGAATATACGAATATTCTTCGATGACTCGATCTGTCGATTCGTCTGCACTTTAAACGGCTATAACACTGGTCCCCGATGGCCTGGAGACACCACATTTGCAGGAAAGCTTCCTCAGACGCATATCTACAACTCCTGAACGTTTGGTGAACATTGGATCATGGACCCCCGAGTTATATAGGCACAAAGAGGACCCCCCAGGAAAGCTCCCACCAGGTACTTAGAGACTCCAGAATCACAACGGAGCTTCCTATGTCTTTCCCCAACATGCCTGCCAACTTTGGTGAAGATTGAATCATGGACCCCCGAGTTATATAGGCACAAAGAGGACCCCCCCAGGAAAGCTCCTGCCAGGTACTTAGAGACTCCAGAATCACAACGGAGCTTCCTATGTCTTTCCCCAACATGCCTGCCAACTTTGGTGAAGATTGGATATCGGAACTCCGAGTTATTCACCCACAAATTGCCCCCCCCCAGGAGAGTTTACCACACGGCACAGAAGCCCATGGCATTGAGGGAGTTATATTTAGCCCCAGCAGAATGAGAGGTTCCTTTGGCAGAGGCATGCATGAGGCATCGAGTTTGTCTTCAGCTCAGCACAACATTACATTTGCCAGTGAAGTAGAGTTTGCCCTCAGGAGGACTGGAGGCAAGGAGGTATTTGGCAGCACAGCAGGCTTTTTGGCTCCGTCGGGCACTGAGGAAGTTGGCAGCAGGAAAACAGGCTCTTTTGGCCCCATCGGGCACTGAGGGAAAAGGCAGCAGGAAAACAGGCTCTTTTGGCCCCATCGGGGCACTGAGGCAAAAGGCAGCAGAGCAGACTCTGGTCTTCTTCAGCAACATCAGATTTGCCTGCAAAGGAAAGGTTTTTGCCCCCAGGAGGTAACTGAGGTTGCTTGCAACTTCCAACAGCACCAGCAGCACCATCAGATGAACAGGGTCAGTGCTACTAACAGCGGTTAATCCACGGGGCCGCGGGGCTGTCAGAAACAGATCAGCTCTGCAATCTGAAGCTGGGCGATGGGGCGACAAAGATGCTTGTTTAGAACTGGAAAGCTGGGGATTGCTTGCAAGTTGACTGCTGAGACCGCCCGGATATGATAAAGATAGACCTCGGAGGTTTAGGGGGGGCTTAGACAGGCCGGCCCTCTTGGCACGGGTTGAAAACCAGACGAGCTTTGCCGTCTGAAGCCGGGCGATGGGGCGATGGGATGACGCCTGGACAGGCTTTGGGTGGGGCTGAGACTGGCCCTCTTTGGCACGGGGGATGCCCGGACACAGACAGGCTTTGGGTGGGGCAGAGCCTGGCCTAGGAGACTCACCTGTCCACCAACGTCTAACTAGACTTGCTGACAACCTTCAAACAAAGAAAGATGCTCGGGTTGAAAACCAGACGAGCTCTGCCATCTGAAGCTGGGCGATGGGGTGATGCCTGGACAGGCTTGGATGGGGCAGAGCCCGGCTTTGGGTGTGCCAACATGGCCGGACAGCCCTCTGTCTTGGCACATTATGGGTGTCACCCAACACTTTGCTCTTGTACACTTTAGTTGTACAAGAGCAACTATTTATTCATTTTTCTTACTGCTCAGTCTGGGTCTGCCAAGAGAACTGGACGGCCCTCTTCACTTGTTCGGGGGTGCCGGGACCGGTTCTGGGTGTGCCAGCCAAGAGGGTTACGATGGCCCTCTTGGTACGTTCGGGTGACGCGCAGACAGGCTTTGGGTGGGGCAGAGCCCAGCCGCGCTGCTACTACAGCGGTTAATACACGGGGCCGCTGGTGAGCTGAGCTAATTTGTTTGGGTAGTTTGTTCCAACTTCTGCCTACCTACTGAGTTGGCATGGGACTGAAAGCAGAGTGTGTTGCCCCATCGGGCACTGCGGTAGTGGGCAGCAGCAAAGTATCGTGTCTTGCCCCATCAGGCAGTGAGGAAGTTGGCAGCAGCAACGTAGAGTGTGTTGCCGCATCAAGCACTGAGGTAGTTGGCTCCAAAGTAGGCGGGAAAGCATGTCTTAATAGGCATCGGGCACCGAGGCAATTGGCAGCAAAGTAGGCTTTGCCCATTGGGTGTGCAGTGGCAGAAATCTTCAACATTGATGAGCAAGAGGGTGGCGTTTGCCATCAAGGTGGCATATGAAACACAAGCCTCCAGAAAGAATTAATTATTTAGTCAAGTATGCTGTTTTTGACTACCAGGAAGGGCTTGGGTCGGCCGAGCCCTCTTGGCACGGGGAAGCCAGGAGGACAGCTTTGGAAAACCAGATGATCAGCTCTGCAGTCTGAATCTGAAGCCGTGCGATGGTGTTGTTTGTTTTGTTATTGATGAAGAAAAGGGATGGTGGTTGTTGTTGGCACAAGATAAGGAAGGAATGGCAGTGGGGGTAGAACATGCCCACGTATGTTTCCCCGAAAATAAGACAGGGTCTTATATTAATTTTTGCTCCAAAAAACGCATTAGGGCTTATTTTCAGGGGATGTTTTATTTTTTTCATGTACAACAATCTACATTTATTCAAATATAGTCATGTCATCTTCTGATTGCTGCACAATGGTGGAGGGCGGGGTTTCACTTAACTAGGGCTTATTCTTGGGGTAGGGCTTATATTAGCCACCCAGAGTAGACTTCGGTCTATATGGGCAGGGTATAAATTTAATAAATAAATAAATAAATATTACGAGCATCCTGAAAACTCATACTAGGGCTTATTTTCAGGTTAGGTCTTATTTTCGGGGAAACAGGGTAGGTATCTTCAGGATAAGGCCTGAGTAACAGTATCAGAAGTGTCTACCTTCTTACGCTCTTTTGGAGTTCCTGGCATCACTTTCCTTACAAAAGCTGCATATAGTCTAGCACTGGTATATCAGACAGGGCAAAGTGGACTTTGGGAAGATCTGCCCACTACCTGTTGCAAATGTCTGTCTTACTCTCATTTAGATTGGAGTATTCCTTTCCAGCCATTGTTGCCTTTGGTATTCTTTCTAGTGCTTGACATGCTACTGACATTGTATTGATGTTGAATGCCTGTAGTAAATATCACAGTGCTGAGTCTGAACTACAGCTCCATGAGGATACACATGTTAGGCTTAGAAAGAGTCAATATGTGCTTTTCTCATCTTGATAACATCAACTTAAAAGCTTCCTATTTTGATAGTTTTTGCTAAACATTTTTGCTCTGTTTTCAAAACTTTGTATTACTTTTTCCAGGTCCAGAACTTGACACTGCGCAGCCAGAAGTTGGGTGTATTATCTAGTTCCCAGAATGGTTCTCCAAAAAGCAGTAGTCAAGCTCAGACACTAGCTGTGTGTCCTAATAAACCAGTAACCAGTACCAAAGCCAGCCAATCAGATCCTTCGGAAGGCAAAAGGAAAGGAGACAGTCCGACTGCAGAGCCTCGAAGTCCAGCTGTTACGCGTACATCAAGTATCCATCAACTCATAGCACCAGGTAAGGGAGAGAGATAATATTTTTAAAAGGATCCCCATTTTACAAGAGGTTTGATTTGTATCCAGCATGGTGAGTCTGCTCTCTCCAACCAGTCGATTGTTGTGTGGAATATACCACTCAATCTGGTGTTCCATGAGACTCCAAGAAACTCTAAAATTATTTTAATCTAAAAAGTGATACTTGGGAAAGGGGAAGCATACCCTCCCAGTCTTTCACCTATGTAATCTCTTACTCCAGGAGGCCATCTGAGCCTGCCTGTGATACTAAAAGCAATGATGTGCATTTTAACAAACCTGAAACAACAATGTTACTATGCCAATTTTATATCACTGATAAATTACCTGCACATTATCTCCTCAATAACCTAATAAACCAGTAACCAGCACCAAAGCCAGCCAGAACTTCCAAAAGGCAAAAGGAAAGGAGACAGCCAAACTGCAGAGGTTCAAAGTTCAGCTGATGAGGTGGGCAGGGGAAATTCAGTAACAGGAAGTTAGGGTGGTTATTTTTCTGTTTGAATTTATACTATCTGTGTATGGTATATTGGTGCATATGTAGGCTGCCCTCCGTTCATTCATACCTGGAGGTTCTCTTTGTATTGGCAAGCAAATATGTAGTAGGAAGTAAGTGGGCAGCATCTTTTTTTTTTCCTCCCATGGAATGCGGCCAGTAGTTGTTGGGCTTCTAGTTCATTCCTAGGCTTAAATCAAAACCTTCCTTGTGGCTTTGTCCTCTTTCTCTGACAACTGTCTCTTCTCCCTGGGCTGTCCTGTTATGATTTTGCTTTAACTGCTCTTCAGAAGTTTTAGCTTTATTAAGTAGGAAGGCATTCTTGATTGCGTGGTTCGATGTGGGAGAGCTGTATTCTTCCTTGTCACAATTACTGTCCGTGTTGTTTGCACAGCTGCCTCTCTTAATTTACACCACAACTTGTTTGCAGGCATAGGAGGCGTTGGGCTGGAACAGTATTGTACAATTTCCAGAAATACTGAAACCATGGAAAAATAATGGCATTTTCCATGCCCCCCCCGGGGGGGGGGGGGAAAGAACAAATGGGTGTGTGTTTTGAAATGTATATAATATTTATTTTCATATCAACCAAAATTTATTTTAGTGCTTCAGCAACATAAAATGCTTACTCTATGGTTTATTTTGCATATACAATTATGTTACTAAGAAATACAGAAGTCTTACCAAGAAAATTGATGTTATACCTCATATGAAGAGAGGACTACAGACTGCTTTTTCCTGTGCTAGCTCAGAATGTATGTCTTAGTTTTTGCCATCTGAAAATTAGAGGGGGAAAATGAAAACAGAAACCATATATTTGCAATAAATAAAATAAAGTGTGTTATGTGAACAGAAACTGTTGTCTGTTCTGAATGTCTCCACCAAACAACAAAAATCACCAGAAGAAGGCAAACTGTATTATTAGTTTTTTATTATTATTATTAGTTTTATTTATTTATTTATTTGTAACCCATCCAGCACAGGTAGTATCCCTATTCCCTCATCTACCTGCCGACTAACCAGGAGCACCTCTGTCTTGTCTGGATTAAGTTTCAGTTTGTTTGCCCTCATTCAGCCCATTACTGATGCCAGGCACTGTTTAGAGTCAAGTCATGCTGTACTCCATAAGCAGAGAAGGCCTCCAATATGCTCCTCTCATGCTGAGGCTGTCTGCACCTGCTAGGTGTAGAAATGCATCTGGGACCTGAGCATAGATGTCTGAAGCAGAGGTGGGCTGCTTTTTCAGCACTTGACTAAATCTCATGGATTACTCACATCTTTTCCTCCATATTATAAATTGCAGCCACTTCCAGTTTTAAAAAATGAAACCACAGTACTATACAGACAAGTACATGAGGACCCCCATATCAACAGGACTGTTATCTGTGGTTTCACTTATCTACATTCCGAAAATAGGAAAAATATTGAAAGAATAATCCCAGAAATATGTATTTTCACAATGTAGTTACCAGAAGTGGCCACTACAGGGAGGCAGAGACTATGCTATGTATAGCAGTTGCTATTATCTGCAGTTTTAGGCACGGGGGTTGGCCTTGGAACCAATCCCCTGCAGATACAAGGGTCCTACTGCAATTATGGATAAAACTGTTAATTGTAAGAAGCTGGACATTATACTTCTGGATAAGCAACAAAGAAAAACATACAAGTTGGAGTTCCTTCAACAGATATTCTCAAAAGTACAGAAAGCAGAAACATTGCAAAGTACCAAACATTAAAGCAAGAAATTAAACATTTATGAAAGCCAGATCAAGTCCTCCCCCCGCCACCCTCCCAATACTAATTTCAGCAACTGGGATTGTTCCGAAGTCTTTGGTTACCAATTTAAAACAATTGCAAATACCTGCTAATTTGCTTTCAAAAATTTAAAAAACAATGATTTTTGCAAACATATCTCACTTGCAGATTTTTAGGACCTGATTCCTAATTTTTAAGCTTGATCCTTTGGTTTGTTCCCAGGTATCAGCAATGCTGAGAACTAATAGTAGTAACAACAACAATCTAAAGTCATTTATAACATACATACACCTGTGAACACACTGTGGATGTGTTTGTACCTGTACCACTGAGTTTTCATTTCCTTATTCACAGATATGCTTCTCTGAAGATTTATCAGTTCAGAGCATTATTTTTCATAAATTGGCTATTGGTGTTCTTAAATAAATGGCTATTGCTCTTGGTTTGGCCTAATACTGGGTGAACACTGAAGTTTTATCAGAAAATACACACGTTTTTCTGGAATGTTGATGGTCTTCTTCATTTCTTGAAGAAATGAATATTAATTCTTATTTTCCCCCTTTTCATTGTGCAGCTTCTTATTCTCCGATCCAACCTCATTCTCTATTGAAGCATCAACAGTCCCCTCTTCATTCTCCGCCTTCAAAAATTTCCCACCATCAGCTGATCTTCCAGCAGCAGCAAGTTCAACCAATCACACTCCAGCTTCCTCCCAGTCAGGAACCATCTCCATCTCAACACTGTGCACCACTCCAGAGCCATGCCCTCCCTCCACCTCCCAGCAGTACCCCATCACAGCACTGTACGTCTGTTCACATCCATCCTCCTCCTCCACTTTCTCCAACTCCATCACAATCCTCACAGCAATCAGTGGTGGTATCTCCCCCGCCACCTCCTTCCCCCAGCCAATCGCCAACTATTATTATGCATCCCCAAAATCTTATTCAGTCACAGTCACATCCATTAGTATCATCAGCACTTCACCCAGAGCATACCCCAGCTCAGAGTGATGATAGGTCTACAGAACCAATATCACAACCTGCTAATCTTCCACCTCAGCTGCCGCCTTCCCCAGCAGGACACATTGGGTCATCAGAGTCACCTTCTGTGATGTCTACAGGGCAACATATAACTTCTCCAACACCTCATTCACAGTATGCAGCTTTGCAGCATACACCAGTTCCGGTTGCCACCTCCCCGAAGATATCGACATCTCCGACCCACAGTCAGCCACTCCCCCTTCCTCCTGTGCAGTCTTTACAAGTGCAGCCTGACATTTTGTCCCAGGGTCAGGTTTTGGTACAAAATACATTGGTTTCTGAAGAGGAGCTTCCTGCTGCTGAAGCATTGGTCCAGCTGCCATTTCAGACACTTCCTCCACCCCAGACAGTTGCAGTAAACCTTCAAGTACAACAAGCAGTACCTGTTGAGACACCAGTGGTAAGCTTCTGGTAACTTATTTTGCAGCCGTAAAGCTAGCACATCAACTCAAGTTATCTTAGATGTCAGTTGTTTTTCTTATAATGAAGATTATAAGATTGTGAATAAAGGCTTGGATCTTGTAGTGAAAAATGGTAAGGGCAGTCACACAAGTGTTTTTTGCTTCTTTTTTCTGGCTGGTCAGTTTGTTTACTATTGCACAGTCAGGGGACAACCAGGCATGCAACACAAATTCATCATACTTTGATTGCACAATTGCCAAGTCTCATTGCAACAGGATTTTGACCATAGTCTTCTTTTTTAGAATATTATATCAGTTTAAGATTGTATCGTGATAGGTTCTATATTTGCTTAACATACTATTAAGATACGGTGAGCTACTCTTATTCTGAAGATTAAAGGGAAAATAAGCAAATGTATATCAGGAAGTGTTCCATCCTAGCACTGCAACAAATCCTTGTGATGCTTGTCACAGGTATTTCCCGCATGTGCTCGAGCACGGGGGGTGCCCCGCCTTCCCCAGCCGGTCCGCGGACCGAAAAAGGTTGGGGAACGCTGCATTTTTTGTCTTTCCCCCTCCATTTTCTTTGCAAAACGTGGAGGGGGAAGCAGGGATCAAAGCAGGGAAAGCTGCTTTTTGCAATGAAAATGTAGGGGGAAATCAGGAATCGCTTTCCCCCTCCATTTTCTTTGCAAAACGTGGAGGGGGGAAGCAGGGATCAAAGCACTTTGATCCTTCCCCCCCCCTTACTTCCGAGTATAAAACGACCCTCAATTTTTCCTTTAATTATTTTAGGAAAAAGTGTTGTTTTATACACGGAAAAATACGGTATTTAATCTGTTAATTTTGTTTTTTGGGGGGGTTGGGAACAGACAAAACCTAGTCTTTTAAAGTATCAACAGGATTTACTTCTAAAACTGATGATTTCGTCAATACAGATTTATCAAGTTGAGGACATGTGTGAGGAAGAAATTCCAGAGGACTCAGAATGTGTCCGTATGGCTCAGACACCTACTCCACCCACATTGTCACCACCAGCTATAACCTTAAGAAATAGAGAAGAGCTTGCCTTTGAGGAAACTTTTTCAGGTAAGGAGTATTAGAGGTGCATCATTATTTAGAGGAGCTTCTGGTTCCTGTGCTTCTTTCTTCATGCAACAGGTAAAGCCTAATGGTTGTGCTCTACATAAAGAAAGAGGCTCTCATTCAATTTCCTGAGTATTCTGGATATCGGGCAAGAAAAATAAAAAATAAAGAAGACAAAAACATTGTGGCGCCTTAAAAACTAACTGCTATATCTTAATATGAGCTTTTGTGGACAAGTCCCCTCAATTTGTGGATTCTTTCTTGGATACAACAATTTGCTGTAGCCATTTTGTTGATTTGTGGGACCAGCACAACAGAAAAAAGAGCACCTCAGCTGTCAAACACATGAAATCACACAGATTCTAGGGTGAGGGGAAAAAGAGGGAGTCTGGTGACCAAGCCAACTTGATGGCCTTGGCAGTAGGCCATCCAGGCTTGTAGTTGAAGGCATAAGCAAGCGCAGTGCCATCCGTTTTTTGCATTTGTGCTTCTGCAACTGAGAACACTGAATGCAATAAAAGGGCTGGGGGGGGCAGTTCTGATGCTGCATGCATGAGGGAGCCAAACAACTGGAAAGAGCCTCAATATCAGGGAAACCGGAAGAGAAAGAAATTAAGAGTTTCTGTATGATGCTTTATTGAGCATCAGGAGAAGCATATCAGGAGTTGGGAGTCACAGAGGTTCTGTGGTCAAACAAGAGACCTCAGAAAGGAGTAGAGTGAAGGGAAAACCTTTTGAAATTACCGTATTTGCCGGCGTATAAGACTACTTTTTTACCCGGAAATACATGCCTCAAAGTGGGGGGGTTGTCTTGTACACCGGGTGCACTTCAGTTGGAATAGACATACCGGTAGCTTCCACCTTTTTCCCCTGAATTTCCAGTGCAGAGAAAGCCTCAGCAAGCCTGCTAATAGCCCGCCCATCAGCTGATCGTCGGGAGAGGGGAGGAGTGGAGGAGAAGACAAAATGGCGGCAGCCACATGGCTGCCTGGAGGCTTTTCAGCCATTTCGTCCTCTTTTTCAATGTTCGTAGGTCGAAGCACCATTTCCCATAGGAATGAATTGAAAACCAATTAATCCGTTCAGGCCGAAGAAATGGAAGGCACTTAAAACTTCCAACAACACACAGTAAACTCAGCTCCCTTGCTGAGGCATTAAGGGAAAAAAAGCCACCAACAAAACAGCACAGAAACATATCCGCCCCAGCCAAAACCCACCCATAAGTTTTTTTAAAGGAGAAAACAGCAGCTTACCTCCTTGCAGACACACACACACAGGCTCACTCGGAAAGCCGGAGCTCTCTCAACTGCCACACACCCTATACAGTAATGGCCGACAGACCTAAAGCACCAAGAAGCAGCCTCGGCGCCACCTATAGTTAGAAAGTTGAATTGCTCGTCTTATAGGGCGAGTATATAACAAACTCTATATTTTGAGTGGAAATGTTGGGGGGTCGTCTTATACGCCCAGTCGTCTTATACGCCGGCAAATACGGTACATAGACGGACTGCATTGAACAGCATTGGTGAGTTGCAGGAATTCAAGTCAATATGGGATTCTGTCATTTGTCTGATTTGTGTTTTGCTATTTGATCAAAGGCAAGCTCTAGCAATATTTAAGCCCCAGAAGCTTCTAGACCAATCAGATTCCTAACTTGTGCAACCAGCTATCTGTAGTGATGCATCTGCACTTAGAATTATCTTTTCATTGCATTTAAGTCTCCACAGAACACATTGCATTCTAATTTCCTTCTGAGGCCATAGATCCACTTGATTTGGTGAACAATATTATAGTTATATATGTAAGTCACACAGACCACAAGAATAAAAAGGCATTTATTTGACTCCATGTATTTCTTAACTGGGTTTCCATTTAAGGAGAGAAATGACACAAACATAGTTAATGATAAATGATGTTAACCTTTGCTAAGACACTTTAAAAGAGGTTAAGAATATCGGTAATTATCATACTTAGGCTAATAATTATGTTTAAGCTATATGGGTAGGGATGAGTAATATATAGCAGGGAACATGGTCGCCTTCCTGATGTTTGACAGAAACTCCCAAAATTCCTTGCCATCAGGTTTGCTGGCAAGAGTTGGTGAGAACTGTGGTTTAATAACATCTGGATGGCACACATTCCCCACCTCAGGACTAAAAAGTGTGGACTAAAGCAAAGAAAAAAAGCAAAGCGTGCTGCTTATATACCACCCCATAGTGCTTCAAGCACTCTCTGGGTGGTTTACAAGTTAATTATGCAAGCTACACATTGCTCCCCCTCCCCGTGAGCTGGGTGCTCATTTTACTGCCCTTGGAAGGATAGAAGGCTGAGTCAACCTTGAGCCGGCTACCTGGGATTGAACCCCAGGTCATGAGCAGTTTTAGCTGCAGTACAGTTTAACCACTGTGCCACAACTAAATGGACTGTTGTGCTAAGCTTCAAAATTAGAAGCAGTACAAGGAGTGAAAAGGTTTAGAAGGGACAAGCTTGTTCCTTTTTCCGTAGTTGAAGGCATACAAGTAACTTACAATATGTAATTTATCTTTTGTATATTGAAAGTGAAGAAATTGTAAAGCCTGCTAACTATGATGGTAATATTTAAGTTAACATAAGAAGAGCCCTGCTAGATCAGGCCAAGGGCCCATCTAGTCCAGTCTCCTGTATTTCACAGTGGCCCCACCAGATGCCTCTGAGAGCACACGAGACAACTAGGTACCTGTCTCCTGATACCACTCCCCTGCATCTGGCATTCTGAAGTACGTTCCTTTTAAGCCTGGAGATTATACATCCCCATCATGGCTTGTAACATGCAATAGACTTTTCCAAGTTAAATGGATTCATTGAACTGGGTCAAATTCAAGGTTTTGGTGCTCACCTATAAAGCCCTCCACTCTTTGGGACCATGTTACTTGCTAGAGCGTCTTTCCCCAAGATCATGCACCTGCCCCACCAGATCCTCTCAGGCCATGCTCCTCCAAGTGGCCACACCAAAGGAGGCCAGAAAAACATCCACTAGAAGTCAGGCCTTCTTGGCTACGGCATCAGCCCTGTGAAACCAGCTCCCAGCTGAGCTGCACCTGGTCCCCTCCCTGCCTACATTCAAGAGGTTGCTTAAGACACAGCTCTTCATTGAGGCTTTTGACAGCAACCCTATATGAATTTGCCGCTTGCCCTGCCTGCCTTATTATCGGTAAAGTTTGTACCGTCTTTGTGATGTTAGGATGTCTTAACTGGTATGATTTGCTTTGATTTTATTACTCTTATTAATTGATTTACTATTACTTCTGTTCTGTTTGATTTGATCTGATTTGGGAACCATCCAGAATGCTACCTCATACTAATGGGACAATATAGAAATCTATGAAATAAATGAATAAATTTCAGGCAGGAAATCAACTTGATTGTGGGATACAATAGACTTGTGACGTATTGTCCTCTTATCACCAACAAATGCCATGGTAGTAAACCAAGCATCTTCATTAACTCAAAAAAGCATGCTTACACAACTTAAGTATGAAAACATTTGAGCTTTCTCCCCCCCCCCCCAAAAAAGTACATTATCTTCTTTTTTTCCAGAACACGAAGGACATCCTTCAGTAGCCTCATCAGTCAGCGCTTCTGTAATAAAATCACCATCTGATCCTTCTCACACCTCTGTTCCACAACCACCTCTTTTACTTCCAGCAATCACCACAAGGAGTAACGGCTCATCAGTGTCTAATAGGAATCCTAATACAGAAAACAAACTTCCACAAGCCATCGTTAAACCACAAATCCTAACCCATGTTATTGAGGGCTTTGTGATCCAAGAAGGCTTAGAACCATTTCCTGTAAGTGTGAAATGTACCAATGAACTGTGTATGTTTGCCACATTTGTGTATAAACATCTTGTAGATGTTTGGGGCTGTTGCGTAACAGGAACTTTTTACTCTCAATAACTATAACAAATGGAGCTTATTGCTAGTATTAGCTGTTCAGCAAACAATATATTAAAAACTATATTGTCAAAGTCAGAGGTACAGATGTTCAATGGTTTAAATTTGTTTCCTGCTTTCACCTTGAATCTCAGAAGCAGGGCTGAGAATGACCTTTGCTTAAGACCCCAAAGAACCGCAACATATCACTTTGGCCAAAATCCTGTTGTTCAGTTTGACACACTTAGCTTCTCAGTATTAATTAACGAGTTCCTGCTTGGATTTTTCAGTAGGCACCATGGCTGAAAATTGAAGCAGAAACTTGTTAACTGCTCGTTAAAAGCTACTGTGTGTTATAACATTTGCCTTCCACAGGCATAAGTGCTCAATAGGATTTTGGCAGTGAGGTAGAACAATGATCAGAGGTTGTATCGAACAGGGGTCCCCAACTCCCGGTCCGTGGCCCGGTGCCAGGCCGTGGCCTGAGCCGGACCAGGCCGCGGAGACAGACCTACCACCACCACCCTGCACGCACTCCCCCCCGCACAGCCCCTTTGCACCTGTGCCCGCACGAGCGGCGCCCCGACCTTCGCTCATGCGCACAAGTGCGCGCCCGAGCACCCTCCCGCTCCTTCGCGCATGCACGGGGGGGTGCCCTGCCTTCCCCAACCGGTCCACGGGGTTAAAAAGGTTGGGGTCCACTGGTATAGAAGATAAGACGGCACTCAATGCAGACAGAGAGGACCATTCCAGGATAGAGAGAGGATCATTTCTCAGGCCAGCAGATAAATAAAAACCCATCTATAATAGTTTAATGATGGAAAAGGTATACATTTTGAATACAAAGCACAACCTGTAAAACAGGACAAATTAAATGCCACTGAAACAATACTCATAAGATTTAATTCTTTTATTAGAACTAAAATAGGCAATGAAAGATTGCAGCCTCCTGTGAAAGGCATGGAAAAATGTATTTGAGGTAATGATTCAAAATGACTTGGGCATATTTTTTTAAATCCTATGTACGTATATAGTATATCTGTTTTCCCAGTGTCATTTTTGCCCTTTTTTTCTATCACATTTAAAAGCCAAAACTGAGATCTGAAATAAGCAAGTATATCTTTAGAATGAAAGCCAGATTCTTCACTTTTGCTGTTCTCATTTCTCCATCCTTATGTCAGCTATTATCATTATGTTGGGTCCTAGGATTGAATCCAAACCTCTGCAATGAGGGTTGATGTTTGAAACTGGTGTACACCAGTTCTGTGCCTCTGGATGCACTTTTGTAGCAGCAATCAGGCTCATGAAAGCATTAGCTAACTTTGCTCAGCCATGAGGGCCAAAGTCTGTAAGGTTACAAATGTTAGATAATGTGTATTGTTTCTTTTTAATGTGATTTGGACTTTCTTTTGTAACAGGTAAGTTGTTCATCTCTTCTGGTTGAGCAGCCTGCAAAAAAGAGACTCCTAGTGGAGGGCCAGGTAATGAATGTTAGGTGTGTTGAGCCCGAAGTACAGAACAATGCAAAACATGCTGACAATTCCTCAGACACAGAAATGGAGGACATTACTGAAGGTTTGTGCATCTTATTTATTATATGCTTAGTATTCAGTATGTCTTGAGATGCTGGACTTGTAAGAATGTTTCATTTTTCCACTGTGAAATGTCTTCAGATAGAAAGGTTCCCAATAATTATCGTTCACACCTCTCATATGTAGATACTGAAGGCATAAGGAGATGTTCTAGCTGTAGTCACATTTTCTGATGCATGCTGTGATAGGCCTAGATAGAGATATGTATTCCTATACCCATCACATGCATTCATGTTAACTGAATGTGGTAGACATCTGCCTCTGCTTGATGCGAGATCAGACAGCTGTGTTTTAAGGTAGCTATTGTCTTGTGTGAAATATCTGTGATATATATGGTGCAAAGCCAGGCTCCTTGAATGTGTAATTCAGTGTGATTACACTATGTGGACATGTTTCTCACAGTGATGAATTGGTGTTGACTCTCTGGAGAATCTTACTGTACAAACAGCTGTTCATTGCTGGAGTCCCAGAAGATATGGCAAGCCTGGAAAAGGGGAATTTCAGATTTATATATTAGGCCAAGAAAGATCTATCTTTTGCAGTTGTTTTTTCCCCCTGTAAATGATATATTAATTATGTTGCAACATCTTCATACATTTTCTTTTCTGGGAGTGTAAATCTTCTTTGAAAGAGAGAGTTATAAATGATGTGAATAAATTAAATAAAATAGAATCGAATTTTTGTGTTCAGCCTTGACACTGCAAAAAGCAGAATGTTAAGCATTATTTAATTCCCCTGCATCTTACAGAAGCCATCATTCAGGTGAAATAGTCCCTTTTGTTTGTCAACAATCAAAATTGACAACTGATTTTTAATATCTGTTTTTATTAAAACATTGGAGAAACTACCAACAGCAAGCTTTGTTCAGTAGCTATATCCAGTACTTTGTTAGATTTCCTAATAACCTATAACACAAGGTAGGAAACATTTTGCCTCCAGACATTGTTGGACTGCAGCTCCCAGCCATCATAGCCAGTAGTAAAGGATGATGGGAACTGTATTCTAACAAGATCTGAAATGCCTCATGTTCCCCATCTCTGCTCTGACAATGGTCTGCCTGTTCTGCTGTGGTGTCTCAGTATTTGCATTTTTGGCTTACACATATATTCTGAAAGACAATAACTTCTTGAGAATCCAGGCAATTGGTCTTCATTCTTTATGTTTGGGTATCCATTGTGTGGGTGCATCTGAGCTATAGAAACAAAAGCAGGTTTTGATTGGCTTTTATTGCTATTTTTCATCACTCTTCAATAGCAGAATTCTGTTTTCTTTTGACACCAGGCTCATGTTTTCTGGGCTAAAGTTTCACTTGCACTTTCCCATTGAATTGTTTTGTTGTTTTATTTTATGAAGAGATACCATACAGAGAGAGTGCTTTACCAACTCTGATAAAGTGTTCACAAGCATGTCTTGGGCATATAGCCTTCTCATCCTCTATTCCAGTGCTTCCCTAATACCCTTGTTACCTCCTTATTTGGCAAACAACTTCCTAAAATCATCTGTCAGTTAGATCTCTAAGAAATTATATGCTGACCCACATATTTAGGATGTAGATATAGGAATCAAGATGTTTTTCTTTTTCGTGCAAATCTGCATACTTGTGTTTTTGACAACAAAAACCTGGACAAAAAATAAAAGTACCATATTTTTCCGAGTATAAGATGACACTTTTGTCTAAAATATTTAGATTAAAATTTGAGGGTCGTCTTATACATGTAAGTAAGGAGGGGGGAAGGGATCAGAGCGCTTTGATCCCTGCCTTCCCCCTCCACTTTCTTCGCAAGAAAGTGGAGGAGGAAAGCAGGGACTTTCTTGGCAAGAACGTGGAGGGGGAAAGCAGGGATCAAAGCGCTTTGATCTCTGCTTTCCCCCTCCACTGGTTAAGCGGGCTTAGCAAAAAAGGGGAAAGCAGGGATCAAAGCGATCCTGCAGCACTTTGATCCCTGCTTTCCCCCTCCACTTACTAAGCCCCGCTTAGATTTCTCAATTTTGGGTTAGAAAAGTGGGGGGGGTGGTGGTCTTATATATGGGGGCGTCTTATGCATGGAAAAATACAGTATACGCCTTTGGATTTGAAGCAATTTAAGCATGTATGTTCATGCTGATTATTTCTCAATTTAGAAGTGGCTTTTTGAATTAAAAAATGTAATGCAAAAATCTGTTGTATACATAGTCATATAGGTTAAAACGCCCTAGGGGCCTGTGTTGCTCATTATCCATGTCCACAGTTTCATTCCATGTACTGTGAGAAGGAACATGCAGCAACAAACCTTTACTCAATACTAAGATAATTTGTTATTGTGATTGCCTATACAAGAAGTTGGAGGGCTACAGCTAACAGGCATATATTTTGATTTGCACTTCATAGTCAACATGGTAAACTTTAATAGTCTGCCTTTTATGTACTAACTTAATCAGGTACTTAAGGCATAATAATGCTCACTGACTTTAATGTGAGAGGTAAGCACATGCTGAGATCACTAGGGCTTAAGGGTGTTTAATTCAATATGGAGTTGCAGAAAAAAAGGGGATTGCTGGGGTTCAGTGCCCACTGTAGCCATTTGCTCCTGTATGTGATTGCATGAGGTAGGTCCAGCTTCTTTTCTCAGTATCTCCAGTTCTTTATCAGACGAAGTAGACCATTTTGCTCTAGGCCTTTTTCACAACTTGAGCTTCCTCTATTTGTTCTGTACATTACGCAAAATAAACATATATACAGAAAAAAATGCTTTATTTACATAGTTTATGCAGGTCACCAAATTTCAGCTTTCCCTGGCAGAAGATTTGGAGTATATTGTTGTATATTTAGGTTTGGGGTCTAGCATATCCCAATACTAGTTCATGATAAATTCTGCAAGAAATGTTCCATTTAAAAGAGGAGTTATGTTATCATGAACGGTTCTTCTGACCTAATTTATGTTCTTCCCTTTTAGAAGGACTAGATGAGATGGAAACTGATCTCCTTAAGTGTGAGTTCTGTGGGAAAATGGGGTATGCAAACAAGTTCCTGCGATCTAAGCGGTTCTGCACCATGTCGTGTGCTAAGAGGTATTTTGCATTAGTTATAATTTCAGAGATTAAGGGATAGTAATGTAACACCTCTGGAGGGTATAGGGTTTTGTAAGACTGAACTGAATTTAATGCAGAATGTTTAAGTTAATTCAGAACATTTAAAACGTGTATTATTTCAGTGAATTTTGATGAGTATTTGTTACATTTATTATGTCAGGTCAGGAAGTCTGATGCTTGAACTTCCTAAGAGCCTTATTACAGACCTCTAGGAAGAATCCTAAACCTGTGTTTGTCACAGCAGGCATTGCCCCTTTTAGGGTTTCTTTCAGAGTGAGCCAGATTAATATTCTGCACCTTGTATAAGTAACTCTCTTCTTCTGAATATCCTTTAAGTTTCTTGCCCCATGCAAAGTAGACAAACTGAATTTCCAGAAGAATCTCTATTTTCTCTTCTTTTATTTAACAAGCCTATACAAGCAGATATACGTATGTGGGCAATAGTGTTTCTATCTATGGATATTTGAAATAGTAACTATAAAAACTATATGATTTTTCAAAAGTGTAGCTATGAAAAAGTAATAAAATGTTTCAAAAGGAAGTAATAAGAACTCAAAATTATTACAAAAATATAGTAACTAACTTAAAAACTCTCAATTAAGTCTTATCTATATTTGTATCTTAATTGCTAAAGTATAAGCAGTTACATAATCACATCAAGCATATTTCTATCTTGTTATAAAAAATTCGTACAGCTCCCCCTCTCCCCCTGGCAGAGTATCTTCCCCTCTACATGTGCTCTCCTCTCAGCCTGTACTCCTTCCCTAAGCTTGATTTATGACTATTTTTAATACCCTTTTGAAATGTTCATTTACCTCTCTAACTGTCAACAATTTGGCTTACTGGGGTAAGTAAGCCCATGTAATACATCTTGAAAAGTTTTAATGAGAATTTACATTGCCTTTCCTAATCTAGCCACCTGTGATCCTTGCAAATTATGAAGATTGCAAAATATTGTTGATGTTATGACTAAACTTTCTCAGACACCTGTAACAGTACCAAAATGCCAGGTGTCCAAAATGTGGATGTACCTACTCACTGATCCAGCAATCTGTTATGTAAACAGAGTGCCATCTAGTGTACTTTCTAATACATTGTAACATTTAATATACTAATTAACTAATTAACATATATCTCAGTGCTTTTTACCCATGCAATGTTTGCAACCTTGACAATTACATTTACATCTTTGCTCTTGCATGATGGCATTAAAGGCTCTACTCCTCATTTCTTTTCTTAAGTTTTCACTGGACATTGTCATTTACTGGAGCAAAGTCTAGAAGCTATGCATTTTTTTGTTTTTTAATCCTTAGGTACAACGTCAGTTGCAGTAAGAAATATGGGTTATATGCATCTGACAAGGCTAGTCGTTGGAACCGGAGCCAAGAAAGTCAGAACCTCGGACGACGCGGGCGTCGGCCAAGCAGCTGTGATGGAGCTCCTCGAGAACACTTCCTTAGACAGGTCTGTGGAATGCTAACTGAATACCACAGTGTCCTTTTGTAAGAGTTGTAAAGGAAAATGGTTATACTGTGGTTTATCTGTACTGCATTTTCCAGCTTCCGATTACTTATCCATCTGCAGAAGAAGACTTGGCTTCTCAAGAAGATAATGTGCCAGTTGCCATGACCACTCGTTTGCGAAGGCAAAGTGAAAGGGAAAGAGAGCGTGAACTTAGGGAACTGAGAATTAGGAAGACGTCGGACAACATAGATTTGTTACCCCCTGTGCAATCTGACCCATCAGTATGGACTGTTGAAGATGTGTGGGCCTTCATACACTCTTTACCTGGTATGCAACTCAGATTTATGTGCATTTTCTTGGAATGCTTGAGGAGAAAGAAGGGGCATGTGACAACTGGATTGTTATCAAAGAAATGGGATAATGTTGACTTTCTTACTGATTTATTTTTCTTTTGTTTCTAGAGTTCACTTTCATTATAGTCTGAGATGGCTACCGTATTTTTCCGTGTATAAAACAACACTTTTTCCTAAAATAATTAGAGGAAAAATTGAGTGTCGTTTTATACATGGAAGGAAGCACTCGCCCGCGCTCGGGCGCCTCTTGATGCCGCCGCCGCTGCCCAATTGCCTCTTCCAGAGCTCACGGCTTGTCCCCTCTGGTGGCCCCGAGGCAGCAGCAGCAGGAGGCGGAGGCGAAGGAGCAGTCACACGCGCTCGGGCACCTCTTGCTGCTGCCTTCCCCGCCCGCCTGATCACCACCTCCAGTGGGACTGACGGGCTCAGCTCACGTCGCCACCTTGTCCCCTCCGGTGGTGGAGGCAAGAGGAGGCAGAGGCGGAGGCAAACAAGCGCTCGGGCGCCTCTTCCTGCTGCCGCCGCCAGATCACCTCCTTCCACGATCTCCTTAGGGCAGGGGACAAGGCAGCGATGTGAGCTGGAGGTGAGCCTCGGTAGTCGCACTGGAGGAGGTAATCGGGCGGGCAGCGGAGACAGCAGCAGCAGGAGATGGAGGTGGAGGAGCAGTTGCCCATTAACTGCTCCTCCGCCTCAATCAAGGGTCAAAATTAGGGGGTCGTTTTATACATTGGGGGGTCGTATACACGGTAAAATACGGTAATTCTTATTTTAGGGATTCTATCCTTGAGCAGATTATCAAGGTGACTTACAAATCAAAATCACAGTAAAAACATTTTAAAGCTTACAGTAGAATAGAAGCACTGTAAAATTTAAAACAATTTAGAAGACAAGCATAAAATCTGGCAAGCGGCGTAAAACAAATCCAAAGCATCATAGAAACAAATTTGTAGAAGTGGAGCATATTATCTTTGTACCTTATGAAAACAGAGAGGTCTTTATCTGTTGCCAAACTTATATCAAGATATGTGCTAGGCAGTTCTCTCTTGGGACATTGCGTGTTCATAGAGAACCTCCACCTAGGGGAGCCCTTTGCCCAGTAGCCATCATCACACCTCAGATATTTCATATGCATGAAGTAATGCTTTCCAAAACAGTTGCTTTATTTTCAAGGCTTTTTTCTTTTGCTTCCACGAACTTTCTTGTTTTCACAATCAATACTGTGGATAGTTAATCAAAATATGCCATCGAAGCTGTTGTGTGGTGGGAGAGAAGAACTAAGAAAGCAGCCTCTCCCGGTTCTTCTCTATCCTGCCTTCCTTTTAGGCAATCTAATTTGCTTCCATAACATCCATCAAATAACAATATACCATATATACTCGAGTATAAGCCGACCCGATTATAAGCCGAGGCACTCAATTTTACCACAAAAAGCTGGGAAAACTTATTGACGCGAGTATAAGCCGAGGGTGGAAAATGCAGCAGCTACTGGTAAATTTCAAAAATAAAAATAGATACCAATAAAATTACATTAATTGAGGCATCAGTAGGTTAAATGTTTTTGAAGATACTGCCCTTCTGAGCTGCGAGACACACTTCACTGCCTGTGGAGGGAGGACTCATACCGGAAAAGTTTTCATCTACAGCTCCTTCATTTGGACATAGACTGCTATTATCCTCCCAGCACGATGTCTGCCTGCGGAGTCTGAAAAATGCAGTGTAATTAACCCGGGTCATCGGACCACCCACAGAGGCTGCAGGCGCCTGTAGATGAGCGGGGGAGTCCGGAGAACACCCACACTGCAGGGGAGAACATGTAATTTTGACACTGACTCGAGTATAAGCCCAGGGGGGGTGCTTTTTCAGCAAAAAAAATTGTGCTGAAAAACTAGGCTTATACTCGAGTATATAGGGTAAATGGATTCAGGAGGGTAACTCCAGTCGTACTTGATTCCTTGGCCCAGACTGACCTGTGTTGTTTCTCCATCCCCCTGAAGCTGTCTGTCATGCAGTGGCTTCCTCTGTGTATCAGCGTAGCAGCACCGAGAGTGCTATTGCTTCAGTGCAGGGAGCAGGGCTGCATCAGTTCCCCAGATTAAGAGGACAAGGGGCCACCACGTACATATTCAGTGACCTAAACATCATTCTGGTTTTTATGTTGCTTCTGTACAACAGAGCATAAAGTCAAGGAGGCATCTAAAAATGTATTAAACATGTAATTTAGTAATAAAAATAAGATATACAAGTTCCTTATATTTTTCATTCCATTGGATCTTTATATCTATTGAGAAGTCTAACTTGCATATTTGATCAGCACATGAAAGTGACTAAGGCTATTCTCAATAGTCTTGAGTCCTAAAATCACATTTACTGACTATCCCTGGCATCCAGACTCGCAGCACAAATGTCTGCCGGGGCAGAGCCTTCATGTGTAAAGGTGGATGCAAAGAGGGCTTAGCGTGGTGTGCAACCCCACTGGCCAGGATTTCAGAGCAAAAGCTGTGTGTCTGCCAGCATTCAGAATCGTCACACAGACATTAGGGGGAAGTAATAGCATACATAACATTGGGCTCAGAACCACTCAGTGTGGCACTACTCCCCTTTCATTTGCTGGATGAAAGCACAACTAATGTTTCTGAACAGTCTTTCTCTCTGAAATATTCTGAAACTGAACATTAGCCTTTCTCAACCTTGGAAGCATAAATATTTAAATCACTGAAATTCAACTAGTGGAGTGTGGCCACTCTGAGAGGACATACCAGGATATCAAGGGAAGGGCAGATAGTCTGAAAAACATACAATATTGTAATTTTTCCATTAGGAAACTGGGGAGAAACAAATTATTCTTATTGCTTTTAGTACACAGGTGATTGCATCGTCCTATGGCATACAGTACAGGAGTGTACCTGTTAACTATCTTTAGGGTTGATTTACACTGTAACGTAAACTTCTTGCGGAAGGGTAGTGCTTTGATTCATTTTTAGTTGTAGTAGTTCAGAATTCAGATAAAATTATTGGTGTATACAGGTTTGAAGGGAGGGGTGAGAATGTTATGTTTATTGAAATACAGCATGATTTGAAAGGTGTTTAAATATTTTGCTTCCGAGCAGGAAGAGGAATGAAAGAACAGGAAATGCCAGGCACTGTCATGGTCTATTCTATATGCAGCATCACTGTGTTTGCAACAGAACTTTAATGATTCCATGGCAAAAGAAGGCAGCCTTAGTGGGATAAAGGACTAAAACCTTTGTGAAAATGCTCCTTCCCACAAACATGGAGCAAAGCAAGATTGAAATGTAGTCCAGGTTCCTATAAATATATCTGTCCTTTGTGCACTGGAAGTAATTCAGTTGAGCTAAAAAAAAAATCCTGATTTCTAAGTAATACCCTAAGTAATATTTGTTATTGCCTTGCAGGTTGTCAAGATATTGCTGATGAATTTCGAGTTCAGGAGATTGACGGGCAGGCTCTTCTCTTATTAAAAGAGGATCATCTCATGAGTGCAATGAATATTAAGCTAGGACCTGCACTGAAAATCTGTGCACGGATCAATTCTTTAAAGGAATCATAGTGGAAAAATGAAGGCTCTAAGGCACAGAAAACAGCAGATTGCAAACCTGTAAAATAAGCCAACATCTAAATGTTTGATGTGATTATTACAGCTGTGTTTGCTACACATATTTTTCACATACCAACTACTGAAGGAGCATATTTAGTGTAATCTTCCAAACCTTCCAGTAGTTATCCAGCTTATCAAGAAGCATAAGCTGTGCTGGCAAATTGTATTCAAATGCAGGATGAGGTTGAGTCAGTCGAAAGCTCTGTGAAGTGTATGTAATATGTTGTGGGTGATGCTTATTCCAAAAAGGCAATTATTTACCATACAGGATTTAAGCTTTTTAAAAAAATATACAGTATAAACTTGATTACAGTTTTAAATTGTGTTTCTATACACTTTTTCCTTTGTAGAAAGCTTTTTAAGAATACGGCTTAACAGAAGAGTCCACAGAGTCTGTGGAAGCATAGATTATGGTAAAATGCTATGCATTAAATTGCGCTCTTTGAGTTTCAATTAATCTTAAGCGCACAGGTCGAAGGGAACTTGCAACTGACCTCTTTTTCTCTCCTAACCTTACAGATCACCCACCACTGTAGTCTTTTCTATGAGTGCAGAAGCCTTTTTCTAAGTAGGTAAAACGTTTTGTGAATGCAGCAAATATTCAGTATCACAATCTCTGTCATCTGCATTCTCCATGTCCTTCGTGTCAGCATACATAGCACCCCAGTGTACACAAATTTATTAATGTTGGGTTTTCTAATGGCGGGAGGGGAGGCATCTTTGGGAATGTTGTATGGTTAGTCTGATGCACAAAATGGAAACTCGGTTAAGAGCTGGAATAGCATAGCACCCTTGATAGAGAGTATTGAAAAAGCACATCATTCCTTTATGCTGCTGTGCCCTGAAGTGGGCATTATGTTGTTATTCCAGGTTTTCTTGCTGCTGCTTAACATAGACCAAAGGAGTAAATGCACATCTGTCCAGTCAGTGGCTGGATGGAAATTTGTCAGCCATGTACTGGTGTGTAGCTCCAAGATATTGAATCGTTCTGAAGGGCAAATTGGGTCAGTAGACATATCTGGACTCTCTTTTGCTTCTGTGGTTCTCTTGTTTGTCTGCTTCCTTGTTTACCTTAGGAGATACTCTGGTAGGGATCCTGTTCTTCCCTCCACATTTGCAGTAAGCAAATCCTGAAATTACAGTGATCTCAGCTCTTAACATTTACTCGCAGCACAGTATTATCCCTAAAACTTATTAGACTTACAGTAAGGATCTCTAAACCAGTGGCACAAAAGTATTAGGAATTTATATTCATGTGTTTGCCCCTGAAGATTTTTGTTTTCTTTTTTTACTTTGCCTCATACGCCAAAAGATCCTGGAGCCACTGTTCAGCTAGTGAGGTTGAATGAAAAGGAGTCTTAACTCCCTAAGAATGTTCATGAGCATAACGCATTCACAGAAGACCTATAGATTTCTCTTCATTTTAATGAAGCATGTAAAAAAGAAATGTATGAAGATTTTGTTCACTGTATAATTGAAAGTGAATCTTCCAGAAGAGATTGTCTGTATTCATTTCAGACATACATAAGCTTCAGTAATAATGCTAACCTCTTAAGACTGAGATTTACTTCTTGGAAATTATTAACAAAACAACTAGTAGCTAAAAGGGTTTAGTGTCCTTCTGGTAATGGAAAGCATCCTTCAGTAGAACCAGGAGGGAGATATTTTTTGCATTCCTCCTTCCAGGAGCAGTCCCGCACACACTGCCACACAGAGTCAACCTTATATATAAATGATAATAAATGGTAAGCAATACAGTTACAATTCTTTCTCTTTGCTTTGAGTGGAAACAAGAAGAAAGCCCCTCCCCCCACACATGAATTGATTTTTGGTCCTGCTAAGAAGGTTTTTGTTTCATGTATGTGTTAGCACCTTGGTCTTTTTAATTAAGGAAAGTTTAGAATGATCAAAAGCACTTAGGTATGAATGGTGCTCTACTGGTTGTTTGACTCTGAGATGGAAATTTGCTTTAAGAGAATTGTTTCAAACTTTTATAGTTATTAGCAGATTAATAGTAAAAAAATTACAGAATTTTGAAGTAATGTTGCTCCTTAAAGTGCTAAGGAGAGTCATCAAACATTTACAAGCGTGTGCACTGTGTGTGTGTTTGTGTGTACACTGTCAAACTGTATGAACTAATTTTTAATCCAGGAAATGTTTTTTCTGCATTTAAGTCCGAACAAAGAAAACTTATGAAGGAAATCTTTGAAAAGCACAATTGGAGGACTTTAAAATTAAAAGTATATTTTTGCCACTTTTTGAAAAGTAAAGGAAAATTAATTGTCGAGTCCAATCTGTATGGAATTTAAGCCTGAATCGTGTTGGGGAATTGCAATGTGAGGGTAATTAAGTAAGCATTTCCCCTTCTCCAGCAGGCTGTCCTTCACATGCTTGGTTACACACTGGTTACAAAACTGGATGTGTGACCAGTCATATCTAATTATACAAAACACAGCCCACTGGAGATGGGCAAGCATGTGAAAATGCCCTGATGTTTATGGCTTTTCACAGAGAGATTTTGGCCAAACAGTTTAAAATAATAGTGTTCTATTCAACAAGATTATCAGTGAGAATGGGAGTAGGCTCCATCTAAATGTTCAGTAAATGCATATTGGGCTGTAAATAATTGAAAACAAAATATTTCAATTTAAATGAATTCTACATAAGACTAATTTTGTTTCATAAATGGCCTTTCTTAAAATGTCCATTCTTTAAGGATCTGGGAACTAGAACAATCTTCCATCTCTTCTGTTACAAACTGAGCACAAGTTCTTACCTATAATAGAGTGATGAACATTATATAAATCATTATTATATAAAACATACAAACATTTCATTAGATGCACAATGTATAGGTTTACAGTGATCTTCTGTAGATGATTGCAGTATTATTATTGTCATTGTCATTACTATTATTATTAATCAGCATATTCAGGTATTGCACCCTTGAGGATAAACGATAAGAACAGAAGCAAAAATGATTCTGCCCCAGATAAACTTATCAGTGATGACAACATTCTCTCCCGAGAAACCGGTTTGACATAGGAGATATGAGTCTCTAATCAGCTGCTCAATGGCATTCAGGCATTCTGAGTATTCTAGCCAGTTGGCGTAATAGACATATTTCTTTTTCCTGGTCATTCAGGCTGTGGCAATGGCTTGGTAACAACCAAACACTGGACCAAAGAAGGCTTGTGTTGTGCCCAGTTACAGTGCATCATCAAGCTCTTTCCAGATTCCTTTTGCACAGAAGCAGCCAAATGCAGTTTCTAGGCCACTGCCTACACACTGGATTGTTGGTAGGGCTCTAGAGCTAAGCTGCATGAAGAGAAGGAGTTTCTCCATGGTGCAGAGGCAGATTGGGTTTAGCCAAAGGACAGTGCCTGCTGCCCTCAGCATAGGCAAACTTCCCGAAGTACTGAATTTAGGGTGCACCAAGGAGAAGAAATAAATAATTTCCTTTCCCCTCAACCCTGCAGCTCAGTTTGTCCCTTGATGGCTATAGCCTTACTTCTAAGAGAATCTGTCAAGGAATACCTCCGTTATCCCTCTTCCAATGTGTACGTTTCCTTGCTGTGTGTGAGGAAATGCCTTTGTGGAAATGTGGCATAATTCATAGCTTAGTAGTGTGATGTTCACACATAAAAGTGAATATGATGGTTAGGACATACTTGCAATTATATGTTCCATTTGTATCTAAGCATTATCCAGGATGACAGTCACTATGAATTTGTGTTCATTAAGGTGGTAGGTTTGTAAGAGCAAATGTATTGGTATGCAACTCCACACAGTGTTTTCGCAGAGCAAGCTGTTGAACTGCATAGTCTTAAGTTCCTGCTCTATAAAATATAGCACTTATCATTGCTGGTTCCTTTTGTACTAGTGGTGAAAAATTAGGAGATGCACATAAGTAATTGTACAAGGCTTGTGAAAACCTTGTGCATCCTTTTTTCTACCTTAGCAATTTTCCTTCAGTTTTCTTCCTAGAATCTCAGGGCTGATTGTTTGCATTTTGTACCCAATTATAGCTACCAAAATACAAAATGTAAAGCAAGAAGCTGTTCATGTCTTGTTGTTACCTTTAGTGTATGCATAGCATCCTCTACTCTTAATTAATGATGTCCAGATGTGATGCAGCATGACAACCAGCTCTGAATTGTTGATACTCACTAGGCAAATGGGTATTCTACTGTCTAAATAGGGAGAATTGCTATTGAATCTCTCCACTAGGAGCAGTTATTACCATGTAGATTATTCATTTATTGTAATCTGAAATGGAATATTTTTAAATCACATGTTGATTTTAGTCTGTTTCGTTTACTTTAAACCTGGAGTGGGGAATGTTGCTGGAGTGTAAATCCTATTTGTGAAGCCAGTTGTGAGGAATGATGGGAACTGCTGTCCAGTGATATATGGGAATTTACAAGTTTCCTCACTACTGCTTTACACTAAAGGAAGCAGTATTGGGCTGGGAACAGATTTGCCAGCTCATGTAGGTACTTGTCACGCTTGCTCTCACCTGACTGATAGATCTGCCTTGTGGCTGGCCAGAATCAGCACAAAAAATAGATACATTCTGATATGAATTAGAGACATAGATTGGGCCCCCAAAACTTTCATCTGGAAGGCTTTCATTTTACATAATATGGCTGTCTTCCATATTTCAAGCTATAAACAAACTAGGTAAGAAAAATGCAGTTGAAAGCAGTATTGGTTGCGTCCACCTCCTTCGTGTTATGTATAATATAAAGGCACATAATGGTATTTAGCCTTTTTTTAATCATGGGAGCTAAAGATATGATGAAAAGTTTGTAAACATTTATAGGAGCTCAGCAATGGAAATTACTACTTCCAAAAAGGGTATAATGTAAACAAAAGTCTGTAGGCATCAAATGTATATAATGTTGGAATGTACAGGAAAAAGTCACTGTGTAGTCAGTCTCAAATGCCATCTCCTACTTGTTTCTCTGTATAAAATAAAACCATGAGCATGAATCAGAGTAAGCAGTGTTGAAGTAAAGGTATTTGAATGTGTAATTGAGTATCTTTTGTTACAGTGGCTTCAGTGGGATTAGGGGAACTTTCTATGGATTATGCCTAAAACTATCAAGAATAAGAAATACATATGAATTTTCTTTGCCTTCTGCTGCATACACCTGCTGTTCTGAATGCTTATTATGTAAACAGACTCTGATTAATATGATTTGTCAGCATTATCTCCTCATATGTAAGCAATAGGGTTTTCAGAACATTAACTCCATGTACTTTTCACCATGTTTGACAATTAAGATTCTCCATCAGGTTCAGCAGTTGACATACCCAGGGATTCAAAGCTAGCATCTGTATCTTATGATACAATCCTGAGAGCGTGGATGTATGAGGAATCCAATCACAGATATAACAAAGCATGGCTAAAGTACTTGCAAATGGAGAAAGATAAGGTTAATGTTGGTTTAGACTGCCATTCTCCATGATGGAGAAAGCACCAAAGAAATAAATTGAGCACGTCCCAGGTATGAAATACAGGCAGTGGGGACATAGTAGCAGTTGCTTCACCACCTTAGTTTTCTCAAACAGGATCATCCAGTGTATCCTTTATATAGTGCAGTGCATTTTCTACATTAAAAGGTTTATATAAAACAGCAGATTATATGAGTCAGTGCTGCCAGTATTATCATTTCTTCAAACAGACCTGTTACGAATTTACTCTCCCAAAATGCAAATCTGACACAGTCTTCCCAAACATTTTCCCTTTTTGTAAATTTTCACATAATTGTACCTTCCTCTAAAATATACTGTCATGGTATTGCTATCAATGGTTGCTAGTGAAATCCTAGTGTGTTACTGATCTGAAAATTATTCAGATCTTTAATTTTCAGAAAGAACCCCATAAAAATCCAGATTATTATTGAAAGAAAGAAAAGTCCCTAATTCATTTAAAGTACTTGTTTGCTGTAGCATATAAGAGGCTGCATTACATTTTAAACCTAGAATTTGTCACGTAACAGCTAAAATGGCACGTAACAGCTAAAATGGCATGGAAAGAAGCTGAACCCATATGAATGTTTTGTGAATTGTCTCCTGTATCCATAGCCATATCTAATATATCCCATTGAATTTTTCTACCGTGTTTCCCCGAAAATAAGACAGGGTCTTATATTAATTTTTGCTCCAAAAAACGCATTAGGGCTTATTTTCAGGGGATGTTTTATTTTACAGTCATGTCATCTTCTTCTGGTTGCTGCACAATGCGGCACAATGGTGGAGGGCGGGGTTTCACTTAACTGGGGCTTATTTTGGGGGTAGGGCTTATATTACGAGCTTCCTGAAAAATCACGCTAGGGCTTATTTTCAGGTTAGGTCTTAATTTCAGGGAAACAGGGTATCGTTTTGGATACTGATTGCTAAACCAGTATTAAAGTATAGGTCCCCGTTTAAGTTGAAACAAGAATAACCCTGATTTAAAGAAACCAATTAAAATTCTAAAATTGGCACACAATGGGGAAAAGCATGTGAGTGCATTATTAAGCCTAGCTTAATAACCTATATTTTATAATAATATATTGTTTATTAAGCCCAGATCACTGCACCCAAACCAGCCCATAAAGGACTAGAAAATTAAGAACCTTAATTTTGCAAGAGAACTTGGAATCAAGACATTCGAGCAAAGCCAAATAAAAATGGCAACAGTTTGTATGAGGAGATACTTCCATTTACATACTTTTGGTTAACCTCATTTTTTACAAATGTCTGATGCTACAGTACTTTAGAGATAGGAGTTGGTAAATATTTTTACAAGTAATTTTGGACAGTTGTCTAATTAGATCAGTTGAAAAATTAACCCTCAAAATGACAAAGTGCAAGGCTTGCTTGGGGCTCAAAATATTTTAAAGGCATCTTCTCTTGGATTCTGTAAAAGCATTTTATACTTTTCAGGTTTGACGGGATGCTTCCATGTTACATAAACTAACCAGTGGTTACAAACTATGATCTTAACTTTAATGCCCCTTTATTGCACTTTTGTTTTGAAGTTGTTCTCTTATCACATAGTATTTAACTACACTTTGTTTTTAAGCTAAATTTCTCTAATACATCTGCAACTGTTTTGTATTTATTTGGGGTCATTTCTCCCTCTTTAGTATCCGAAGCCAATAAAGAGGGAAGATCTGTGCGAGAATGAGAGATAACTGAACTTTATTATAAACTAGTGTAAGATTTATCTATCAAGATATCTATGTATGTCTGTGTTTGTATCATGGAATGGTACTTGGATTTTCCTGAACAAGTGGTTTTAACATATATAGCATCAATTTGGCATTGGATTGTTTGCCATGAAAGCTATTCTAAAAAATAAAACAAAACCTTCCCCCAATGAAGCTAAATCATTTTTTACATTTAAAATGTAAACCCCACAGTGATTTAGATAAAATTTTGATCTATATGTATCCTTTTTATATTAAAAGCACTTTCATATTTAATATAGCATGTGGATGACTTTTAGATTCTCATATTTGTTATGGTCTATAGAAGTGATGTAAAATTTACTTGTTATTTCATCTGTCCCTTGATAATCTGATAATACAAATGAAGAATCAAAGCACCTTATACTATTGCTGCTTCTATTTGCTTGTAATTGCACCTTTTGTTATTGGCACTCTTCTTTTTTTTATCAAGCATATTTATGTGGTAATATTTGCTTCCTGTGGATTACATATTTGACTTACAGCATCACAGACATGGTTTATATTTCAACTTTACATTAAAATTGTGAATACAGTGCTTCAAAAATAAAAGCTACTTCCATTTGTCTACTTTGTATTTTTAATTTTTTAATTATATTTTTTACATTTTTGAAAAAGGGAGTGACAGCTCTTATTATGTATTTCTCAGCTCAAATATATGCCCCACTTTATGGCCCAAAATGGACCCTCTAAAGGAAATTCTGAGGGCTCACAGGAATATGTAGGAGGGCGATCATGTTTCCCAGTTCTACTGATGGAAGCATCCTGTTAGATCTTGGCTGAAGTCTGGATCCAACCCAATATATGTAATATACCATCTCAAGATAAACACCAGTCATGTATTGTCAAGGACTAGATGTCAACTAGATGGTTTCTGAAACTAAAAAGCTTTTATCCATCTCTTCAAATCCTTTTCTGTAAGTAATCCTAGCAGTCTTTCCTAGGCAGCAGTATTACACCTCCTGGTATTTGCTGATCACATGGAGGGTAATGGCTATCAGCAGTTACTAATCATGGTGATATATGAACTTCAATATCAGAGGCAATGTTCACTACCAGGAATCATTCGATCTGCTACTGCACTTGAATCCAGATTGTTCTCATAGATCTCTTGGTTAGCTATTATTTACTATTACTACTACTATTTTTTTAAATAATTACTACTATTATTAGGGACGTGGTGGCGCTGTGGGTTAAACCGCAGAAGCCTCTGTGCTGCAAGGTCAGAAGACCAGCAGTCGTAAGATCGAATCCACGCGACGGAGTAAGCTCCCGTCGCTTGTCCCAGCTCCTGCTAACCTAGCAGTTCGAAAGCATGCAAATGCAAGTAGATAAATAGGTACCACCTTGGTGGGAAGGTAACGGCGTTCCGTGTCTAGTTGCGCTGGCCACGTGACCACGGAAACTGTCTTCGGACAAAACGCTGGCTCTATGGCTTGGAAACGGGGATGAGCACCACCCCCTAGAGTCGGACACGACTGGACTAAATGTCAAGGGGAACCTTTACCTTACTAAGTATTATTTTAGAATTTTTACATTATTATTTAATTACATTTATACCCCGTCTTTCAACCAAAAATTAGCACACAAGAGAGCTTACAAACTTCTTACAATGAAGAAAGGACTTGAAGCTGGGCCTCACCTGAAGACCCATTGGTATGGTTTGGCTCAAACCAAATTGTGTCATCCACACCTGTTTCTACTTAGATTGATCCATCCTGCCCCTTTAAGAGCTGACCCACTCCTTTCTGGCACAGGACTAGGAGCATCTGGAGGTTTTTTGGCATGAGACAAGCTCCTAATTATCTCAATATATAACTTGTGTGGGTGGCTAGTTTGCACCCAAATGTAGCTTGGGGAGCATTAGCTGAGGTGACAACCCTGTAACATATTAGGTGGCCTGCAACATTAAAAGGGGAAATAGAGAAATCCCCCCTCTATTTTTATCTTATTTTTTCATATATTTCCCTAACTGACCCAGTGCAATTCTAATACCGTGCCAAGTTCACACATTGCTTTCAACATGTCACCTGCTTTATTTAATAGCAACAATAAAATGTAAGTCACCATAGCTTGCTGTGGGAAAAGGTGGGAAATGAGGCTATGTCAACTGCATGGGCAGCAGAGCCCCAGCTGAGGAGAAATACAGGATTACCTCCCTTCCAACTCCCCATGTATTTCTCTTGAGCAAGTACCACCACGTGAACTTGCCCTGCCACTGCTGTTCTCCACTACTGCTTCCTTACTTGCAAGTAACCTGAGTAAATCTTAGAAGTAAATCAAATACACATAGAGTAAACTGGTGATCCAAAGACTTTAGCGGACCCTTCTCACTGGAGACTAAACATCTCCAGTGTGAATGGAAGGATAACTCAAGTGGGGGAAAAACAGATCACATGGAAAACCTTTTAAGTACAAACCAGACTGCTCCTAATTTCCCCATCTGGACAAGCCCACATGAGGATTCCATAGATGAAACAAGATACCTAAGGACACCATTCACTGCAGGTAGCTCCATGGCATATTTACATTTTTCTGTTGTTTTGGAGTGAAATTTTAATACAAATTTTATCCTTAGCTATCACTGGAGTCCATGAACAAGGATATCAAGGAAAAATGAGTTAAATGTGTTCATTTGATTTATATTCCAATTTCTCCCAGATCCCTAGGTAGCTCTAGAATTAAACCATGATTAGAACAAGTGCACTGAAATCAATAGGATAAGGTAATTGTGACTAACCTTGGTCCCACTGATTTCAGTAGTCCTCTTTAAGCACCTCAAAAGTCTAGATTCAAGCTAGTGTGGGCTGACCAGCATCTTGGTAAGGAACAGTAGAGTCCTTTTGTGAAAGAAATACAGGTGTGGGAAATGAGTTATATGTTATGCTTTTTCAACAGGAAAGAGTAAATTGACATTTAGAACACACTCTTGTGGTGTGGGAAGTTATATTTTGGTGTTGTCCTGTATGTTGGCATGTTTCTACTCTCCTCATTTCTAGCTCACTAAGCCAGGCACAAAAGTAAATCATAACATGCATTTGGAAAGGACAGGTTCTAATTTTTTCTTGTACAGTATCTATAAACTGATGGATCCTACTTCCTATATTTGCTATAGTTGCACTTCAGCTTTGTTTAGACTGTTTTGCACATTTAAAGCTTGGTATAAACACAGGACAGAAAGGCAAGATAATTAGTTATACCACAGCTAAGGGCCTTCTAAAAATGTTGCTATGGCACATGGTGATATTTTCTCCTAATTTCATTTTCCCCACTAATTTGTTTCTCTTTTAGAGAAAGTGTTTTCAGTTACTCATCTGGTGCACAATTCCCTGTAAATGGGCATACAGATGTTCCACTGAATCATTTTGGACTTTTGCATCATTGCCCCTTTGATTCTAGTGAAGCTAATCTGTTGGATTTTGCTCTTAGTTACTGTAAGAAAACTTAGTTATTGCTAAACCTGTATTAAGGTTTCATTACTTTATTTTGAAATAATACCCGTACTGGAAACCACCTTGGAAAATAGCAGATTACAATGCAAACACACCAAAACCATATACTGGTGGAACACTTTTTTGTGTTGTTTGTGTAATATTTCTTCCTTCATATAAGTTCACAAGCAAAGCAAAAAAATTATGCACTTTCCCAGTATATTGATTCAACTTCTTTCTCCCACAGCAATTTGCTAATAGACTACAATTTCAGTAATGGGCTTTTGAGCTCCATCTACATCTTGATAGCTGAAAGGAACAAAGCAGTATTTCCAGCTGACAAATGGATCCACATCCCAAGACTCCTCTGTCAGTTCCATGTGCTGACGCCTTACCCAACATGTGATTGCGATAAGAAAGCTGTTAATAAAATAAAGCCAAGGAACATTCATTTCTATGAAAGCAGGAATCTGAGCACCCAGTAAGATGATGAGCGTTTGGAGGAAAAGAAATGGTGCCCAAGTGCCCATAAAGCATATTAGGAGTCTTGTCAAGAGGTGCTTTGCACAGGATCTTCGGCTGCACTCAGGAACATAAGGGAAGAAAAAAACAGATTCTGTTTCGAAGGACGTTATTTTAACTGACTGTACCGTATTCATCACTTCTGACCAACAAAGCACAAGAACCAGGCATGTGATGAACAGCATGCCTAATGAGAGCCAGTAGGTCTGGCTACTGATGTAGAAAGGGCATTGGTGTGCAGCACTGTAGTAGTTTACATCAAGCCCTATAGTGCTCCCTGGAAGATTCAGAACATAACAGAGAACTGAAATCCACATGAAGGTTACCGCAAAAACATATAGGGAACTGCAGCACACGTTTGAGTTCTTTGAAGTGTGGGTTATTGTAAGGTAATAATCCAAACCAGTTGCAATAAAAACTGGGTAGTGTAAAAGTCCATAGGTAAAGGCCATGATCTGAGCCAAAAGACAGATGTGATACTTGGTGAAGTAGACACCCAAAAGCATAATGTTCTGAAAGTAGGAGATAAAAGACATTGTGACCAGAAGCACCAAGTCAAAGAAAGCTAGTGAAATGCAAAAGTAGCCCATAAAACTGTCACGGACTGTCTGTCTTCTGGCTCGCAAAAGATACAAATTGAAAGAGACCTTCCCCAACATGATGAGCAGAAGAGCGCCGCTGGCTTCAGAAGGCTGGAGAATGCACCCAGGCTGAAGACACAGAAAGGTGCAATTCTCACAGAGGATGGTAGCCATTATTTCAAGGAGGTGAGCACCAGTTCCTGTTCATACCTAGAACAAAAACCACAAGGCACTGTTAGTAGATCACTGATTACTAGAATGAAAAAGGAAGCCTCATGGAATAGGGAACACAGAAATTCCTATGTTTCATACAGCCCAATATCTTTCGGATACACAATCAAATATAAATAAAGCAGCCCATAGATTTATTAGCATTGATAGAGACAGCAACCATAGACTTAAAGCAAGAAGATGATCAAGAGCCCCTGCTAAATGGGGTGAGCTCTGGCTTGTGGGATGAGGGGGAAAAGATTCCTCTCAAATCCAGGCCTTCCATAGGTGGAGCACAGATCCTGGATCCAATCCATTATGTTTGGTATTTATATAGCACAGTTTATGAACAACAAACTTTTTCAGGAACAAGTACGTCTCGCCAAAGCAGCTTAAAAAAGACGTGTAAGTGTGAACTACAGGATAGCCCACATCTTGATAATAGATAATTTGGTTTTGCATGCATGAAATCCAATATTCAATCCCTACTATCTCCACTTATTAGATCTTCAATACCAGTGCTGATGAAGGCCTCTGCTTGAGACCTTCAAGAATGCCCACTCATCAAAACATACTGTACTTGATAAGATGGAGCAAGGATCTATTGCAGTTGTTGGGCAGCTTCACTGACTCATAAGCATTCTTTGAGGAAAGACTTGCCAACAAAAATGGAAAATCCTGACATCAGTATACCAGATGCTCTTTGGAATAAATTGAATAAATCACTTCATAAATACACAGGAATGTCTGTTTTGGCTCATATGAATGCAGCCAAAGGAATGTACTGTAGTCCAGATATTCTCACATACAGATAGTGAAGTAAGATAACTATAGAGCGAAGGGCACCTGAACAGCAGGGGCAATGCTAGAGCTCAAATGAAGTAATGGACAATGTTGAGCAGTTTCAATGGATAAAATAACTTATGTTCTTTAGTAACAAAAGGCTGTATCTCATGGTGGCTCTGCCACCAACCTGGGGTTGTGAACCCCCAAGGGGGCCACAAAGTGTTTTCTTGGGAGGTCATGGGTTGCTTATATATAGAGCAGCCCTTGTAAAATAATTTCTTCCTTGACCTTTCATAGCCTGATATTAGAGTTAGCATGTATTTGTATAAGAAACAGGCCCTTTGAGGGAGAAAGAAGCCTCCACTTTCTGAAAAGGGATGACTTTACCCTATTAAAAATTGCATTTTTATGCAAATATGGCGGGTGTGTGTCACAAGTTACTGGGCTATTATAGACGGGGGCCGCACTCCAAAAAGGTTTGGAACCACTGCTTATGTGCAAGTATGAGAAATGTGGGGCCCTCCACATATAGCTGGACTGAAGTTCCTATTATTCGTTCCCACTGACTATGCTGGCTATGATAGATGGAGGTTTTGCACTTACGAGGGCTGATTCTCCACCTCACCTTGCTCTATGGTTTGCTTAGTTTAAGGGGAGGCACTTTTGGCAACTCTGGCAGCCAATTTCACCACCACGCACTCCAAACCCCCTGTGGGCCGCACACTATATTACCAAATTTCAGCAGGAAATCACAAAAATACCTTTCCCAGCAGGAAATACTTGTTAAGTGGCTTTTAGTGGTTTGCAGCAGCAGACGTAATGAAAGTTTGGCAGCAAACTCTTTGATACTGCCTAAGGGCAACGTAAGTCAAATCCTATTGGTGTTTGCATAACATTTGCACAACTTGCTGTAGTCAATTGCAGCTAAATGACAAAGTGGCGGGGTGTTTCTTTGTAGCATGCCTGGTCCTCCAACTTTGCATCTTACCACCTTGCCAATTAGCTACAATTAGCTGCAGCAAGTTATGCAAACCTTATACAAACATCAGTATGATTTTAGTTATTCTCACTACAGGCAGGAGTGAGCAGGCAATGTATAGCAAGATTGTGCTCATAAACCACAGTTCTTAAGGATCCCAGGTTTATCATGTCAACTGGTCCAGTGTGCTTAGGACTGCAGGTTTAAGAAAATAAAAGAGAAGAAGATACTAACAACTTCTAAGATACTAACATTCCTGACATTTTATGACATCAATATATGCACCACGTAAGTACAGTTACCTTACAAAAAGGTTATTTCAGGACTGATTTTAGATTTGGCTAATATTGCATTTATTCTAACTGTCCACTTTAACTTGCACTATGTTCTTCATTATAGTTAGTTATGTGCCATCAAGTTGGAACCAACCTATAGTGATGCTTATAGGGCTTTCAAGGTGAGACATTTAAGAAGTGGTTTTACCAGTTCCACTCTCCCACTGAGTTTTCACAGCCAAGTGGGGATTCGGACCTTAAGTCTCCAGAGCCCTAGTCCATCACACTATTCACTACACTACACTGGGTACACCTTTCATTATAATACTAATTAATTTCAGTGAACAATGCATTTTTAAGAATATGATCTTGCAGAAAAAGTGGAGGAGTGGAACATTTCCACATCATATCACCCACAGCTGAAACAATGCTTAAGTATGAGCAACTGCACTGTTTGCACTTTTCCTGTTTCCTCTGTCCGCCTTCTCTTCAGTGCCAACTATTGTTCCTTCCCACATTGCCACAATTCAGACTCTAAGCACCTCAGGGTCGGGAAATGTCTTTTTTCCCTTGTTTTGCTGATTTGCAAAGCATAATAGTTAATTCATTCTCAAGGTTGTTGTTGTTGTTTAGTCGTTAAGTCGTGTCCAACTCTTCGTGACCCCATGGACCAGAGCACGCCAGGCCCTCCTGTCTTCCACTGCCTTCCGGAGTTGGGTCAAATTCATGTTGGTAGCTTCGATGACACTGTCCAACCATCTCGTCCTCTGTCGTCCCCTTCTCCTCTTGCCCTCACACTTTCCCAACATCAGGGTCTTTTTCAGGGAGTCTTCTCTTCTCATGAGATGGCCAAAGTACTGGAGCCACAGCTTCAGGATCTGTCCTTCCAGTGAGCACTCAGGGTTGATTTCCTTCAAAATGGATAGGTTAGTTCTCTTTGCAGTCCAGGGGACTCTCAAGAGTCTCCTCCAGCACCACAATTCAAAAGCATCAATTCTTCGGCGGTCAGCCTTCTTTATGGTCCAGCTCTCACTTCCATACATCGCTACTGGAAAAACCATAGCTTTGACTATGTGGACCTTTGTCGGCAAGGTGATGTCTCTGCTTTTTAAGATGCTATCTGGGTTTGTCATCGCTTTCCTCCCAAGAAGCAGGTGTCTTTTAATTTCGTGGCTGCTGTCACCATCTGCAATGATCATGGAGCCCAGGAAAGTAAAATCTGTCACTGCCTCCATATCTTCCCCTTCTATTTGCCAGGAGGTGATGGGACCAGTGGCCATGATTTTAGGTTTTTTGATGTTGAGCTTCAGACCATTTTTTGTGCTCTCCTCTTCTTTCACCCTCATTAAGAGGTTCCTTAATTCCTCCTCACTTTCTGCCATCAGAGTGGTATCATCTGCATATCTGAGGTTGTTGGTATTTCTTCCGGCAATCTTAATTCCCTCTTGGGATTCATCCAGTCCAGCCTTTCGCACGATGTATTCTGCATATAAGTTAAATAAGCAGGGAAACGATATGCAACCTTGTCGTACTCCTTTCCCAATTTTGAACCAATCAGTTGTTCCATATCCATTCTCAAGGTAGGGATGCTTATGTAGACAAAATATCACCAACCACATACAGGGGAAACAAAGGATGAACATCTTCAGGTACCCCAAGAAGCTTTTAACCCAGGACCATATGGCCATTTTTTTAAAAACGATCTGTTGTTTATTGCCTTAAAAAATTAATTGATCTGTTCTATTTTTAATTTAACTGAAAATGCAAACAATACTTCTTAAGTAGCAAGGGCTGCTAAGGCACTCCAGGCTAATAGCCCATTAAAAGATGTTGCAATTGTAAACATTACTATTCCAGAAGGTAGATCGTATATGGTTTTGTGTATATCCCACAAACAGCTATTTTTTTCCTATTAAAAAAAATTGACTCACAACTTTTGGATCAAGATTACCCCATAGAGTTAATGTAACACGTGCATACTGGTTGAACTGTAATTGCTAAGAAATCATAGGCCAAGCCAGCATGCCTCCTGAAAATATAGCAGGGAAAATGTCTTTGACTGCTAACCAGAGGTCCAGGGGGAAAAATAGCTTCAAATAGATTGATTACATAGCTGCCTATGAAGAGTAAGTTGAATTAGGGTGCATTTGCCAATTATCTGTTCCTGCTAAAAGGTATCTCTTATGACAAAGTCTCAAAACTGGAAAATTGAATTCCCCTTCCTAAATTGGCAACTCCATCTTCTTAAGTGAAAAGCAGGGACATAAAGCCACTAATATAATTTTCTTAAATTCAGTTTTATTTTCCTGAAAATCACTTTGGAGAATATACAGTAGAATAGCATGATGACCAAATGGTGTCTGTGGTAATACAGTCATTTTAAGTATATTCCCCTTACACCAGATAGTTAATTGAAGTGATGCCCATCTATCCAAATCAGGAGATATTTCATTTTCAGTCAACAATATCAATAAATTCATCATAATCATTTGAGTGGTAGATCAAGAAACCAATACACCTAAATATCTGATAGCTTCTGGACACCAACAAATTTGGCAGTTGATAAATAATGTAGCTGGGGTAGTAACCCCAACAGGTACACTCTGAGTAGTTTACAAATGCCTATTAGAAAGCACTCAATTTGATGTTAATGAAATGAGAATGGAGTGGGACAAAGAACTTGATTGTTCTGTGCAAATTCACCTATGGAAATCTAGCTTTAATATTTTAAACTGTCTTTAGATTTAAGCTAAATAAATAAATAAATAACTTAAGCTTTAAGCCCTTTTCCTGCAGAGGAAGGGGAAGCAGAAGGTGAGCTAAGTCTGGGAGGACATTTTATTTGAGGTGGTTTTTTTTTTTTCTAGGCTTGTGGATTTTTAGGCTTGCAAGAGTGTGCTTGCTCTGACCTTTGTTCTCCCTGACCACATGGTCTGAGGGGGCGGGGTTTTAGCTTTAAATAAGTACTACCAGAAGCACTTGTTCACATTTGGCAAGAAGACCAAAAAAGACGGCAGACTGGTTCGAAGCCCATTTGGAGGAGTTGATGCCAGCCATTAAGGAAAAGAGGAGAGCTCTAGCAGCATACAAAGCCTGTCCTAGTGAGTACAACTTGCAGGTTGCTCGTAGCAAAGTCCAATAGGCTGCCAAGAGATGTTCTAACAATTATTGGCTTCAGCTCTGCTCTCAGATACAGATAGCAGCGGACACAGGTAACATCAAGGGAATGTATGACGGTATCAAGCAGGCTTTAGGTCCAATACAGAAGAAATCTGATCATTTGAAGTCTGCTACAGGCGTGATCATCCAGGACCAAGCACAGCAGATGGAACGCTGGGTGCAGCACTACTCTGAGCTATATTCCAGAGAGAATGCAGTAACCGAAGAGGCATTAAATAACATCGAGTGCCTGCCTGTCTTGGAAGAGTTGGACAGTGAACCAACTTTAGCAGAAATAAAAGCAGCCGTGGATTCCCTCACCTGGGAAGGCACCTGGGAAGGATAACATCCCCGCTGAAGTGCTGTAAAGAGATCATCATCACTGAGCTGTATGAAATCTTTTGTCTTTGCTGGAGGGAAGGTGGAATACCACAGGACATGAAGGATGCAAACATCGTCACATTGTATAAGAACAAAGGAGACAGGGGTGACTGCAATAACTACCGTGGCATCTCTCTTCTCAGTGTTGTAGGGAAGCTGCTTGCCCGTGTTGTGCTGAAGAGACTCCAGGTGCTTGCAGACAGAGTCTATCCAGAATCACAGTGTGGATTTCGAGCTAATAGATCCACCACTGACATGGTATTCTCCCTCAGACAGTTGCAGGAGAAATGTAGGGAACAATGACAGCCACTCTTTGTGGCCTTCATAGATCTTACAAAGGCCTTTGATTTGGATAGCAGGGACAGCCTTTTTAAAATACTTCCCAAGATTGGATTTCCACCTCGACTCCTTAACATCATCAGGTCCTTTCATGAGGAAATGAAGGGCACTGTAGTTTTTGATGGCTCAACAAACATCAGATCCCTTTGACACCCGAAGTGGAGTGAAACAGGGCTGTGTCCTCGCGCCGACCCTGTTTGGAATCTTTTTTGCTGTCATGCTGAAGCATGCCTTTGGAACTGCAACAGAAGGTGTCTATCTCCGGACTAGATCAGATAGAAAGCTCTTTAATCTCTCTAGATTCAGAGCGAAGACCAAAGTCCAGCTGAAATGCATGTGGGACTTCCTCTTCGCCGATGATGCAGCTGTTGTTGCCCACTCTGCTGAAGACTTCCAACAACTCATGAATCCTTTTAGCAAGGCCTGCCAAGACTTTGGATTAACAATCAGACTGAAGAAAACACAAGTTATGGGCCAGGGCATGGACTCACCTCCCTCTATTACCATCTCCACACAAGAATTGGAGGTTGTTCATGACTTTGTGTACCTTGGCTCAACGATCTCTGACACTCTCTCCCTAGATGTCGAGCTGGATAAACGCACTGGCAAAGCAGCTACCATCTTCTCTAGACTCACAAAGAGAGTATGGCTTAATAAGAAGCTGACAGCATATACCAAGATCCAGGTCTATAGAGCCTGTGTCCTGAGTACACTCCTGTACTGCAGTGAGTCCTGGACCCTTTGTGCACGGCAGGAGAGGAAGCTGAACACGTTCCATATGCGTTGTCTCCGACGCATTTTTGGTATCACCTGGCAGGACAAAGTTCCAAATAGTGTAGTTCTGGAACGAGCTGGAATTTTTAGCATGTATACATTACTGAAACAGCGATGTCTACGTTGGCTCGGGCTTGTTGTGAGAATGGCTGACAGTCGGATTCCAAAAGAATTCCTGTATGGAAAATTAGTGCACGGAAATCGCCCCAGAGGGAGACCACAGCTGCGATACAAGGATATCTGCAAGCGGGATCTGAAGGCCTTAGGAATGGACCTCAACAGATGGGAAATTTTGACATCTGAGAATTCAGCCTGGAGGCAGGCAGTGCATCATGGCCTCTCCCATTTTGAAGAGACACTTGTCCAGCAGGCCGAGGCAAAGAGGCAGTCCCAAAACCAGCAAAATCAGGGAGCTGGACAAGGGACAGATTGTATTTGTCTTCAGTGTGGAAGGGATAGTCACTCGAATTGGCCTTCCCAGCCACACTAGACGCTGTTCCGAGTCCTCTATTCAGAGCACGTTATCATAGTCTCTCGAGACTGAAGGATGCCTAATCTAAAGTCTTGAAGAGGCTATAAGGCCCTGAGGAATTTTTGACCTCCCCCAATAGCATTATCTCTGTGAAACTGATGTGATACAAATCAACTTATCATTACTTTCATGCCAAAACATTAATAGGAATGAGACTTATAATAACTCCAGAAGAGTACAGTTCAATAAGAATGCAAAATTTTCCCTAGAATATGGTTTGTTTGTGTCCCACTGCCATATGATCTCTTTTCGTACTCTACTGCTTTCAAACAAACTTTTAAGATGAAACACATTTTGGAACTTTTCTTACCAAAATAATTAGAAACTTACTTTTAAAAAGTAAAGAAAAAAACACCTATGATCTCAGAGGCAGCAAATTTCTGTAGACAGATTGAGTACAGAGCACAAAGCCTCAGTACAGTTAGCCCTAAAGTCCGTATTACAAACAGCACAAACCTTTTAGGCTGGGTTATGACATTTTGAACTATGGAGGGTGAATATCAGGATAGAAAAGGAGAGTTTATAATAGAAATGCTGACACAAGATAGCTGAAAACAACTGTTTGAGCCTGAGGTGATTGGAATCAGGTCTTTAAATGTATAAAAGCTGCATTATTCAAGAGTTAATGCCACTGTGCTCATTCTTGCTGACTGGTTTGATTAGTGAGGCTGCACCCACTCAAATCAGTGACTTGGTTGAACACTGGGTTCATTACAATGTTCTCCTAACCTGTGGGATCTGCATTACAAATAATTTTAGCTGGATAATGCAGTACAGCTCTACCAGTGCTGTGCTTGTGATTCCTAAGTTAAGCAGTTAATACAAGAACTACATTTTTTATTAGATCACCAGCAATTTTAGTCAGCCATCCTGATCACATGCTTTCTAGAATGTGTATATGCACAGCATAGAAACAGTAAATGCTCCTGGGGTGTCCATCCTTAGCATCTGGCATTTTAAAAAATCCTACTTTCAAATGTATATATATAAAAAAAGAGAGAAGTATTATGGCTGCTTAAAGACTGATTTATTCAGTATTGACTTTTGTAGATTACAATCCACATCTTCAGACACATGCAGTCAAGTATTTAGCCACAGGGTTGTTCTGTACAAGTGAGTCTGTGCATTGTAGTGGATAGAGTGTCATACTGGGAACCAGGAAACCTGAGTTAAAATCCCCTCTTAGCCATGGAAAATCACTTCGGGGAGTAGCACTGGTAAAACACATGCTTTGGATACTTAGCTAGAGTTGCCACAAGTCAAGTGTGACTTGTCAGTACAAAATTATTATTATTATTATTATTACATATAAGTTTACGTTGAGAAAGCTGTTTGGATAGCTCAATGAGATAGAGTACATGCTTGCAAAGCTAGGAGTCAGGAGTTCAGCTCCCCACTCTTCTAGAAGGACCAATGTGTGTGGTCTTGAGAAAGATATGCAGTCCCAGAGCATGCCCAGAAAAAAGAAAATAAAGAAAAATAACCTCTAAATATTCTATACCAAGAAAACTTTGCAAAGGGTCACCATAACTCAGAATCAACGGCACAGAATTAAATTAATATCCTGGGAGGGAGACACCACGAAGAGGCACACAGGTACAGAAAGTAGAATTTCAATGAGACACTATAATTATTAACATAAGTAACAAACTTTGAGAGAGTTGAGTACAAAACACCCTGGCCATTATTAAGAGTGATTTACTGCTTACCAGGTAAGCATATGCTTGTCTCTGAAGAGCAATGGCATTCTTTTTTCTGAATCAGTTTCTATAACTGTTACTGTGCAACTTTACAGTAACTTTTGTCTATAAAGAAGATGGTAAAGAAAATCAGATGTCCCAAAACAGAACTACCTCTTTGAAAACTCTTTCCTAAGACGTAAGTCCAGGTGGCTATGCTAATAGCCTCTTACAGACCTATTCTTCAAAAATATAACTTATGGACAACTGTTTGAACTAGAGGTAGCATTTAAACCTATATCAAAACCCGGAAAGATTATCATTTTTTTTTACTCATACTCCTGGAAATTTCCAGAAACATCCATCAGTAGGTTCTGAGAGATGCATTCCAAAAAGTAACTTTTTCAAGCTGTGACCTCAGCTGTAGAAGCACCTTAATCTTAGGTTCTCATTGAAAACCTAACATATCATACTGTTTACACTGGACTGTAAACTTTTGTCATTTGAAATATTCATACCCTTCCTTGACAGTCTTTCAAAACAGCCTGAAAATTTAAGATTTCCCATTTTTAAATGGCGCTTCTACTATTCAGTGTCTCACATCCTGAGCTTCTACAGAATCCATGAGCTTCTACAGAACTCACAGATAACATTTTTTGCATCTAAGAGCTTTCTGATGCATGTTCTGCTTCTGCAGTTGGGAATTCAAGTTCTCAATTCCCAGTGGGGTTTTCAAAGATTACCACTTTTGCATGTTGTTATTGTTACCTTATGGCAACCCTATGAATGAGTGATCTCCAAAATGTCCTGTCATCAACTGCCCTGCTCAGCTCTGATAAACTCAAGGTTGTAGCCTAGATATTGCTTCTGTTTCAAGCCTTCATTTCTTTTCTATTAGGATTCATATTTGACCCAATGTAGTTCCCATACTCCAATTCAGTCCCAGGATGACTTTCAATACAAGACAAAAGTCAGCATTAACGCATCCTCGTGGTGCACTGGTTAAGCTGCAATACTGCAGCCAAAACTCTGCTCATGACCCGGTCCAGTCCCAGGTGGCTAGCTCACATTTCACACAGCCTTCCATCCTTTCCAGGTCAGTAAACTGAGTGCCCAGCTTGCTGGGGAGGCAATGTGTACCCTGCATACTTAAATTATAAACCACCCAGAAAGTGCTTTAAGCGCTACAGGGTGGTACATAAGCTTGGGACTCTGAATCACATTCATTCACACTCACATCCAGATGCTTTTTCAGTTCACTTTTTTCTCATGTAATTTTTACTTTTGCAGATTTTGGCTGCTCTGGGGCCTTTAGGCCTTAGATTGCCTTGATTTTGAGAGTGGTTTCAGCTTTTACAATGGGGTAGACTTTCTTCTACGAGATTCTACACTTTTGTCACGCACATACTCTCTCTCACACACACACATGAACAGACAAACACATTGTTTTTACTACTTTATTTTACATTTTTCATTCTGATTTTCCCATCTGGATTCTCCTGGATCAATTCTCCTGCACATTCCCGTGAATTTTCACGAACCTGTTGTTATATGCCTTTCTTCCTCGTTCTTTAGGCCAAACAGACAGAACATAGTAAGCTTCAACTAAAGGATTGGCGGAAGGTTAGAGGCGAATATAGTTTATAAAGGGCTAACTTTGCATTTAACCATTGCATTGTACTGTGTTAGAAATTCCATAGATTTTCCTTTGATTTCTTTTATATTGTGCCTCCATTTTATTCATCTTATTCCCTGTTTATCTGCTGTGATTTAAATAAATCTTCAAATTAATTGCACCTATGGATAACGTCAGATCATCTCTAGGAACCCCTTTTGCCCACTGGGACAAACAAAGGACCTCATTTTCAGTCACTAAAAATCATGTCCCTGCACCAGCCATTCATAAAGACTTTCTTGCCTCACTTTCAGCAAGCCTGTGCACTGATTCTTTGCTTATGTACCCTGTTTCCCCAAAAATAAGACCTAACCTGAAAACAAGCCCTAGTATGATTTCTCAGGATGCTCGTAATATAAGCCCTACCCCAAAAATAAGCCCCAGTTAAGTGAAACCCCGCCCTCCACCATTGTGCAGCAACCAGAAGAAGATGACATGATTGTATTTGAATAAATGTAGTTTGTTGTACATGAAAAAAATAAAACATCCCCTGAAAATAAGCCCTAATGAGTTTTTTGGAGCAAAAATTAATATAAGACTCTGTCTTATTTTCAGGGAAACACAGTAGGCTCCTCTGCTCTCCTGTTAGGTTGGGATGAGGCAATGCTTGATTAATTATGTTGATATTATATCACTTCCAGATGACATAGAAGGAGCCTCCCCGAAAAATGTGAACACTGTTGGGCATCCCCTGAGCAATGACAGCCTTTTGTTGGCTGGTCCTTCCACTTCAGAAGCACCATTGGATTGTTTCTGACATGAATGAAGAAGTAGGTATCATCTTCATCAGATCTAGCAACTTGAGTTAAGGACTCAGCTAAAACTTTGTAGAAGGGTTTGTTGAGGAAGGACATAGCTATTTTTTACCATTCAGAATCTACTATTTTGGCTCTAAAGCTGGTCTAAAGCAGCCATTGTGGAAAAATGAAAGCCCAGTAGATTTTAGATAGATTTGGACTTGGCATATCTTCAGCATAAATAATAATAATTATGTGCCATCAAGTCAATTCTGACTCATGGTGACCCTTTTCAGGGTTTTCCAAGTAGAGAATACTCAGAAGTGGTTCACCATTCAATTATTTGGGGGGGGGGGTTGCCTTGGGACTGTGCAGCTTGCCCAAAGGCCTCACAGGCTGGCTGTACTGACCGGAGGTACTGTGGGCAATCGAACTCCCAGCCTCTGCCTCCGCAGCCAGATACCTAAACCACTGAGTTTTCCAGCCAGCTTCAGCATAAACAATTTACTGCAAATAAGGGAGGTGGATTCCATGAATATACACCAGGCTTTCCTTAAATGAGCCAATGACAATTAAGATCTATTAGTTATTTAGATTCTGACGGTAAGTAACATGATATAATTGTGGTCACTGGAGGCAGAGCTGAAAATCTTTAAAAGTTAATCTCCAGTGTTCTACAGTTGTCTTTAGGGTATGCTTTGCATTCCTATAGTTGAAAAGCCCATGCCAGTGCTAACTTTCTCTTTTCTCATTTGCATCTTGCTTCTTAGTGTGATGCATGATCTTTCTTACCCTTTTCTGTTTATTCTTTTTTTTGTAATCTTAATAGTTTTTACTCAGTTTTACTTTGTTTTAGCTGCACCTGTGTTCTCTAATCATTCTGGTTAGTGGAAGAGCTATATAACAGAGGCTCGTCTTATTTCATATGCAGCTCGGGGGCTTATTATCCAACCTCAAATGTCATAGAATGGTGCATCTCGACACTAATCCAATGTACTGTATCTTAAATATAAATTTTTCTACCATGTCTTTGGTTTAACTATGCACATTTATTTTTACATTTTTACTCTTCTAATGAAGATATTGAAATACAAATGCAAAATATGTCTCTAGCACAAAATGTAGGTACAATGACCTCCTGGGAATGGAACATTTGAAAGGACTGGAAAAAATGCTGAACCCTGAAGATTGATAATTTGTATTGTACTGAATAAACATTTCTCAGAAGACACTTTTCTGAGAAATATACTGAGATGTTTCTTACTTGTTCCCCTAGACATAGGTCACGTTGCAGAATTATTTCCATGTTTTTCTACTATTTCTTGGTAGCTGGTTTCCTGCCACCTCTTCCACCACAATGTCCTACAGTCGCATTAGGCAGAGGCCACTGTGGAAGAAGCAAAATGGTGTCCATGCTACCAACACAACTGCTGTTGCAACATAACTTGTAGTGGAAGTGAAAAAATATATATATTCTTTAAGGAAAAAAGCACAAAGCAGTGCTATAGAGCCCACCTCTGAGAAATTGCTGGAGAATTTCCCAATCTAGTGGTGAAACTTGGTATAGCTTTTCCTGAAATTTCTCCCCCCCCCCCCCAAAAAAAGGTTGTACGATTTTGAAAAGCTTTTTGTGCACAATTATAATCTCAATATATCACAAGACAAATGTTGATCTTTTTATAAACATGTTGCTTTTCTGTAAAGCTTTTAATCTTTCTGTAAATCTTATGCCCGGATCCTTCCTTAATCCACAACCAGTCTACAGGCAGAAATTTTTAAAAAATTAAATAGAAGTTTAAGAGAGAAAAATTTACTTATGCTACACATAACACACCCTCACATTCCACAATCAAAAATAAACATTTAATTTCAAACTAAAAACTAACAAAAGGCAGCAGATTTTTTGAAAATAATCAAGTAATGAGAGAAAATAAAAATTTGATTTTTATTTTATTTTACAATATACGGTAACAAAAACAAAACAAAGAACAAAAGCAAATGTATTATGGCACTTTAAAGTCTAACAGATTTATTGCAGTGTGAGTTTCATGAATTATAATCCACTTCCTCAGGCACCCGTGGCTAAATAATGTATATTTCACCCCATGAGTCTGAAGAAATGTATTTGTGATCTCTTTCTGCCCCCGTTTCCCCGAATGTGACATCTCAATGCAAAGATGAATCTGCCATGTCTACATTTTCTAATAAAACATCTTTATTGTTTAACAAGGTTTCATGAGTTTTTTCAGCCATAACATCTGTCTCTGATTTCACAGAAACGGCGCCATATTTGTCTTCTTTAAACAACAATAAGTTCTCCTTCTTAGTGAAGGGTGATGAATTCAAAACCGGTTTATAACTGTCAAACTCAGACAACAAGTCCCCCGGAGATGTCGCCTTTTGCTTCAGGGTGAGGGGTGAAAGATCCAACCCACCTGTGGCTCCCAAACCTTCTTGCCCGGCGTAAGTCTCAAATTGGGATGAAATGGACTGGCCCCACGGGGTCTCCCACCTCTCTCTATATTTTGCTTGTTTTCTTTCCACTGAGCCTCCCTCTGTATCCATGCTTTATATCTCTTTCTCTCTTCCGTCTCACCCCAGTAGGGTGGCTTCCTATATATCTGCCTTTTCCACTCCTTCTCCGCATACTCTCGAGGAACTCTAAATTCCACCCATTCCCCTGTTCAGGGGTCTTCTTGAACCAAATCTACTAAATCTTCCTTTTCCTCTGCCTTCTCCATCTAGCATGCTTCCTCTCCTCCATCCTCCTCCAACTGCCCCCTTCCCTTCCTCCTCCTTCCTTTTTCTCCTCTTTTCCTGCCGAAATGGCGCCCCCTATTGTTTCTGTCCCTATGTCTAGCCCTTGTAAGTCTTTCATTATGTCTGCCAGCTGTCCCTCGTGGTTTCCTCTTGAAGAGACCGGCGGTACACTTCTCAGGCCACCTCTGAGGTTGGTCTCAGCCTCACAGTACTGTAACCCATTAAATCTCACACTGTTAGAATCTTCTGCAAACATTCATGTATTAGTATCTAATAGTTTTTTGCTTCTCTACATGTCCACTACATATGATATAAGGCGCTGCGGGTTAAACCGCTGAAGCCTCTGTACTGCAAGGTCAGAAGACCTGCAGTCGTAAGATCGAATCCACGCGACAGAGTGAGCCCCCGTCGCTTGTCCCAGCTCCCACCAACCTAGCGGTTCGAAAGCATGCAAAATGCAAAAATGCGAGTAGATAAATAGGTACCACCTCGGTGGGAAGGTAAACGGCATTCCGTGTCTAGTCACGCTGGCCACGTTACCACGGAGGATTGTCTGCGGACAAACACTGGCTCTATGGGTTGGAAACGGAGATGAGCACTGCCGCCTAGAGTCGGACACGACTGGACAAATTGTCAAGGGGAACCTTTACCTTTACCTCCCTCTTGTAATTTATATTTCCAACATACATCTGATGTACCTTTATACACTTTTGATAACTTATCTGGTGTCATGTACCATCTGTAGAACATTTTGTACCATATATGTTTTCTTTAAAACTTACTGACTTTGTAATTTTTATATTAATTTTCCATATTTTTCCCAGTCATCAATTTCAATATTATGCTCTATATTTTGCTCCCATTTGGTCATACAATCTTTTACCAATTCATCTTCCATCTTAATTTCTAATAACACTTCATACATTTTTTTAATCAATTTGTCATCTGTTTCTAATAGAATTTTATCCAGGGGTATTTGCTCTACATAAAAACCCTCCTTTTTATCTTTTACATATCTAGATTCCAATTGTATTCTAGCCCACCAATCTATATATATATGTCTTGTTTTTTTAACTTGTCTTTTGTTTTTAATTCACAATTTCCTTTTAGTAATTCTTTGTATCTGAGTAATCTGTTTACGGACATAAGGTTGGGTTGTGTAAAAGCTTCTAATGGAGATATCCACTCTGGTATCTTTCGGTAGCAAAGAAGCAAAGAAAACCCCAGTTAACTCAAAATAGTGTGAACTGAATGGTCTATTCGAAAGCCAGTTCCTCATAATCTTAGCTTAATTCCTACTTAAGGGGAGAAAAATGACAGGAGCCAGAATTTCACAGAAAAGGATACTCACAAAAAGCATAACTATATGTGTCAGTGGAGCTCATGCAACTCCTCAAAAAAGCTTCCACAATATAAACTTATAAACAAGGTTTTTTAAGTATAGGGAAATTCCACTCCTTCCTCTTGTCCTCCCATCATCAGGTAAAGAACTTCTTTCATGCAGGCTTTTAAGCAATAAAATAAAAGTGGGGTCTCAGGAATGCTATATTTATTAAATTTAGAGAATTGTAAACTGTTTTTTAAAACATTTTCAAAATCATCTATAATCTTCGTTTCAATATTGACAATCTTTGGGTTCCTCTAAGGGGAAAAATGTTTAATTGTTTTTTTATATAGTTTTTAATGGTACTTTTAAAAACATGAGCATTATACTGTTTTAATTGTTGTGAGTCACTTTGGGTCCCCTATCAGGAGAAAGGTGGCATACAAATACAATTAATTAATTAATTAACAGTACAATCCTAAATCAACAATGTGCTAGCCATAAGGAAGTCTGAATGGGAAAAAGCCTTTTAGGCCAGCACAATTACTCTGCACTCTTGGCTGATTGCAAAGACCTGCTTTGTTGGCTTGGAGCAGATGGCAGAAAAGCAAAACAAGGAATAGAGGAGTGGTGGAGTGAAGAAGCAGCTGAAGTCTATCCAGACCTAAACCGTCATCAGCCCGCAAACACAACCACCATGCCTGCATAAAGCTCAGCCAATGCCAAGATAGCCTTAAGTAATTTCTAGGCTGGGTGGGGTGGGGTGGGGTTTTGGATTCAACACAGCTTCACCTGGTTTTCAGCCATAATAGCTAGTGAGGATTGCATTTCTAATTGGATTGCTTATTATATGGTACTTCAAGGGTAGTGGGACACTCCTTCATAGGAGGCTTTTAAACCAGAGGTCAAATAACCCTCTTGCAGGGATGCTTTAGCTATATATTTTGTGCTTTGGCCAAGAGGCAGATTTGATAACTATTTATGGTCCTTTTCCAGCTCTTGAGATCTATGATTATAATTGTGGTAAGGGCATGCAATCCTCATTAAGTTGTCTTCAGTATGCTACATTAGCGTGAGGGAAAAAAACCCCGAAGAAGTTGAGCAATGAGAAAGATCATTTCTCACAAATGTGCTTAGTACTTATGTCACTTACAGTAAGTCTTGGGGGAAGAGGAGGCAGTGGAAGACAGGAGGGAGGCAGTGAAAGACAGGAGGGCCTGGCGTGCTCTGGTCCATGGGGTCATGAAGAGTCGGACACGACTTAACGACTAAACAACAACAAACAACTCATGTCAAAAGCCCAACTACAGACTTCTGGGAAACAAAATCAGAGTTTACTGCTTTAAAAGGGCCAAATTCCCACTGTTCCTCAACAGTTACAACTAGGACTACAGGTATGTTTTAGATACTAATGCCGAATGCCATTTTTTTACATTTTCCAAGCCATGCACTTTGCATGCAATTTTGTTGTTCCAGCTTAAGATTGGCATGAATACATACCAAAAGACATACACGTATGATTATTGGGCACCCAGCAGGTTGTAAACAATTTCAACAGGGGCAGGGGAGCGAGAAGTAATTGCCTAGAAGAAGTTCTTTGAAATCACCTAGCTGGTTTCAGTAGGAATTATTTCACATCAGAAGCAAACTTAAAGTACAGGGACTGATTTTGTATCAGACCGGCAAAGAGAATGAGAACATACGTCTATCAGATTAAGAGAAAGGAAAAATTGTGGTGAGTGACTGCAAAGTGAGGAAGTGGTAAAAACTATTTTCCGCTACCAAGATGGGAAGACTTACTGTAAGGACACATCTTAAATCAGGTAGAAGATGTGTTGCAACACAATATTGGCTAGAGAAGGGTAGGGTCCCCTCCCACCAAGAACAGATCTTTGCGATGATAAAGGAGCCTACGCAATATTGATCAAAGGTCTAGTTTCCACATGGGGCTGCAAGTAAGGATTTGCACGAGTGGATGTTTCTCCATAAAAATTAAACCTCTGCACCAACAGTGCTACCGCCCAGGGCAAAAAACAAATCTAGCAGTGGGCACAGCCAGGGGCAATGTGGGTATTAATGCATGTACAACCTCTCTGGCATAAACATGCACAAAGGCAGGCAAACACAAGTATAAAGGTCATCTGTCTCTGATAAGGAAACAGGTAGAGGAAGGATGGCTGGTGGTACCGTGTACCTCATTATGGGGCAGCCACCCACTTGTCCTAATGGACAAGCTACCACTGCCCTCCACCTAGAAAACTGTGTGTCAGGAGAAGGGTTCTAGACAAGCCTAGCTGCCTCCTCTAATTTTCTATGCAATATATATATTGTTCCCTTGTACAAATGTTCCCTTGTACAAATATATATATATTTGTACAAGGGAACATTTCCCCCTGTGAATTTCAATCCCATCAGTCAGAAACATAGGCAGCCCATGGATCAAGCAAGATGGTTACTCAACCTGAAATTCTGGAGTGATCCCTTGCTTGGATCATGAGCAATCATGATCTCAAGTGATGGAAGTTTACATACAGTTCTATCACTTCAGGGAAGACCATACTGTAGATGTTAAGACAGTTGCATGTAAACCTCTGTACAAAAAAGTTGCAGGCTTGAAGGGACCACAGTTTTTCTGCTAAAAAACAAAACAAAATACCACACGGGAAAAAAGCAGTTGCACAAGGGAAGTGTGATTCTGACACTGGGCAAAGTAAAACACAACAGCCTTTCACTTGAAATATGGCCCATAGAACCTTTCTACGTCAAATAATATTTGAATGTATTGAAGCTGAATTATTTGAGTATCTGAATTATTTGAATGTAACCAAATAACTATTTATTTCATAATTATTTTCATAGCTGTCCTTTTGCTTCCAGAGGTGACCCACGTTCAACAGTTTCCTAAGAGGCAGAAATCAACTTAACGTTGAGCTTCACCTATGGCGTTTCTGCCTGCTCCACAGCTGATCGCAGGGTGCCTAAAGCAGCAACTCACCTGCCTTATTAGGCACTCTTCATCCTGTCAACGAGACACTGCCGGGAACGAGTAGATTGGACCAAAACGCCAGAATAGTTTCCCAGCCCATCAGCCTTTTCCTGGAACGCGAAAGGTCCCAATTCCAGCCTGCTTAGAAGAAGCCACACTCGGAGCTTGAAACCGTATTTCCTGACTTCAGGCGTGTTGGGGTCGACGCCTCATCGGGATGGCGAATGCATGCTCAGAGGCACTCTTTCCTCTTCACCAATCCCCGTCATTCGGTGTAATATTAGCCTTTATCCTGTCAGCGTTGATAGGAACAGACTCCTCTCTCTCTCTCGCACACACACACACACACACATAGGGGGGGTGCACGTATACACACAACCAGCTGTATACTATTGCGGCGAGGAAGGCAGGCGAAGGAGCACTTCGTGCGGCTCTTAATCAGCCGCCACCCAGCCCAGGGCTTATCGTCTCTTCTCTCGACCGTTCAGAGCAAAAGCTGGGCTGGGCTGCTTATTTGCCTAAGGGAAAAAGGCGCCCGTATATACCCAGCCACTCCCAGAGGCGGCCTCGGGCGGGGCATCGTCAGAATCTGGTCGTCGGGCGAAACCGGTCGGGCGCCTCGACGGGTGCGTGGCTGAGAGGAGGTGGTGGGGCGGGAGAGGAACCGAAACCTCTCCCTGCCAGGACCACATCACCACCCCCCCCCCTTCTTCCACAGAAGCCTTTTTAGAGACAGTCGCCTATTATTGACTGCTGCCTCTCTCTCTTCCCCCCCCCCCCACTTTTAGCATTTCTTCCCACTCCCACACACAGATATTGAGGCGTGGTAAATAAAATGTCGGACCAGATCGTGGGAGATCTGGGTTCAAGCCCCCCTGCTCTGTCATGGAAATGCGGGGCGGAGGGGTGGGGTGTAAACCACTTTTGAATCTCTCCTCTGCTTTGAAAACCGCATGAGGCAGAGGCGACTTGACGGTAGAGAACACCCCTGGAAAGGAGAAGCGAGAGGTGGAAGTGCCTCGGCGAGGAGACTGCAGCCTTCGACTCGCCCCTGTTTTGATGCCACAAGTGGTGGGTCGAAGCTGGGGCTCCCTTCCGCTGATTTTGCACCCCTATCAGGAGTCGCCCCTGTGCCAATTATTTTAATATCTGCCAACACGGTTCATATCATGCATGCGAAGTACTCGCAGTGGTAGGAGAAGCGAGGGACTTCGAATGCACACTGTTTTCATTTGCATCTTATACTGTCAAATATTTATACTTTGCAGTTAGGCGACCTGCCCTTTGTGACTTGCCCATACGGAAAAGTCGGGCAAAAATACATAAAGTAAGCCTCTTTCGTTGCTCACTTCTAAAGCAAATTAGCTTACCGGAAAGGGTAGAAAGTGAAAAGAAGTAAATATCCTCCCACTTCTTTTGATATTGCTATTCTGTAGAGGTGTGGTGATAAATCACTTGCTGAATTCAAATAGTACTGATTTGTTGACTTAAGGCTTGGGGTATTGAAGCACCCAGTTGGATTATCTCTGTACCACTTCCTGGTTCATAATGGTACTGTTAGCTTTTATGCATCTTTTATTGTGATATCTTCCAGCCTGCTGTTTTACACAGAAGACGAAAACAATGTTTTCTCATCATGTCCCACCCCATTGCTTATGTTTTTGCTCTGCCAATTTCTCTGTGAAGTTTCTTGCCGTTTTTGCTCCCTCCCCCACCATGTCTACTGTCCCTTTCATTCCACCGTTTTCCCACTCTGTCACTTCCAAGTACAATTTTAAGAGCAACGGCCATGTAGATATAGATATATAGACACACACACACACACACACACACATATACAGACGTATTCTACAATAAGTTTAGCATTAAGTTCATCTATTTGTATCTAAATCTGGAACTCTTGTCACTTTCATTTGATTCTGCTGTTTGGCAAACCTGTTTCCACATCCCCAGTAAAAAATAAACACCATAAGGTTGTTTCGACAGTGTTTGGGGATTGGAGAGCAAATGTGTTTTGCTGTACGCTAGCAGAAGCAGTGCTGTATCAACAAGAGTAAAGAGTGCGGCCCTAAACCACTTTGTTGTTTGCTGCCTAGTGCTAACTCCATTGTAAGTATTTTTTTAAAATCCAAAAATTTAAAAGGTGTATTCCTATTTGGACTTCAGGCGATAACCCTGGTGGGAGGCAAGAGTGCTCAGACACTCCCACATCTTGTGTCATTGAAGACCACATAACCTACATGCCCATTATAGGCCCCCTGACAATTCAGTAAGTGCAAAATAGCTCTACACACTGCTGTCCTTCCAAAACAAAACAATACAAATACACACAGCAGACTGAACAAAAAAGAACCAAAATATTGCAGGAAAAAAATAACCTGTTATCAGTATAAGCAAAACATCATCCCAATATCAGAGAAAGTAGCAATATGATGCATGCAGGATGTGGAGCTTTAAGCAGGACAAAGCTCATTCTGGGCAAGACTGCACTGGCGTCGCATTAGAGAATGAGGTGATGCATGAGGGCTCATCCAGACTAGTGTCTACCCTGCTTTGAGCTGTAAGCTACAGGCCCCACGGGCATTGCTTTGCGACTTTCTCTGACAGCAATAGAGTTGCTCTTTCCAGCCCTGCCTGCTTGCTAAGGCCTGTTCAAATGCTAAAGACACCACTAATTTTCAATAGCAGGATCCCAGAAGCTGGACTGTTGTACAGACAAAAGATGAGCATGATCCTTAGAGGCATAGCCAACATTTTTATTTGAGAGTAATGTGGCTACCATGAGTTAGCAGTCCATGACTTTAGATTGGTAATTTTAGTTAACTTGTCATTTTAACTGTGGGATTTCCTTAGATGCCAGAAGAACTTGACCACCATGGGTCACCCCATTCAGAAATACTGTGTACATAACAACAATTGTGCCACATGGTTGTTGTGGGTTTTTCAGGCTCTTTGGCTGTGTTCTGAAGGTTCTTCTTCCTAATGTTTCACCAGTCTCTGTTAGAGCAGTACAACAATGGAACCAATTACCTTGGGAGGTGGTGAGTGCTCCAACACTGGAGGCATTCAAGAGAAATTTAGACAACTACCTGGCAGATCTGCTTTGATTTGGATTTCTGCATTGAGCAAGAGGTTGGTCTCGATGGACTTACAGGCCCCTTCGAACCCAATTATTCTATGATTTTAGATGCAAAAACTGCATTCACACAGCTACACTCCACGTATTAAGGGATAATGTTTATATACAATGTTCTCCTAAGGAGGGGAAAAGAGTTCATTCATCTCAGAAAACAAATTGGCACAAGGAAGTACCTGCAGTTGGTCATGGGGAGAATTAAGGTGCTTCCAGGGCACGAAAGCCTCACCCCTGACTGCTAGAAATCTTATTCATCAATTCCTTTGTTTTCTGAGATTAATGAACTCTTTTTCCATACACATCTTCTCCCTTCCCATATGGCAGACTTGGAGTTATCTTTGGTACAGCAGCAAGGGAGAAGTGTAGATGAGAGAGAAGGGATGCAGTAAGATGGGTAGGAAAAGCTGTGTGTCCACACATTCAGTGTATGATTTCAACATCTAATCCATCCATGGAATCACAATTCAAAAATTAAGAACATACTAAGTACCCAGTGTCGTGTAGTGGATAGAGTGACAGACCAGAACTCTGGAGACCAGGGTTCAAATCCCTGCTTAGCCATGGAAAGTCACTGAAGGTTTGAAACTGGCAAAGCCACTCCTTAAATATCTCAGTTACCTTGAAAGCCCTATTAGGGGTCACCATCAGTCATTTCCAACTTGGCAACACGTAACAACAAGAACAAGAACAGAAAGAGAACTAGGGTAGTGTTATGGATAGAATGTCAGACTAGGGCTCAGGTGACATGGGTTCAAATCTCCCTGCTCAGCCATGGAAACCTATGGAGAAGGCAATAGTAAGCAGTTCCTTTAACATCTCATACACCTGAAAAACACTATTAGAGTTGCCGTACACCAAAAGACACCTGACAGAAAGAAGGAAGGGAAGAGAGATATATTAGGACATGGGAAGGAGCTAATAAAAATGGTATACTTTAAGTCATCCTAAGATTTATGGTGAATAACTCGTTAGGCAATTTTAGCAAGGCAAGACAATCTGTTCCGACAGCACATAACAACCTACAGACAAAAAGAAGAAGAAGAAAGAAAAGAAACGGAAAGAAAAGCACTGTTTTAAGCATAAGGAGCAGGAGGCTAATGCCAAACAGGAAAGCAGGGAAAATACTGGACTATATCAGATTAACCTTTCAGTTAAGGGAATAAAAGGACATTTCCTGTATCTGAAAAATGGAATGGAGTGATTCTCCAGTGCTGCTTCTTTTATTGATTTTGGAATATAAAGGGCCACTCTAAGCCTGTGAATGTTTATGAAGAGGGAAATCTTCCTTTGTCCGGTAAGGTGTTGTTATATTATGTGCCGTCAAGTCAGAACCAATTTATAGCAACCCTAATAGGGCTTTTAAGGTAAAGGAGATATTTAAGATGTGGTTTTACCAGCTCCACACCTGCAGTGAGTTTATGGCTGAGCAGGATTCAAACTCAGGCCTCCTGAGTCCTAGTCCCTCACTCTGTACCCCACACCACACTGGGTTTCTCCTGTAAAGCTTCTTGCCCAGTTAACTATGCACAGAATTTCAGCCCAAATCTATGCATGTTCACTGTAAGTTCCAGAGAGATCAGTGAGACACACACCACAGTAAGTGTATTTGGTCTGCAGCACTAGACATCCAGGAACTTGAGAATATACAGCTGTGAACAAGAATGCTAAAATCAGGAGTACTAGTGCTATTTTCCTCCAAGCGTTTACAAATATGCTTTTAAAGAATTGACATCTTTGCAAGTTATCTGTACAAAAATGAATGTGTGCTCTTCTCTGTGTTGAAGATCTCAGCTAGTTGAGGGCCACATGAGTATGAGGGAAGAGCTTGAGATCAGTGGTGTGCATTGAGGCACATTGCTAAGGGACAGTGCAAAGTGTTCTCAACAAGCAGGCTGGGGTTGAAAAGAGCAAACATGGATTTAAATCCTTACTCAGTTAAGGTCATTGTGAAGTCATGGGCAAGCTCTTACCTCTCAAGCTAATTTACTTCACAGGGCTACAAAAGAGAGAGCCAAGCAATTTTGCTTGCTGCATAAGGGCTACAGAAGATTGCTTTGCATACTTCTGCAAAAATCATGCCATACACATACAATATAATTTTATGACTAGTGTCCTACACATTCTTTTCCTAGTACCTTCGTCTCTTCCTAGCATTACTGTGTTTTCCAATTAATATTCTCCTGACATTAATACCCATACTTCCCTTAGTTAGTTATGTGCTGTCAAGTTGATTTTTGTGGTGCTCCTTCCAGGCTTTTCTAAGAATAAAGAATTCAGAAGGACATTAACAGTTCTTCCTTCAGCTGGTATTCTGGGACCATGCAACTTGTCTAAGGCTACATAGGTGGCAGGACGTATAATCCCATCAACCACACAGGACCCAGGTAACCTCAGCAGGCTCCTCTTCCCAGGAGGTGCAGTAGAGATTCATGGTTCTTGGCTTCTCAGCCAGGACCTCCAACCCACTTAAACATATTCTTCCCTTGTAGAAATGTAGAACAGGCTCTTTAAACATGTACAGGATTCTCGAAAGCTTTCACGGCCGGGATCTGATGGTTGTTGTGGGTTTTTCGGGCTCTTTGGCCATGTTCTGAAGGTTGTTCTTTCTAATGTTTCGCCAGTCTCTGTGGCCGGCATCTTCAGAGGACCGGAGTCAGAACTCTGTCTGAACTCTTAGACAGAGTCAGAGTATACTCAGGTTAATCATCAATCCAAATTGAGATTGCAGCCAACAAATCAGAAGAATCCTGAGATTCAGAAGGGCAGCAATGAAAGAACTATAAAAGATTATTAGGCATAACAAAGTGGTACTGGAGGCCAAGGCCAAGGTCATCCACACTCCTGTATTCCTGATTGCTCTGTAGAAGTGTGAAAGTTGGACAATTAAGAAACCTGACAGGGGAAAAAAAATTGATTCATTTGAAATGTGATGCTGGAGAAGAGCTTTGCAGATACCCTAGACAGCCAGAAAGATGAACAAGTGGGTCCCTGTTAAAATCGAGGCTGATGAATCTTAGTCTGTCGTACTTTGGGCACATTGTGAGAAGACAGGATTCTCTAGAAAAACAATGCTATAAAAAGTTGAAGCAAGCAGGAAAAGAGGAAGACCAAATATGAGATGGATTGATTCCACAGAAGAGGCCACAACCTTCAGTTTACAAAAGGTGAGCAGGACTGTTAAGGGCAGGACATTTGGGTGTTCTCTCATTCATAGTGTCACCATAAATCAGATGTGACAAAGACATGAAATGTAGCATCAGGTCAACACATCAACCTCCATATCTGCTATAACCACAGGTGGAATTAGGGCAGGCTGTCAGATATTCTGCTGTTCAGACAATCTGAATGTGCAAACATGAGATCTGAAGTTCTCCCTTCAGATAACAAGCTTGCAAAAGTCCCTAGATTTTCTTTCATTTGGCTGGGAAAATAGCCTTTCTTTGCAGGCTTGTGTTCACAGAATAGCTCAGCATTCCTATGACATTAAGGCCAGAAATTACCAGCCAATTCTAACTTCTCAGTAGTCCTTCTACAACTCTAACACGTACTTATTTAGCATTAATGGTGATACTATAGCTATGCTAATCTTTCACATATTGGAAGAGTGTGCTCCTTACCATCCTCAAGCTGTTGGTGGTTTTTATTGTAGGATTGGAAATGTTCACAGCAAGGTTCCCTTTGCCACCCCTTCGTCCGGTCCCTGGCGCAGTTCCCTCCACTAGCTTGGGACCCCTTGAGTCTCTGGAACAACCCCTGGTTAGCTCCATTGGGGCTGGGCCCGAGTAAAGTCCAGTGGCCTAAGTCACCTGATTCACTCCTTTTAAGGATGGCTTGAACGGGTGCTCTGCTATCTTGCTGCTGATTTTCCGATGCCTTCCTGGTTGTGCCACAGTTTGACTTTCTGGCACTTAACGCTGCATCCACCTCTTCTGTGTTGGGAGTCAGGGTTGCGTGGTCAGATGGAGGTGGATGTCACCACTGGTGACAAGCCCCCGGCCGAGGTTGGCAGGGGATCAGTTTGAAACTCTCCTTGTCCTCTGCTGTGCAGGAGTTGGAGCTCTAGGCAGACCTTGGTCCAGGGGTCCTTGACCATGACTTAATTTGGAAGCCCTTTCCTGTAGAGTGCCTCCTCGTGCTGCTCTACTACGTCATCCCAGGCGTAGGGATCATCATCGTCATCTTCTTTCAATCCAGACAGTCCTGCTGCTGCCTCCTCAGCTCTATTTCCCTCTAGGTCCCCATGTCTCCCCCCCCCCCTTTGCTCTCTTCATCTTTGTTCCTCAGCTGGCCGCAGAGTTTCACCACCACCACCACCCTGCCCCATTTCCCAGGTGGCCTTCATCAACCAACCCCCCTTCCTGGCCCTGAGCCATCTGACTGGCCTCAGTCAGGCCTGATGAACAGATGGCTCACCAGGGGTGACCCCCCCCGACCCCCCCCCCCCCCGCTCACAAAGAGATACATAAGGATGAGTAAGATTGCCAACGGACCAAGGGAAAATCCTTACTAACTCCTGTTAGGAATGAGTGTAGCCTGCAGGTCAAGCTGTACAGGAGCCAGTAAGAAGAGTTACTATCCATAATGCAGCTTTGTATCATAAAATGTTAGCAGGAGTTGGACCTAGGACAGTCCTACACATTTGAAACTGAATCTCAACTTGCAAATTTTAATTAGCTTCTATTGTTATTTCATTAACAGAAAACACTCTTCCTAATGCCTTTTTGAAGGAAATGGATCAGAGTTGTTTTTTGTTTCTAACATCAGCAGCATTTCTTAATTTACATAAACAGAAAGTGAACCATATACCAACTGACTAGATGTGGCTGTTCTATACACACAGATTTTAACCTTCACCTAGTTTACTAGGATTACAGGGAAACTTACAAAGGATCAAGCTACATGGATTTATGTACAGATGTAAGATGTCTTTGTTTATTTTAGAAACAAAAGAGGGAGGGAACTGTGAGACTAGGACTGTGGCACACATGGGGGAATTAATTCTCCCTATCCCCGTGATGTGGTCTGAGTGAAATATCCATTCTCCCAGGAGACAAGATGCTGAAACCAAGTTACACTGGTACCTGGGCCACGTAAGTGGCTAATTGCAGCTAACTGCTGAGATGCCGTGATGTATCTCAGTTGTGCAGTCAGGCCCATAACCAGGTGCATGACCAAGATATGCCCTGGCACCACATTAATCAGCCTCATTTAGCTGCAGCAGTTTATGCAAAACTTACCAATAGGACTCTGACCACCATTTATTTGTTTGAAAATTTATAAATATTTATAAACCACTTCCAAATCCAACTATTTCAAAGCAGTGTACAAGAGCAGCATATAATATAAATAAAGAATTGTGTGCTATCAAGTCAATTGTGGCTCATGATGTGTCTTTCCAGAATTTTCTAGATATAGAATATTCAAAAGTGATTTTTCTGGGATATTCTGGTACTGTGTAGCTTTCCCAAGACTATATAAGCTGGCTCTTCTTCTAGGATGCACAGTGGGCAATTGATCTGCCAAACTTTGACATACCTAACTCACTGCGCTATCCAGGCACATTGCACAGCATTAAAATGCAGCATTTACTGTGGCAAATAGGTGGTAGGCTGGACTACACAAGGAAAACTTGTATGAACAGGTCAGTTTTTAACATGCTATCAAAGACAAAACTTTACATCAAATTGAAAAAAAGTGTTCTATAACATTCAAAATAGCCTATCACAAATAAATTTACTTTAAAATAATATATCATAACAAACTCAAGCAGGGCTGTTCTCCAAAACAGACAGAAATTTATTTTAAGATCTGATCACAAATGGTGCAATGCTCCTCATATCCAATCTGAGCAAAGACAGAAACATACAGAAACAGACACATTATATACCTTACTTTTCTTTATCCTAAAGTAACCCTGGTCAGAACATGTTTAGATTTGGTACCCTGTTTGTTCCAGGGTATTAGAACAATTGTAGGGGGTATAGGAATCATCCTAAAACTGCTCCAAAGTCTAGTACTTTTAGTCCTATGGCATGAAAACATTGTTTACTACAATCCAGCCCAGCAAGCAATTCTTTGGCAATCTCCTGTTTTGGTCCCCAATACAAGAGATATGAGAATAGTAAATACTGACAGCTAATGGTAGTGTACAGCAAATTAAACATACATTATATAATAATAAAAACAATAAACTATCCGAGACATAAATCATAACCCAAAATATATAAATATATAAGTAGTTTCTCACGCCACAACAAAAGGAAACAGTTAGAAGAAGCAGGAGCTGTGACATCCAATATAAGGAAGCAACTCTAAAAAACCAACAATGTGATTTCCTCCTTAGACTGCAATATGTTGGGTGAACGTTGTTTAGAAACATTTAGAAATGTTGTTTTTCTGTGTGTCTTAATATGCTTAGAGCTAAGTAATGCTTCTACGATTTTATTCTTAAGAATTTCAATGTATTCTAGAGATGTATTCTCCGCCTTTATAGGCTATAAGCTCCTTTATGTTTAAGAATGTCATTTAAAAACATTATTTAAGTGATGTACCTACAGGTTCTTATTACTGTAAGGATGATTTTTGCAAGATGAAATGATTTGTGGTTGTGACTTCTCATTCTGGTATTAACCCTTTATGGAGAAAAGTATCAGCTATAACAAACCTAGAAAACTTTTGGCAGCTATAAAAGCATAGGCTTCCGTGATTTGCTCTGTAGGTGTGCTTTTAAATTGGCCTGTAAGGGAGATTATATAGAGCGCCCCCAAGCAGCGTTTGGCAATGTTATTAATTCTAAAGTGGGACTTTTCTAAGTTGTACCATGTTTTTAGACAGTACATTTTGTAGTTTAACATCTGGTCAAGTTCCTCTTTTCCCACAGTCTTACACAAAAGCACCTACGATTCAAGCATATACCAGGCTTCAATGCCTACCACTAGGCCTGTGATTCAAAAGTTTTAACTTTATATGGAAGATGAAACTACGATGTGCCTGTTATTAATGCATTTCTTAATTAATATGGTTAATAACAATTATTTTCTCCCAAGCCTACTCAAAAACGATGGTCTAGTCAACCTCAGTGTCTTGTGGCACTACTAGATGGGCCTCTCCAGATGATCTCTGGAAACAATTGTATATAAAAGAGAGAAGGCAGTCTTTCAGATAACCAGAGATATCCTTCTATCACCAGGCTATTGCATTATTTTTATATTCTGATTTTCATGTATCTAGATCTGTGGAAACAACTGCACATTATTTAGCCAATGTGTGTACAAATTCTGTAGGGATGTGGGGACATTTAAAAGTTAATCTACCCTACAATATAGTTCCTAAAATTGCACCCCTTCCTGCTTATACGCAGCCTTAGAACTGGCGGGGCAGAAAGGATGGTTTGAAAAACAGCAAACAAGGAGAAATCAGTCTGAATCAAATTGGTGATTTGGACAATATTTAGACATCCTCCTTTGACCTAGTCCTTCTTCCCTATAAGCGTCCCTGATCTCCTCTTTAGACTTAAAAAGCAAACATGGCCATAACTGACTACTAACTACACAAGGAGAGTACAGGTGTATCTAAAGACTGTAAATGTACAGTGTAAAAACAATTGTTGAACAACCCAAGTTAATGGAGAAACGGAGCCTTTATAGCAGTTATATCAGTTTATTATATGTAAGAGCAAATAATACCATTGATAAGGAAATTGAGTTTTCTTCCATTGATTAGAGAGTTTAGAGGCAGTTGGCATGGCTACAATTTACGTCACAGTACCCTTCCATATGGTAGTTTATTAAGTCTTTCTCATCAGCTAGTTTTTGACTTCCAGTTTGGCCTCTGAAATAGAAGTTAGCAGCACTGGCAACACCTTCCACATTTTCCAAGCTTTTCTAAGGCTTTCCCTTTGATCAAAGTAAAGGAAAACGTTGTGTCACAGCTGTTAATAGTATAGAACAGAGGTCGTCAACCCCCGGTCCGCGACCCGGTGCCAGTCCGTGGCCTGAGCTGGACCGGGCCGCGAAGACAGACCTCCCCCCCGCACTCCCCTCCCCACAGCTGCTTTGTGCACGTGCCACCGCCAGTGTGAGTGCTCCCCCACCCCTTCGTGCATGCGCAGGGGCGCCTGCACGCCCGCCATGCGCTCCCCCACCCCTTCACGCATGCTCCCGAGTGCCCATGCGAAGGGGTGGGCCGGGCGGGCGCTCCCCCACCGCTTCTCGCATGCGCCCGAGTGCCCAAGCGCCCACGCGAAGGGGTGCGCGGGCGTGTGTGCAGGTGCCCCTGCGCATGCATGAAGGGGTGGGTGAGCGCTCGGGCGCGGGCGGGTGGGCGCTCTCCCACCGCTTCGCACATGCGCCCGAGTGCCCGAGCGCCCATGCGAAGGGGTGCGCGGGGCAGGCGGGCAGGCGCCCCTGCGCATGCGCGAAGGGGTGGGGGAGCGCTCACGCAGGTGCGGGCGGGCGCTCCCCCCACCGCTTCGCGCATGCGCGCACGCACTGAGGAGGACCCCCCACCTTCCTTAGAGGCTCAGCCGGTCCGCGGTCCCAAAAAAGTTGGGGACTGCTGGTATAGAACACTGAGCCGTTAACACTGAGGAGTATAATCTTATCACTGATATACCATTAATGCAATAGTTATCAGACATAAAAATAATTGCTATATCTTTAAGTAAGCACTTTAAGCTTTTATTTATTGTTACAATTATATCCTGCTTTCCCAAAAGCTCAAGGCAGTAACTTTAGGAACAATAGATTACATTTTAGTAAATACAGATAAACTGATGCGAACAGACACAGATAGAATCAAAGTAAGTATTTTAACCTTTATTGCTGGACTCAGTCTCTGAATTGGGAATAGGTGCAGATACTTTTATTTTTATTTATTATTTATTTATTTGTTCCATTTTTTACCCCACCCATCTAAATTCGGGAATCTACTCTGGGCGGCTTACAAAATATAAAGATAAAAACAGCTTTCAAATAACATTTGTTATTAAGAACAATAAAAATGAATAAAGAAAACAGGATCAAGATGGGAAAAGGAAGCTATGTAATGGGAGGGGGGGAAGGCCTGCCGGAAGAACCAAGTCTTCAACTTGTTTTTTAAAAAGTCCCAGCAAGGGTGCCAGTTGGATCTCCGGGGGTAAGGTGTTCCAAAGATGAGGGGCCACCGTCCGAGAATGCCCGGTTTCTTGTTCTCTCCTTCTGGGCCTTTCTTGGGGTTAAGCCCCTCAGCCGCCTGGTCTTGCTTGATCAAGTGACACGAGTCGAGCTAAGTGGAGACAGGCGCTCTTATCATTTGCTCATGCTCACAGTCTGTCTGCAGTTACTTTCATCTGTGCTCTTATGCTATGAGCAATTTGCTAGACTGAATTTCTAATATATTAATAGCCTTCACTTCTGTACCCTTACCACAGTGTGTGAAAATTCCACATTAGCCTTAAAAGTATCTCCCAAGACATACAAAAGAATTAGAACAGGGAAATGGGGAGGGGGGGGGGGGGAGAGACAGTGCAATTATCAGCTAAATGCAGATACTTTATGCACGTTGGCATTCATTGCTCTGATTATGGTGATGTAAAAGGAAGCAGCAAATTGCAAGAAGGCTGGAATAATAAAGAAAAGACACTTTTTCTTTCCCATTAATGGTTCACAGAACACAGAGCATCTTTTTGAGATAGAGAGAGCAAGCCTTCAATCTCCTTTTGTGTGTGTGTGTGTGTGTGTGTGTGTGTGTACGCGTGCGCCTCAATTAAATGTTATTAAATTGTACTGCAGTACAAAGATGTACAATGCAAGATGTGTCTAGGTAGTGAAAACAGCAACAACCACTACAACCATTCTCCGTGAGCTGAAAATGGAGCTAGATAGTTGAAAATGCAAATAAAACATTATCAACCCAGAGTGTAGTAATGGGTTGATAATGTAATCTGTGATTACGTGAGAAAAAAAGGTATTTTTGTGGTAATTCATAAAATATCTTCCCAGAATTTAAGCTGGTCATGAGGCACTCTGATGGAAGTAGGATTAGTATTAATGAATGTAAAGAAAACAGACCAGGTTTCCCTAAATCAGTATTTCTTTTCTATTATTTTTGCAACTCTGATTTTACATGTCAGTCTTTCACAACTGTCCACACCTGACCCATCCAGGGGTTCACAGATCCTTCCACTTTGGTCTAGCTATGTGGCTGCAGAGCCAGAGGATGGGGGTTTGATTCCTCACTGTGCCTCCTGTGAGGAGAGCCAATCCGTGTGGCCTTGGCCAAGCTGCACAGACCCAGGATAAGAGAATGGTAAACCACTTCTGAGTATACTCTATCTGGAATACCCTGAAAAGGGTCACTGTAAGTCAGAATTGAGTTCAGGGCACATTGTTGTTATTGTTATTGTTATTATTATTATTACTGTTGTTGTTGTTGCTGCTTGTGAAATATGTAAGGAGTGATTTTACCAGTTTCACTTCCCCAGTGGCCAAGTGGGGATTCTGCTCTCCAGAGACCTAGTTTGTCATTTTATGTATGTATGTATGTATGTATGTATGTATGTATGTATGTATGTATGTATGTATGTATGTATGTATTTATTTATTTATTTATTTATTTATTTATTTATTTATAGGCTGCCTTTTTCCTGATAAGGGAACTCAGGTCAGTTCAGTGTTAAAAAAGAATGAAAAACACAATAAATTATCCACTACAAACAATTAAATTTACAGTAGCAATTAAAATTGGTGATGGGGGTTTTGTATTCTTATATGAATATGAAGCCCGCCAGCATAGGTGGCTGGCCCGATGAACACCCACCCCCAGAACCTGCCTGATACAAATATGACACCCTCATCTCTAATTAAAATACATTGAATGATTAAAAACATTTAAAACTTTAAAAACTCAACTAAAAATGGCATTCAGGGACTCAGTTCTGATTCTTAAAAGCCTGCCTGAAGAGGTGGGCCTTCAACCATCGGCGGATGGATAAAAAGAAGGGGGCTAACCTAACCTTCAGAGGGAGAACATTCTACAACTTGGGAGCTGCCACTGAGAAGGCCCTCTTTAATGTTCTCATCAAACGTGCCTGCGATGGCAATGGGACTGAGAGAAGGGCCTCCTCTGATGATCGTAAGAGCCATGGAGGCTCATATGGGGAGATACAGTCCTTCAGGTAGCCTGGACCCAAGGGCTTTATAGGTAATCACTAGCACTTTTAATTCTCCTGCCAACCTAGCAGTTCGAAAGCATGCAAATGCGAGTAGATAAATAGGTACCACCACGGTGGGAAGGTAACGGCGTTCCGTGTCTAGTCGCGCTGGCCACATGACCACGGAAACTGTCTACGGACAAACGCTGGCTCTACGGCTTGGAGACGGGGATGACCACCGCGCCCTAGAGTCGGACACGACTGGACTAAATGTCAAGGGGAACCTTTACCTTTACCTAGCACTTTTAATTGGACTCAGAAACAGACTGGTAGCCAGTGCAGTTGTTCTTAGCAGGGGTGTTATATGCTCCCTATAACTGGACCCAAAATGCAGTCTGGCTGCTGCATTTTGAACCAGGCAAAGTTTGCAAAATCAGACATCTCAAGGAACAGGTGCAGCTGGCACACCACTACACCACATTTTCATTCTAGCTGCAGTTAAAACCTGTTGCTGAAGTAGCAAAACAGAATATTGTGGCTGGTTTTGACTTCCTGTAGGCATCCTTCAGTCTCAAGAGACTATGGTAATGTGCTCTGAATAGAGGTCTTGGAACAAGCTGGTGGCTTGTTTTGACTTCCATATTCCATATTAATCCATAGAGTTGTGCTGCCATCTGTTATTACCTGCACTAATCATTTTAACTGGAAAGCTTCAAAATATAGCTGAAGGTTGGGGACTGCCAGTCCCCTCCAGATGTTGAGGAGTATGTAATTTTCTCAGAAAAGCTATTTCTCTCTCTCCAGCCACAACATTCTCTATCTGTTTTTGCCAGTTGTGGAACTGAGTATTGCCTAGTTCAAAAGAGATTGTTGATGTATTGAAGAAGCTACTTGGATTAGTAGCGAAACATTTCCACCTAATAAGAAAGAAGTCCAGTTGCCATGACTCAGCTTCCAGATAACCTCACCTGGATGACTGAGACTCTTCACAGACATATTCAACAGAGATTGTTTGGAATTTTAAAATAAATATCAGCAGTATAAACATTTTGACAATGGCAATTCTGCCAAGCCGTGAGAATCAGAGAGCTCTTTATAATCCCAATTTGTTTTTAATCCAGTTGTCTGTAATTTCTACAAAGTAGTTGATTTGTAGGAATACCTGCTAAGGTGTAGTGGACAGACTGACGGACTAGGATTCTGGAGACCAGGGTTTGAATCCCCACTCAGCCATGGAAACTCACTGGGGGACTGGAACTGGTAAAACCACTCCTTAAATATCTCAATAACCTGAAAGCCCTGTTAGAGTCACTGTAACTCTGTTCTGACTTGATGGCACAGAACAACAACAGTTGATTTATATCTTTAGTCAAGATTGTAATAATAACTAAGTGTGTGCCCTCAAGTCAATTCTGGCTTATGGCAACCCTTTTCAGGGTTTTCTAGGTACAGTACATTAATCTCTTTTCTATGCCTTGATTTTTCAATACTACTTTTAAGCATGGTTGTGAGGTATGTTAATATCCACACAATACTGGCTTTTAGAAAAATATTATCTGCTTTTAAAGAATGTTTTTTTTTAATTAAAATGTTTTCATTTGTTTTTAACAATTCTAATATATTCTAAATCACTCTGGGAGCTGTGTTCAGCAGAAAGTCAATAAACAGATGCTTTAAACAAATAAAACAATTTTTAAAAAATCTCCTAGTATTTCTCATTCATTTTTCTGTTTCAATTTAAGAAGTACTTGCTTCCCAGAGATCAACAAAGGCTTCATAATGCTTTCTATTTGAAAAGAAAGCGACCCCTGTAACCTTGCCCTGACACTTTTACAAATTAGAGAAGAGGGAAATGGGTAAGGTTAGTAAGAAAACTGGTTTTTAACAGGTTTGACTAGTTATGCAAGTTTGAGGGCCTGATGCAAACTGAAGATACGTTTTTCTTCTTTTTTCTGTATTACAGATTCCTCCATTTCTATTCTTGTTTTTAGTGGTCTGATCCCCCATGGTTCTTCTGTACATTGAGCATGAATGTGTAGGAGACACTCTGGAGTGGAGATGTGCAGGTGGTCAGACGTCATCCTACCCATACAACTCCAAGTTTGCTTCCAGTAGAGCTGTCCCAATCCATGCAAGGAAGCAGCAGCAGTGGATCCATCAGTGTTGGGAACATGGTGGTGGAGAGGAGAGACACAGAGAGAGCTGTGTGCTTGGGTGGGAGACAGTGTGTACAATGGGTAAATGTGTTCTAGATGTCTGGTTCTTAGCCATCCAGATATTTTGGATACCACTTTCCAGAATCCTGACCATTGGTTATGCTGCCTTGGCCATCTGGGAGTTGGAAGTCCTAATATTTGGTAAGCAAAACATTGGAAACCCAGTGCTCTGGATGTTTAATTCCTTTTTACTTTATATACTTTACTTTATATACTTTACTTCATATTTTTTTAATTTATATACCTCAGTGGCCAAGGTAGCCTTCTTTCCAAAGTTATTGGCTTCACATGGGTTTTAAGTTGTCTTCTGTGCTTCAAACAGTGGGAGCAAAAGAGAAAAAAAGGAAAAAGGGGTAGTCAAGAATCAATTTACTGTAGTGGTTTAGGATATCAGTTGCTGTCTCTTTTGCTAGCCAAATTCTTGGTTGGGAGAAGACAAAGTGTATTGAGCCTTCTATAGGGTGGTACCCTGCAGACATTTTATTTATTTATTTCATTTTAATGCCGCCTTTCACCCACTGAAGGGACTCAAAGTGGCTCAGATGGGATTAAATGTTATTTTTTTATTTATTCATTTATTTAAAATATTTTTACTTCACATTTCTCCTTTAAAAAAGACCCTAAATTAAAACAAGTAGGAATTTAAAACAAAATAAATTACCCCTAACAAGGAATGAAACATTAAAACACTCATCTGAAAACAATTTTCTAATTAAAAAAATTAAAAAGAATATAACGCAGCAACCATAGGGCATTTAATTTAGATGCTAAAAGTCTAAACAATCTGGCTGTAACATTTTGTAGCAGCTAAAATTTTCAAACAGTCTTCAAAGGTCGCCCCACACAGAGTGTGTTGCAGTAACCCAAATAGGAGTAGATAGTAATTGTCATTTAGTTTTCCTGAAGGGCATCGCATTTGGGAAGGCTGCCCATAGAGGAATAATGGTCAGGTGTGTGGGGAGTAAGGGATGAAAATGAAGAAATGGAAAAAGCAGGTGGGCTAGAAAACTAAAATTGGAAGGCATGGCACCATACAGGCTCTCCTATGCAGAAATGGTGTAATATTTAGAATGGTTTAGCCAAGGGAAAAGGCAATTAACAGGAAATATGAGAGAAATATGCAAAATTACAGAGAAAATACATAAAGAGGTGCTTTTCTCCCTTTATCATAAAAATGGAACTTAGCAATGTGATAGGATACCATGCTCCTGCTTTTACATTTATTTTCTTTACTAATTATTACATTTATATCTTGTCTATCTCCCTTGCAGAATTCAGGACAGCTTACAATCTTTCTTCATTTCCTACCTCATCTGAAATTAGGAGCCTCTCAGTCCTCCTCTTAAGACTCTGCATTTGATTAGCCAGGAATAAGTTGCTTCTTTGTAGTTTTATTAGTTTATAGAGAAGAAATTAGTTTGGGCACATATTTACCTACATGTACTTGTTGAAAGAGTGGGCATCACAGGTAGGTGAAAAGCAAACTGCATAGTGGAAGTTGAAGCTGAGATGTATCTTTGTTACAGATGAACAAAGTGGTGGGTGGACCTGGATAGAGTAATTCTGATTTTGTCTCCTTCTTCCTCCCTAATTACAAAGACAACATTTAAAAGTTATGGTACAATTTCTTAACATTTTGCTTAAAAGAGCAGTTTTTCCTTGATTCTGCAGGAACTTTATTAAGTCATCTTTCTTCCCTGTTCTATTACCATTTCACACATGTTGAAACTGGGGTTTCTGCTGTTGCATATGGGCAGGTGGCAATTGCCTCAGGCAGGCATCCCTATGGCACAGCCTCAGCCGATTGCAGGTAAGATTGCACAGCCCAATGGGAAGTCTGCTCCTGCAACCCTCTGATCAATCAGTATAAAGAGGACAGATTGCATTGGTAATGCAGGATAGAGACCAAATGAAGAAACACAGCTGCTTTGATGATGTAAGCAATCCACACGCAGAGGCATGTTTGTGAGCAGATAACTTGCCTGCTTCTAGTGGTATCTCAGTGATCTACTCATTCCATTAGAGATAAGTCTGTTCATCCTTCACCTATTGAGTTTGTGAAGCTCCGTGAATTGCAGAAAGAGGTTATTAGGGAAATGAGTCACTATAGAAACAGTTGCCCCCTTGTATCTTTATGCTTTTATGGCTCTCCATGCTATTTGAACTGTTGCAAAACTCTTTATAACCAGCAGTTGACAAAACAAACCATTACTTTACTTGCCCTGATCTACCTTTAGAACTGTGATCATAATAGTGATGCACTGGAAACCGAAGAGGTGTGCCAACACTCCTATTCCCAGCACATAGGATTCCTCCAAACTCTGGTGCCAGAACAATAAATGCTACAGCAGGATAGGGGATAGAAATGAACCCTGGGGAAGGGAGGAGAATTAGGAAATATTTATTGTTTCACAGGCCATTTCTATGAACTGTGAGAAGTTTCAGGGTACAGTACATACCAGAGTTTGCTTCCCCTGGAGGAGGTCTCAGGAGGCTTATAGCAGTACTCTGTAATATTTTATTTATCTACAAATACAGTATACATATACCCAGCAAGTGTGGTAGGGAAAGGAGAAAAGACATATCCCTTTTCCAGAGCTTGAAAAAGTTACTTTTGGACTACAACTCCCAGAATCCCCTAGCCTGGATGTCAGGTGTCAGCACTGTCTGGGAAGTTTGGGGAGTTCTGGTACAAAAAAGAAACTTTTCCAAGTGCTGACTCTTTCCAACATGCATCTCCTGCTAATTTCCAAGCATTATGGGCAGCTTACCTGCCAATTACATGATAAATGCAGCAATCTTACCAGTTCCATTAACCCTCTCTTGGTTAGATTGCACCTTAACAACACTGTGTACATGAGTATTAGTTGTAACAAGGGGCATATCCATGTGTCTGTGTCTTTGGCACAGTTCCAGATGTCCCCAGTGACCATAATCCTAAATTCAAATGCTTTGACCACCACCAGCCTTGTTTTAACCCCAGATGGTTATTTTTTGGTGGCTGATCACTTTCCGCTTTGAAAGAACGGGTGTATGCATCCTTCAGAGTTTGAGGGCAATGGAAATGGGACATTTCCATTTTTTGGGACATTTCCATTTTTTGGACATTCCATTAAGATCTGTGCTTTTTGGACTGTAGGCAAGAAAGCCCACTGGATTTTCCTTTATATTGGCTTTGCTCCTTCCTTTATATTGGCTTTGCTCCTTCCTTTATATTGGCTTTGCCTCCAGTTAGGCAGATAGGAAAGGTCTCTGGCTGCCGGGCATAAACTCTTCCCTCAAACAGCTGGCCAGTTTACAGTGTTCAGCTAAGAATCAGCCCACTGTAGCAACCTATTTTTTTTTAGAAAAGGGAGTGGCAGTAACCTTTCTAAAGACCGGATTACTGTCAGGGAATGCCAAGCTCCCAGTTCTATAGTATAATGAATATATGTGTCATACTTTGTCAGCCATACAAGCTAGTACATAGACCCGTTTAATTACATGTCTATAATGGGTATAGTCAAAAATACAAGAACATCTACAGCAAAACAAAAACTTTACAAGACTGAAATACAAGGGAAAGAACAGCTTCTTGAATGACTCCTTGAAGAGCACACCCAACTCTGTTCCGTAAGGTGAGCTGACTGTCATGCTTACCTTACTTTGAATGGTTGCCCAGATTGGTCCACAGTTAGATTCAATCCTATCATTACCCAGTTGGCAACTACCCCCAACGGCTCAAACTGACCAGGCTAGGAGAATTGGGCCAGTTTCACCCATGTTTCCCTTATTTTATTTTTAATGATTTTTACTATAAGCATCAAGAGTGCTAGCCTCCATAGGCTCTTAGGAAAAGAGACACCGGAGGAGAAAATATCACTGAAATTACTGTGCTTTCCATAATCTTCTCAGAGATCAAAGATCAGGAAAGTTATTTTTTGGACTACAACTCCCACTGGCCATGCTCACTAGGGGTTGACAGCAGCTGTGCTACTAAAATTTACTTTTCCAAATTCTGGCAAAGATATTGTGATGGTAAGGAAATGGCCCTGCAGTTGATGGTTATAGTTAAAAAAAAAAGTAGAAAAACTGGACAAGGAATTCTTACCTGTTATCGAATTGCTGGGTAGTTCAGTGGTTTAGGTATCTGGCTGTGGAACCAGAGTTTGGGAGTCTGATTCCTCACTGTGCCTCCTTGACATGGGCTGGACTGAGGGGGAGAATAGAAGCTTAAAATAGTACTTGATACAGAACTTAGTGTTTACAGAAGTAAGGGTCAGTTGTGTGGTCCAAACAAAATAAAATACAAATGCAAAAACAGGCAACACTTTATAGGCCACTTAAAATCATCATACAATTCATGAACTTTCATGGCTTAAAACACCACCTCATCAGGTTTGTACCAGAAATTTAAGTTCTTCACACTGGTACAAACCTGATGAAGTGGTGTTTTAATCCACAAAAACGCATGAATTGTACAATGATTTTAGTGGTCTATAAAGGTACTGCCTATTTTTGCATTTGTATGATGTTCACAGGTGACCAGTAGTGTAGTTGTGCCACCTCACCGGGGTGGGTGGGGGTCGAAGCACCAGCACTTTTCTTTTGCCAGGATCCTCTTGTGTCACTCTCTGTTGGGTCTGTCAGATCCCTCCCTATATCCTCTGCCCTCAGGAAGCTGCTGACTCACCTCTTTTGGGATTGTCCTTCCTTGAACACCATCCTCCCTTTGCGCCTCATAGAGATGGTGCAATCATAGAGATATATACATACACTTCTCCTCAACACACACTTCAGATCACTTTCCCCTTTGGGTGGGGGAGGAATCCAGTCCTGCCTTGTGCTGCCCTTCCTTCCTCATGGAACCCTGCCCATCATTCCTGCGCCCAGCCTTGGCATATACAGCTAAGTCATAATTTAGAGTGTGTGAATGTGTATACATGCATGTTCAGGAAAGAAAGAACAGATGTGTGTGTGTGTGTGTGTGTGTGTGTGTGAGAGAGAGAGAGAGAGAGAGAGAGAGAGATGGAGGGATTCTGCACTATTGAACTTGTAACTGCACTCCTGCAGGTGACACAAAGTGCAGCATAGTTTGTGTTTGAAGGGTGGAATTGTAAGCTCACCTTCCTCTTTGGCTCCCAACTAATCAAAATATTGAACAGAAGTGCCTTTAAAGTTTCCATTTGTTTTCTGCTTAGGGAACAAACACTGGAAAGAACTGTTTAAATGCCCTCATATGTGAACCGTGGCTTAGCTGCACCCTTTCTGCCAAGCACGTTTTTTTCCTAGCAACCTTTCTTTTCAACCCAGGAGCAAATGCTTATGTTGGACTTGTGTAGCTATGAAACAATGATTTCTATTTATTCTTCTCATCTTCCCCACCCCATCTACTAAGAAGCTGGACTAGACTAAGCAACATTATTTGCTAGACTGTCACGTTCTGTTCCACACTCTGTGAGTAGGATCACTCTGTTTTGGTCCCTTTCCAGCACGTGATCACTGGCAACAAACCAAAAGCCTTCCTTCTTTGATTTGGCAATATAATGAAGTGATATTAATAAAGTTAAATTAATAAAGGCTGCAACAGGCTCTTGACCAAACCTTTAGGAGGAGTGTATTAGGTATGTGTATACACATACTAAATACACTTCTCTTAAAGATCACTTGTAATGCACATACCTAATACACATACACTTTAAAAAAGAAGAGCAAATAGGGTCACTTCAGCTTTCTGTGTCATTGGGATGCGAGAATCACACCAAATGGCATATTAGATCTCCTAGTGACCCTAATTAGCCCACTCCCGCCCACTCCCGCCCACTGAAACCCAGCCGTGTAGGCAAGCCCTTAATGTGTTTATTCTTTGATTTCCCTGTTTCAGTGCCTGTTATCTGCATACAGAAAAAACGAGCAGTGTGCTGTAAGACATATGCTAAATGCAGTTAATATTCTGGTCCCAACAAGAAGGAATCTTCTCTGTCTGATCATTGGCTTTGTTCTCAAAGCTTTGCAAGTAGAACGTCAACCCCTGAGCTGAAAAAATGCTCCACAAAATCCCAAATGTTGGGGTGAGTCACTTGCCTCACAAACACCAGCAATAGACTGTCTTAGCCAGCCTTCTGTTTCAACATCCAGCAAGATGGATGTTGAAACAGAAGTTTCCCTATGGGAAAGTCATAAACGGGGAAGCAGCACTGTACCTACTTTCTGCTCATGTGCCCCAGGAACCAGGAAAGATTGAAGAAGTTACTTTGTTGGACTACAGCTCCCAGTATTGACAAGTTCCTATTTTTAAACTTGGGGCACATTTCCAAAACAAATTACAAAACTTTACTGCCAGTTTCATTGATGATTTTGGTACTTTTGCAGAGAAATGGTTTTGATAACTAAATTCATTCAAACAGAGAAGAACAGGTTAGATTGCAGCAATCTACATAATATACTAGAACTGGTGCCAGATATTCTATCCAACTGCGAGCCCTGCCAGGCCTGGCTGGCTTGCCTTTTTCCATGAACTCCGGACACAAGAGTTTCAGCAAAACATGGTTTATTAGAACAGGCGAGATTAACATACAGTACTTTAACTTAACTTCCTTCAGTCCAGTCCCCTTCACTGGGGCTTTATCCCTCAGTTCTCTTTGCCGAGGGAGGAGGTTTGCTTCTTCTGACCTCAGTTCTATTCACTGCATTTGGGGTGGGTATTGGAGCAGAGAGGCCTCTTGTCTGAATGGATTAGGCAATTGTCTTGCCATCACCAATGAGGGGTGATATGTGCCTGGGGTGAGGGAGTTTTTCTCGATGGTCCTGGGCTGGTCATCACCTTCACCTTCTCCTCTGCCCTGCAGTGGTGCTCTTGGTGCCTCATTATCCACCAGTGTCGGCGTGTCTTGGCTCTCCTCTGTTTGCCAAGCCTGCTCCTTACAGTTTCTCTCAGGCAGTGGGTCTCCTCTGCCTTGTGGCAAGGCTGTTTTTATATCCCCAGTCTGCCAGAGATACACCGGGGTATTCCTTTCCCTCAGAAGTCCTCCACCGGCCCCTGATTTTCAGGGCCACAAACAGAGATAGGAACTCAGTTTGAGCCCCGTGTCCTTTGCCTTGGGACCCCTTTCCTCTTGCCCTTCAGGTTCCAAAGTCACCAAACCCTCTGCTGTCTCTGGTGGTGAAGTAGTCCCCAGTACTTCATAAGGGCCCCCCCACTACTCACTACTTTGAATAAACGATGCATTGTTCTTCAGATGACATGCCATTATATTTGGAAAACCTGCTGGTTTCTGTGCTAGCTTTGGAAGTCAGATCGCAACTCTCCTGGGCAGATAACAGACTGTCCTCCAGCTGCATAGAACTTGGGTCAGAAAAGAAAATGCTTTTCTTGCACATTTTTGACAGGCCCTAAATAACAAGCCACATATGTTCCAGGCCTTATCTGATGAGGGGCGGGGGCTCACCTCAGCCAAAGGTGCATGGCTTTCATGGATTGTACAAATAATTTTTTTACACACCGTTCTTTAGATTAAAATATGTTTACCCCATTTGCCAAACAATGAGGGGGGGGGGCTCACAATGTGAAATGGCCCAGGCCTTGTCTGAACTCTCAGAGGGCCTGCATTTTGAGCTAGAGTCCTCCCAAACATTTATCTTCTTGGATGGCTTATTCCTTGAATTTGAAGTAATTGTCAAATAGCTTCAAAAAAAGACAAATGCTATTTTAGGATGTATCAATAGAAGTGTAGTCTTCAAATCCTGTGAGGTACTAGTTCCCCTTTATTCACCACTGGTTAGGCCTCATCTGGAGTACTGTGTCCAGTTCTGGACATCGTATTTTAAGAAGGATGGCAACAAACTGGAGCAAGTTCAGAGGAGGGCAACAAGGATGATCAGAGGACTGGAAACCAAGCCCTATGAGGAAAGACTGGAAGAACCGGTATGTTTAGCCTTGAGAAAAGAAGGGTATGGGGAGATATGATAACACTTTTCAAATACCTGAAAGATCGTTGTACAGAGGAGGGCAGGATCTGTTTTCAGTCATTCCAGAGTGAAGGACACGTAATAAGGGACTCAAGTTACAGGAAGCCAGATTTAAGCTGAATATCAGGAAAGACGTCATAACTGTCAAAGCAGGACAACAATGGAACCAATTACCTTGGGAGGTGGTGAGTGCTCCAATGCTGGAGACATTCAAGAGAAAATTAGATAAACATCAGTCAAATCTGCTTTGATTTAAGCCTCTTCCAGCTCAATCATTCTATGATTCTATGATAGAGACAACTATTCTGAGCAAGTGTGGAAACACATTCCTATATCTTTACAGACCTTACTCCTTGAAAATCACTGATAGAGCTAATCCCACAAATTTGAAACGATGAGGGCATTCCTTTTTTAAAAGAAAAAGAATATAGAAGAGACTCTGAAAGGAAAAGTCCTAACTCAGCAGCCCATGAAAAGAAGAACAAACTATTATCTGAGATCAAAATATTGATTATATCCAGGTAGTCATCCCACAGGCAGGACCTACAGCCAAAATCCAAACAAGAAAAACTGTGGTTGTTGTAGGTTTTTCGGGCTGTTTGGCCGTGTCCAGGAGATACAACAACCATTGGATCCCAGCTGTGAAAGCCTTCGAGAATACAAGAAAAACTGTGTGTGTAATAGCAATAGTGCAATGGTTTGTCTTCTCTGGTAGGCTGTCCTCGTCATGTTCAGTTGTGCAACTTTTCACAGGCTTTAAGTTGCAACTAGCACACAATCAGATGTATGAAGGAGAGCCTGCTGGAGTCAGGGGGGGGGGGGAACACATTCATGACTGTCCTTATACAATTGCATAGGTGCCATTGAGTTTAAAAGTAGGCGGGAGGAGTCCAAATGGGGCAGCTGGAATCTGAAGAACTTGGAGAAACATCCATGCAAAGAAGGTAGCTGAACATCCAAAGCAAATAGTAAGTACCCTGTTTCCCCGAAAATAAGACCTAACCTGAAAATAAGCCCTAGTATGATTTTTCAGGATGCTCGTAATATAAGCTTTACCCCAAAAATAAGCCCCAGTTCAGTGAAATCCCGCCCTCCACCATTGTGCTGCAACAAGAAGATGACGTGACTGTATTTGAATACATATAGATTGTTGTACATGAAAAAAAAATCCCCTGAAAATAAGCGCTGATGCGTTTTTTTGGAGCAAAAATTAATATAAGACCCTGTCTTATTTTCAGGGAAACACAGTAGCTAAGTTCTCCAGAAGCACATATTTGGAAGAAAGGGGTAAAGAAATGGATGTTGAACAGTTACCTTGCTAAGTGTTCTCTTGGTACTTAGGATGCTAACTTGGAACGACACTGGAAAATTAGGAAGTAGCCTCATAAGTCCTGCTGCAACATGTTGGAAAAATCCATTATTTTAAGGGAGCTTCCTGATGACTCTATTTGGAACTGAAAAATGCTTCAGAAGTAATTTCTGCCTGTTGCTGAGACAGTTTCTTCCCTTCCTCTTATGCTGCTCCCCAGGGTTCAGCTGCTTTCAAGTCTCCACTAGAATTCACAGTAGGTTTTTCCCCCTATGGTTGTGTAAGTATGTGCCAAGGAGAAATTCAGCAGGCGAAGCTTTTCAGTGCAGGCATGGTCTTTAGCTACTGAATTTGTCTGCTTGCAAAAAGGAAGCTGCTTAGGGAAGGACAATTTAGAACAGAAAAACCTCTGGTGGGAAAAACATGAAGAAGCGGTTCTCTGTTCAACAAGACTTCTGCAAAAAAAATAAAAATGCTAGCAACGCTGATTCCTACCCACCCAATTGCAAAACAAATGCTTTAATTGTTAACACGTGCAAACTAGGGCCAAATAAAAAGGTATTATTTGTTTACTGAAATATTCCTAACCCGCCTTACATAAATGGATCTCACAGTAGGGTACAATCAAGAAAACAATGAAAGTGAAACAACAATAAGCCAAACACCTGCAAATGTTTAAAATTCTGCAGCTATAAAAAAATAAATTCCCCTCCCCTCCTGCCTGCAGGACGTGCGTATTGTTACCACACATCTTCTGTTAACATGTATTTGTCAACCTGATTGTGTACAGGGGTCACGACAGACGCAGGAATAAAGGAAATCTCACCAGAAGGAAGTTGTATACCACATGTTTAAATACTGTGTTTCAGCAAAGTGGGGAAGGTGTGTTATGTGCCACCAAGTCACAACCGACTGATATTGTTTGTTTGTTTATTTAAAATATTTATACCCCACCTTTCTCCTAAAAGGACCCAAGGCATTTTACAGGGATTAAAAGACACTATTTAAAAGTTTAAAAGAGTAAGTATACAAATATTAAAAAGAATTAAGCAAGTGTTATATTAAAAATGGTAAATAAAATCAATACTAAAAATATACTTATAAGGTCCCTAATATTTTTTTCACGGTAAGTGAACTGTTTAAGGAGTAGCTTTACCAGTGCCAACACCCGCCCCCAAGTTTCCAAGGTCAAGTGGGGATTTGAATTCAGATCTCCTGAAACCTTGCCCTTCACTCTATTCACACTGGGTACTTAAAGCAGAGAACAGCTACACCAAAGGTGAAAAGGAATTGTTCAAACAATAATTAAAGTCCAAAGTTACCAGCTTTCTTTAACACGTATATGTTAGAATCACAGATTCATGAAATTGGAAGGGGCCTATAAGGTCGTCAAGTCCAACCCCCCCTGCTCGATGCAGGAATCCAAATCGAAGGATATCTGCCAGGTGGTTGTCTAAATTTCTCTTGAATGTCTCCAGTGTTGGAGCACTCACCACCTCTCAAGGCAATTAGTTCCATTGTTGCACTGCTCTAACAGTTAAGACATTTTTCCTGATATTCAACCTAAATCTAGCTTCCTGTAACTTGAGCCCATTGTTGTATGTCCTGCACTCTGGGATGATCAAGAACAGATTCCGCCCCTCCTCTGTATGACAGCCTTTCAAGTATTTGAAAACTGCTATCATATCTCCCCTCAGTCTTTTCTTCTCAAGGCTAAACATGCCCAGTTCTTTCAGTCTTTCCTCATAAGCTTGGTTTCCAGCCCCCTGACCATCGTTGTTGCCCTCCTCTGAACTTGTTCCAATTTGCTGACACCATTCCCAAACAGCAAAATCAAAAAAGTGGCTTGGTTAGTAGATCAACCCTCTAGCTGGAGGAATGGGCAATCCTGGCTGATAGCCCATTCTCCCAGCACCAACAGACCCAGAACTTTGGGAGACTGCACATCTTACAAATGCTGTGCAGTTTACATTCAGTTTACATTCAGCAGCAAAGCAGATAAAGCTATTTTTTTAAAGGCAGGAAATGAGTTTTTCAAGGCACTTCTCCTAGTTTGCCACTGAAGTGCTGCATTTCTTCATTTCAAGCATTTTCGTCATGCTTCAACACTTAGAGCAGCAGACTGTGGAAACTTAGCAGGGCAATTTGCCAACATGTTGTACCAGCACGGCTGTCAGGAGATGCCTTGCAGGCCAGTGCACAGTCCCCAGGTTGCACGTGGACCACATCTTCTGTCTCAGCACGTGGACTAGTACGTGAATTTTAATTGGCCTTGATGAGAGGTGTGAAAAGACAGAGATGGAGGAACAGTTGTGTAAGGAAATCAGGGCTCTCGAGGTTAAAATCCTAGGAATTTTCTAAATAACAGAGATGATAATGATATCATCTGCTACCCATATCCCAGGTTTTCTTGTTCCCCCTGAGTTTAGCTGGAATCCACACCACTGCTGGGGTAAAAGTTGATTTCCCAGGTGCAGGACACCCCTGTTGTGATGCGAAAAACCTGAGGGTGTTTTGTTCTTGAATGGACAATTAAAAGCCATTAATGCTACAAAAGGCCTGCTTTGTTAATGTGGACCAATCCAGCTGCCCACATTTTTTGAATCTTCTTAGGGTTGGGTAGACAATAGATTATAGTGCCCACACTTCCAAATCTACCACTGTTGGATAAGATACCATTTCCCAAAGAAGGAATGGGAGGAAGAGCTATGAAGGTAGCCAGGTCTCAGAATGCTGGCTGAAGTCTCAGGGAATTGGCTATCTCTTCTCAAGTCTCCAGGTGAAGAGGAAAATTTCAGGGCAAGTGGCACTGCAGGAGCAAAAGGTTTGTTTGTTTGTTTTTCTTTATGATATGGCATTAAAGCACGGGCACCTGTCTACATTCATGCCCAGCTGACTTCGAGGCTCACAGGTTCAGTGTGAATATGTTTTAAGTGAGTTGCATGCATTGACGTCAGGATAGGTCTGGAACAACTCAACATGCATCCTGGGTGCTGTAGGGATGCAAGCCTTAGTGGGAATGAATGGAAACTCCTGTAAGTGCTCAATGCATTTTTCCTCTGGCTGTGGATTGCCCGATTTTTACTTGGATTCTCGGTCCATTTGCCCAGATAGTTTTTATCCCAGAGCTATAATTGCACTTAATAATGAACTTAAAGACCACCAGTAGTGAACAGTTGGACAGTGTTACTTAGCCTGCGGTGTAGATGTTTGTATTTTTAGTGGGGGATTTTTAGTGGGGGGGAGTGTTTGGGGATTTTTTTGTTTGTTTGTTTTTTATGTGTGTCCATGTGGGTCTGGTCTCTGGGTGTCTGTGTGAATTTCGTTGTATGTGTATACTGTGTATAGACTTACAATGACAATAAATTGTATGTATGTATGTATGTATGTATGTATGTATGTATGTATGTATGTATGTATGTATGTATGTATGTATGTATGTTCCTTGTGCTTGTTCCTACAGCCAGAAACTGTTCCAGCCTCATCCTAACTCTTTCCACATTTGACTCATCCCTATTTCATCACAACAACCTGCCCTCATTGTCAGGTTTTGGCTCTGAAGTTTCAGGGAAGGGATGCTGTAACCCTAGCAACCCAATGGTGTGTGTGTGTGTGTGTGTGTGTGTGTGTGTGTGTGTGTGAGAGAGAGAGAGAGAGAGAGAGAGAGAGAGAGAGAGAGAGAGAGAGAGAAAGTGATTGCAATTATCCTGTTTTCAGATAAAGTCATCCTAATGGAATTCACTTCCTGATTATTACTGATAGGTAGGAACACACCATATGCATATCTGTTCTCCCAGATTTCATGTATGAATTCAAAATGGGGGAGTTGCCCTAGGCAGATTAAGAAGAATGCTAAGCCAAGTGTGGAGACCCAATAGAGACTAAGCCACTCTGGGGGTGGGAAGGAGAGAAGGACAGAGCCACTATAAACTATCAAGAAGAAAGAAAACATGTAGCTACTCTCCCAAAGAGGAGAGCAGCTACAGGCCCAAGAACGATGAGTGCACAAGGCTCAGTGACTCTGAGGATGCACTGCAGATGATACTGAAGAAAGGAATCAACAGTTTGGCTCTGTAGAATGAATCAAAAACTCAGGAAGATTTGTGCGTTCCTGGCAGAGTTGAATTAGGAAGTGAACACAGGAACTGAACACAGGAAGAATCACACTGAGGAAGACAATTAGCTGAAAAGAGAAGGCATCACAAGGAACATTAAGGTAGTCAGCAGCAAGAAATAATTCGAGAAACACCTTAAGATGTTCACTTTTCGTTTTGGAAAGGAACAAGTTGTTAGTCCTTACGTTTGCAAGTACCCATCACAAATGTCCAGAAGCAGCTCTGAAGATTTCAGGGAAGATTTCTTCCTAGCCTTACCTGGAGATGCTGGGGATTGAACCCAGGATTGTGCCTTACCATGGACATATTGCCCTTCTTAGTGTAGCAGTATTCTATTGTAGTCTCCCAATCAAGTACAAATCTCTGCTTAGCTTTTGAAACCAGGCAAATCAGACATGTTCAGAGCAATATGGTGGAAAAACTATGAATGCTCCATTACTGGGCCATATATTCTGGCAAAGCTTTCCCCAAGGCACAGGTAATCTTACATCAAGCTAGTTGGGTGGTGACTTGGCAATAAGATGGGCGTTTCTGTTTTTCTGTACTTCCGCGAAAACAATTTCCAGTAAACTAATCAGTGGGGAACATGTATATATAATTATTCCAGCCCATCTGCCAATTATCCAGACATTCTTCTACTCCTGGCAAGCTTCCAAGCTTCTGGCTCTGCCACTTTTTCCAGAACCACCTTCTTCTGGAAGTAAGGTGACATAACTAACGGCAAATATTGCACACCTACAGGCTGACAGCAGGTCTGTAACTATACTTTGCAACCAGATTCTTGTTGAGTCAAGACCTGTATTTCAACTGTGAATGTGTATCACACAAACACAGTGCTCGCTCCCACACAGCTAGCTAATGCACATGCTAATTGTTGGGCAGAACCAAGACCCATAAAGATCAAGGAGGAATTCTAGCAGCAGAGGCTGTGCTAACATTTACACACAGAGAAGGCAACACTTTTGTACTTAGTGAAAAGAGCCATGAAGGGAAAAAACATGAGAGAGTAGTAAACCCTTTAGTGGTGTTTTGGAATCAGTGTAATGAAGTACAGGCTTGGCCAAAACCTCTGAGAACACAGATGCATTACATAAATGCACAACTACTAGTGTTCCTTCTGAAAGAATGCTGGGGTTTATAGTTTGGTGAAACACTTAGGATTCTCTGCTATAGTTCAGGGGAAGGCACAAGAGTCCCCTAACTAGCAGACAATTGTAAACCCTTTATCAAACTACAAATCATACCATTCTGTAGGATGGAGGCATGGCAGTTGCGGAAAATTGCTGCAACTATATTATACAGCTACACTGATGCTTTTCCTCCTGGAATGGACAAGGTGAAAAACCCCTTGGCCAATGTCTCAGGCGGTGACTACATTGGCAAGTTAAATCGAAGTCTGTTTTACGCTTCTGTTCAGATTAGGTGATCACATAGACTGCGGATTGTTTTGATGTCCGTGGCCATACTGGCCCATCAGTCTGATGTGATTTGATGCACATCACAGCACACCATCCCCCTTCCTTTGATCGTGCCCTCTGCTGATTCCCGGCTCTCCGTTCATGGTTCATTGTAAAGTCGCAAAGCTGTTTAAAGTGTTGTACAGTGACAGGAAAATTGGACAGTTTTCCAAAGTTCTCCACAATGTACAAACACATACACACATATCAAGGAAACTCAGTAGTCTGCTGTAGTTTGTCAGAGTTGTTTCTATTTCATATTGATTTTTATTTCTTTCTTTCCTGTACAGAGGTGATCTAGCACTAACCTAGTATATCAGTTCAGTGATAAGGTGATCTAGCGCTAAGCTTGATAGTTCATTAAAAAAAAAAATTCAGTGTGACTATGAGGAAAGATAGCTCTGGTTAGTGTTCCTGCTGCCCAAAATATTATGCCCAGTTAGTACGTCACCAGGATATTACCCATTGTCTTGCTCCCGCTCCTTTTGGAGAATAAAACAAATGATCACATGGGGGGAAGTCCATTCGAATCATTCTGGCTTACAAAAAGTATAAGCTCATAGCAGCAGAGGAAAAAAAATCTGCTTTGGGAGCAAAAAAGACAGGACTGATTTGAATTGGCCTTTGTGTCATGTGATTAGTTAAAAAAAAGAGAGTGAATCCATCCATTTTTCACTTGCAGCAAATCCGTATTAAGCAAAAACTCAGCGAGCAGAGCCAAAATTACCAATAGTCTTAATGGTGCTCCCTCTTAAAATTAGGCTGCTGCCTAAAATCCCACAGCCCACAGCATTCAAAACAGTGAAGCATGCTTGTCAGTTTGTTGTTTGCAAAGGAGAAAGCAGATTGCTTATGATGCCAGAGATACTAAATACCTGCTGCAAGACACACCCAGGGAGCCAAGCCAGAGTTTACAGGTGAAGAAAGTTATGTGATAAAGAAGTTCCAGGACCTTGATGAAATTATCTGTTCCAGTTAAAATAATTAGTCAGGTCTGTGCTTGTACAAGAATGCCAGCCTCTGAATCATCCCATAGGAAATATCTCTAGGCTTCATTCTGTGTAGGACCAAAATGGGACATTCTTAGAAAAGGGTTTCCTCACCCTCACCCTGCCCCCAGGAATGTTTCTATTTGGTAGTTCCTGGAACAAATATGGGATTGTCAAAGCACCACCCGGGCTGAAGCTCGTGTCATCATAAAAGAAACATCATGCCACAACTTTTTGTACCTCACATAATTTGCAAATTACTTTGGTTTGTTTGGGATTGGTCTTCAGGATTTAAGCATGAGTTTCTCGGCCATGAAACTCTGCTGTCAGCGGTGCCACCAGCGGCCACGTCTCCCAGCAATAATTCCGGGGGCTCCAGATTGTGAGAATGACCAAGAATAGACTTCATTGCAACTGAGAAACCAACAGAGACAGGAATACGGTCCTTACCTCCCTCTGCGAGCGTCCTGAAGGGCTGAGTTCTCTGCACTAGCCTCCCCAGGGAATGTCCTTTCAAGAGGGTCCCCTGTTAAAGCCACAGAGTGCCCTGAAAATCCTGGTCTCTGGAAGGAGGAGGGGAGGATGAGTTCCAGCCTTCGCTGGAGACTTTTCAAGGATGGCTGGTAGAGCCAAGAGGGGGGTGCTGGTGCCCACTCCTCTGCCACTCCTGGAGCCTCCTCTGTTGCTCGCTCTGGCGTTTCTATTGCCAGTGCCATAGCTGGGTTGGACTGGGCACTGCGGCTCTTGTTGTATGATGGAGGCACCAAGGTCATGTTGGAGATCCAGTAGACTCCTGGAATTCTGGTCCTTTATGCAACAGGTGGGGTTCGGGGACTTTAGCCAAGGGTTTCTCTTCCCAGTCCACCTCAGCTGAGGCACAGAACTGGAAAACCCAAGCCTTGACAGCCTCTTCCTTTGTCTCCTCCTCCTCTGAAGTCACTGTTTCTCCCTCCATTTTCCTGAAGGAAGTCCTGCAGTCTTCCTGGTCTTCCTTTATGCCGGCCTTTGCCTTATACTCTTCCCCTCACAGGTGGCCCTCATCAGCCAGCTCCCTCACTGGCATCTGGCATCCCTCCCCCTTGCCTACTAGGGCCTCAGACGGTCTGCCCCCACTCAGGATGCCAGCAGCAACTCTCTCACATCTGCCTGAATCATGTCTTTCCAACACTAATATGCTTTTGCAGCTCTAATGATGGGTTCAGATGCCCAGTGTGGTATAGTGGATAGAGTGATAGACTAGGACTCAGGAGGCCTGGGTTCGAATCCCGACTGAACCATGGAAACTCACTAGGGATGCAGAATTTCTAAGACCACTCTTTAAATATCTCACTTACTTGAAAGCCCTATAAGAGTCACTCTGTCAGCTCTGACTCAATGACACATGACAACCACAACAACAACTATGGATTATCATTTGCTTCTGTCCTCGCTTTGCTGTCCCAAGAGGCTGCACTACACAATAAGAAGGAAGTGACCTTTCTACAAAATGCCTCACAGAATTGGGACAGTGATGCACTTTCAGTACTTTAAGGCTCTGGTTGTGATAGTTTTGGAGACTTTCCCCCCCTTCCTTTAGATCAAGGGGGATGTTTTTCAGCCTCAAGAGCTAAATTCAGTTTCAGAGAAGTCCTTAGGGGTTACAGTCAGTAAAAGGTAAAAGGAGAGATAAAAATGGCAACACACTTTACCTTACAGCTCTTACTACCAATAACTAAGTTTAAGCGAGGCACGTCAGTCTTTGAGAATGGGGAAATAAGGAAGAAAATCTGGGAAACCACATAATATTTGTAACATAGGAACAGGGTGTGGCCATCAGGGAACCAAGCCTCAGCTTTAAATGGTAAATTGTATTACTTCAAAATATGGTTGCCTGGTCAATAATGTCCCATTCCCTGAGATTTTGCAGCCAAGGGAGCAAGCCTTGTGATATTAACAGCTGGGCCCTTGTGAAACAATGGTAAAGCTCTGTGTGTGTGTGTGTGTGTGTGTGTGTGTGTGTGTGTGTGTGTGTGAGAGAGAGAGAGAGAGAGAGAGAGAACAACCCATTCCAAGAAGGGTTAATTTGAAAATGTGAGTGTGTACAGGATTTTAGCCCCAGCCCTCTTGCTGTCCAATACCCCCTAGGGAGAGAGTACTCTCTGAAGAAGAAAACATCTGCCACACACAGAATGTCTCCCTGCAACTGAACCCCCGCCCAAAAAAAAAAAAAAAAAAAAAAAAAAAAAAACAGTTGCTGGCCCATGGCTGAGCAGACCAGCTACCCCTGGCCATCTGAACTACCTACAAAGAATATAGCATACCATTCCTTTTGGAAGAAAAGGCCACAACTTTATTGGTTGCCGCAACAGTCCCTGGCCAGCATTGGGGAATTGGATGCAGGGCATCGAAAGGCCCAAGTGCCCTCCTGATGTTCACCACCATTCGATTCAGCAGTTGCTGAAGGTTCCACCAGAAGCAACTATCTTCTGGAGACCACACAGGCATACCCCACTCCATGACTCCCTGCCACCTGAGAGCAGGTCTAGGCTTCTAGAGAGAGTTCATACTTGATTGAACCTAGTACCCATTTGTATTCTCGAAGGCTTTCACAGCCAGGATCCGATGGTTGTTGTAGGTTTTTCAGGCTGTTTGGCCGTGTTTTGGAGGTTTTTCTTCCTAATGTTTCACCAGTCTCTGTGGCTGGCATCTTCAGAGGACAGGAGTTAGAACTCTGTCTGTGTTCTGGTGTAGGATAGCAGAGTATTTGTAGCTGTGGGATCAGCTTTTTGTCCTTTTCAGGAGATTGGGTGATTATGGTGATCAGGGTGTTTTTTGTTATGGGTGTATTGTTGTGATAAGGGGGTGGGTGGGTCTGTCACTGTGATTGATGGGTGTAATTAGCTAGTCTTTTGCATGCAGTGATCACCGGTCCTTGTGGCTGGGTAAAGTTCATTGATCTTTTGGAGGCTGTATTTTTCAGTGCTGGGAGCCAGGCTTTGTTGAGTTTTAGATTTTCTTCTTTTTTGTTGAAGCTCTGCTGGTGTTTGTGGATTTCAATGGCTTCCCTGTGTAGTCTAACCCAATCTCCTGAAAAGGACAAAAAGCTGATCCCACAGCTACAAATACTCAACTATCCTACACCAGAACACAGACAGAGTTCTAACTCCTGTCCTCTGAAGATGCCAGCCACAGACACTGGCGAAACGTTAGGAAGAAAAACCTTCGGAACACGGCCAAACAGCCTGAAAAACTTACAGCAACCATCTAATACCCATTTATTTGTATTTCTGGCAGTCTGTGGTATCCACAAAACTCTCCGCCAATAACATATTTTGAATGAATCAATTTGCTGCCTGTCCACCTTTGAAAGCCATACATAGCAATCAGGAACATCATGGTAGCCCATTCCAAATACTCACTCTTAAGTCTGCAAACCAAATTTAAAACCAACTATATGTTGTGATTTTTTAGATAGATTGTTATGCATTACTGCTTCAACTGGATTTTTAGTACTAGTGTTTTCCATTTTTATGTTTTCCATTTCTCAAAGTGACATTTTTTAAATTTTTGTATACTTATTGATCTTTGCCTCAATATTGCCTGTTAATGATGTAAGATGCCTCCTTATTCGTTGTTTGTAGTTTTAAATATTGTCTCTTAATGATGTTAACCATCATTGTACACTCATTGTTTTCAACTTTAAATATTGTCTCTCGTTGTAAGCTGCCTTGGGTCTTTTTCAAGGAGAAAGGCGGGGTTAAAATATTTTTAATTAATAATAAGCAATAAATGTAGCCTACTGTTCAGCTTTTACCATTGTTTGATGTGAAGAAGCCAGCAGATGAAAAAGTTCACAATATAGCTATAAAGAAATTGTTTCTGAATGTCTGCAGATCAATGGGTTGTGAAAGACTCAGTCACACACATTGTGGTAAACTTGGTGACTCAGTTTATCCCATGTTGCTACTTGGAATCAGGAAGCATAGTGTTAGCTGTTTTTATCAATCCATCAATCTCTCCAGGTCTGGTTCTAGGGTCTGGTTCTACAGGTTTCAAATTAAATCTGTTAAATTAATGAATAAAATCGTCTGTGTACATGAAAAATAGAACTCTAAGTGCCCAGTGGATCCTGCTGCAGGACAGGAGGAAGTAGGAAACACGTCTTACCTGTTGCTATACTACAAATAAAATAATCAATAAATCATTCTTTTAAAAGGGTTCACGAGAGGTGATCACTTTATTAGACCACTTAACTCAAACATTCAGTGCAAGCTTTCGTGATTAAAAATCAATTCTTCAGGCTTGAAAAATCTTGTGGAGAGTGCAGAAAAATGATCAATAAATGTCCCAAAATGTCATGGCAGAAAAGTCTGCCAGGCATATTTCTTGAGGTCATGAAAGCTGGCTCTGAATGTTTAATTTTAATGATCTAATAAAGGTATCACCTCTCCCAAACTCTTATTGTTTATTGATTATTATCTTACCACAGCTCGCTCGCTCTCTGTCTTTAAAAAGAGTTATCAGGCTATTGAGCCAGGCATTACCAGGCAGTCTGTTTAGATTACAGTGGAAATCTCTACAACCGCCTAGTGCAAGGATTCATTTGTTTGACAGGACATTGTTATCAGCACCCACTCCACGGTCTTCTTATACAAAGCAGAAAACAACTGTTGTTAGTATTTGAAGCAGCTTTATGCCCTGGCAGAGTGCTCTGCTTGGAAAGGCTTTCACACAAACCCTTTGATGAACTGCTGTAGTGTACAGATTTATCCACATTATAAGCTGCTTAGGCAGCAGTTTGGGGGTGTCATGAAAAGGCAAGCATTTTGTTATTTAATTTATATAATGCTGCTGCTAACAGCAGTACTCTCTGGGGGACAAACTACTCTGTCATCTTTTTCTGTCGATAATCTTGAACATCTGTAGTTCTAGTGAAGCAGTCCTGCTTTTTCAGCTTCACAGAAAGGCCTGCAATGGATTCACGGTTCAGCAAATAATCTGTCCAAATCAAGTATATCAACCACAGTGTTGTAGTAGTGAATTTGGAAGTGCAAGAACTTATCGTGACAGTTCTTCTACCCACCCACCTCCTACAAGTAAAGTCCAGAAATGCAGGCATGTGGATAGGTCCCTATCAACTAACAAAGAGCAGATTCTTTTGTAAGTCAACACCTCTTAATTGGCCGTCCAAAACAATTCACCCTCCAATGTTTTGTTTTCATTACAGTAAGGACAGTTTTTAACAATATACTGCTCCTAGAGAACTCATATTTCTCCTAGGTAGTGGGAGCATTGCAGCTAAATTTAAGAGGGAAACAAGACAATATTTGGAGGCTGGATGATGACCTAGCTCCTGTTACTCAGAAAGTTGCTGGGCTCTGATGCTGTGAGCCCTAGCTTCATTACACCACTGGCTATCCCAACTAAATTTGGCCAAATTTGGAACCAGCCAGTACAGTTGTGCCTTTAACAGATGTCCTTGTAGGTGAGAATAGTTATTTCCATGTTGTGATAAATTTTGTAAGACACAGGTTACACAAAATTATCTGTTTTCAGTGTGTGTGGTGCAGTTTGGTTGATGAGAAAGTTCTATTTTTACTTATGTAGGCATGAATGACATCAAGAATGACAGCTGAAAAGTGTACTGACAACACCCACCTAAAGAATGTTTATCCTGGGTGGAAGATAAAGACAGGAGAAATGAGGGGTGGACACCCAAGATTTGGGAAGGATAGCGTTGTAGTTTGACAACAGGCTTTCAGATGGTGTATTCCCCCATTCAAGTTTATTTCATCTGCCAAGATGCTCCTGTGCGATGACATACCCTTTGGAAAGAACAGGCTACTGCAGATGATTGCAGTAGGTAGAGCTGAAGCTGATCAGGCTATCCTCTAGTCACAGTTCAGTAGTCCTCCAGATATTGCTGGACTGCAATTCCCATTAGTCCAAACTGATGGTCAGGCTACAAATTGCCTATCCCAATGGCAGCAGCAATCCTTTCCGCACATTCTCATGACTATGTTATAGGATAAGTGGGGAGATAACAGTCTTGCAAGACCTAAAAAAATCATCATTATCTAGAGGTCCACCAACTAGTGAGGACAAATTAACATCTTAGGAGAATGGCTATATGCTACAAAATGCAGATATTTAATCAAGATATTTGTAGTCAGTAGGAAGCCAAGCTTTCAAACCTTTTTGCACAAAAATCCATTTCTGTTCTCAACCACTTACCTGTTCTTTTTCACCACTCTAATCTGAGGTAGGGTTGGGTATGATCCTTCTTAGTTGTTTTTGGGAGACAATAATGCAAATCACTCTAAGATTTGCCAGTGGTTGCTGATCTCCTGCCCACTACCACATTATGTCATGCTATAAAGGTGCTGAACATGTTTTAAAGCTGACAAAAGGTGCTAAACTGTTAACCAGAGATGGGCACAAACCTTAGTTTGGAAGTTGGTGCCGCACATTCCCTTCCTCAGCCTCCCTGGCCAATGACCCACTCATCAGTTGGAGCGACTCCTTTCCTCCTCCTCTTTGACCAGTTCCTGGCAGGAGGAGTACAGGTTTGCCTGTCCTGCCTCCTTGTCTGAATGGGTGATCAGCCAAGGAGGCAGGGCAGGGAAGCCTGTGTTCCTGCCAGAAACTTCAAACAGCCGAAGAAGAGGAACGCGTGCCAGCTGGTGAGTGGGGGATCCAGCTCGGTTGGCGGGCGAAGGGAACATGCAGCACCTGTGGTGCCATGTGTACAACCTGGCACAAACCTCCGAACTGAGGTTCGTGCTCATCTCTACTGGTAACCTCCAATTGTCATGAGTGAAACCATTTTTTCAGAATGTAAATGATCAACCAACTCAGTGCACAACAATGTATCTGTAAATCAGCACAAGCTGATGAAAAAAAATGCAACTACCAGAGGCTCAAAATATCAGGTGAATAAATTCCAACAGTTTACCGCAATCTCACTGGAAGAATTCTGAATGGTTTACCCCTTTGATGTGAAACATGGATATTTGCCCTTATTCTTTAAGAATCAGAATCTATCTGTCTTGAAGTCTTTATCTGGGTAAAGACAAATTCTCCCACAGCAATATTTACTGTTCGTTATAACTAGTAGACTGGCAGTCTACAAGTAGGCCAGGAAACAATTTAGTATTTTTCTTTTTATGGCTGGAGTACTAATTACGTTACAAAGCAGCACACACTTGCTTAGTTTCATAAAAAGGCTCCTCACCAGGTCAATTTGTCAAGCTTGCTGGAAACAAGATGCTGAGCTACAATGATGTCAGTAAGAACTCTCTCCCTATATTTTCTGGTAGGAAGGCTAATAACTGAGAAGTAACAAGTGGTGAATCATCTGTGAATTTGCATACAGTGAAACTGCTGCCTTAAAAACAGAATATTAAGATTTTATGGGCTTCACTTTACTTCCTGTTCCATCCTATATCAGACTTCATGTATGCAATTTTGTTATTATGTCCCATCAAGTCCCTTCTGACCTTATGAATGAGTGGCCTCCAAAATATCCTTTCCTCACCAGCCCTGCTCAACTCTTACAAAATCCAGCCTATGGCTTCCTCTAGGGCAGACCTGGGCAAAGTGCGGCCCGCCGGTCATCGCTCCAGTCCAGCCCGCCCATCACCGCTCCTGTCTGGCCCGCCCGTCGCCGCTGAGTGAGCCGGAGTAACCCCTGTGCTAGCTTGTCTTTGGTTTCAGCCGTTCGGCTTAGGGAACAGACGGCAGCGGCCGCCCGGGCTGCTCTCGGGCCGCTTTCTGGTTCGGCCCCCGAACACAGTTCAGATTTTTCATGTGGCCCCCTATAGAAATTAATTGCCCACCCCTGCTCTAGGGAGTCAATCCATCTCATATCTGGTCTTCTTCTTTTCCTTCTGTCTTCCACCTTTCCCACCATTATTACCTTTTCCAGAAAATCCTGCCTTCTCATCCTGTGCCCAAAGAAAGTCAACCATAATTTCAACTTTTTTTCCTCCAGAGATGCAATTACTGGTTATTTAAAATACCACTCTTAAGACAAAGTAGGTTACACAAATATATCACTGTTTTCCTGAATTATCAGTGAATGGAAGTAGAGCAGCAACAGAAATCACCTTCTGCTTCAACAACGTAAATTGTTGGGAATGATCACCTAGATGAATGAGAAAATAGTTCTAAGCAAATGTGCTGCAACATAAAACATGCATATCTTAATAAGGCAATGGTAGTGATGAAAGGGCTTTTAGGAGAAAAAAAATCACACAATACTGCTAACTCAACAGTAGCACTCATGACAGATCAAGTCCTGAAATTGCTGCCAAGATGAACAGAAAATAAAAACCACATACTGTTTATATTCCAAGCTTCTAAAAGAAAGGAATAGTAATAACCAAATCAGACCACATTTGTGAATGGTTTTTATCAATGCACACATAAAATGTATATATTTGCACAATCAGAAAAATTAACATCTTCAGTCAAAACACTGGTGATGGAAAAAGCAGTTCAAGGAGAAAATGAGAGATCTGTTAAGTCAACTACTGAAAATGCAAGCAAGTAACTAGCATTATGTCCTCACAGTCACTTTGCTAGGAAAGAACTGAATCTGTATTTGCAATTCCAGTTTCAGGCTGAAATTCAGTGATTCAGAGGAATGATGTAAAGTCTTAACTTTTAAAATGTTTATAGAACTAAACACACAATGGTCTCCCAAGTCAGTCAAATAAATGATGTGCAGGACAGAAAGTGAATAATCAAACTCCTTCAAGACTGCAAGAAATTATTTGGTCTTGGTTATTTTTTGTATGAGCTCTTTTTTAAAATCTTTAAGCCTATCCTTCTGAAGAGAGAAATACTCTCTCCTTGGCAGTGTCTACTCATCAAATACAGTACTCCACTTTCTGAAGACAGAAAGAAATCAAGGATTAACATTAAGGCATACACAGAGCTATGCTGTCTGCTTCTGTTGCATCAGAATCAATTTTCTTGGACTTGAATACATGGAATGTTGGCACAGAACTAAAAGCCACCATGGATACAGCTGACAATCTCACCGGTTCTGTGAGGTCCTCACAACTTGCATTTCTCTAACACACACATCCTGAAATGGCTTTTAATTGTACAAACTGAAAACAGGATAAAATTTTCAAATAATAAGGAACAGGTAAAATAAGGGGTTTGCTTTATTTGTATGTTATGTACAGAATACACTTCTCATATTATGATGGGGCAGGTCAAGACAACAGCTATAACCTTCAAATTATGCTGTCTTTTTTTTTTTCACCTGCTAGAGATGACTTCGTTGCTCTGAACCAGGCGGAGAGAACAGGCTGGATTTCCTAAGCTGGTTGCACACAGTTAAAAAGAAGCTTAAAACTCTACAGCCAAGTCAGCACTAATTTGTACGTTTTAAGGGGGGGGGGAAGTTTTCTTCTTAGCAAAAAAAGTTCTAAGAGAAGTTGAAGAATAATAACAGCATTAATAAGGTGTACTGAAAAATACTTTGTTGTAAGCAGCAATCAAATTAGCCTACCAGGAGTAACTTGGTCATTCAACAATTATCATTTTAAATTATTGTTCCAGAAGCTGAAAACATGTGATCTTCCAAAATATTATTAAGCAAACTATGTTCTTCAGTATGCTTAATGACACCCCCTAGATAGACCAAAACATCTACCAATTGAGAAGTTGTGAAACAGATTGCTTCTTGTAAAATGTACATTAGATTACTTAGAACTGTATCGAGATGTGTTTTTAACTCTGTTTGTAAAATGAATTAAGAACTACGTTATAAAGCTGTTTGGCTAAAGTGTATATTCAGCAAATAAGAAAAGAACACTGTCAAGATGGTGTACCAGCCAACATAGAAAATCCAACTACCTGCACAATATTCAGTCCCAAACCACCACTGATTTATGATTGTTCATGTAAAGGTCTAGTATCTTGCTCCTCTTCTTCCTCTTCTTCCTCTTCTTCACAATCTTCTTCGTCTGTTTGCTGGTCAAGTTCTTCTTTTGTTATCATTTCAAAATCATTTCCATTGCCACTACTATGCTGGGATCGATCATCCTCCCGTCTGTCACTGTCTGTATCTGAATTCCGTTCACCTCCAGAACCTTCTGACCCCAAGCTTCCCAGTGGATCGGCTTTGACATCTTCATCCTCTTTTCTCTCACTATCTGATTTTTCTTCACTGTCAGATTTGGGCTGCTTTTTGGATTCAGGCTTCTCCTCTTTCTTTGAGTCAGCTTTTGGGCCTTTGTACTCATGTGTGTACAGAGGTCTGAAGGAGTCAATGAAGCCAACGTCAGCGGTCAGATTTGGCAAAAACCAGAAGTGATGCCTTCCACCAGTTATCAGCCAGATGATAAGGAAGAGGATGCAGCGGGCTATCAGAAAAAATTGTGCATATATTTTAAATAGGATATTAACAGTAGTCAGAGCTACAACTGTAATTGGTAAAAACAAATGCCCTAAATGTAAATAGAATCAAAATCCCAAGTTATTTATGTTAGTTCAACCCACTAAAACCTTGAGGCTAGCATTTAAAAGGCAAGTTAGGCATATGAAAGGACCAGGATCATCCCATCTCCATTCTTTCTATATGTTGCTTTCCTCATCTAAGCAGCAGCTCAGACATCTGAAAAGGCTAGAATCTCCCCACCTCTATTTATGATATACAGATCTCAGTTTTAAAAACAGAAGTGCAACCACCCAGTTCCTATTTTGCTCCTGACATTCTCAAGCTATTTCTTCACTTGTTGAGTCAGAGGTTTGGGTATCTATCATATTTGAAAGACAGTACTATTGCAGATAATATAGTAGTTCAATAACTGCTCTATCCAGGATAGGCACTCAAGGTGGTGCCATGTGTCCTGGAGGTAAATCTTACAACTACCAAGAAGCTGGAATTCTTTACCTGGGAATATTAGGCAGCTGCTGACAATTTTATTTTGACATGCCAGCTTCAGATGTATGTTTTCTCTCAGGCTTTCCCTGTCATGTGATCCAGCCATGTTAGTTTTATTTATCTCGTGATTTTTTTAAATCTCTCTTCTTGGTCTTTTATTGCTATAGATTTTAGGCTGATCACTCCGTTGTCTGCTTTCTTTCATTCTCTCAAAAGTTGCACAGTCTGATTTTGCTCACTCATCAATTCCCACTGTGCCTGCAAGATGGTGTAGGATGGTGCTACTGGGGGGTTTCAGCCCCCAGTTTGTGAAATGCTGCCTTAATACATTCCTACTGGAAAAAAGGGTACTCTGAACATTCTTACTGTAATTAGAAACACAAATATCAGCTGTTCCCTTAGGAAGGCAGGAACGAAGCCATTTATATGAGTTTGTAAAGTCAAAGTCATCAGCTTGGATTGCACCTGGGAGGCTACAGGGGCATTTGCAAGAACATCTGGAACGAAATTTGATCCAATAGAATTTTCTTATTTACCGATATCAGCCTGCTGTGTCAATGCACCATCTTTAATTTTGCTAATCTGAATACTACAACCTCTCAACAGGAAATGGATGTTCATTTCCTGGTGAGTAGCTGTTAACCTACTGAAACAAAAACAAGGAGAATTGGGGCATCTTAAAGACCAACAAGTTTTATTTAGCATAAGTAGTGGACTGTAGCCAAAATCCTATCCTGTTATCTACACCTGTGGAACTGAAAGTTGCACAAGTGACTTCAAAAGCTACAGCATGGTACAAGCCATATCTAGCAAGCAGTGCTGCAGGTGCAGTTGCACACTGAATTGTATAGTAGGTATGCAAAACAGAGAGCTGGGTGTAACCCCCTGCAAACATCTGCAGGTGTAACTTCATACTACAACAAGTACAAGAGAATTTCAGCTTGTAGCTTACTTCTACAGATGTAGATAATGTACCCTCAGTAGTCAGACATTTATACAGGACCGGGGAATGTTTAGGATGTGAGCATGAAATGTAACAGAAATGCAAAAATCGACCATGATGGTGGTGAAGCAATAGTTATTAAGAATCACAGATGGTCCTTGGGGGTGATGAATAGAGATAGGCTACACTCTGTGCATCTGAGGATGACCTTACAATCCATAAAAGCTCTTGCCAAATTCAACTTGATAGTCTTTCAGGTGTCACAGGACTGCTTGTTTGATTTTCTATATACCTCTTGTCCTGCTCTTCATTAAAAAAACAGTCTCGTTCTTTTGAACATTTTCCTTTTAGCTTTATTTTACTACCAAATATGGATTCACTTTAGGATTTGTCTATTTTAGTTCTAGTCATGTTTGTAGTCAGTTAGAAGTACACAACTGTCCAATTGGCTGCTGTCTCATATGAAATATGACAACATGAAGAGATCCTCAAGGGAGACCTTCTACTCTTCTACTTTATTTATTGGTTTGATTTGCTTTGCTTTGATCTCTGTACCGCCCATCTAGCCTAAGGTCACTCTGGGTGGTTCACAACATGATCAAACAGTAAAACAATACTACAAACATAAAGTAAAATCAACATATAAGCACCATAAAATAAAACAATTAAAAAATTACAAATTAACAATTACACATGATCATTAAATATTTAAAAGGTGGTAGAATTGACTCAGTGGCTAAAATCTTCAATGAGTTTCCACTGATGGAAGTGCCTGTCTAAACACCCAAGCTTTTAGTTTTTTTTTAAAGGTCATCAGTGAGGGGGCCAGGCAGATGGGCACTTCTTGCTGGAAGGAGGCGTTCTGTCAGGTACCGAGGTCCCAAACTGTTTAGGGCTTTATACGTTAAATCATCACCTTGAGGTTGGCACGGAAACAGACAGGTAACCAGTATAATGCAGCCAGGGTTGGGGAGATATGTTGGTATTTACTGAGTCTACCCATTAGCCTGGCTGCCATATTCTAGATCTGCTGGAGTTTCCATGTCAGCCTCAAGGGAAGGCCCACGTAAAGAGCATTACAGTAGTTTATTCTTGAGACTACCAGTACATGGACCAATGTGGTGAGCGACTGGGTGTCCAGGTAAGGGTGTAATTGCACAATCCATCTAAGCTAGAAATAGGCGGATCGGACCACATACACTATCTGGTTCTCCACTGATAGCGCTGGGTCCAGAAAAATGCCTAGGCTGAGCACCTCATTCCTGGCAGAGAGAGTAGGAGAGGGAACCAAAGGAGAGGGAACCGCCCAAACTACAGACACCAGGGGCACCCACTGGGAGGACCTCCATCTTGTTCATCCTCAGTCTATTGTCCTTCATCCGCCCCAGCACAGCGGCCAGGCAGCACTCAAGGAACAAGACATTATCCGAGCCAAAGGATGGAAGGAGAGGTAGAGTTGAATGTCATATGCATATTGATGATATGTCACCCCAAATGTCTGGATGACTTCCCCCAGCGGTCTCATATAGATATTAAACAGCAATGGGGAAATGATCAACCTCTGGGGCACTCCACAATTGAGAATCCACTGGGAGGAAACCATCTTCACTTTCTGGTAACGGCCCTCGAGGAAGGATCGGAGCCAGGAGAGAGTCAGGCCACTGATCCCTAACTCAGAGTGCCTCCCTAGGATACCATGGCCAAAGGCCACTGAGAAATCAAGAAGGACCACCAGCAGGGACACCTTGCCTCTGTCAGCCTCCCTCAAAAGGTCATTGTGCAGGGTGACCAATGTTGTCTCCATGCCATGACACAGCCTAAACCCAGACTGGATAGAATCAAGGGCATCGGTTTCCTTCAGAAGTGCCTGCAGCCACCACCCTGTCCACTAGCTTGCTCATAAAGGGAACATTGGCAACAGGCTTGTAATTATTACAGTCCTCCGCTGCCAGGTTGGTTTGTTTTTTTTCGAATGGGCCTAATGTGTGTCTCCTTGAGGGCTTGTGAAACCCAGCCCTCAAGGAAAGATGCATTAATGATCCATGTGGTCCATTTTGTTGATATCGGCCTGGCAGCTATTAAAATCCAGGCCAGGCAAGGATGTAGGGAGGTTGTGATGGCCCTACAGGGCTCAAACACCCTGTCGACCTCAGATGACGTCACATGCTGAAATTAGTCTAAGATAACCAGACAAGTCAGTGCAATGGATATTTCAACTCGGTCCAACAAAGTATGGTGGTCAAGGCCCAGGCGGATGGCCTCCACTTTGTTTTTAAAAAATGCCACAAACTCGTCACAGGCAATGCTAGTGGGAGGCTTATCACTGTGGCCAGTTCCGGATAAATTGTGCACAATACAAAATAATTCAGCCTGATGATTTTGTGCTTCATTTATCTGTTTAGAATAATAGGCTCTTCTGGCAGTCTTTATTGCTACCAGGTAGATCTCTGACATGATTTTTACAGCTCTGGAGATGGCGTTCAGTTGCGATTGTGTTAACTGCCTGGGTTGCTGAGGCATGCCAGCCAGCCAGCCACCTGGGCTTTGACAGGAGTGCCAACCAGATCAGCTGGTATCCCTCACATGGCATCCTGGAATCCAGTAGGATCCAGTAGTCTGCAAGGGCAGACCATCTTAGTGGGTCCCCTCTCTCTGCAGAAATAAGGAAATAATCCTTTAGATGCTTTTTCAGACAAAACCAGTCTCACACCAAAGTTGCACATAATATCCTTCCTGGTGTCTTAAGTTCCACCTACTTTTCAGCAAGAGGACAACTTTTTTCTTCTATTGCAACAGTAAAGCTAAAGAAAAAGCTAAGCATAGCCAGTCACCCAATATTTATTATTTAACAAAAACTATCTACAGTCTTTCCATGATTCAATAAATAGAGGGAAAGACTCTTGAAACTACATTAGAATGCAGCCAACCACCAATTACTTATCCAATGCATATCTAGTATCTTAATAATAATTGTGTGCCATAAAGTCAATTCTGATTTATGGTGACCCATTTCAGGGTTTTCTAGCTAAAGAGTACTGTACTCTGAAGTGGCTTACCATTCCCTTCTTCAGGAGCCCCCTGAGACTGTGCAGCTTGCCTAAGGCCACACAGGCTGGCTGTGCTTGTAGGAAGCATAGTGGGAAATCAAACTCCCACCCTCTGGCTCTAACTCACTGACTATTCAGCCAGTTTATTTGGTATCTTACACTACTGTGTTCCCCCGAAAATAAGACAGGGTCTTATATTAATTTTTGCTCCAAAAAACGCATTAGGGCTTATTTTCAGGGGATGTTTTATTTTACAGTCATGCCATCTTCTTCTGGTTGCTGCACAATGCTGCACAATGGTGGAGGGCGGGGTTTCACTTAACTAGGACTTATTTTTGGGGTAGGGCTTATGTTACAAGCATCCTGAAAAATCATACTAGGGCTTATTTTCAGGTTAGGTCTTATTTTCGGGGAAACAGGGTATTACTATTATTATTATTAGTTTTATTTATATGCCACATTTCTCCCAACAAGGGACCCAAAGCGGCTCACAACATTAAAAAATTCACACAATTTAAAAACACAATAAGTTAAATATTAAAAGATAAATTAAACAATATATGACATTAAAACATGGAAAAGATTAAAATTATTTGCTGAAATGGGGTTCAGGGATTTAGTTGAAATTGTTAAATGCCTGCCTGAAGAGATGGGTCTTTAGCTTTTTTCGGAAGGATAAAAGGGAAGGGGTCATCCTGATCTCCCAAGGGAGAGCGTTCCATAGCCTGGGAGCTGCCACAGAGAAGGCCCTCTCCCGTGTCCCCATCAGCTGGGCTTGTGCTGGCAATGGGACCGAGAGGAGGGTCTCCTCTGCTGATCTTAATCGCCGAGAAGGCACATATAGGGAGATATGGTCCTTCAGGTAGCCTGGACCCAAGCTATATAGGGCTTTATAGGTAATGACCAGCACTTTGAATTGGGCCCAGAAACGGACTGGTAGCCAGTGCAGTTCTTGTAACAGGTGTGTTATATGCTCCCTGTAGTTGGCTCCAGTCAGTAGTCTGGCTGCAGAGTTTTGCACCAGCTTAAGTTTCCGAACTGTCTTCAAAGGCAGCCCCACATAGAGCGCGTTACAATAATCCAAACAGGATGTAACTAAGGCATATGTCACTGTGGCCAGATCCAACATCTTAAGGAACGGGCTCAGCTGGCATACTATGACACACTGTGAGAGTAATTAATGGGGAAAAATAAAGACACAAAATATTTCTTTTATAGGAATCTACCCTAGACATATAAGCAAAAACAAAGCTTTTTAAAAAAATATTTTTTAAAAACCCCAAACCAAACATTCTTATTTTGCTTTGAAGTGGGCAAAGAGTGCAGTTTCTAAAACTGCTTATTTATTTAAATAATGGCTTTTATTTGTTTGTTAAATTTATATCCCACCTCTTCTCAAGTGAGCACAAGTGGGCATACATGGCTCTCCTTCCTACCTTATCCTCACAAGGACCTAGTGAGGTAGGTGAAGTTCGGAGAGAGTGACTTATCCAACATCACCCAGTGGGTGTCTTCCCTCACTGAGGACTTGAGCCTGGCTCTCCCAAACCCCAGTCCTGCACTCTGACCACTAAACCACACTGGCTATTTAAATGATCTTGCTGCCAACAAATAAAGTAACATTACAAAATCCCATGAAACATACAAATGCCAAATAATCAAATAAACGCAATAGAAATCTAGAGTAATTAGCTTTTTCACTCATTTAAAACTGCAATCACCCCTTCAAAGACACTGAATAGAAATGTCTGGCACTGCCTATCAACCACTCTCTTGTGGCTGTGTAGGTTAAATAGCTTGCTGGACCACAGACAGAACCAGTTGCTGCTCCAGGAAGTAAAGACAGCTTGAACAGACCCTCAAAAAGTAAGCATAATTCTGAAAAGCCATTGCTACAAGAGCAGTAAGAGAAAGAGTAGACAAGACATCTCTGCAGGGACTGATGCACTTAGGCTGCCCCACGAGACTTGAAATCGCCAACAAAACACTATGCTTCTCATAGCATGAAATCAACTAGTATAAAGACAGTCATTTGCAGTTACTTGTACTTCAGCTGGCACAAGGGTGACATATAGTGGCCACCTGGGAAACAGTCACACTGTGTCAGCCTATGGGGAGCTTTAAAGCCAAACTGCAGAGGGCGCTTGGGGAAGAGGAGAAGAAAAACAATACATACCAACAGCCAAGAGGAGAATGCTGGCCACGAAACAGCCTGCCCCCACGCTCAGATAATAAACTCCTACTCGCATCTCTGCAGGCCAGAGTGGGAAGAGAGTTGCAGCTATAACAGCAGTCACTGTTTAAAAAAGAGAGCAAGATGGATTATTCAAGAGAAATAATCATGAGATTTTAATAGAAATAAATGGATTAAGAGGTATAATCAGCTACATTATCAGCCATCTGGAAAAAAACCCACCAATATTCAGGAGCATGCATATCTTATATGCCAGTAACAGTACAACTATAATTTATTGGATTCCTGACACCCTCCACTGTTATTTGGAATAAAGCACAAATTCTGAGCCATCCACAATTCGTTTTTCTTGCATCCTCCACTGGCTATGGTCACAATCGACTGTGAAGTTCTCCTACACCATTAAAATCAGAGATCTACAAGCTTCTGTTTGTTTCAGTGAAACTGGCATAAAAGAATTCCCGGGGGACAGTGTCGTATCAGATCAGAAAAGGGCCCTTTCAATGACCAGCGACAAGAAACTCTTGGCAGTTTTTCCCTGGATACTGGTTGTTGCATCTCTGCTCCCAACTTGCAATCCACCACATCCTATCAGTTCTGCTCCATTCCATTCCTTTATTTTATAAGCAAAAGAGGGTACTAAATAGTTAATTTATCAACCTCTATCCCTGCTGATGCAAATAATTACTTTTTTTTTTTGTATTCATAATGTCTGGATTCTTTGGATGTCTTAGAAACCATTTTCCATATTCCACTTCTACCATATGACAGCAACTGCCGGAAGCCTTTGCAGGAGATTGACTGATGTAACCAAAACGTAAAACAGACACTCCATTATCCATTGCCATCTGGGTGCAGAATCACCATACCACCTTGCAGCAAAATTGTTCTCCTGTTTCTTTCCTTTCTTGAACCTCTTAGCAATCATTCCACAGAAGAGATTTCTGTCTGAACTGGGGGTGAGAAGAGCAGGAGGCCAAGCTGGGTTTGGTTAGTTTGGGCTTGTATCTCAGGAATTCTGAAGAATAATCACACTTCTTGTATACTTGTCAGTGCCAGCTACATGCTTTTCTCCATTGTGATCTGAGAATGCTTCCTCTGGGCCACATATGCCAAGCGGTCCTGTAGCCTGCAACTCTCTCCAACCCCTGTGCTTTGGGGGAGCAGGATGGCTACAATGCTTTGGATTCTGTTCTTCTTTTCCATGGAACCTGCCTCTTGCCATCATCAGCTTCCTTTCTGAAGATCCAGAAATGAGCATTGGCTAGACAACACTGCTCAGCAGATCTGGGCCATCAACAGGTTTTCTTCTAGATACCCAGAAACAATGTTGACTCAGCAACAGTGCAAAGATGGCATGGGTGGATCAAAGACCTGAGCTCCCAGCAGGTTTCCTTTCTGAAAATCTAGAGATGAGCATTGGCTGGGTAACAGCGCCCAGCTGATGTACCTCAATTTGAAAACTTATGAACAGCAGAAGCTTTTGTTTCAGAGGATCCAGAGATAAGTATCAGCTGGGCAACACCACCCAGCTGATACAAGGTCAATTCATGGAAGGGCAGGAGCTGGGCAAGGAGTAAAATGCACAGCTGTCAACCAAGAAAAGGAAGCAAGAAGGAAGGAAAGGAAAAAGTAAGAAAGCAAGCAAGCAAGCTAACTATTGGAAGCTTTGCTGCATACTGAAGATCGAGCAGTATTTAATGGCACTGAGTAGCACCTCCATGTCAGGACACATCTCCCATTTTCAGTTCCAACTCTCAAGATTTGGAAACATACAAATACTTACAAAGACTTGCAAAAATTTGGAACAAATAAAATCATGCTGCCTCTGAATCAGCTTAGAGAAAATAGGTGCTGATTTGTAAGACAAATTATTCAATACAAATTTAATTGGATGATATTCACGCCCACCTACCTAAAACTACTTTACAGAAACACTTAGAAACTGATTGGCAGAGGAATATTCCCTATTTCTGAACATTTCTAAACTACCCATCACCACTTTTTTGGGGGAGGGGGGCAAATATAAACCTCTAAGAAGCCGCTAAGAATATTCAGACTGAGGACTAGATACACAATGTATTGACCCTACGATGCTGAAATCTGCCATTAAAAAAAGGAAAAACTTATGTACCCAGTTCTAGCAGTGATCTGAGACAGTAAAAAATTAGTCCTCAGTTTGTGAATGGTTTTTTGCTTTCTTCCTCACTAAATCTGGGATGCTGAAGCAGGTGGCATAATGCTATTGTATTACAGCCAGCTAGTAAACACAGTTTCAAAAAGGCAAAAAAACCTTGCCCTCCGACGCATTTTTGGCATCACCTGGCAGGACAAAGTTCCAAATAGTGTAGTTCTGGAACGAGCTGGGATTTTTAGCATGTATACATTACTGAAACAGCGATGTCTACGTTGGCTCGGGAATGTCATGAGAATGGCTGACAGTCGGATTCCAAAAGATCTCCTGTATGGAGAATTAGTGCAGGGAAATCGCCCCAGAGGGAGACCACAGCTGCGATACAAGGATATCTGCAAGCGGGATCTGAAGGCCTCAGGAATGGACCTCAACAGATGGGAAACTTTGACATCTGAGTGTTCAGCCCGGAGGCTGGCGGTGCAGCATGGCCCCTCCCAATTTGAAGAGACACTTGTTCAGCAGACTGAGGCAAAGAAATTACGAAACCAGCCAAATGAGGGAGCTGGACAGGGGACAGATTGTATTTGTCTTCAGTGTGGAAGGGATTGTCACTCTTGAATTGGCCTTCTCAGCCACACTAGACACTGTTCCAAGACCTCTATTTAGAGCACGTTACCATAGTCTCTTGAGACTGAAGGATGCCTACTAGTAAACACAGTTTCAAAAAGGCAAAAAAACCCTTGCCCTTGGGAAAGCCACAGCTGTGCTGAGAAGCAGGTAGCTTGTTTGGTGGCAATGCCTCGTTTGCTCACTAAGGCTCATTCTTACTCACCAAGTATGAGTCCCATGGCAAATGTTTTAAAATGAACTGGGTCATAAATCCACACATATACCTGTAAGAAGAACAATCACAGAAAAATTAAAACAGATTCTGAAATATGAAGAATTATGAGAATTATTATCCTTTTTGGATATGATCTTTTTGGCATGGGTTCATGCTTTGCTGGCCAAGATCAAAGGTCTATCTATTCACACATTCCTGTTGAAAGGTACTCTCATGTTACCTAACATTAACAGGTTATTTAGGGTTGTGAAAACGAGCCTAAAAAAGTTCCTTCCAAACTCGGTGAATGGCTGACAACATTGCTAAGTTTAAAATAAATGTGTGTGAAATGATGTACAGTAATGTAAAAATCCCAAGTTCTGTGTTTAATATCTGCTTATTCAATTAAAAAGGAAGTTGACTTTTTGCTGACATGAGCTTAGTCAAACACAGTTTGCATCTGAATTAAGTCAGTTAAAACTAGCTACTTGACTTAAATCCAGAAATCCTGAATTCCGGAATCTGGACAGAAGGACTTGGTCTACACAAACTATTTCCATTTGTTCTACATGATTTGCCTCAGTTTTCACATATTTTATTGTCTATGGACCAAAAGACAGTTGCTACACCATTTTATGATCCTCTAAAGTCTGATTTGTAACTCGAAGTCACATGCTTCTGTGATATAGTAGGATCTGTGTGTTTATAAGAAATATCATTATTCCTCTCAATGAAGCTGACTGTGTTTTATTCACCAGCCTTGAGCACTAGAGAACGTAAGCAACAGATACAACTTCCAAGGTCTTGCTGATTTTGTAAAAGGAAGAGAGGACTAATGCCCAAATATACAGCCAATATCTAGGTTCTCAAAATGTTCTAAAATAAGGAAAAAGTTATGAATAGTATTCTGAGCCCACCCCATTACATTCTGTGTGGTTTGGCTGTGCCAAAACTAGAAATAATAACCAAGCCTACTCCTCAGCTTCCAGCAATGTTGCCTCCTCTTCACTCCACATTTTCATCATGAACTGAAAGAACTCAAGGTACCGAGATGGTTCTCATTTAATTCCTTCCCTTTAACTCTCTCCTGTAAAACTTCAGACTGAAGGAAAAGGTTCATATCCTTCAACACTTGTTCACTGGAAAAGTTTCTGATATGCATGTTGGGGAATGACAACGCTGCAGTGCTTTCACATGTTTTCTAGATTTTTATGGTGTTTCTGTTTTCCTGTGGTATGCATTCCCTTCAACATTCTGAAGAGTACACTCCTCTCATAAGTTTACTACTTCAATGACAACTAGGTCTATGTCTTTGTATTAACACACTTGCTCTGACCAACTCAAATCTGGGAACATGGAACAGTGCTATTCAGAAATGTCAACTGGGTTGTGTTTGCAAGAGGAATGCAGTTGCATGTAAAGGTGCCTAATTGTTCACCACTCACCATTTTCATGCAATCTGCATCTATTAATGCTTTCCATACTTGGTGTCACAAATGTATATCTATGAAAAAAAATGGATTGTGGGGGGTGGGGGCAACCCAAGATGAAGTAATGGGCAGGTAAAGGATTAAGCAACCACCTAGTCACTGCTCACTCTTTGTGCTTAACTTAGAGAAAAATGAACTATGCTCTTCCTTATTCTGAATAAGACTATAGTATGTATAGTCCAGTTGACTAAGGCAGTAGCTTTTCAGTATTTTCAGACAGCAGAAAGCTTGTACTTTCCCTAAATATAACCTTGACGACGTGCAAGAAATAATGCCAGGATGTAAGAACTATCTTGTTAAATTAGGCTAAGATCAATCTAACCATGACCTTGAAATGGCTACAAGCTGCAATTTTGTATGTTTTCCTAAACAGATGGAGCCACATAACTGTAATTCTGAAAAAAATGCTTTCTATTATGCTACCAAAAAATCTAGAGGAATCCAGTCAGACTACTGGAATTTTCCATATATTTATTACTGGTAAACATTCCAGCCAGGTAATGTCAACATTTCAGCAATAAAGATTACTAGATACTGTACCTCATTTCCATCCAGAAAAACTTGATCTTCATGAGGCTCGAGTTTAAATTTTCTTTTCGTCTCTTTTTTCTTAGGTGTGCCAGGAGTTTCATCCTAGTATTGGAAACAAATTATTAATGAAATAGAGCTCAAGAACATACTCTTACAAACTAGAGACAGAAGCATTCTAATTATTCTTGGTATTTTAGGAACCCACCTAGCACTTACTGATTTGAGAGAAAAGTATACGAGGCAAAAGACCAGGTTTTAATTTAGATTATGGTCTTCAAGCTAGGCATACCCTTAACACTAGAAATGTCCTTAAAACCTTCCACCGATATCACATGAACGTAGTTCAAGGAATGTAATTTGACCAGGGAGCTGCACAATTGATATTAACTATTTAGCTTGAGATGACTGATCACTCAATGAGAAAGATTCAACTACTGATTGTTCTGTCCACTGATTCTCTGATTTCTCTTAGAACACCAAGTTCTAATATAATCTATTTCTATTTGGATATCTTTATTCTAGCAACCTCCAAACAAATTGTAATCATGCATGCTTATCAAATTTGGATTAAGTAATGTTTAACTTTTCATATTAGACTGGAAAAAAGAATCTCTAATTTTCCAGCCCATCTTCCCAGTCTTTCCCTCTTTACAATCTTTCCAGATCACTGTGCTACTTCCTAGTCATGCAATTATTCCATCACTATGAACAGAAAGATCTGCACGAGCAGTTCAGCACCTGTCACCCACTGCTGTTTGAAAATAGACCCAGCTAAAGTTACACAATTTTTAATTCCCACTGATTTCAATTTAAAAAAAAGCAAAGTGTGCTGCTTATATACTGCCCCATAGTGCTTAAAGCACTCTCTGGGTGGTTTACAAGTTCATTATGCAGGCTACACATTGTCCCCACCCCCGGCAAGCTGGGTACTCATTTTACCAATCTCGGAAGGATGGAAGGCTGAGTGAAACTTGAGCTGGCTACATGGGATTGAACCCTGGAGTCGTGACCACAGTTTTGGCTGCAGTACAGCAGTTTAACTATTGCGCCACGAGGCTCTCTAAAAAGATTTAAGCACCTGTTAAACTTTCCACTCATAATCAAGAGGATTTTAAATGCTCCACTGTAAATGTGTGTACCAATATTTCTTATTTCATTAATAAATGTGAACAATTTACATGAGAGGACGGCAGAGGGTAAAAAAAATCCATGGCATGCTTAGAAAAACCTTTGAAATCTACCTGACTACTGAACTGAAAATGCCTTTATTGTCTTGGCAGATGGCTTTTGCAAGGAGATAGGTAGGGAGACTGCAACTGAGCTGGTTCTTCTGGACTGTTAAGTGGTGATATCATATCATGGTTTCACTCTGAACCATCTTGCTGGATAGGCTTTGAGGCATAGCGCTGAAGTTGCTGCAGTCTTTTCTGAAGGCAACACTGGGACACTACTGTTCCACCCCACCTTCTGGAATGTCTCAGGTTTCTATTCTCATGCATGAAACAACCGGGAAAAGTCATGTATAGTTTTGGGCTGATGTGCCATCAGGATATGGAAAATATCTCTCTCTATATCTTGTTTCAATTTCCTGATCTAGAAAATAGTGGAAAGCAGGTTTTGGAGGCAGTTCTGGAGTGGAACAAAGCACACAAACTTAACCTTATTCCAGATCAGATGGAAATATAGTCAGGTAGACAGGCTGATGATCCGGATGGATATTTGCAACTTGGCCACTGTGTGGACAGAATGCTGCCTCAAAAGTTTTTTCGTCCTCAGTAGTGGTAACTGAAATAAAACTAAGTTTTTGAGCTATCCAAATACATATTATACTGGATGATAAGAGTCTGATTTTGCTAAATTCTTCTCCAGCACTACAGTGGCTTTCGACTCTTCTTAAAACAGAAACTATACTTAGTTAAATATTTTAGTAAGTAGTTCTATTAACACAACAGCAAGAGTGTTATAATCCTCTCTTATAAATCTTGGGTTTTGTGTTCTTTACATTTTTATAGCTTTGTTGAGTGTGTGAAATTGTCCAGTTCAGACTTTTAAACATCCTCTGCTCAAAATTATTTTTGTATTTCAGGGGCTCCAAAATATTATCAGGAGAGAGATGGCAGGCAAACATCAAGTCTTAGGGGGCCCTTTAGCACTGGCTTTACTGCAGTAATTATTTCTTTTGCTAAAGTTCCATTTCACTCTGAATGGAATGTTATTTAATCCACTATTTAGATCATGATTTAACTTTAACTAGCCTTAGAAATTCACACTCACCTTCTTTCCTTCTTCTTTCTCACCATCTTTTTTCTTTTCTTTCTCCTTCTCCTTCTCTTTCTTAGCCTTTTCTTCCTTTCCACTATCCTTTTTGCTCTTTCTGTCATCTTCTTTTCCACTTTCTGTCTTTCCTTTCTCTTTTTCCTTTTCTTTCTTTATGTCCTTATCTGGTTTCATTTTCATCACTTTTAGGGCTCGATGAAAAAACTGTTTCTTCAGAAGCCTTTAAAAAAATCAAATCATAACTTAATTGTAGACTTCTCTACTAGAGTTAAGTTATATGATACGATAGCTTCAGAACCAGCATTTATTCTGTATTAGCTTTTTACAGATTCTCTAAAAAGACTGTGAAATAAATCTTCAACAAACATTATATTTAATGGCATTCATTAGAATAGATCCTAAGCTTCGTGCCTCTTTGGTTTTCCTTTTGTAAACCGCCTTCAGTATGTGACTAAAAGATAACATAAAAACATTTATTTATTTATTTATTTACAAGATTTTTTAGCCACACCATTACCAGTAGTCTCTGAGTGGCGTACAACAATATTAAAACTTTAAAAACATTAAAACCATTAAAAATAGGCAATGTTATAATAATATCCTATATTAAAAACAATCATTAAAACATTAATATTAATAAATCCTGCTGCTCATATGGCCAGCTAAAGAATACTATTTAATTAAAATGCTGGCTAATCAGAAAGGTCTTTGCCTGGCGCCGAAAAGCCAAAAGTGTTGGAGCCAGGCGGATCTCTATAGGGAGGGCGTTCCTAAATTGGGTGGCAACAGCCGAAAAGGCCCTATTTCAACATGCCATCCCCCTCACCTATTTCAGGGATGGCACCTTCAGAAGGGCCTCCTGGCCTGATCTTAGAGGACGGGCAGGCTCGTATGGAAGAAGGCGGTCCTTTAGGTAACCAGGTCCTAAGCCGTTTAGGGCTTTATATGTCAAAGTAAGCACTTTGAATTGGGCCCAAGCAGCAACCGGCAGCCAGTGTAAATTTTTCAGAACCGGCGTGATAGGAGTCCGTGTGGCGGCACCACTTACCAGCCGCGTAGCCCGGTTCTGTGCCAGTTGCAGTCGCCGGACCGTCTTCAAAGGCTGCCCCACATATAGAGCATTGCAGTAGTCCAGCCTGATTGTTACCAGTGCATGTGTGACTGTCGCCAGGCTCCGCTCATCCAGGTAAGGGTGAAGTTGATATATTCTCCGCAACTGTAAGAAGGCACCTCTGGACACCGAGTCCACCTGGGCTTCCAAGGTCAGACCCGGGTCAAGGAGCACCCCCAAGCTGCCACACCTGGATTGGCATATTGCTGACTCCTCAGCCCAAACCTCCTAACAACCTCCCCCAGCGGTTTCATGTAGATATTGAATAGCATGGGGGACAGTATAGAGCCCTGAGGAACCCCATGACGCAACCACCATGGATCAGAGCTACTGTCCCCCAGCACCACCACCTGGACTCGATCAGCCAGGTAGGAGCGGAACCATCGTAAAATGGTGCCTCCCATTCCCATCCCAGCCAATCTGTCCAGAAGGACACCATGGTCGATGGTGTCAAAAGCCGCTGAGAATTCTCCGTGTACCAAGAGAATCAACAGGGATGCATTCCCCCTGTCTTTCTCCCGGCAAAGGTCGTCAAACAGGGCGACCAAGCAGTCTCTGTCCCATAACCCGGCCTGAAACCCGATTGAAATGGATCTAGATAATCCGTTTCATCCAGGAGAGCCTGGAGCTGCTCAGCCACCACACGTTCCAACACCTTGCCCAGAAAAGGGAGGTTCGCTACTGGTCGGAGGTTGATCACTAGACCTGGGTCCAGATTAGGTTTTTTTAGGAGTGGGCGAATCACTGCCTCCTTTAATGGGGTGGGGACCACTCCCTCTCTTAACGAGGAGTTGATGACCTCCAGGATCCAGGTGCAAACTCCCCTGGGAGATTCCTTTATTAGCCATGATGGGCAAGGGTGGAGTTGCATAGTGGTGGCACGAACCGATCCAAGCACCCTGTCCACATCCTCGGGTCGTAACAACTGAAACTCATCCAATAAATTATGACATAAGTCCGGAGCACTGGACACAACCATAGGCTCTGCATCAACAGTGGAGTCCAACTCTTTGCGAATCTGAGCAATTTTTCCCTCAAAGTGTGTAACAAATTCGTTACAGCGAGCCACTGAGCAGTCCGGGACCTTCACTGAACCATTAGGCTGAAGAAGGTCCCGGACCACTCGAAATAGCTCTGGTGGATGACACGCCGAGGAAGCAATACGACTGGAGAAATGCTGGCGTTTCGCCAGCCGTATCGCCACAGAGTAGGCCTGATAATGGGCTCTAAGCTGTGTTTGGTCATAGTCGCAGCGATATTTCCTCCATCTGCGCTCAAGCCGTCTCCCCAACTGTTTCATAGCCAGAAGCTCCTCTGTGTACCATGGAGCCATATAGGCTCTGCAGGCAGGGAGAGGGCGCCTAGGTGCGATCGTGTCAACCGCCCGGGCCATCTCCCTGTACCACAAAGTGACCTGGGCTTTGACAGGAGCGCCGAACATATCAGCTGGAAACTCCCCTAGAGCATTCAGGAATCCTTCAGGATCCATAAGTCTCCGGGGTGGATCATTTTAATTGATCCCCCACCCCTGCAGAGGGTAGTAGTGGCAGAGAGTCTAAATTTTGCCAGGAAATGGTCCGACCATGACAACGGGGTCAAAGATAAACCCACCACATCCAGACCACCATCCCCCCATCCCATTGAGAATACTAGGTCGTGTATGGCCTTTCTCATGAGTCGGGCCGATGACATGTTGAGACAGCCCCATGGTTGCCATGGCAGCCATGAAGTCCTGAGCCACCCCTGTTAAGGTGGCCTCGGCATGGAGGTTGAGGTCCCCCAATACCAAAAGTCTGGGGGTCCTCACCACCAGGTCCAAGATCACCTCCGTCAGCTCAGGTAGGGAGACTGTTGGTAAGCAGCAGGGTGAGCGGTACACCAACAGAATCCCCAGTCTGTCTCTTGAGCCCAACATTATAACACATGAATATAGCAATAGCCTGCCTTCTCAAAAACACAAAATTTAAATAGAATATTAATTTCTCCAACTCATTAAAATTTCATAATAGACATTTGCAGATACATAATGGATAACAGAGAAAATCAACCTCTTTTAATCAGCACAGAGTTTGACAATGGGCTCAAACTCCTGCTTAAGCCCAAAGAAAATATTCATAAAGCACTGATGGCAAAAACCAGGATCTTCAACTTTATCCTTTAGCCACTGGCATGGGCTGCTGCCCTGGCCTTTAATGCAGGTCATACTCATGGCCATGTAGGGGTTGCCGTAGTACATAGGCATGTTCGCAACCGGTGTGGAACAATACTTCTCCTTTATTTTAATGTAGAATGCTTTTATACAATTAGGCTTAGCAGGGTTTTTTGTTTAATGTTTTACTTTATACTGTTATGGAATTTTACTCTACGTTTATGCTGATTTCCTAATTGTAAGCCACCCAGAGTAGTGACCCAGCCAATAGATAGGCAGGGTAAAAACTGAAATAAATAAAATAAATTTTAAAAAAATATCCTTTATGAGCTGTTTCATTTACTTCCAAAAGCCATAAACATCTAATCTGAACAAGTGACTACAGGAAAGCAGGAAAGATATGGTTTGATTTGCTGCGCTTTGCACCTGCGTAAATAGAGTTTCCACAGGTGAAATCACTGTAGCTGGGGAGACAACAATTTGCAGGAGGCAGCAGGGAAACAACCAGAAAATTTACTTTGCACAGACCACCAACAGCAGAAGCTGCTTTAAGGTGCTAACAAGTTGCTAACTGACAGTTTTCTCATCTCTGTTTTTTTTAAATTGTTCTCCTAAGTGCCTTAACAGTAATATTTTCCAACTATTGTTGCTGAGTTTAAACTTTTTGGCTTATTTGAAAGAAACTGTTTGGAGATAAAGGCACTCTGCTGAAGGAACTGACACCCCCACAAGTGCCTCTTTGCATTGGATCAGGCTATCACATTGGGCAGAAAGCAAACAAAAGTGATGTCAAACTATTAGAACAAATTTGAACAACTGCTGCTGACTGGCCAAAAATTCCCAATTCAAAAGAGATTATTCCAGGCTTCCTTGCGCTGAGCTTCACGTCGTGAAGTCACCAGATTTTAATCTGAATTTATCTGGGCCCAATCCCATATGAATTCCAGCATAAATGGCTAATGCAGTTACAGCAACACAGCAACTACAGCCACACAATCACACAAACAAAACCTTTCAGCTGCATGCTGTAATTCTGCTATATGAATCCTTAAGAACATTGCAGGATGTTTGGATACAAGTAAAATTCTACAGTGTCAGACTTGCTTCCCTAAGGAGATACTCTAAAGGCAAAAACAAGCCAGAAACTGACTCAATGACTACTTCTATTACAATAACATCTTCTGACTTGCTAGCCATAACATAATTAGAAGACATTTGATACATCCTGTTTTTACCAGGCATTATTCAGTAGTTAAGCCTAAATAGGAACCAGAATGGGTAAGATGGGTGGAGTCACATATACCACCTCCAGTCCCAATGTTTTGGATTCCCCATTTGCACATCTGTGCAATCATGAACCTTGACTGTGCAGAAGCTTCTACTTGTGTTGGCACAGACACAAGAATATCTCCCATTCAGACCTCCCTGCTTAGCATAGGGAGGCTAGGGATTAAAAGGCCACGGCTGCACACAACAATATGTTAGAAGTGGGAACTGCACATAGGCTCCAAATCTCTTACGCATATTCCTGCTGAGTTGCAATGCTTGATCCAAACACATCCTTCCACAGACAGAAACACAGAAACACACACACACACCAAATTCTTGGAAGAGTCAGATCTAACAGACTTCCACTGTAGGATGGATTGTGGCAAAGGATTTTTTTGCTGACAGCCTACCCCCCATGCTTCCCCTGAAGTCACTTTCCAATAGGTTGGGAATCATTCAGAGCAGCATGTGAAGTAGTCAGAGACTGTAGTCAAGAGTGAGAAATTACCAAAAATCATTTCCATTCTTCCAGCAGAGAATCATGTCGACAACCATTTACCCAAAGGAAGTCTGGATGGCAGAGAACAGCAGCATTCATAATGTCTACAGTAACTTTAAAAGTCCAAGCTCTTACCTGTTGCAATAATCAACTACAGATTCTCGGGTTGTAAACAGAGCTTCTTCTCCTTTCTTCGCTTTTGCCCATTTGGAATCCAAAAGACAATCCACAGCTTTCGAGGCTGAAGAAAAGCAGAGGTGGGGAAAGAAGCAACTATCAAAAAAGTGCTTAAACAGAGAAATGCACTCATCCTTGGATGCTACTCAAGCCAATGGCAGAATTGGATCAGTAATCTATGTTTATGAAGAGACAGTGCCTGCTGGAAGAACTGGGGTCAGGATGACATTCTGGCATGAAACAGTGCCAGCTATTCTCTATGAAAGTTGTTTACTTTTTTCTTTCTAAGCTTTGACTTAACGGGAAGTATAGAGAGGTATGTGAGAGAAGCTCATGGAATTTACCATGGTATGTGGGGGAAGATGATGGGAATCTAACTTGAGTTGCTATGTAGACCAAATTCATAGGACTATACCCAAGCAAGCGACAGGATGATATATTTAAACAAAATATTTGCATATGTTCAGGGTGAAAAATAACACTCATGTTCCCACATGAACTTTTAGGAGTTAGCATTAGTAGGCACTACCTTGTGTAGCATTAGAAAATAAATAAAAATACCTATGAACCAGAACCAAATTCTAGGCATTCAGGAAACCAAACATTTGGAGATTTCCCAGCTTTGCAAATGTACATATTCATGACAATAACACAAGAAGCCATCCCATCAATGCAAGTTTTACATCAGAGCTGCCCAAAAATGTTTCTAGCAGAATGGAAATAAAACTGTAAGAAATTACTGCTTCCCCCCCCCCATACAAATTCTAAACATTTTTATAGTCATTATATCATAATTTTCAAAAATACAGCAGCACTGTCTTGCTCTTGTTTACTCAGAAGCAAATCTCATAACAGTTGAAGTTACCCTTTCATAAATGTGTTCCCAGAGCTCAACTACAAAGCTAGGGAAATGCAGCTTATCAGATGCTGTAGTTATTGTTTTCTTTCTCTCCAAAACTCATAGAATCCAATATTGGTAGGCATTTTAGGGGCAGGGCCCAAAGACACTGAGCAGAAAAACAGCAGTGCAACAGTAGTGCCATGCTCAGCCATGGAGGGGAGTGCCTTTGTCTGTGCTACTCCAGCCAAGTGATGGTAGCAGAAGAAAACAGAGCTGCCCAAAGCACACAGAAGGTAGTTGTCAGTGGTCACACACGATCACTCTTGCTGCTCCTGCCCACCCAAACTAGTAACACTGTGCAAGCAGGGACAGCAGAAGTGGAGATAAGCAACAGAGGTGAAGCACCATCTCCTGTGCTACAGAAAGCCGCCTGTGCAAAATGTTAATAGCAGGTGGAACAGGTGCTCCAGAGTAAACAAAGTGGTGGTGCTCTTCCTTCATCACCCCACCCACCAATGGCCAGCCCTGGGTATTGTCCAAATTTCTCTTAAGATATTAATGTGGAAATTGAAATTTACTTACCGCATTTCACAGAAATACATTACTACATGTGTTTCTTTACTGCCATACCCAATTTACTGCCCAAAACTAACACTTTTGATTTTCAAAGCTTAGTTTGATGGTAACCATTAACATTTTGAACTAATTTGCTGAGTACTGTATCAGTAAATAGCCCCTGCTGACACATGAATTTTATTGCTAGGCACATATTTACTGCACTGACAAGACATGGGTGGTCAAGTTTGGAGAGATGGCTGAGTTAAAAACTTCTCTGTTATCCATTCTTATCACAAAGAGGACACGGATCATCAGCAATTAAGATTACTGTGATTGCTATAAAAGGAATATTATGTATATTATATCACTTATTTCTCTTAACTACAAAGCTATCCATATTTGAATAAAAGTAAATACATGCTACCAAGTTATATAGTCTGGCAGTGTATCTATTACATAGGGCTGTGACCACAAGTTTTTGAGCCAAATTGTAATTTTCTACTTATTTCTCAGCAAAAGGCAAGGATAAATGTGTGACTTCTACTATTAATGGCCTAAATATCAGAACAGCTGGAAGTGAGGTAACCTCATTATTTGGATAAAGTATAAACCTTACCAATGAAATAATCAACTCTGTGACCCATCATGTTGGTAGATTTGGTAGGGCAGTTAAAACGCAAGTATTTAGCGACTGCCTTTTCTTCTTTGAATGGCTCACCCACTTCCTTTAAGAAAAATAGAGAACAAATGAATTTTAATCTCAAAATTGTTTCGTGAATAATTTCTACAGATGGTTAGACACATGAAACATAATGTATGCATCTGAACTAATGTTTCATACAACCAATCCACTGCACTATTGTGAAGCAAATATTCCAGGTGATCAAGAGGTGTTCCAAGAGTGGGACAAAGGGAAGGGAAGTATAACTCATAGGTGTTACAATTGGCAGTTTAGTACTAAAAAAATTCATTCCAAAGCACAGACACTGGTTTCCATCCAGTGTCATGTCAGAAGACATCAGACCTCTTTCTTCTCTCCTCCCCACCTAGAAATCCTGCATGCACATCAAATCTGGGACATACATAGGTGTTAGTTCACACAAATACATTCATCATTTGATGGCTTCTATCATGTGATGATTTGCATGTATGAGTAAGTCATCAAAGATCAAACACCAAAACACAACTTTTCATCACACCTCAATACACCTCAAGCACAATATTCTAATTCAAAGATTAGGCTCACTGTCTTTTAGTATTTAGTACTAACTGGCCCATATAGTAATCAACTCTTTAATAGCAGAATTAAATCTTAATTCACAAAGACTGCCAAGCCTCTAAAAAGTATAGAAAATAATTATAAAGATTATGAAAATTCCTGAAATTTCTGAACAAATTTGGCACTTCATCATATGTTTTCATAAGGAAAAAAACTATATTCTGATGAAATAGTTACTTGTTTGAAATATTCTTGCCTTGGGATTCAGAAGTTAAAATTGGGAGACCACATGGATTCTCATTAGTGGGGTACATTAGGCTGTTATTGGTTAGCCAGTTAATGACAGGTATAAATCCAGCTACTTTAAAATGTTTTCATCATCAACCACCTCAATGTTTTAGCTGTCACTGCTAAATAATAATAAACTCATTATTATGTCTTTATTTGGCTGCATTATCTGATTTTTACTGAATATTTTATCACTGATTATAGGTGTTTAAGCTTTTTATTTATTACTATCATTTTGGACAGATTGTGTACACTGCTTAGGATGCTATATTTCAGTAGCATTATACTCCTTAAATGCCAAAGATATAGTAAAAGAAAGAAAAGGGGAATGAAGAATGTTACCTCTATTTAGAAATGTGATTAAAGTGCTCTCAAAGTTCAATACGTTTCACACAGAAACAGAATAGTCAAGTAGCCAGAAAGTATAGCAAAGACATTTTAAGAAGTACACAGGCTAAGAAACAAACTAAAATTATAGTTCTAAGCAATTTCTGCTTGAACAGCAGATTATTACAAGAAAACTCCTGTTACAGGAACATAATGTCCTCCACCTGCCACATGAAAGAAGAATCATGTTAAGCCTGTGAAACAAGTTTATTGATGGTAATTGGCTTCTTCCGTCTCCTTGCAAACTAGTAGGTGAATACAAGAGGAATCCTGCAAATATACAGAATCTCAATTATACAACCTCTAGAAATTATTATTGATTAGTTTAAAAAAATAACAATTTTCAAAGCCACAGTTCCACAAGACTGCTGCTATCCATTCAATCTCTGAGTAAAGGATTGTTTTTCAACTGGTTAGTTGGCACAGAACGGAACAAACCGTACACAATAATTTAGTTAATGCCAAAGAGATTTTAGAAAAAGCATGAACAATATACAGTGCGTCAAACAACCATAACTCACAAGCTACTTCTGATTCCATCATTCTATTGAAACAGATTTTTAAAGAAAACCATCCCCCTAAATCCAAGCACAGTGACTAGTAAATCAATAGAGAAGAAGAGGATTTACGTCCAAATAAGCCTGTTATCTTACCTTTATTGGAATACTATTTGAAATATCAAATACACATGACACCTTACCACTAAATGTGTTTTTAAAGGACAGGTATTGTCTCAAATAGTTCATAATCTAAATTTGACAGACAGCAAAAAAGCAAAGGGAGAATAGGAAAATGGGGTGGAGCATTCAAGGAAAATAATATGTACCTTTAGTTACTCATACTAGTGCTCACTGAGATGACAAACCTGGAAAATACTACATCAGTGAGGGCTTACATGACTGAATGGTGTTAAATATCAGTTAAATTTTAGTCTAAAAAATAGGATGGAGCACTTCTTTCACACATTCCCTACCTCTGCTCTATAGGGATCTTTTATATATGGAAAAACACTCCATCATGTGAGCTGTCCCTGCAAATTTAAGTAGATTTGCCACCTCAGAGAGAGGCAGGCCTTTGTTTTAACAGGAGGTACAATCAAATCATGTTAAAATAAATTAAAACAGAAACAGAAGTTATGCCCAACAATAACTTCACAATGGAAGATAAACAATTAGAAAGTAAAACCATGTATTTTCTAGGCTCCCACTCCATTAGTAAAATAAAGTGACCAGAATCTTAGTGGTTATTTGCTCAAGGCTTGTGTATCGTGCTATGCGGTTAACTGACAAAATCCCATGGCATATCCTGGTTGCAGAATCAGGCATGTACCATCCACACACCTGAGATGAGCCCTGGCACCTAGTCAATTAGCCATGGCAAGTTATGCAAACCTTATGCCAACAATGATAGGATTCTAACCAGTGCATAAATTTTAAAAGCAAATAAAGAAACTTATTTCACGTGTCTTCAAAGGAAACACCAATAGCATTTCCTCTTTTTCTGATTAATAGAAAACAAAGCAATAAATCATCAAACTAAGCCAGGAATTATTCAACTTAAACAACACTGCAATTGTAATACAGAATGGCAAGTGTTGGTGAGCCATCACAATATTAAGTATAAAACAAAGCTCCAGTCATGCACCTAGACTTTACTCCTAGCACTAACTAAAGTGGTGAGTAAGGAATTAAAGGAAGTATTTCCTACTGCAGGCATTTAGAATAAACAAATAATATTCAGAGTTAGAGTACCATCACTAGTTTGATGTGACAACAGCCATGACATTCACAATGATTCCAACAGCAACTGGCACATTAAATTGGAAACACTCTCCATATGACCCACAGGTAAAAAATGCTCCAACTCAGACCTGCGGTCATGTACAAACATTAAGACATGAGGGAAATGCTCAGGAATACACATTCATAAAAGAGATTCTCCACAGGATTGAACATTATGCACCCCCAAATAAAAAAACACCTCGTCCCAAATTACTAACCAGGTCATTTCCACACAGATCAGGAGGAAGCTGTGGACAGAATGGAGGAATGTCTTCTGGACTGCCATCTTCATATTCCCACATGAAGCCTTTGCACAAAAATGAAGCAGTGGGAGAGACACTTAAACCTTACTCTCTACCAAACGGGGATTTGCTCTTAATGCTGTAGAACAGAGACTAGTAGAAGCTCCAAGGAAGGAGTGGAAGACTGTAGCTTTTGTGTGAGAGGCAGTACTGGTAAGGAAGTATTATGTAAATGAAGAAGCAATGTTGTCACATCTTGAAATTCTTACACATTCACTTCGGTATGCTAACATCCTTTTTTGCTAGAAGGCTGCTCAGAAATGGTGCAACAGGAGCATATCGTTAAAACAGTAGCTATTTCTGTTATATGGAATCAAGGAAGTTTTAAAGACTTAAAATACATTTACTTTCAAGATATCTGAAACATGTGAATATATGTTTGTGTATTAAGGGTTGGGCAGCTTGCTGTGTGCAAATGATCATACTGGAAGTATATAATTATCAACTTATACTAGACCAGGGAGGGTAATATGTGGCCTACAAGCAGCTTGAAATCCAGCTACCTGGTTTTGCAACCCACAGAAATAGTTCACTACCAAATAATAACAATAATAATAATAATAATAATAATAATAATAATAATAATAATAATAATAATAATAATAATAATAATAATAATAATAATAATAAAGCAAACACACACACATACACAAAACACAATGAAAAAGTGATGTCTTGTGCTCCTGGAAGCCTGTAAGAAGTTTAATTCTCCCTTCAAATAAAGAATACATCTTCCCATGCATCTTGTTTGCCATCAAGTCACTCACATATTTGGGAAAGTGGACAGGAATGTCTGGCCACTTGATTTTGAAGGGTGCAACCCACAGTGGATTTGGATGGACTGACTCCCAGACCTCCAGAATGTCCACATCCATTACAGAAAATTCATGAAAATAGCATCATTCTAATTAACAGGATAAAATCATCTTTATTATTAGCTGTCTACCGGAGCAGTTTCTCCTCTGTTCTGATAAGTTGTCTGATATCCATATACTAGAAGGGAGGTCAAACATGTATATTTGCCCATCACTGTTACAGCAGTTCAACATTAGTTTGACTGATATGGCTCCATCTTACGCAATTCTGGGATCCTCTGACAAAAAGCTCTAATGCATCCCTCTGAACAATGTATAGATAAGCATACATGTTGCTTGTAATATATTGCATCATTACACACTGCTTAATATATATTGTGTAAGCACTGGGTGGTTTTACAACTATATGATGAGAAAGAAAATTAGATTAAATAACATTATTTCCAATAATATTTCTCTCTTTTCAAATTACAGTCTTTTTTCTTCCTTCCTTCCTTTCTTTCTTTCTTTCTCCCCCCCCCCCTTTTTTTTTTTTTTTTTTGTTACACCAGCTACTTCTCTAATCTTTCTCTACTGTTTCAGGCTCATGGCTTGCTGTTCTGTTCAAGATTTTTGAAGAACAATGATACTGTACTTAAGTTTTATTATTAATTGTACCATTCCAGGCAAGACTATTATTAATCCTCAGCGTCCCTATCAGCAACACCAATAAAAGTGGGAGTGAGTTGTTTATGGGAATCACAGAATTAATGCAGGTATCTGTAGAGAACTGTCTAACTAAAACCTATACAACTAGTTTTCTTATTCAAAGGCTATCAGTTTCCCTCCATATCACATATATGGCCACACTGCCATTAACTGGGCTACTACCGTAGAAGAAATCAGTTGTTGAAAGTAAACTTATTGCAACTATTGAACATACATCGTTAATTTATTTGGCTTTCAAACATATGAGGCTTCACTTTCCTTAAAGAACAGAATTCATGATTTTAAAACATGACTCACTCCATTCTTAAATTACTTTAAACGAGTTGCTTTGTGGATGGCACTTAGTATCGATTGCATAAGCAAGAACAGAAGGACAGACTGTGCTTGTTAGCTACTTGCATCAGTAACAATGTTAAACTGACCTAAAACAATGCTTCAAGTTCCCTCTGAATAAAGTACAAGAACTACAACAGTACAGAATAGCCTAATTCTTGTAATGGATGGCTGCTTTCTGAAACCTTACTGTAACCAGAGTTTCCACACTCTAGTTCCGGAAAGGTTCTGAAGTTGTCATATATTGCTAATGAACCTGAACCCATGTCTGCAGTCAGAATAAGTAAGGTTTTGCTGGGAAAATACTAGCCAGTGGCTTGTTGGCATTACAGTGCGTTATCTGCTCTGCTTTTCCATCTCCATATTCCATTTGGAAGAGGTGTTCAGCAACACTTGCTGACCATTCTCAACATGTTCATTGAGCATTACTGTGCTTGTGTCAGAAGAGAGTGAACTAACAAGTCACCTTCAAGTTTAGGCAAAGACCCACTTGCCACTACCAGCCTATCCAGGCCATGTAGTTCCCAGGTGATAGGACTTCCAATGCTGGTAGCATCTGGATTCCTATAAATTTAAGAGGTGAAAATATATCAAATATTTATGTTAGCATGTTTATATAAAATGGAAATTAAGATTTTCTATTAAGGGGTGATACTGTTTTAGACTTTGTAATGTTTACAATGAATTTAGTGATTCGGGGTATTTTGTAATATTCATATGCTGCTTTGAGTCCCCTTATCAGAAGAGAGGCAGCCTATAAATAAATGAAAAAACTCTTAACTGTTAGAGCAGTACGACAGTGGGACCAATTACCTTGGGAGTTGGTGAGTGCTCCAACACTGCGGGCATTCAAGAAAAACTTAGATAATCACCTGGCAGATATGCTTTGATTGTATTCCTGCATTGAGCAGGGGGTTGGACTTGATGGCCTTGTAGGCCCCTTCCAACTTCACTTTTCTATTATTCAAATAAATAAATAAATAAATAAATAAATAAATAAATAAACATTGCTGCAGCACTGTGCTTTGCTTGACTTCCTGTCATTCAAATACCTGTACGACAACATTCAGAAAACAGTACTTGGGTTTCTAAATTTAGTTTCCTTTCATGTAGATTGGATTTTACTAAAGATGTTCACAAACTTTAGACAAATGTGCAAATATGGAACAGATCAGGGATATTTGTGTGATTTTGGAGCAATCATGGGAGAAGCAAGGAGTGGCTCTTCACCACGGGACAGAGTAACACCACAATGGATCATTTGTAACCCACTCAACAATTTGAAATAAGGAAAGTTCAAACCTATGAAGTGACTGGACTTGTCTGAGTGTGTATGTTTTGCTTTTACTTCTTTACATTTGTTGCAATGATCAGCTGGGGATGAGCACTGCTGATATATAAGTTTAATTATAGACCTATACCATTGGTTTTTGTACTATCTGCAATCTAATTTTAAATAAAAAAACTAAAAAAGTGGAAAGATGAAATTCAAAGTAATAGCAGGCTGAATTACTGGTGCTAAAAGAATAGGCTGCTGAACCCACCAACAAGACCCAAGATCCCCCTGGACACTCCAATCGCTGAGGTGCTTGGGAGTGTTCTCACAAGATCACGGTAAAGTATTTATATCCTCTTTGAGTTGCAATGCCAATTATTTCAAGGAGCTGACAGACAAAGAGAAATACTTGCCCCATGTTCTAGAAGACTCTTCTTTTTTATTTTCTCATTCTGCTTAGTTGACTAAACTATTTATTTATTCCTTCAACTTCAACTATACAGAAATTTTATCAAAACTGAGTGTATGTGTGCTTGTGAAAGGATGGTTGTTGTATGGTCTTTGAGTGGACATACCACACAATTAGGGTATGGTGTAAACCCCCAGGATACTGCCATCTGGGTCCCACCCCCAACTGGGAGACAGCTTTTTTTTAACAAGATATCTAGAAGCATGCACTATGTGTTGGTTCCAGGGAAGGATCAGAATGTTTCCAGGGTGTGTTTGCCCCAATCTATATGCCCTTTATTCAGGTATAGATTGGGTCAGAAGGTTTCCATGCACCTCTAGTATTTATTACTAATGCATTAGTCTGGTGGGTAGCTTTGTGTTATAATCTATAAGGAAAATGGGAGAAACATTGGCTGAAATCCTGTTGTGTAGCATAGTAAGTTACAATTAGAGGTTCTAATTAATGGAACTTAAAATGGATTAATTAAATCTTCACTGATTCAGTAGGCCAACTCTAGTTGTTCTGCTGAGATTTTATATATTGGATTGTGTAGGTTTCATTCTAGAAGTTTCTAATGAATTGCTTGCATATGACATCTGTCTTAAGGAGGGAAGAGAGCAATGCTAACAATTGTGATTGATCTCAAATTTATGATTGCACTGTCCAAAAAAAGATAAAACAGGTGGGGAGGATAAGAAAATATTTCTTGAAACTGTTTCATGTTCACATATTTTATACAACTGAAGAGAAGGTTCTGTTAGTCTAATTTAGATCTTACTTATATGGGCAGATATTCTACAGCATCTTTTAAACATGTTGATCAACTACTGATTTGTACCCATATTATGATAATTTAGAGTCAGAAACAAATTAAAATAAAGTAGATGAGCAATTGTTAGTGCTTTTATTACACTGTGTTTTGTCCCAAAGAGAGGATCTTAAATTCTGCTAGATTTCCAGGATATGTTGTTGTTGTTTAGTCGTTAAGTCGTGTCCGACTCTTCGTGACCCCATGGACCAGAGCACGCCAGGCCCTCCTGTCTTCCACTGCCTCCCGGAGTTTGGTCCAATTCATGTTGGTTGCTTCGATGACACTGTCCAACCATCTCGTCCTCTGTCGTCCCCTTCTCCTCTTGCCCTCACACTTTCCCAACTTCAGGGTCTTTTCCAGGGAGTCTTCTCTTCTCATGAGATGGCCAAAGTATTGGAGCCTCAGCTTCAGGATCTGTCCTTCCAGTGAGCACTCAGGGTTGATTTCCTTCAAAATGGATAGGTTAGTTCTCTTTGCAGTCCAGGGGACTCTCAAGAGTCTCCTCCAGCACCACAATTCAAAAGCATCAATACTTCGGCGGTCAGCCTTCTTTATGGTCCAGCTCTCACTTCCATACATCGCTACTGGAAAAACCATAGCTTTGACTATGCAGACCTTTGTCGGCAAGGTGATGTCTCTGCTTTTTAAGATGCTGTCTAGGTTTGTCATCGCTTTCCTCCCAAGAAGCAGGTGTCTTTTAATTTCGTGGCTGCTGTCACCATCTGCAGTGATCATGGAGCCCAAGAAAGTAAAATCTGTCACTGCCTCCATATCTTCCCCTTCTATTTTCCAGGAGGTGATGGGACCAGTGGCCATGATCTTAGTTTTTTTGATGTTGAGCTTCAGACCATTTTTTGCACTCTCCTCTTTCGCCCTCATTACGAGGTTCTTTAATTCCTCCTCACTTTCTGCCATCAGAGTGGTATCATCTGCATATCTGAGGTTGTTGATATTTCTTCCGGCAATCTTAATTCCGGTTTGGGATTCATCCAGTCCTGCCTTTCGCATGATGTATTCTGCATATAAGTTAAATAAGCAGGGAGACAATATACAGCCTTGTCGTACTCCTTTCCCAATTTTAAACCAATCAGTTGTTCCATATCCAGTTCTAACTGTTGCTTCCTGTCCCACATATAGATTTCTCAGGAGATAGATAAGGTGGTCAGGCACTCCCATTTCTTTAAGAACTTGCCATAGTTTGTTGTGGTCCACACAGTCAAAGGCTTTTGCGTAGTCAATGAAGCAGAATATAGGATAATATACTAGACTATAATTTATGGTGTTTCAGGTGCACAAAAAGGAAACCCACAGACTACTTAACTCCATCTTCTAGTTATTGAATATGCTTGCATCTTCAAGAAGAATCTGCATCAACAGAATGTACATCTATCTCCACATACACACATGGTTTGTAGATTTGTCTGAAGTAATTCTCAGAAAGTCAGAGAACAGACAAATTAGATGCGAATGTTTCAGTACTCATTTCCCATATTCAGTGGAGTAACTATTAATAATCTTGCATTCATGCTGAATATATGGGGTTAAATTCAATGGGTATCATGTGTTTTGGGTATCATACTCCTCTCCCATAGCCTTCTCTGTTGGTCATTAACCAGCTTAGAGGGTTTCTCACCCTCCAGAACCAGTTTGGGATACATATGGAATGCTGCACTGGGGGAGGGGGATACCCCCAGTTTCACTGGATTCCACCACTGTGCTAAAAGTCACTAGATATTGCCCATAGAACAAAATCCATGAAAACAACATTATCAACCTAATATCATATTTTATCTGTTGACAAGTCTAAAAAATTTTTTAATCCAACTAGAATTATATTTTTAAACAGCCTTTGGGTAGTGACAACTTAATATGCAACATGGATGAAGTTTGCAAAAAAAAGTTACTTGTTATTTAATGAGAACTGTAAATATATATGGGGAAGAAAGGAAGGCCCCTGTTGAAGCATTTAATTTTACTACTCCAGAAGCTTTGTATCCTTCTTGAAATTTCTTTAAGGTATATAATACAGCTGACTCAATAAAGGAAGCCACAACCTTGAGTCTGCAAGAACTGAACAGGGCTGTTAAAGACAGGAGTTTTTGGAGGTCGGTAGGATGTCTGTAGGATGGAAGCCACTTGACAGCACATCAAAAAAGATATTGCTTCAGGTAGAACACACACTGCACATAGGTACAGGGCATACATAACATGTGCCACATGTGGCATCAGCCTTTATAGCTTTGAACTGAGAAAAATGCTTCCCACCTTTCATTCGGGAAAGAAAGCAAAAATTATTACTGCAGTTGACTGCAGAAAAAGTGACTCATTCATATGTTTTCATTACACCTGGAACATCCAAGAAAAAGCATGCTCAAAGTGAATGTGAGGGTGTATATGAAGACGGGAGCTGCGAATGCACATGATTGCATATGTAGGTAACTGTACCAAGATAAGCATAACTGAGAATGAGTGATAAACTATCATTCTAATGCAACAGGGTGGCATCTACCAGTGGATATCGAGCAAGGTCCATAGAGTATATAACATATGTATGATGCTCACCAATTAGGAAATTCTCAGAATTACAGGCTGTAAATACTATAGGCATGCATGCCAGTCTCTATTTCAGGTGTATGAGAAGTAGACATTTTTTTGGTTCTAGGGATGGTGAGAAGAGAGTTTATCAGGAAACTCCCACTGGGTATTGTGGACACATTTAGTAATGAAGTGTTGCGTAGGAGGGCATGGTGCAATAAAGGGGATGTGTCTAGAAAAAAAGGCAGACAGCGATGGAAGGTGTAAACAGATGTTAGGATCACAGGTGAGTACCAAAAAGGTATTGGGAAGGGAATTTTTTTGCATTTTTAGGGGGATGACTGAATCCAAGACAGGAGGAGTCTTGTGATGTTATAAAGGAACAGGGGAGATGGGCTTTGGTGGTTTTGCAGAAAGAGACTGGGAAAGGAGGCTTCTGGGTGGAAGAAGAGCCCGAAATGAAGGCATCCAGCAGGTAGGACAGTAAAGAGCCAGGGGGGGCTCCACGTTGTCATCCAGAAGAGAGTAAATGTTTGGCTTCTTCACGAAAGTGCAGATGGGGTACCAAACAAAATACACCCCCATCATAGCTGTAGAGACAGAAGTGTAAGGGGGTGACAGAAGAGTCCAATAGGTTGCTGAGGAGAGGGGCTGGGAAAGGAAAGGAAGGCGCTGTGCTCCGGCACGAAATGCTGAATGGTCTTCCACCGGGTTAGGTCGCCACCCCCCTTCGTTATGTGGGGCTCTCTGGGGAGGACCAGCGGGGTCGGACATCACACTCGGAGGGAGGAATTTGTGCCCTCCATATGGAGTTGTGAGGAGAAGGCAGACGCCGGCCCTGGGGGGAGGGGGTCCTCAGAAACCTCCCGCCCGGGAGGAAACGGAGCAAAGGGGGCCCTGAAGGAGAGGCGCCGTGACGTGGCCGGCCCTGTGGGGAAGGGAAGAATGGGGCCGAGGCGAGGGAGGAGGAGGAGGAGGCAGGCAGGCACTCTCCGCAACGACAGGGAAAGGCAGCGGAGGATAGTGACAACCCGGCAGGGGGTGGGCGGTGAAGGAGAGAAAGAGCTGTGGAGGAGAAGGAAAAGGGAAGCGAGGAAGAGGGAGGAGGTTTGGGGATGAAGGAGGAGAGTGGCGAGTGCGGTACCTGAATCCGCTTCCTGTGTCTCCTCCGCTCCGCCATGTTGTCCCCGTCTGGTCTCCCGGTGACGTGGGGCTCAGCCGGGAAGGGGAGGGGGAGAGGAAAAGGGAGGGAGGCAGGGAGGCTGGCCAAGAGCCGGGGCGCGGGCACGGGCGTGGGCGCGCGGGCGCGCGCGAGGGAGAAGAAGGGCAAGAACTTCGCGAGAGGCCGCGCGAGCTATTATGTAACCAAGGGGGGGGCGTCCTCCCCCGTCCGTCCTCTCCTTGAGCAAGGGGAGAGGGCGTTCTGTGGGGGGCGGCCGAGGGCGGTGGCCGGAGGAATTGCCCTCCTAGGTGTCCTTTTTAAAGAGAGATATTTCGGGGGGGGGAGGGGAACCCCTGTGAACTTCCGTGGGTTAAAGTCTATTTATTCAGCTGGTCGCTATAATGTTTTTCCGCCCCCTTTTTTTTCTTCTTCTTCGCCCACATTTTACTTAGTGGCGTTAAGGTTTTGTGTAGTTATTATTTAGGCGTCGCCTTCGTTCTCGAACTTGTTGCGGGTTGCGTGAAGGGGGTAACAAACCTGAAGATGAGACCTGGTAGTGTCTCTTTATCTAGAGAGCTCTGCTCGCCTTTTGTACTAAGTGGATAATTGTGGCCTATTCACAATAAACTTCATTATTTGGTGGTTTAGGTGTGTATATGTATGTGTGTTGTTGTCTGAACTAACTCCTCAGGAGAAGAGGGTGTGTGTACTTAGGTTTTAGTAGCCTTGGGCTGTTTCAGAATGCAACTTTTCTTTTTTCTAAAAAAATTCTTATTGCAAACTGCCTTAGAAGCTGCTGTAGATGAAATGCTATCTTTACATGCAGGACATATATATATATATATATATCCCACCCATCTGGTGGTGAACCACTACTCTGGGTGGCTAACAACGACTAGAGACACTTACCCACTCAAACAAAAATCACACAAGTAATAATAATCCGTGAAAAAAAAAATAGTAAACAAAGCGTTGCAAAATAAAAATAATGCAAAATCAGATTTTGTTAGATACTTTGAATTTGAAGAGAACTGGAGTTATGGGGCAATCTGTTACTAATGATTAAACATTGTTAAACACTAGGAGAGACTTGATGTCAGATAATTCTTACACTTACGTGTGTAAAGTGCTATGGAACTGATTTTTTTTCATGTGACAATAATGCTCTGTCTTCAAACTTGAATTTGCACTACAGATCCCCTATTTGTGACATGTCAGCAGCTGGATGTAAGCTGCTGCTGCTTATACAAAAGGCAGGGTTTGTTTTTTCAATGGTATAGCGTAAGATTTTATTTTGTGGTTAATAGCTTCCAAGATACAACAAAAACAAATCCCCTTTAAATTGAACAAATTTTAATTCTGGCACATAGCAAATGATATTCTTTCATAAAACGTGTTTATTGGAGAAAATTTATAAGTCTATGATCTTTGAGGACTTTTTCTTGGTGTCAAGGATATAACTTCGCGAAGAAGACAGACAGGGATTTAAGTGTGAACACAGATAGCACTCTAACATGATAGCATCATTACCAATTATGATGTGAATGTCATGAAACAACTCGTAACAACCATTATTCTTACAGTTAGTCATCGTTCTGTGCAACTGATATTTATTTGCATGAATGCTGCCTGTTTCGTGTCATGATAATCAAATGGGGAAAAGGATTATAAAACATAAAGAATTTGCAGGTCCATAATGGGTGCAACCATTTTGGGAAGTGGTTTCAGGAACTTACTCAACTAACGAAAACCTGGCGGAGTTGATGAAACATCTATTTGAGCTACATTGTGAAAGTTCACCTCAAAAATACATGCTTTTGCTTCTGTCCCAGGAAAGGATCATACCTGCTGTAAAGAAGCCATAAAATATCTATTGATAAAATGAGAATGCACAACTGTGACATCCTTGTTGATGGTTGTTATGCACCATAAAATCACCTGTGACTTGTGGCGACCTTATAAATGAGCAATATCTAAAATGCCTTGTCCTCATCTGCCCTGCTGAGCTCTTGTAAACTCAAATCTGTGGCTTCCTTTAGAGAGTCAGTCCATCTTGTAGTTGGTCTTCCTCTTTTCCTGCTGCCTCCCACCTTTCCCAGCATTAATCTATTTTCCAGAGAATCCTGCTTTCTCATGATGTGCCCAAAGTAGGACAGGAAGTGACACTTCCTTACACTCTATATTTTCGAATTCTTTCATTGCTATCCATCCTTGTCTCAGTCATCTGATTTCTTGTCTGTAGTCTCCATTTGGATTGATAAGCAGGTCACATGTATAAAATAAAATAAGAATTTGTAATGTTTGTCTCTTGGTCACTTTCTGTCTCCGTGTATTTGGGTCCAGTATGCATAGTGGGCAGAAAATCCGTATTGATAGATTTAATGATTTTCTGGATTAGCATTTTTGTGTGGGGAGCCATTGACTCCAGCTGGTGTGGAGGTGTTTGCTTTCCATGAGCTTGGATGAGTAGAAAGAACCTTGATTATTGCTTTTGCTGAGCCCAACCAGGGGAAAATACCAGTGCATATTGTTTGCCTTGTGGCTGAAGGAAGATTATCGGGATCTTAGAATACCAAACCGGAGGTTAAGCTTGCAATAAGGTGGGTGAAGAAATCCAGAGTAAAGAAGCTGCTGTAGCAAGTGGGCCACTCATTGTCCGCACCTGCTGTTTCCCCACAAATATGATATGTCTAGAGAAGCAAAAGGGCCCCAGCTTCTTAGTCTTGGTATCATTTATTTTGCTGATGACCTCACAATCGGCTGTCAATTTCACTTGAGGTGGGAAAGGCACACCACAGAATAACTTTTGGATGTTGTAGTATATCAATCGCCTTGCCAGTGCTCTAGTATGTAATCAAATCACAGATTCCTGTGCACTGAAACCTTTTGAAAAGATAAATGGGCTGAAATTGGTTGAACCACAATTTCAGTGACAGAAGATTTGTGCAGCTGGCTCTGTAGGTGGAAAAGTCATTTTGTCGTAATAAAATCAAAGTGCGCAAGCAAAACATCCTTAGTCTTATGCATAAAAGTCTAAAAGATAGTTGTATGAATTGTCTGCAGTTCTCTGGTCTTCATTCGGAAGTGACCTCCCATCTGACTGTTTTATTCTGTGTTGGAGCAAGTCAGCAGATTTGGCCTTCTATCTACCTGCAAAAAATATTTGCCACACTCAGTGTGCAAAAATGCTTCTCCCACTCTTAGTATTATTTAATTATTGTTCTTTTATCTTGCAAATGAGACTTGCAACTCTCGTCTCTAGGTTTTGATACATAGACATGAAGACAGAGTGGGAACGTGTTTTCAGAGCAAATACCATTTGCGTCACTCTTGTTCATTTATGTTTAACTGCTTTGTGACTGCATTGTGTTTTGGAAAACAAAAGGTTGACAAATGCTGACTAGCTTGGTAATCAGCATAGCAGCCAGTGAGACTTTATTTTCTGCTCCCCAACAGCAAAATAAGCAGTGCTTGGAGAAGTCATTTTTTTAAAAAAAACTATATTTCCCAAAATTTCCCAGTCAGCATGGGCTGGGGGGTTCTGCAAGTTCTAGTCCAAAAAAGTAATTTTTCCTACCTCTGAAAGTAAGTGCATTTCTTTCACATCTGCTATCACCAATGGGGGCTAAAGGAGTGGAACAATTGACATTGTATGTACACGTAGGCAGATTGTTGACATCAAATGGCAGGATAAAATCCCCATCACTGATGTCTTGGAGCAAACACAAATGGTAAGTGTTTTTACAATTTTGGACCATGTATTTTCTATGGAGAGCTTGTTGCATGAGTTTGATTATGTGGTGGACAAAAGAAACAATTCAAGGATACACTGAAGACAACATGGAAATAATTTAATATTGACCATGTTAATTAGGAAGCTCTCACTCAAAACCAAAATGTCTGGCAAAACAAGGGGCTAAAGAATTTGAAATAAAAATAATCAAAAATGCACAAAGAAAGAAAGTAGGAAAACAAGGATGTGATATCTCAACAGCCCAAAAAGCCTGGGATCAACTAACCTGTCCCACTGTCTCCATATCTTCTGGGCTTGTTAGTCATTACATATCCATCAACATGCTATATTTATTTATTTATTTATTTCTTACATTTTTATCCCGCCCATCTAGTCGTTTTGACTACTCATGCTGCTGCTCAACCTTAACCACTCACTTATTCTTCACCCCATGGTAAATCTGATGGAAATGGTCTTCAAGAGTGAAGGAAGAACTATAGGGTGGGCAAGTAGGTAGGTAGGCGTAATACTGTAACTGTGGGTCCTCCACCCCATTTGGCATTGGCACTGTGCCTGGTAAAAGGTGTAGCATGACACATTTTTGAACTTTATATAGAACTTACTCTTACGTTGGTCTCAAAATGTGGAAGTTGTAAGCTAAAGTATGTTTCAAGGGATACTTTTAACTTTGATAGACTTCAGACCTTCACCAAGAAATATATGCGCTGTATACCAACTTCACTTTAATTTTTTACCCACCATACCCAGAGGAGGCCACATAAAACTTCAAATTGTCCACATTGATGATAGTTGTCATTTCAAAATCAAAGTATCTCAAAGACACTTGTTTTAGTCGCTCTTCCCAAATCAGAATAACAATCAGAGTAGTTTGCAGGATTATTTTCCTCTGGAGCAAAAAAAAAAAAAAAAAAAGCCCTCAAGACATTTTGTATCTCAGTATATATATTTTTTACAGTTTTGTAAGCTGTGATAAGAATGTCCCAAGCCCTAGGTGTTTGGGTTTCAAAGTAACCAGGAGGCCCAGGTCTACTGAATGTAGTATATGCAACCCTATTTCTTCTTAAGCCTTCACCCCTCCAATGATGTGCGCTTTCTGGAAAATGGTACATTGGAAGTCTTTTGGGTTTTATATGACCTCCACTGAGTAGCAAGGAGAAGAATGTAAGTGATTGATTTGGTACATTTGTATCAGTTATGTTTCCTAAGCAAAACTTTTAGATGTCCTGACAACACATGAGCAATTGAACTAGTAAATATTTTGTCTAGCTGCCACAATAGAACTACAGTTGGGGAGACATGGGTTCAAATTCTCACTCTGTCATTAGTGATCTTGAGTCTGTGACTTTCTCTTATACTCCCTCATTGGGATCTTTAGCATGTTTTAAATCTTGCACTGAAAATCTAAAATACTGTTGGTTACGCAGCCTTGACTGGAGAGCCAGTATGGTGCAGTGGTTACAGACTGATAAGGTGGTTGCAAAAAGTGTTTATTAAAAGCAAAACAAAAATTAAGTCATTTTTAGTTTAGGTTTTGATTCGACTTTATTAGCCAAAAGATAAATCTATGACTTGATATAGGTTTTGAATGTTACATCTTTTCATGGCTTTATTTTACCTCATTTAAAAATCAATAAAATACAAATAATATTATATATTCTAGAGCTAATCACCTGAAATGTTCATCTCATAACAACAACAGCATAACTAAAATCTCATAAAAGCTTGAGCACAACTAATCAAGGTTTTTACAAGTCCTATTTAAAAATATAAAAATAATTTTGCTTTTTCAGACAACTTTGAAACTGCGAAGTGTTGCCTATCCTAGGCCATGAGACCTTCCAGTCCAGCCTTCTTAGGAGTCTGTCTGGCAGGTAGAACTCCCTGAATGAAGCATTCTGGGCTTTGGAGTCGAAACAAAAATGAATGCATAGGCCAATTTTCTGTTAATGGGCAAAAATGATCTCATATATTTTATTAAATCTGGCTGGATTGCTCAGTGGTTTAGCCAGAGGTTGGGAGTTCAATTCCCCACTGTGCCTTCTGAGAGAGGAGCCAGCCTCTGCAGTCCTGGGCAAGCTGCACAGGGCACCCCCAGAAGAAGGGAATAATAAACCATTTCTGAGTACTCTCTATCTAGTAAACCCTGGAAAAGGTTGCCATAAATCATAGCTGCCTTAATGGCTCACAATTATTATTTATTCTTATATTTTATTAATAGTATTGTAGTGCTTCTGATACAAAGACAGACAAACAGACAGAGTCCTGGGGAAACAGGAAAGCTACCGCTAAAGCATCCCTGGCAGATGGCCATCCAACCTCTGTTTAAAAACTTGCAGTGAAGGAGAGTCCACCACCTTCCAAAGCATTCCATCCCACTGTTGAGCAGCTGTCAACTTTCAAGAAGTTCTTCCTCATGTTTAGTCAAAATTTCCTTTCTTATAATTTGAATCCTTGCTTCAGGTTGTACTCTCTGAAGTCAAAGAAAACAAATTTGTGCCATCTTCCATGAGACAGTCCTTCAAATATTTAAGGATGGCTATTGTACTACCTGTATACCTTCTCTTTTCCACGCAAAACACACCCAATTCCCTAAACAGTTTTCCAGGGCTTGGTGTCCAGAATTTTTGTTGTCTTGGTTGTCCTACTCCAGATAATTTCCAGCTTGTTAATACCCTTTTTAAATGGTAGTGTTCTGAACAGAATGAAGTATACAAGATGAGGTCTGACCAACACACAATAGAGTGGTAATGTTACTTCCCATAATCTGGATACTATACTTCTGCTGACACAGATTAGTTGCATTCACTTTATTTTGCTACTGCATCCCACTGTTGATTCATTTTTAGCTTGTGGTCTACTATGACCTCTAGATCCTTTTTACTTAAAAATCACCAATCCTATATTTCTGCATCTGATTTTTCGTATCTAAATATAAATCTTTTAAAAATTTCATGTTAAAACTCATTTTGGTTTTTTGGGGGGGCACATTCATTAGTCTGTTAAGGCCATCTTGAACCCTATCTGTGCAATGGCCAGAATCCTATTCTAAATTTATGTCAGCAAAAGTTTTATTTGTGTAAATTATGGCAGTGAATGCCATTAATTAGCAAGTTACTGCCTGCATTCCTAGTTGTGCACCAAGTCATGCAATTAGGAATGCAAGGGGCAACTTGTTTCCCAGCAGCAATTTGCCACAGTGACTTATGGGTTCCACATTATGTCTGTGTAAATCCATCATAGGATTTTGGTCAGTATGTCTTCCATGCAGATGCTTCTGTACTAGAGATGGGGGTATTCATATACGAATATCCCACCACAGGTACAGATAACGAGGGTCCGGCCCCCTGGGGCCAGACCGACCACTCACAATTCCGCCGCTGCTGCAGACTCCGGTCTCCCTTCCTATCGCTCTGGAGCTTGCGATGGATTAGCCACTCTTCGACCTGACAGAGAGGCTCATCATCCTGTCTTCTGCCAGGAGTGGCTAATCGATCATGCGCTCTGGAACAATAGGAAGGGAGTCCGGAGCCTGCGGCAGCGGCAGAATTGTTGTTGGTCTGGCTCCAGGGGGCCGGACCCTCGTTATCTTCACCTGTGGGGGGATATTCGTATACAAATACGAGTACCCCCATCTCTATTCTGTACTGATGTGCATTACATTGCATTTTGTCCAACTGCTGGCCTACAGTGAAATGCTTAACATGGATGCCTGATGGAAAGGTGTGCTAGCCTGTTGAACAGTCCAGCTGTCTCGCTCATAACATAGAGCCGTACTGGAAGGCTTGGTGATGTAACAACTGAGAAGACTCTAAAGTGATGTGGAGTGGATGCAATTTGAATTATACTGCAGGCCCATTCATAGGGTTTCTGGTACTGTCAATAGCCTTCACGTGCAGGAACAGTTACCGTGCTGTGCTGTTCCCAGATTCAAATTATATGCTGAAAAAAACCAAGTTTAAAAGTAAAACCTTTAGAGGGAGCTGCTGCCACCAACTGTCTCTTTGCTATACCTGATCAGTTGGGAACCAGACAGGGCAGAAACAATTGCGCTTGTTTCCATCACCTCCCAGCGCCAGCAGGATTCCTAATCAAGGGGCACCTGGTTTCCAGGGGCTGCTCTGCCCTGTTTGCCCATGGCTTCCGTCAACGGTGGCCTAGAAGAAATGCACATCTCAGTGTTGACCCTGCTGAAGCGGGTGGGGCTGGTGTGCACCTTCCTGCAGAGCTGGGCTACATTGCAAAAAGGGGCTGAGGGCTTCTCAGGAGGGAGTGGTGTGGGCCTGAGTGAAATAGACTCTATAAACAATTTATTTACAACATAGGGAGTACAATGCTTACTTGTCATAGTGCTGAACTTGGCAACAGTAATTTTGAATTTAAAAAATATATATTGGCAACAGAAACAACAAAAGAGGATAGGGTGCTCCTGCTGTTCACTGCCATGCCACACCCCACTTAAAATGTCACTGTCAACTGCACTCTGGGACAGACCCACGGCTGTCACTCTAGACCAGTGGCGGCGGACCTTTTTGGGCTCGCGTGCCCAAACTGGAAAAAAACAACAACCCAGCGGGCGGTGTGCCACGGCGGCGGCGGAACTGGAAGTGGCAGTGGAAGGGGGAATCCCGGACACGGGGGTGCCTCCAGCCCCCACTCCGGATCCACCTCCAGCGCCAGCTGCTCCAGATCCGCCTGTCGAAGTGCCAGCACCGTGGCTGCAGCCGCCTTCTCAGGTTTGGCTGCACGGGGGGAGGGGGGAGTAGCGATCCAGCGACTTATGGCTCGCGTGCCCGCAGAAAGGGCTCTGCGTGCCAGCTGTGGCACGCGTGCCATAGGTTCGCCATCGCTGCTCTAGACCAATGCAGGTGATCACACATGCTGGAAACCTAAAGATGCAATGCAAGCACAATTACTTAGAAACAAAATACGCCTTGAAGGTGGAGCAAAAGGTCTGAATGACTGTAGAAAAAGACTGGTATGGTTTGCGATCATCAGTATATTATGTAGTCAAATACATCAGACTTAGCAATGTAAACCGCAAGATAATAGGATTCTGGCCATTTTTAGGGATTAGAGCAGTGTTTCCCAACCTTGGGTAACTAAGGTATTCTCAGAATGCAAATCCCAGAAACCCCATGCAGCACAGCTGGTGGTGAAGGCTTCTGGGAATTGCAGTTCAAGAACACCTGGTTAACTAGGTTGGGAACCATTGGATTATAAAATCAGCTTTTCTTCCCCCTTGAAATTTTACCTGCTTTCATTAATGTATTGAGGGTCAGAAACCTTTGGAAGTCTGCAATATATCACACAAAGATGTATCAGTAGATCCCAATTTACCATCTCTCACTTCTGTCTTTTAATGGCCAGTAGACTCTTTGGAGCAAAATGGCAATATGTAAGTATTCCCCCATCAAAGCCACTCCTATCAACGCAAATAGTTTTGCAACTAGCAGAAGACCAGGAATATAAAGAGGAGCACTTATGCAATTGCCCTTCCTCTGCATGTTTCCTGAACAGGATAATGCCCAACATATTCATATTTAAAATTGTACTTATTCATAAACATTTGCATTTCCTGTTCTTTCTAAAAAATAAATAATTTAATAAACTGTACTGAACACAGGTTATTCGATATTTCCACATGTCACAAATGCTTTAGATGTCCACTGATGACTTATTTTACGCTAGTTCTCTCAGTTTTTCTGATAGTTGATCATCTGGAAATCTGCCTGAGCTCCAGTGACATCTGACAAATTTTCCCTGCTTTCTGCCATGACTTGCTCAACTGTTCTTGAAATTTCAGGATCCTGGGAACAAGGACTGGCTAGAGCATCGCCAGCATTGTTGCAATTAAGAGGAGATGCCATATCTGAGGGAGGTTCAGGACGTTTGCTTGTAGCAGATGGAGTCGGCATGGACAAAGGAAGATTCATCATGCAGAATGCATTGCCCAGACGCCGAGATACCTTGAGAACAAAAAAGAAATTACAGTAATTATCTTTAAAAGCAATGTTGATAGGATACTTTAATACACTGGTTCCCAACCTAGGATAACACAGGTGTTCTTAGACTGCAATTCCCAGAAACCTTCACCACCTGCTGTGCTGTGCTGGGATTTCTGGGAGTTGCAGTCCAAGAAAAACTGGGTTACCAGAGATTGGGAACCACTGCTTTAATTTGTTGACATCCTGATACTTTTCATGATGACATGGAAAAGTCTACTTTTGAGGATTGTTTACCATGCTTGCTGATGGATTTTGAGAGAACATCCTCCAAAAGTACTATTTCCAAGATTTGATTCATATAAATATGATAGCACATTATCTATAGAGGAGAAAGGTACCTAACCCTTCTGGTTCTACAGGATCAAGTTATTTCATTGGAGCAAAACTGATCTTCAGTTTCACCACCACTGTTGCAACCACCACCATTCCAAATCTGTACAGTGGTGCCTTGACTTACGAACGCCCCGACGTACGAACATTTTGACTTACGAACAGCTCCGTTCGCAAAATTTTGCTTTGACTTGCGAACGGAGCTTTGACTTACGAACAAAAAAAAACCATGGGGAAAGCGGGAAATGGACTTTGGACTGCCTGGTACTGCCTGGTACTGTAATTTTAAAATGTAAAAATTGGTTTAAAAGCTGCTTGGTTTGGTTTAAAGCTGCTTGGTTTTAAAGGTGTTCTGTTTAAAAGGTGTTCGTTCCCTCCCTCCCTCCCTCCTTTCCTGCCCTTTTTTTTTAACCTAAGTCATCTTAGGTTAAAAAAAAAATTCTCCCCCTAGTGGTGGAGGACGGATTAACCGGTTTTGCATTAGTTCCTATGGGAACTAATGCTTTGACTTACAAACGGCGCCTCAGCATAAGAACAAAAAACAGCCGGAACGGATTAATCGGTTTTCAATGCATTCCTATGGGAAATGCTGATTTGACTTACGAACGTTTTGACTTACGAACATCTTCTGGGACGGATTAAGTTCGTAAGTCAAGGCACCACTGTATAGCTTTTGCTGAAGTTTTTAGGAAAGGAAGGCAGGCAGGCCTGTCCACTGTTTTTATGGCCCAGTATTTCTGTTGATCATATTCCAAGCTACCAAGACTGATACTGCTGATGGGTCTAATCAGATAAGGCTAAAGAGAGGAAGTGACAGATGAACTGTGGAGCAGTAAGGATTAGATGAAGATTAAGATGGAGAAGGAATGTTGTTTAAAAGCACGACACGGGCCGACGATTCAGACTGAAAAATGATAATACGAAATCAGGTAGGATTGATGGAACTAAATCTTAATTGTTTGGAGTCTGACAAAATAAAAATAGATTTTTATTCATTTTAAAAACATATTTTAAAAGGCCATTCAGAAAAAAAAATTGAGGCTACAGGGAGCAATCTTCTGCTGGTTTGGACAGGAGCAAAGGAAACAGAGAAGCTGCTTCTTTCATGTATATTAATTTTAACTACATAAATAAATGTGTTTATCTTGAAATTCTATTTCTGGCTTTGAAAGGTGGTTCAGTCATATTCAAGCGATTAAACTGAAAGCAGAGTTTGCTAATTTAGTGAATTAGTCTGAAGTCTGAAGATGAGTCTGAAGAAGTAGACTCGTCCATGAAAGCTCACAATAAAATATAACAGTCTTTAAGGTGCCACAATGTTGTCTTCTTTTTATTATTTTTGTGTTGTTTTTGCCTGACATGTTAGTGAATTCATCATCATCATCTTAGAACTACAAAGCTAGAAGAGACCCTTGGGATCAACGAGTCCAGACCCTGCCAAGGAGGCACAGTGGAGAATCGAACTCCCAACCTCTGGCTCCACAGCCAGATACCTAAACCACTGAGCTATCCAGAGGTTCTTAGCTTACTCTTGTTGTAAATGGAAAACTAGGTTTTAATTTTAAGGTTCTTGACTTCTCTAGCAAGGACCTGAAAAAAGAGAAAAGCAGTTGGAAAGAACCCACACATGCAAGTAATTTGCAAATATAGGTAAGAGGTTTATTGGAAAGAAAGAAATGAAAGAAAAAAGGAGATAGCTTTGCAAGACGGAGTGCTGTCTGTCAGTGACTAATACAAGCAGCTCAAAGGCTACAGAGATTCATACATACTTTATATAAATCTTTACCAAAACAATGGAATAAGTGATGCTCTTAAAAGCATCCTTGCTAATGTTACATGAAGCTACATATACCCTTTGAAATAGTTAATGTTGCCTAAAACCGTGTCCTTGGGTCTGCCCTAATCATGTTTGGACAATTGTAGCCCTTTGAGAATACAAATGCATTCAGTAATGTATCCTTTGCCTTCTAATGCTGACCTAGCCCTTATCTTAGGTGTTTTTTATTTCCCTTGTGAGCTCAGCAAGGTTATGCATGTTCTTCAGACCTTGTGTCTGGCTAGTTAGCAGAGAATGTTTCCAAAGCATATACTGCCTTATTGTTTCTTGAGAGATGCTTTGTGGGTGAGCTAATTCTAAGCTGCTAAAGTTAGGCTAACTAGACATTTGCATTATGGGTAATAAATGGTTGCTTAGAAGAAGAGAAGTGGGGCAATATATTATATGTTTAAACATATTGTATGTTTATAATATGTTTAATATGACTGTAGAAGCCTTACTGAGGCAATGATTTTCCCTGTTCTGGAAATATTTTGAGGAAAGACTTAAAACCTAAATTTTCAATATTGCTAGAATTTGGAGAGGTGGTAATCTGGAAATGCTCCACAGTGAGTTCTTCAGGTACATCATGGGAACCTTTCATTATTTTACCATTTTCAAATATTGGCATTGTTTAGCAATGTATTTTTCTGGAATTATTCTTGATTTGGTAGAGATCTTTACCAAAAGCTTAAAAACGTTGTTTTTTTGGACTCGAAGTCCTAGAATCCCCAACCAGCATGGCCAACAGGAATGACCCTTCAATGAAGAAACAGTCTCTAGATTTACCTATGTTGCATATAACTTCCATCTTTGCTCCTGTGACAAGACAAATTAAGTACCTTGTACTCTACATTAATTATATGAAGGTATCCCATTTTCATGTGGGACGTGGTGGCGTTGCGGGTTATACCGCAAAGCCTCTGGGCTGCTAGGTCGGAAGATCAGCAGTTCGAATCCACGCGACGGAGTGAGCTCCCGTCACTTGTCCCAGCTCCTGCCAACTTAGCAGTTCGAAAGCATGTAAAAATGCGAGTAGATAAATAGGTACCACCTCGGTGGGAAGGTAACGGCGTTCCGTGTCTAGTCGCGCTGGCCACGTGACCACGGAAACTGTCTGCAGACAAACGCTGGCTCTATGGCTTGGAAACGGGGATGAGCTGAGTTGGACACGACTGGACAATTTGTCAAGGGAAACCTTTACCTTTACCTTTATCCCATTTTCATGCTAGTTAGAAACACATTGCTGCTCCACTATGGCTGAGGAAAGAAAATTGGTTTGATCTTCAAATACTAATGATTTCATTATGAAGTCAAGTGTTGAGAAGTATTAGCTTAAATCAGCGGTCCCCAACCTTTTTGGGACCACGGACCAGTTGGGGGGTGCGGGCTCCATGCGTGGGGGGGCGGGGGAACCCCCACGCTTGTGGGGGGCATCGCGCTTGCGGGCGGGCATGTTGCGCTTGCGGATGGGCGTGTCATGCTTGTGGGTGGGCGTGTCATGCTCGCACACATGCGCATGAGCGCGACACGTCCCTCCACAAGCGCGACACGCCTCTCCGCAAACGTGACATGCCCACCGTGTGTGCATACGGGGGGGCAGAGATCCGTGTCCGCGGCCCAGTTCGGAAGCCCACGGACCAGCACCGGGGTCCAGTTCAAGGAAGCCCACGGACCGGGGTTTGGGGACCCCTGGCTTAAATCATTAACTTGATAAAATCAGTGGTGGGAAAGGAGGGAACAAGGACAAAATATTGTAGTGACTAACAACAGTGTGAACATTCATGGATCAAAATTCCCTTCTTCAGACCTTTCTTCCATTAATTAAAGGTAACACTGTAACAAAAAGGTGAGGAAGGAGAACCAGGGAGGGGAGAATGGGGGGCCATGGGGGAGGTGTTTATTTGCGCTTGAGGGGGGAGGGGATCTTCACTGAGGCAGCTTTTTGGAGGGAGAGGGGACATGAAAGGAGAATTGTTTTTAAACCCCAAAAAGTAAATTAAGCTCAATGTGTATTGACATATTTTTTTTCAAATTTCATCTGGTAGAAGCAGATTTACAGCCTTTCCCATAATTATATATTATTACATTAATATTAATATATTAGGTTAGAATTATATTCTGGGGGGGAAAACTATTTTAATGTGTTTTCTTTACCCCATTAAAATGCCTTTTTATGCCAATGTTGCAAGTGGGTCACAGTTTACTTGGCGATTATAAAAGGGTGTCATGACTCAAAAAAAGTTGCAAAACACTGGTTTATATACTGTCACTTGTTAGAGTCCAGGCATACATTCTACCCTAAAGGTTGATCTGTGGTTAAACACAAGCACACACAAATGAGAAATTTAATTAAATTTAAACAAATATTTTCATAATATAACCTCCATTCTTTCATTAATTTGAATTACACTGTATCTGTTCACTCTACCTGAGACCGTATCTTTAATGCAGGTCCGAGTTTTAATCCCATTGTGTCCAACAGATGTTCTTCTGTGAGCAGTGGTAAAGTTTCTCCATCAATGGCATGATCTTTAAATATCTTATAAAAAGAAAAAAAAGGTTGGTTAAAACTAAACACACATAAACCTATATTGTATGTTGCTGCAAACAAGGCAAAAACTAAGGGCACAACTAGTTGGAGGAATTTGGCATATTCTGGGTCATGTTTAAAAGGCTGTTATCTTCAGTATAATCTATTTTATCTCACACTTGAGCGATCCTTCCATTCACGCGGGAGACATTTCTTCTCCTGTGAGAAGGACCGAGATAACACTTCAGATTGCTCCAATTTCTCCCCCTTTCAATTACTGATGCCTCTTCCCCACGACTTTCCCTGCCTTTTCTTGCGACTGTCATTCAGTGGGCCACCGTAACTTCCCTTTTTTGGGATTCAATTTTGTAAGCAGCATAGCGCTACAGCAATACATCAACCTTGCATGGATGCTCTCTTATATCTGAAATAGTGCTGTGTCACATATGAATATTTTTAAAAATTGTGAAAAGAGGAACACAAAGGAAGGAGATTCCTCTGCCAGTGTTTGTACTGTCACAACCATTATATTATATTATATTATATTATTCCCATTATGTGGGTGAAGCTGCACAACAGGATTTTGGCCAATGTGTTAGAATTGACTTGTTAGGATTACATTCAATACTGTCCTCATCAAATGGGAGAGAAAGTATTACAATATTTGTCACTTTAAAAATAACATTTTAAGACATCATTGAATCAATTTAATAATTTGTTCTTCCTCGTTTTCCTATTGCGTTTCTCTTTTCCCCAGCATTATTGTCTCGTGAGTCTTCTTTTCTTATGATATGTCCAAAGTACGATAACCTCAAGTTAGTCATTTTTGCTTACAGGGAGATTTCAGACTTGATTGCCCTAGATTATTTATTTGTCTTCCTGGCAGTCCATGTTACCTGTAAAGCTTTCTTCCAATACAACATTTCAGACATTCAACAAATGCTTAATACTAAGGATTGATTTCCATATACTTGTGACTACCTGGGCATAGTCTGAACATGCTGGAAGGCTGATGATAAAATTGTACACATCTTCGACAGACCACTTGCAAATATCTTCAATAGAAGAGATGTCTTCTCCATTTAGAATCAGGCTGGAAGTAGCTATAGGAATTTAAATATATATATATATAAAATAATAATTCTCCATTTCATGACTGGTGAAGAAGCAAATATATGTTTTTGACCCTGATGGGCAAATGTAGAATCTACATATGTGATCATGGCCAGATTAATGCAGTGTGTATTTGTAATGTGTGTTTATGTGTTCATTTATTAGATCTTTACTCCATATTTCTGACAAAAAATATGTGTCTCAAGGAGTCTAACTGTAAAATAAATAAACCAAGTGTAGAACAATTAGAAAACAGATTATTAAAAAAAATCAAGCCATTTTAAAAAGCATTTAAAAACAAGTACATTTTTAAAAACACAACATCCACTCAGGTGAAGTTCTCAGGGAAGCCTTTGGTAGTTAAGCAACCCTTCAGAGAATCCTTGGACATGGAGCTGTAAGAGAAGGAGAAAGACTTGACTCGGGTTCAGTCTCCTTGTTTTGCCCCTGCCAGACTTTCAGATTCCCACCTGCAGCAGAACCCATTATCTGGCAGTGCTTAGAAGACTAAAATGGATGTTGAGATTTGCTTCACATCGCTTTGATACAATGTGCACCTTGAGCCCAGGACAACTCTGTAGTGACATTGCTTGTCCTCTGTGACTGCATGTATATGATTTCCCCATGAAATCTCTAGCTGGCACAGAATTTGGTTTCCCCAGTAATTTTTTGAACAGCAAGCTTCTAGACTGTTATGCTTTAAAACGATTATGCTATGGCTGTCAAAGGCTGCCTTTCTGTGGTGGCAGAATTTTTGTGCAGTAGCAATTTTTGTTTGCTACTGCTCTTTCTCCTAATTTTTTCCCCCTAAATCTACAGAGACTGCACCTTACCTACCCACCCACTGTAATTGTGTTATGAAATCTTGTAGGCATCCTTCAGTCTTGAGAGACTATGGTAACGTGCTCTGAATAGAGGACTTGGAACAGCGTCTAGTGTGGCTGAGAAGGCCAATTCGAGAGTGACCATCCCTTCCACACTGAAGACAAATACAATCTGTACCCTGTCCAGCTCCCTGATTTGGCTGGTTTTGGGACTGCCTCTTTGCCTCGGCCTGCTGGACAAGTGTCTCTTCAGATTGGGAAATTGTTATGAAATATAGATATATAATTTATCTTTTTCAAAGGAGGTTTAGGAAAAACAGAGGGCCTCCTCTTTACATAATGCTAAGAATAGCAAACTGCCATGCAAAGAACCCAAGGCATTGTGCTTCCCGAAGAAATAGGGTGCATTCAGAACCAAAAGTCTTAAACTGGGCGTAAGAACCTGTGACCAGCAGAAACTGCTGAACTACAGATCCTTGGTCTTTGATCATGCTTACTAGCAGTTTGAGCTCCAAGTCTCCTCAGTAGACCTGCCTTTATTTGTTAGTTTACTTCAACTGGCATTTATTATCTCAATACATTCACTCAGAGACTCTTGTAATGAGAGAAAATAACATTTTTCCATTAATTTGCTTTAATTAGTTCTTCATCAAAAAAAAAACCACAAACATCACATTGTGTGAAAAATGGGAACTTGTTACATCACTGAGATAAACTGGTTAATTAGCTTCATTACTGACTAACTGGTTATATAGCTGACAAGACACTTCACTCTAACTGTCCACTTCTGACAGACTCCATTGCTAACATGGATAGAACTTTGACTAACTTTTAAAAAACAGGAAAAAATATTCTGAGGTAGAGAGGACACAATTGGCTGGTAGTGACATCCACTGAAGTCCAGAAAGGTCTCTATCAGCCAAAGCCTCTCAAAGGCATCATATATCTTTCAATATTTCTTATTACAGTGGTGCCTCGCTAGATGATGTTAATCCGTTCCGCGAAGATCGCTGTCTAGCGAAAACATCGTCTAGCGAAGGACGTTTTCCCATTGGAATGCATTGAAATCTCTTCAATGCGTTCCAAAGGGAAAACTCGTCGTCTTGCGAAATCTCCCATAGGGAAACCTCGTCTAGCGAGTGAGGGTCCCTGTCGGAATGCACTGACAGCTGCACTGACAGCTTTTCACCACTAGTCGGCGCATTCCTATGGGGAAACCTCATCGTCTAGCGAAAATTCCCCATAGAGAGACCATCGTTTTGCGAAGCGCAGTAGCGATCGCAAAAAGGCATCGTCTAGCGATTTCCTCGTCCTGCGAGGCAATCGTCTAGCGAGGCACCACTGTATTTCTATATCATGACTTACTGTTTAAATTATAGGCCTGAAAGCAAAATCTGTCCAATTAACTGTATTGTAAAGTGCTTTGGGGGCCTTTTTGTCTATCGGGTGGGGTATAAAGGCAATTACTATTATTACTCATCTAAAGGGGCACACCTCCACCTTGAACTTACCTGAAGGCAGCAATGGGTTGCTGGGTATGGGGAAGCTGTACGGGAGAGCTGAGAAGGCAAAAGCTGAAGGATACACGTATTTTTCTTCAAAAGCTGGGCAAGAATTACTGGGATCTTTCTCATTTCCATTGCTACAGCCATTTGCTTCACTGGGCATTTCATGGGTGCTGGAGTCTTTTCTCAAGCCATGTTCATAGTCCTTGCTGGTTTGGGCCACCACAGTGGAAGGCTCTGCATGGATTTTGCTTGGTTCGTGTTTGCTCAGCATCTCCACCTCCACTTCTTTTTTGTCCTCTTTCTCTTCGTCAGCAGTCACAGAAGCAGGCTCCGTGTTCTTATCCTCGGCTTGGCTCTTGACCCCATTGATAGCACAGTCGGCAGATTTGTGATTACCAGCTCTCCGGCCTGGGCGGCGACTTCGCTCCCTTTGCAGAGTGCTGATCTGTGGGTAGGGGCTGGTGGTCATCAGCATGGTGTTACCATGAAGCTCATCAAGGGTGGTTCGATGGACATACAAGTCATTAGGAAGATGACCCTCAGGTATCCTGTGTCTCCCACGGAAAGCCACTGGGCTAGGTGGGATGCCGTGGTAAAGTAAAGGGCCTTCCAGTCCTAACAGTCCTTTGCGATGAGCTTTTTCTATTTCTTTCTGTTGAAAAATGGCACTCATCTCCAGCTCCATCCTGCATAAGAATCATGATAGAAGCAAAGAGAAACAGCTTGTTACAAAAGGACTAAGCTATAGCTGGGTTACTGATGAAGGGATTTACACACCAAAGTTCCAGTTTTGTACACCAGCAGGTTATCCTGAGAAAGATATCCATTTAAAATCTTGGAATGGATGGCTGTGAGAGAGAGGTTCACTCATGGGTAACTTTCCAGAAGTGGCACGTTTGTGGTGAGTGGGGACAAAGCCACACACACTTTCCCCATTCTCTCTCTCCCCCCCCCCCTCTCTCACACAGAGGTAGATGTGGTGAGTGGCCATATTTGGCCATCCTGACACTGGAAATAGTGATAGTTTTAGAAGATATTGCTGTGTTAGTGTGTGCTAACTTATCAGGCAAAAGCAAAACAAAAATAAAGAAGACAAAAACATGGTAACATGTTAAAGACTAACTGCTATATTTTAATTTGAGCTTTTGTGGACTTGTCCACGAAATGGAAATAACTAGACATCTATTTCTGGTTTCCTAAAAACATTGGTTGTGTTTCAAACAAGATGGAGGAAAAACAGAAAATCTGCTTTGAAAAATGGAATTCTCCTTCTCTCTTTTGGGAAAAAATTACTTGGGATGACATGATTTTTGGGTGACTACAAAATCAGGCAGAACCACAACCAGCCCACATGACACATGTGACCACTTCTGATACAAAAGAATCAATAACCTGATTCTACATAAGACAACTTAATTATGTTCCTAGTGCTTGTGAGCTTTGTAATGCACCTGCTAAGGTGGCCACTTGTGCCGAAAGGAAAAAACAACAACCTATATACCCCAAAAGAAAGCAAAAGAGCAAACAGATTGATATAAAATGTGTGTATGCTAATTTTTATGTAAAGATCAACATGTTTATTAGTAAAAATATTAAACATCTCATCATAGGTGGGACAAATACGTATGACCTGTATGTGTCTGTTTAACCTGCTGTCCAAATGCTGTTGACAGGAAGCTTCAAGATTTCTGCATTGCTTTCTTGTAGTTTTATCTTTGAGCCAGACTTGGGCCAAGCAGTCCATCAATCAGAGGACTGTCCTCTGTAAAGTAGGACCTTAACCATCACTCCACCGTATCTGAAAATGACTAAAACCCACATATGCAACCTCCATGTTTGGTTTAACAGCATGGGTTTGAAAGTAGGTCCACTCTGAAATACGAGGGGCAAATTTCATTTCCAAATAACCAGTCACATTAGTTTTGGCTAAGTTATAGGTGCCTAATGTGTTGATTCTTTTTAAAAGAAAAGCAAACAAAATGTATTAAGGAAACAAAGAGAGGCTTTTGTCTCAGTACTTCAACTGCAGTTAGTACTCAGATGTAACATATTGTGCTCAATTTACCTGGCAATATTTTGTTTCTGAACCAATTCTTGCCTTCTGGTTACAGCTTCCATAGATTCTGGTTGGATAAAACTATATCCTACATATATTGGAAGAAGAAGAATTAAAGGTTTGTTAGTTAAATTATTCTCCCATGTTTATGTGGACTCAGGCACCCAAAATAAATGAAGGAGAAGCTGCCCTAGTCAAGTCTCCTCAGAAGTAAATCTCATTTGATTCACTGGGGCCTGTATCCAAGTCAGTTCTGTATAGGATTATAGTTTTAAAAATCTATTAAAACTGTATTATTATTATTTTATTATTCCTACTACCAGAGTTTGGAAAAATTTGTTAAAAACAGTTTCTTACCAATGTTTCATTCAAGCTTTGAACCATTCTCAAAATTCATTGTTTTGATAGTTAAAATTCCAGTTACATCAATTTTGGATAAGGCTTATCATCTCTCATCAATTCTGTTCATTGCTTGTGTGATAGTTTTGAAGGGTTTGGATGTTTGAATCCATTAATTGTGTGTGTGAAATGTGTGTGTAATGATTTGCAACACATCAAATTTTTAAGAGTTTTAAAAAATTAATGCATATTTCTGTGTGCACCTTTCTCCATGTACATGTTCTTGTGCACAGTTTTGGCTAATATTTGCATTTTGACAAGCGTTTCCCCCTAAAATAATGTTTTGTGGTTTTTTTGTGTTATATTAATTGATGTGAGCACACTTCTTGAATGCACTTATTTTTCTTTGAAGAGACTGCTGAAATAAATTAATATGACAAATGGTTGCCACAGTGCTTCATTTGTAGACATGCCCTTCTGAACATACTTTAAGTAAAAGAGCTTGGATTGTAGCTGTGAAATACCATATTTGTAGAGTCTCAGTGCAAGCATGGTATATGTTTCACTGCTGCACATTTTGAAAGCTGTAGTGTACAAAAACATAACAGAGTTGGAAGGGGCCTTTGAGGCTACTGAGTCCAACCCCCAATTATTTACTCAAATATACTAGTCACCAAATTCCACAATACAGGGGTTGTTCGTACTGCTTGTTTTCTGTGCATTCAAAAAGCTACTTTGTAGAGAACTAATGCTATTCCAAAGATGTTGGAAGACATGTAGATGTCTGCAAAGAGGAATTTTGTAATGCCTGAGATAAGAAGATGATACATGTACATTCTGGAATCTGGCAATGGCTAGTGAAGAATTCCTTGCATGTGGTTAAAATGTCTCAGTGACCCCATATGGATTAATCCTCCTAATCTGTTTTCTCCCAAGTGCATTACAAGGATTCGAGCGTATACAGTATCCCCACTCATGAATGACAGCACAGCCTTTTAGTCACAACTTCTTGCTATGGTCCAGTGAATATGTTAATACTTCAGCATATACATTTACAGTATTTAGATAAAAATTAACGTTCCCACTCTTCTGCTGCTCATGCATCTCTTAGACAGGCTAAGAACAATTCAATCCATTAATACAACACAATACATCTACAAAACAATGACATTATTATAAAAACAGGTAGGTGCAGTAAATAAAACATGCAACAGAACTCAAAAAGCAAATGCCTGGACTATAGGTCATGCAGCAAAATGCCATCAAAGAGCTACTGGCCTAGCATGCTGGGGGCAAAGAATTCGGTCCGTCTAGGTGCAGCTGCTGATACATCCTGCACTAAAGTTGGGAAGCATAGGAAGACGTTTCTGTCAGAGTTTAAGAACAGGCAGGCATGCGAGTGAGATGATGGTCCTTAAGCCATTCAGGATTTTAAAGGTGGTCAACAATATATTAAAATTGTGTCAGGAAACAGAGCAGCCCTTGCAGGACAGGTATCATGTGATCTGTAGGCAAGCATCCACCAGCATTCCTGACCCTGGATTCTGGACTCATTTTAATCTGGCTAACAGCTTGGGGTTGGGAGCCAATCCCCTTCCAAAAACTGCTGAAAAATGGTGGCACAATTTACCTCCGAAAATCAGTGGCCCAGCCACTTTCCTGGTGTCTCTGGAGCTGTTTTATGTTTATTTCAACTTCTTTTGATTGATTTAATGATTAAACATCATTTATAAACAGCTTTTTTTGGTTTAAAATTCTGTACCTTAACTGCCTTAATTGCATGAGGAATTGCATGAGCAACCCTTCTGGGTTCCTCCTTATGGTTGAATTGACGGCCAGAAATAAGACATAATTACCCCCAAGTGAAGACTTTCTTAATTAATTAAGACGGTTATTAATTAATTAAGACAGTTACATTACAGAAACACACCTATATACAAGATGCAAAGTATCACTTATGTTTAACCACTAAATAAGTTGAAACAAGTTGAAATGAATACAAAACAGCTGTAGAGCAGTGAAAGCAGCTGAGAAGCTAAAGTGCCAGTTTTCAGCAGTGGATGGTGCAGTTGATTTTAGGCATTTTTTTTTAAAAAAATTGGGGGCTGAAAAAATTGACATTGGACAGTACAGTCCCCAGCCCTGCCCTGATGATTTTGGAATACATTGAGATATATTCACCACTATATATGTGCAAATTTTAACTATAACTTCCAGAATTCCCAATAAACCTGGCATTCTGAGAGCTGTTGTCTGAAAACATTGATATGTACATCTGTATTCATTGCCTTTGTTGGAAAAAAAAATAGTAGTAATCATTCACTATTTGACATTTTGTGATATTATTTTTCATTACCTCTTACCTGGTCCTTGATAAACACGATTGGATAACACATTTGGCATGTTGGTGTGCTGTGGGACAGAAGGACCGAGATGGGAAGCTATGTGAATCTGCCTAGGGTCAGTTGGTGCCAGCATCTCTGTCGAAGGTAACAAATCCCTAAGATAGTAGACAGACAGGTAATGAAGGCACAAAGAATATGGACCTCTCGCATCTATAAACTTAGATAGCATAGCGATAATGGAAGTTTTCACCCCAAACATCTGGAGGGTGCTAGGAAAGAGAAACTTGTTTCAGATGACAGTTGCTATAGTTCAAACTAAACACTAAAGTTAGCATATTGTTGTTATGTGCCTCCAAGTTGGAACCAATGTATAGCAACTCTAATAGGGCTTTCAAGGTAAGTCAAATATTTAAGGAGCGGTGTTACCAGTTTCACTGCCCCAGTCAGCTTCCATGGTTAAGCAGGGATTTGAATCCAAGCTTCCTGAATCCTAATTCATCACTCTGCCCTCTACACCACACTGGGTATCTAGCACTTTATTACAGTAGGAATTTCATAAAGAGACAATAGAAAAAGAAACAGCTGATTGTTGTAGCACTAGTTTTTTCTCAGCTTCCTTAGTTTCCAAAACAAATTAGCACGCTTTGTTTTGTGATTGCTCATCAAGAGGTAGACATAGGTTCTGACTGTATTCTAGTTGCTTGGACACAAAACTTGGCAGAGACTGCATCCCTGAAAAAATAGAGTAGTTTTGTCTTCTAATGATGTGCTTTCAGTAGTGTTTATTTTGAACCTAGGTTTACAGAACCCTCTAGGCCAGTGGTTCCCAACCGTGGGTCCCCAGATGGACAAAAACACCCAGAAGCCTTCACCACTAGCTGTGCTGGCCAGGATTTCTGAGAGTTGTAGTCCAAGAACATCTGGAGGCCCAAGATTGGGAACCCCTGCTCTGCATTGCAGAGTATGCAGCAGATCAGAAAAGGAAAGAGAGGGGAAGAATGGGACATTTTCTCCACTATAAAACTGTTACCCTTCACAATGTGGAGAGAACAAGGAAATCACAATACTGATCGGGATCTTTTTTTTTGAAGTAGTGGCAACAATGCAGCACAGAATTAAGCGTGTCTAAAATGTTTGATTTCAGTGGATTTTTAAAGGGCTGTATATGAGCTGTAACCATATATAGACCTATATGACAAGACAGTCTACTTCTATGCTGTTAACACTGTATGATCCTAAACATCTAGTGAATGTATGCACAATGAACTTCAATGAATGTTTATATAACATCTAGCACAAGTTCATCTAAAAACATTGCTCTTTCTTTGCCATGTCAAACTGACAGATGAATAATACGTCCTAGGATTCCTTACGTATTAAAAAATAGAAATCTGTCTGGCATTTGTTGAGAATATATTTAGGGCCAAAGCCTAAATAACATACTTTTATATACTCTCTGATCTGGATTTGTGGTTTCATTGCTTCATTTTAGAAGAAGAGGTAGCAACTATCAGGAGGCACAATCCAGAACACAATCATGCTGAAGAAAGAGGAGGCTATCATCCTTTACACTCACTCTTGGTGCAAACCACCTCATCCCACTCCTATGGCCACTTTTTGCCTTGAGAGAAAAGCTTACCATGTTCCAAATAGGAGCTTTCCTCTTGATGGACGTTAAAAGTTTGGGAAGGTGCATTGGGAACAAAGGATTGAATCCCTTCTTGTCATTCCAGTTTTCATTTGGATCTTTGCATCCCAGCACCCTAGGTGTTGCTATTTACTAAAGCCAAATACATATCTATACAATATCGATATTGACTGGACAAATAATATCTTCCTGTCTAGTCTGACCCATGTCAAGGGTAATTCTGTATTTTATTGTGAGGTAGTTGCAAACTCTAAATTGTCTCTGTGTGAATAATCTCCACTTTTTAAACTTAAAATTTTAGCTGCAAATTCTTCTCTGCTCTATTTAATATAGATCTGATGTGAAAATTTAATTTCACAATAAAATGATGATTCGGTGAAGGGATGGTTGGCATAATCACTCCCAGTTGTTCAGTTCTGCCCACATTCTCATTGAGGCAATATCACATAATGCATGTGTGCATGTGTGCATTTGGTGTGTTTCTGTTGCTCCTGACAGATCCCAGCTTCTCATGTTCATGAGTTAATGGGACTGCAGTCTTGTTCCTCCACCTAAGCTGCCTGGAGAACATTTTAATTAAGCATAACATTTTTCTCTCTCTGCTTTTCTTACTGCTTCTTATCTGTGACTTTATAAAGAAATGAGAGCATACCACAGTGTGAGGGTGAATAACATGTAGGCCTCAATATGTGTGTTGTTGGACTGCACTTCTCTTCACTGTTGGGCATGCTGGCTAGGATTTCCTGGTAGCCCAACATTATATGGAGGACCATGTAGTCCACGTAGACAGTGTCATCGAAGCTACCAACATGAATTTGACCAAACTCCGGGAGGCGGTGGAAGACAGGAGGGCCTGGTGTGCTCTGGTCCATGGGGTCACGAAGAGTCGGACACAACTTAACGACTAAACAACAACATGTAGTCCACAGTCCTGTCAGCATAGCTGCAGATACATGCAGTAGAAGTAGTCCAGCTAAAAATATGCAAATTATATTTCCCACAAGGTGGCACAGAAGCAGATGTCTGCCTTGTGCAGGAGATTAATTTACTAAATTATGTGTATTCTTCCTTTATGTCTCATCTTCAAAACCCTCAGGGCATCTAACGTAAACATCAGATAAAATGATCACATATAAAAATAAGAACAACAACACAAAGAAGAAAAGAGGGTAATATTCATCTTTTTACATATCCAAAGGGATTGCTTTCTGATGTTGTTCCTGCAAACCTTAGACAAAGCTAGCAAGAAATGCTGGTAAACAGATGTACAACCATTTTTTTCTCCTCTTTTCTGATGCAAAATGTAAACATTATCTTGTAGTTTACTCCCTAAATATTTTTCTGAAGCCAATATGAAATCTAGAGAAACTTGCGCTTTTTCTCTACATGCTTGATAATACAGACACAAAACCATTTTGCAAAAAAAAAAAAAAAAAAAAAAAGGGAGAGAGAGAGAGAGAGTTAAAGATAAATACCTTTCCATGAATCTAGGCTCAAACTGTGAGGGAATTATTCTCTGCTGGCTTCCTCCCATTAGTTGTGAGTTTACTGCCATCATCTGGTTTCTCATGATCATTTCTTGTCGCTGTCGTAGTTCTAATACAAATTGTAGAATATCTTCATGTAGATATAGATTTAAGAAGTTTTGGTTGCAGCCCTTCCTTGATCGGGCTAGAATCGCATCCTATTTTATGTCACATGCCATAGACACTTCCCATATAGACTACAGCAATATAGTTCTCTATGGGGCTTCCCTTTGAAATGTGTTCAGAAATTGTAACGTGCAAAATGCTAGAACCAGGTTCTTTCCTCCCTTTCTGCCTTAATTTCTTTCCCCCAGTGTAATCTTTACTATACCAGCTCCACGTCAATTGTACTGGCATCCAGTATGTTTCTTGGTCCTGTTCAGGATTCTGATTCTTACTTATAAGTCCCTACAGATTTGAGGCCAGGATATAGAAAAAAACACCTCTGTATGTATACACTTGTTGCACTGCTACGCAAAAGGCATAACTTTGGAAGGCGAATTGCCTCAATTTCAGAAATCTGTAGACATTAGCTGTTGCACACTAAGTTGCCTGACTCACCATCCAATAAATAATATCTATGGAGATTTCTTAACTAAAAGCAATTTGCCTCCAATATTTATGTCTTTTGCGTAGCAGTGCAACAGGATTTCAGCCATTGCTGAAACATTAATAGAAAACAAGAATGCAAAAATATTCAGCTCTCCCATGAGTGATACATTTTACTGGATTATCCTTAAAATCATCTCCAAGCTTTTGAGAACAGCTTGTGTTAGACATTTTGTATTGTAATCAGACAAATTTTTATATAATTAAATGTTCAGAATGTTTCATCACATGCAATGTGGTGATAGTCATGGTTCCCAATGGAAACCCCACTTCTCCCACTATAGGCTGTTATTTCATCTTACCGCTTGGTGCCATACCACTTGCTAACCGGTATAAATGCTTGTCTTCCAGCGTTCCCTGTTCTCCAAGGATTGACATCTTTCTCATGTGGTCTCGAGGAGTCATGCTATAATGCTGGGGGGGTGGTGGTTTGCCAGCTTCAACCAATCAGGAATGCTCTGAGAAGCAAAGTAGACACACTAGGAGTTAGAGATTGTATAGTAGAAAGAATAGCAATGAAATATGAGAGCAGCATATAGCATTTACAACTTATTTAAGTCTCATTGAATTCAGTGGGTCCAATCTAGTTCAGATTAACATTGGATTTAGCACTTCATCCCCAGTTGGTTATCTATCCAGGGATCTTAGTGAACCCACAATGTTTAGTTTTAGTGCCTGAATTGGATAATGAATCTTCAGACTATTTCCCACATTGGTAGTTAAATGAAGAACGTAATATGCAACAGAAAAAATCAGCTCTGAGATTGAGCCTTGTACAGTGTTATGTATTCTCGGTTCTAACGAATGGCATGGATTTGTGGACTTTAAAACAGGTAATGATGAAAAAGCAGCATTTAGATTTTGGATTTCTTGCAGAATACTGAGAATTTCTTAGCTTGAGAAGATGAGCAATGAAAATATTAATAAGGTAAATAAATAAAGACCAAGAAATCATGAAAATAAAATGCAGAAAGTAAGGATATGCAATGAGAAATGAAAACTACAGATTGTTACAGCTGATTATTCAGGGTAAAATAGATGGGGAGGAAGAAGCACAAGAACAGCCTATCAGCTGAAGGTCTTGGGAGTCTGGTTTGGATGTGACAAAACCTCACTCTTTAGAGCTACCCATCTGAAATCAAAATAGCTATCATGAAATCCATCCTCCAATAGGAAAGGAGGAGGAGGAGAACAAGGTTAGAGGCACTTCAGGCAGAGCTGTGACCATGGTGGGGCAACCAGGTCTTGGACTCAGGGTGCGGCAGTTTTGAGGAAGGAAACATTTCTGCTGGAACCACTATTAGTATTTTTGCCACTGGAAGGGTGCAAATTTGCCTACCCTGAATACTGGAGTTTTTGCAACCTCGCATGCTGCCTGTATTTTATTTATTTATTTATTTATTTATTTATTTATTAGATTTATATACCGCCCATCTAGAATGTGTCTACTCTGGGCGGTTTAACTGGGAGGGACCTTTTGTTTTTGTTTAACTGGGAGGGACCTTTCTGGATTAGGGAGGCTGTCAATCTATCCATCACTAACCAACCATTCTGCCCTGTCTCAAAATTCAAAGAGAGCATACCTCTGTGCTGAGTGTTCTTTTTCTTGTTGGAAGTTAGTTCATTGTTAGTTTGCTATTATCTGTTTCCAACTGTAAGTAATGCATTGTTTTTATTCTTTCTACCACTAATGTCTCACAGTGAGTTACTGAGACTGTAAGGCTCAGTTAATGAGTGAAAGGGGTGGACTAATCTGGGGAACTTGAAGCTAGTTCTGCTCTCTGTATCCCTGCACTTCTGCTGCACAGCTAGAGGAATTTAACCAGAAATTCAAAACTCTGCAACACTGAGTATGTATTTCATCTCCAGCTGCTCCTACACCCCCCTGCCCCCCCGGGTGTAAGGAAACACAAATACAACCCCCCCCCCCAGAAAATACCTCATCCTATAGATGGCCCACACATTGGAATAGTGAAAAATTCAGAGCAGAGAATATTAAGCACTTCTCCACACAATGCGTGGAATTTGCTACCACCCTCTAAACAGACTGGGCACATTGATAGAGGGAAAGATTATCAGACAACAGATGCTGAGACATGGTGGGTGGTAGTGAAGGGCTCAAAGACAGAGCTGTGTGAGCTCCATAACTTGTCTTGCATCCTCCAAGTAAACCTGTTGTCTGTCTTTGTCATCTTCTGTTTTCTGAACAGGTCACCTTTCATCTCAGACAGCAAAATCTTTCAGGCCAGTCCTGGCAGTATCCCATCCTACTTCCAGTACCAGAGCAATACCGGATGCTGCGGAATACAAGGGGAAGAAGGAGGATCCCATTGTATTCACGTTCTGCACAGACAGACAGCAGAGCAGCCACTGTGTGGACAGATTGCTGGACTAAATGGGCCTGCAAAAGCTAGGTGGATCCAGCGGTGTCCTTACCATGTCCTTAAGCTTAAAACAATCACATCTAATCAAAACCGAAAAGAAATAGATACATAAAAATTGAGAACAAGGAAAGCAGATAAAATATTTTTTCCATAGCCACAGAAATTATTTTCTTGATGTTGCAGCTGCAAACATCAAACAACACCCACAAGAAATACTGACTGTGAGCCACGGAGAGAGCAATGAATAGCAACACCTTTTGCTCTTTATTAGTTCCAATAATAATAATAATAATAATAATAATAATAATAATAATAATAATAATAATAATAATAATAAAAATAATAATAATAATAATCTTAGAACTGCAGAACTGGAAGGGAGCCTGTAGATCATTGAGTCCAGCCCCTCTCAAGGAGGCACGGTGAGGAATTCAATTCCCAACTTCTGGCTCTGCAGCCAGAGACTGAAATCACTGAGCTATCCAGGAGTCAATGTTAATAGTAAGCCAATGGGAGAGAGCTGTTGCAGCCACATCCTCCTTGTAAATTTCCCATAGGCATCTGATTCGCTGATGTGCAAAACTGGTCTGATGCAGCTGGACTGTATTCCATCTGAGGCAGAGCCACAGAAAGCTTCCCTTTTTGTATGGCACCTCCCAGGCCAAGTTCCTTTCTACTTGAGAATACAGGCATCAATTAGGGAGCCGCCGCCACACAAAGTAGGTGCTCTCCCCTAAGCCTTGGCCGCACCCCATAAGGATTATGGAACAGCTAAGCACCTTGGAGCCAGGGATGTATAAAAGCATACGCACCAGCTGTCCAGGACTGCATTCATGTATGACTCTTCCTTGATCCTATTCTGCAAATCCTGGCTGTACAGCACATTATAGGGATGAAGGCAAGTTAATCTCTACTTTGAGAGTCTTACCCTCAACAAACCCTTCTTGGCAGCAGGCAGAACCACTCACCCAGTGCTAATTCTGTCTCAGTTTATTAGGCATGGGGTGGAAGGGCAGAATCTTTATGGACTAAAAGCACTTGTGTGCACTTAATCATGTTATGAGAGCCCAAGTGTGTGTTTCTCTGGACATTTCATGCTCTGAAAGGGCCGAAGAGAAAGCATTTCTTAAATCTCAAAAAACTAACTTTGCTGCCTAGGGATCTGCCATGCTCAGCTGTTAAAAGATGCTTCTTTAAACTTTATTACCTTTAAGTGCAACTCAGGTTTATTTTTGAATCCTCCTTTTCTGGAATCTTGAGAGGAGGGGTTATAGTTGCATTTATCAAGTTACAGGTTCATTCCACAGTGGTGCTATTTAAAGAATTCAGGGAGCAAAGCTGTATAGTCTGTGCAACCTTCTACATGTTGTGGACAAAATATGGGGCTAAATTAACTTTTGGGGCTAAATTAACTTTTAGGGCTAAATTAACATACCAGAGTTTGGAAGTAACAGGTTACAAAGTATTAGTTACTTATGAATATCCAATTACTTGTAATTAGTTTCTTGGTTCAATAATAAAGATGTAATGACTATACATTGAACTTGACTTAACTCAGAGTCGTATATCATTGTAGTTACTTCTGTAGTGATGGGGCCTCACTAGAGGGTGGTAGAGGAATATCAGATGCTTCATGTAATGGCCTGTGCTGCTGTTTCCTTCTTTATTGTGGGCATTGAAGCTGCTGTGAGGCCACTATGGTGCGGGGAGGTGGGAGAATATGTTTTGTATAAGCCTGTGGCTTATATAGCACTCAGATTTGTTTCAGAACAACTAAAAAAGGAGCCATTATAGTTACTTTTGAAAAAAGAGTAATCAGAACTGCTTTCTAAAAGGAAGGGTCTGAGGAAGAGGACTTGTCCACAAAGGCTCACATTAAAAAATAGCAGTTAGTCTTTAAGGTGCCGCAACATTTTTGTCTTCTTTTCTTTATTCTTTTCTTCTGTTTTTGCCTGATTTTTAAAAATTGCAACTCTAATGGTAACGGAATCTTGGGGTGGGGGTAGATGAGGAGAAATAATATTGGCATATAATTCCTTTTTTAAAAGTACTTTTACAATATTTGTGAGAACAATTTACAAATTATAACTGACCTTGTTGGTGTAATATGTTGGTTTAATCCCAACTTTGGGATTAAAACAAAGGTCTAACTGCACATTACTTTAAATGTTTTGCTTAAGGCGTTTTTAAAAAGAGGTAAGTATGAATACGGGTGAGGTGGCTGAAGACTGCAGCAAAAGTGGGCAAAGCTTTAAACCTTTGCTCTCCTGCTATCACCTTGAAATTGTCTCCCCTATAAATAGTGATATATTCACAAACAACATTTAATAAACATCAAAATGAGCCAGCAAAAACCTGCATGAGCTTTTAGGATTTATATAATATTAATGGCAGTGGAATCTATACAGAGAAGAGTAAAAACAGACTAGAAGAACTATTATTTCCTATGTCTGGAGATGGAAGTTCCAGATTCCTACCAAAATCCATTGAAAGCAGGCCTCTTCTTTCCTGCTACTTTTCCTTTGGTTTGGTTGTACGTATGTGTAGGTACAGTATGTGTGGAGAGATGCTACTGCCCAACTATAACTAGGCTACAATCCTGAATTTATTTGTTGCTTTCCTCAGGCAGGTGTCATTTCGTCCTCAGGGAAGAATGTTAGAAGAAGGTGTAAAGGAATCACAAGTAGGGGATGGTGTGGGATTTCAGCTATTTAGATCTCAAGGGAGGCAGTTCTGCAGAGGAAGAACCCCACTGATGGAGTCTCCCACATTTCCAGAAAAGCAGAAGTGACAATGGAACCATTTGTTGTTCCCTCCTACCATGTGTGTGTGTGTGTGTGTGTGTGTGTGGGAGTCCCTTTCCATTATGTTGGCTAAAAGAACCACATATCCAGCAGACTGACATTCTCTCTCTCTCTCCTCAACTACAGCCACACCCCTCCAACAGGCCTCTTCAAGGGCAGGGTTCTAAGCTGGTGAGGACAGGGACCAGGTAGTGTTATTCAGCACTACAGCTCTTCCTCTGAGGCTACAGGTTCATCAAAACCCCCAGAAGCATTTCTGCTCCCTTCTACAATCTGCAGGTGCTATCCTAGAACTACACGTTTGCAGCTAAGTCTACATTGGGGAGCATTGAAGAAATAGGGCTAAATCTAATTGCTAGTCCCACCTAGAGCAGCCCCATTGAATCAATGGGGTTTATATCTCTGATGATTTAAGTCCCATTTGTTAAGGGGATCTGCTGTAGCTGGGAGTGATCTTTGCTTTTAGTCCATGAAATGTGAAATGGGTGTGTGCATGTGGAAGGGAGAGGGAGTGGGAAATAGACCTCTTCTAGTTTCAAAGAGCTTTTAGCAATTATCTTAGCTGAGACTGAATGGGTGCATGTTATGTTCCAGGTACCTTCTCTCAGTCACCTACTATTTCAGATAAGGCAGATAGTGAGGAGCTGTTGAAGCTGGAGATTCCAATTTGGTGGTGGTGGTGGGGACTCTACTCGGTTTTATTGTGAACTTCACGGGAGTTGTCCATGGAGCTATTTTGGACACAGGGTTTCAGCTCTTTGGAGCATTCCTGCAAGGTTCGGACTAAAATCTGGAGTGGCTTTACTCCCCCACCCCCACGAGATCAGAATCACCAGCCTTCAGTGATGAAGAGGCAGTAAACATCTGTAGTTTCTTGTCTCTGGGACACCATCCCCCAAGAAGGCTTACCTGGCATCTAATTTAATTTCTTTGACAGGCAAAGGTATTGTTTCCCCAAGGTTTTGCTAGCTAAAGCAGGGATGGGCAAGATGTGAGGATTTATCTGTTTTATTTATTTAAAATATTTTTGACCCCATCTTTCTCCTTTAAAAGGACCCAAGGCGGTTGACATCATTAAAAGACAGTATTTAAAGCTAACAACAGTGAGTATACAAATACTAAAAAGGATCAAACAAATATCATACCAAAAAATGGTAAACAAAAGAAACACCAAAAGGCATTCAAAGCAGTAAGGTACAACAATCCATTTGAAAACCCCATTTAAAATGGTGGGCATTTTTCCTACCCTTACGTGGCTGCACCTGTTAAATAAACCTGGAAGTCAGTAACCAAGAGGTGGCTTCTGTTTGTTTGGTTTCTTTGCAAGTTTTTATCCCTAAAACAACACTTTGGCATTTGGAAGGTAATCCTGCCCCCTAGAGGCATGACTCTCCAGTTTTGTTGGAGGGAGTGGGGGGGGGGAAAGGCGGCGGTGGGGGGGGGAGTGTTTAAAAGCAATTTGTTGTGTCCTCCAGGACCACGAACGTGCTTTGGGGCCACAGCCAGCTTATGGGCCATCACTAGTCTAAAATGTCTATTTTGGATTCCACTGCTAATTATACCCCGCTATTTTTGGTGGGTTTGCTGTATTTTAACTTTGGAAAGCCATGCTGATTATTGCTGGCTATTATTGAATGTTGACATAAAGATATGAGAAATAAAATACATAGCACAGCATGAAACATGCCTTGCAACAGGTGGGGAAAAACTGCTCCCAAGCTTCCTACTAAACCTTAACTACAATACCGGATTTTTGTTCAAGGCTGGAACCTTCTCATGAGAGGCTGGTTTGATACATCATCCTCTTGTTACAAGTCTCCCTCATAGTTTTATGAACACCTGTTGTGTCCCTGTTTAGTTGTTCACCCTAAATTTGAAAGTCCAAAACATTTAGGTATATATAATTGCAGGAAATCTCTACCACCCTCCCATTTACAACCCCTTTCAATGTAGTGAGTTACCTTTTGGGAAGGGGGACAAGCAGAAATGGAGCTACACTTGCCGTCTGTGCCTTAGTTTAGCTGTTACAGTTCTCAGAACGATGCAGCAAATTCACTACAGTGGGAACAACCACAGTGGGCTCAAAACATACTGCTCCTGGAGAAGACCAGTAGAAGATCTTCCTCAACGAGACCCATCAAGAGAATATATAGTTCATAACTACCTGTCCCCACACTTGGCACTAAAAACACACTAATAACACAGTAAATAGCTAACAATTTGCTTGCCTTTAAGGACACCTAAGGTTTGATCTGTTATCTGTGGTACCTGCCTCACTTTGTTTCTAATGATAGGGCCAGCCCTGGGAAGTTCAGTCACAAATTAGAATGAAGCAAACAAACAAACAAACAAACAAAAGGTCATTAGTCATACATTTTCAGGCATGTTACTTGCTAATGGGACAGAATTATTATCAGAAATTTTCTGATGATGGACTAATGGTAGGAGACAACTGGAAATGTTGAGAATGGAAAAGGCCAAGGGAGGTTGGAGAGGAAATAAGCTCCCCTCCCAAAACTTAGCAATGTTTACTCTTTTTGACCAAAAACATTTAAAATATTATGAAAGCTATTTATGAATAAAATAATATAGAATATTATTAAATGTTTAGTAAAATTTCACAAGGTAATTTAGAATTAATAAAAATACAGCATTTAGTTAAAACAACTGATAATCTTGGATTTTTATATTTTAAATTTTCAGAGTACATCTTCTTTCTGTTTGATATGCAGCTTTTGCACTGCCCCTTGTACACCCAGTGAGGTCCCCACAATGTGCCTCAAGCTGTAGTTCTTAATTCTAAACTCATCCTGCCCCACCATCGTTAGATATTTGGGTGAAGTAACTGGATGATAGAAAGGCATCTAATTTATCTTTTGCCACAATAAAAACTCCATCACATGGAAATGATTGCACTGTAGCTCAGATTAGGTCAACCACCTAGGCTCTCTGTTTGTTTTAGACCGTCGCGCCTCACCTTTCTCTGTTGGGTCAACCATATGCTGGTTTAGAGCATGAAAAATAACTCAAAGTATAATAAAATCAAGCACACAAAGCTCTTTATCAATATCAAATGTAAACATTAAATACTAGTTCTGTCTAAATATTAAAGGATGATAAACGATCCCTCTTTTGCAAGAGAACAGTCCACAAATAAAACAAATTCTTGTTTCCAAGGTGCCATTAAAACTATTTTTTTAATATGCATCCATTCCACATTTGTTACCTATATACTTACAGTAGCTGCCAAAACCTTAATTCTGAAATGGGGCAATTTGCAACAGATGTCCAAGAATGTGTGCTCTCAGTGTGGAGTCCAGCTTCAGGCTGATGCTGTCTTTTGGTTGGCAGTGTCGAAGACACATATCGATTAGCCCATAAAAAACAACAACTCTTAACTAACAATGACTTTGCTTTGAATACAAACTCAACTTATGTTGATTAGCTTTCATCCTTGTCTTTAAGCCTTTCCCACTCTGACATCACAGGCCCATCTCCCACACCATCTCTTAGATAGGCTGAAAAAAAAAGGTAATTACAGTAGGGCATCCCATCTCACTGATCTGATAAACCTATTTCAACACTGAACCTGTTAAGCTGCTGTTAGCCTTTAAGGCACTTGATGCATTCACTGAAAATGAGGATTCTTCTGCACTTTAGAAACAAGAGAATTATCAGAAATCCTCTGGCTGTTATATGTGGTGTGCTTGCCACTCAAACCCCTCCCCTGTTTTCCAGAAACAGTGCTTTCTGTCACATGACAAGGCTGGTGCCCCAGAATTACTTATCTTGTTAGTTTGGAAAGATGAAAATCCTGTTAAGCTCACTGTGAGGCTAACAGAGGGATCAGATGGTTATACCACTCAAGCTGACAGTTTACTCTTTAATTCTCATGTCAGTTAGTTAAACACCTCTGGGGAGAGTCTAAGGGGCTCTTCGCAATGACCAATTTTGTTGACAGATGTAGAGACAGGAAAAACCACTCAACAGAATTCCAGGAACTAATACTTGGCTCTTCCAACTAGCCTGGCAAATTCCCAGTGAAATGGGTGATTGGGAATGGAAGAAGATCCATGCTTTATCCAACCAAAGGCCTACCTAGTCTAGCTTTCTGCACCCACATAGGACGGTCAACTAGGTATTTCTGGAAAACAGTTCTGTTCTCTGTTGTACCATGTTGCGCAGGGCTGCTATGTTCCAAAGCATACAAGAATTTCCACAAGCTTGCAAAATGTGGATTGAGTCGTAGATTCATCCAGAACACGGCAGCAAGAGGCATAGTCCCATGCAGCCAGCATAGAGGGCTCAATGTGCATTATGTATGCATGTAACTATCTGGAAATGTACTTCTCATGTGAACTATGGAATTCAAGACATGCTGTAACCTGGGTCAAGCCTTCTTCAGCCTTCCATCTTTTGAGGTCTTGTAAAACGGTGGAGACAACCTCATCACAGAGTCATTGGCAGGCACAGGAATCCCCTCCCCAACCCTAAATACAATGTTCACTGACAATTGCCATGGAGTTGGCCCCTCTTCCCTACCCCACTTTCTCTCCTTCTCCCACTCTAGCAACTTCCACCAATCTGGAGCGCAAGTTCTGCCATCAAATTCTTTATGTCACTTGAATGCTGCTGCAATCAATGGAGACTGGTGACTCCAGTTTTTCAGGGGACCAAGTTTTGGTACAAAAATTTCAGCCATGATTTCAAGTGACAAGCCCTGCCCCTAAAATGGCTGTGCCACTATGGAGTAGGAAGGAACACTGTATACAATGGGAGAGGATCAGGTTCTACAGCAAGAACAAGTTAAGTGCTAGGTGATTCCTTGTTGCTGATTACTAGCAGTGACATGACCTCAGAAAACAAAGTCATTGTGACACCACAATTACCTAACAAGATGTTTGATGCAGAAACAATACTATATCTTGTTAATGTAATTTACGGTAATTTAATTTAAAGATTTTCAGCAGCACTTGAAGGGCAACTTATAAAAACAATATAAAATACACAGTACAAAGAAAAGACAAACAATATTTTTTTAAAAAAGAGAAGAACATAAAAAAGCATTTATCCAAGGAGAATAAGATATATTTGCTTCGTGCTGAAAAGATAACAGTGCTGGAACCAGGAAGGCCTTTCTGGGGAGAAAATTCAACAAATAATTAAGTTGGACTCTTTTTTTTTTCTCTAGTTGTCACTCGGTTTACCCCAGAAAGTGGAGGCCTAGAAGAAGAACTGCTGGAGAACTCCGTTGTTTAGGTACAGTGGTACCTCGACTTAAGAACTTAATCCGTATTGGGACTGCGTTCTTAAGTCGAAACGTTCTTAAGTCGAAACACCATTTCCCATAGGAATGCATTGAAAACCATTTAATCCGTACCGGCTGTTTTTCGTTCTTAAGTCGAGGCGCTGTTCTTAAGTCGAAGCATTAGTTCCCATAGGAACTAATGCAAAGCCGGTTAATCCGTATCTACCACTAGGGGGTGAATTTTTTTTATTTTTTTCTTCTTTTGACCTAAGGTGAACTTAGGTCAAAAAAAGGGCAGGAAAGGTTTTTCTTCTTCTTCTTTTTGGTTCTTAAGTCGAGGCTCCATTCTCAAGTTGAAGCAACTTTTTGTGAACGGAGCCGTTCTTAACTCGAATCGTTCTTATGTAGGGACGTTCTCAAGTCGAGGTACCGCTGTATCTGGCTGCAGAATCAGAGGTTGTGAGTTCAGTTCCCCACTGCAGGGCTGCTTTAGTGGCATTTGCCCAGGGCCCACTGTCTGTAGGGGTCCACATGAAGAGGGGGATGGAGCGGCCAGAGCAGCCGGCGGCAGCAGCCGGGAGCCATCAGGGCTGTGAGGGCGAGGCTGGCCTGGGGCAGTGGTGCAGTACACACAGGTGGTGCTCCTGGCCGGCGAGCCTTGGAGGCTTGACGGCAGGGCAGATGGTGCTCAGCTCCTTCGCACACCCTGTCCTGCCTCTGATGGCCTGCCATGGTCCAGCCGCAATCACCACACCTGGGGAAGAGCTACGGGACCCTCCAGTAGGTCTGCTGCCCTCCTCCTCCTCCTCTCTGCTCCCCCAGAGGCCAGGCTGCAGTTGCTGTGGGCGCCGTTGGGATGGCTGATCGTTTTCCTGTGCCAGGCAGTGTCACTGCACAAAGGGGAGGCACACCTGTGGAAAGTGCTGCTGGGCAACGCTGCCCTCCTGCACCATGAGGACCTGCTCCGGGACATCTTCTGGGACCCCGAGGGCACTGCGCCTCTGGAGGTGCACACGGCCCTCTTTGCCCTGGATGCCCCAATGGCAGCATGGACCTCAAGTGCCTCAGCAAGAGGTCAGGTGAGGAAGGAGGGGGAATAAGGTCATCCGGGATGCATGGGGCACTCTGCTTAGGCTCGGAGACACTCTTCCCACCAGCACCCTCAGTTGGGTGGCGGTGGCTGTCCCTTCAAAGCACCCTCCCACACCTGAGTCCTGTGACCCCACACAACAGGTAGCCTCCCTCCCTCCCTTCCAAATGGGACCTGCTCTGGATTGTAGCCTTGGCATGTTCTGCACATGATATGCACAACATTTCCTCTTCTCTGGGCATGTGCAGAGTGCTTTGACGCTCAGCTTTAGGCTTCCCTTGCTTCGCCCCTCCCTCATAAGCTAGATTTTCTTTTCATTGTTATGTTGTTTGTTTGTTTGTTTACCTAAGTATTGTTCCCTTATTTACTGCTACCAAGATTACCTTAGCGAGTCAGTCTTATTTATGCTATATTACATAGTTCATTTGTGTGACCTATTTAGGTGGGAGGTCAGGGAGAGGGAGGGGGGAAGAAGACCCCCCCCCACTGTTATATTTTTTGCCCAGGGCCCACCAGAGCCTTGAATCAGCCCTGCCCCATTGTGTCTCCCTGACAGGGGCTGAATGCAATGATCCATAGGGTCCCTTCTAGTTCTGCAGTTCTAAGATGATGATATTATTATTGTAAAATCTCTGAAAATGGCCTCAGCAAGTGGAGAAACTGATATAGAAGCTGATGCCCTTTTTTATACTTGTGTCCTAAGCAATATAGAGTTATAAAAAAAATACAGACCAACATGCTGAGGTGTTCTTAGAAATACACCAGAATCCAGTGAAGTTCTGTCCATGCCTGCAAGATATGCTCCTAGAAACCAGGGCTAAACAGCAGTCTGTCAGACATAATTCAGAATAACTGATGTTTCTGAAGAGTCTTCAGAGGTACCTCCAGGCATTACAGTAGTCAAAACTGGCCTTCACAGATTGTGGATGTCAGTGGCCAGACTAACTCTGTCCACAAAAGAGTGGAGTTGGAGCATCAAAGTAAACTTATGAGAGACACCTAACTGTAGCTATAAAGTCTACCTGTTCCTCCAGTGATTCAGAAAGACTGCCAAATGTGAATACAATCCTTTGGGGAAGTGCAGCCTGAACTAGAAAAGGTTGGCCCACACCTTTTCACTGAACAGAGGCATCCCCTTCCTTCTATCTTATCGGATTTGAGTTTCAAACTTTTTGGGCCTCATTCAGGCCATTACCAATTCCAGACACCTGATTTAATTCTAGGTGGTGCTTGGGATTTGATACAATAGGTAAGCTTTGTTAAGCTGCTTGGCAAGAATGATCACAACAGTCGGTAAGTTCAAACATTTATGTGGGTGGAATGTCAAGCAGGTGAATTTGACTGGAGATCTTCAATTTATCACCGGCTAAAGCCCCAGCAAGAATTATGCCCTTTTCTGCTTCTTTTTTATGCCCTTTTCTGCTTCTTTTTTAAGCTATCAAAGTTGGTTCTTTTCTGCTTGAACATAAATGACTTAGTGGAGAAAGCAGAACATCAGCAAAGAAGTTTAAAACACAGTTTTCATGGTTCTTGGGTTGCATCTAGAATCACATACTGTATTTCCTGTGGCTATTAAAAGAGATTAATGTTTGCCCTGGAGGTGTGCATTCACACCCTGCCTGGTATCTGAAAATCTTACTGCTGCGTCTTAGAGGGCACCTCCAGATAGTTGCCTGTCATTCTTCATCTTTGCCTTTCCCAAAGCTCCATGATATTTTCCTATTTTTTCCAGATGTGTTTAGAATTCACTTAGGACTCCTTGGGTAGCATGAGCAGCTTCGTTATCTGCATCTTGTATCCAGCAGTTGTAGGCTGGCCTGAGACAGTGAATCCAGTGTAATTTTGCCATGTTTCAGGCTCCCTGTACCCTGATATATATTTTTAATGGTGAGCCACTGGAGGGCATCAGGAAGCATTTTCAGTACTGCTTTGTAATGAAAATTAGATGGTGTGGGGATGGTACTCAGACCTTTGGAAGTTGCCACCCCTGCAACAGATCCAGAACCGAGCTGTGGTCCAAATAGGGCCCAAATGCTTAGCTGAACAGCCAGGCTTTACCTTGCCACTGCCATGAGGCTAATGCTGGCACCCGTTGGGACTCTGAGAGGAGGGCATGGCACAATGGGTGTGTGTGTGTGCAACCATCAGAAAGGCTCTCTCCTGCCTCTTCATGTGGTGCACAATTTACAGAGGTAAGTCACAGAAAAGTCACGCCATTGGCAGATTGTAATGACTGGATAGGTATATATGGGAAAAGATGCTTCCTCAAATATGTATAAAATAGAAAAGGGCAACGTAGAGTCCATAGGCCACCTGTTCTTTCCCCAGACATTTTTGCTGCCTCCACTTACTGCCACCACTGAAAACAAAATGCTTCTAAACATTGTAAGCACTTCAAAATTGTTGTTGTTTTGACTTGGGCCTTTTCTTTGCTCCCAGGAAGAGTGTGCCATAATCTATGATGCAACAGGCCTTCTGGATACAGTTTGGTGGCCACTGTGGTGACAGGAATCTCAGCTGAATTTCAGCAGTGGAGGCAGTGGGGTGAACCTTCCAATAAAATGTCAGCCCTATACAGTGTCTATAGTTCTGAGAATACTTTTTCAGATGCTAAATCTCATTCAGGTTAATGAAGTTTAGTTTTGACTGTGTGTTTACAGTTTCAATACCAATAGAATGCCAGAAGAAGACAACAAAGGGCAAAGAAGCTAAAATATAACTGTTTGTAATGAAAATAAGCACCATCCAGTTCAGGAATTGTGGGTGGGTGGGGGAGCATATGTTTAAATCTCCCTCTGGGCTTGACTCTGCCTAGATTATGCTTGTTGTTATTAAAATGTGCATAAAGCAGAATGTTGGAAGAAGCAAAGCTTCCAAGTGATTTGACCCAGAAAACAGAGCACTCAAGGAAGATAGGGAAATTGTTTTTTGTTAAATTCAGTTCAGAATAAGTGCCCTGCATCTGACCCACATTGGGCTACACAAACAAAAGGGTGCATGAAGAGAACCAGCCACGATCTTCTCCAAAATATTTTGCTCTATGTAACATGCAAGGTGGCCTGAGATGGCAGAACACAATGTCTCTAAACAGTCACACATGCTTCTTTTCTTTCATCACAGCTGAGTTGCCAGTCACCCATTCATGGGCTAATTTGTAGTTTTGTGCCAACATGTTTTGTGGGGGCTGTAGGAAGATAGCAGTCCTTAAAAACGTGAAGGCTTTTTGCGGTTCTTTTTGATGCCCTTTTGGTTTACTTGAACATTGTCAGTGCGGCTCATCTTTATCTTCTGTTCACTCAACTAGGCACTCCTGAATCCTTCAGCTGTATTTTTGAAAGATGCATCAAAGAGATTTTTGGTATTATTTCATTCCACAAGTTTAACCCTTCTGAATCTTTTCTAAGAATATTTATATATTTCCTGACATGGTTAATGTGAAACAGGAAAAAAACAAAATAAATACAATAAGGTGAGGATGCTGTTTTGCTGTTGAAATAAATTGGAAGCTGGTTTGGAGGTTTTGGACTTGATTTAAAGTCACATGGTTTTTGGGTTGATGTGTGTGTCCTAGTGGGACAAATTTTAATCTGGGTTTAACATGTAGGGTATGTCAGTTGATGTGGCTACACGGGCTTTTAAAAATGGTTTTAAAATTGGTACTGTGCAGACTCCAATTTCCTGTGTTTCATCCAGCCAAAAATATGCACACTCAGCTGTACATCATGTAACTGGTTATTTTAACATCAGTTTCAAGCATGCTAAACCCAACACAAACCCAGGAGTATTTCAATGTATATCTGTACCCTGTCTTGACTTAGGTATGACATCTGACATCTGTTCAACACAATTGCTAAACCTTCTTCAAACCACTAAACCCACTTAAGGTGTCTTAAAAACCTTTGTCGCAGACCAGAGAGTCTTACACACCCACCTACAGCCTTCTGGTTCATTGAAAGAAAAAAGTGGATGAACACTTCTTTTCTACATTGCTGCCCAGTGTTTCTCACTCTCATTAAGAGAAGCATGAAATTGTGTCTGTGTGACACATGTTTGGGATAATGTCTCTTAAGAAAACTCTGTCAAAGACACACATTTTATACAGCAAACAACCTGATGCAGTTATGGCCCTGCATGTTGTCGCATCTTCATGTTCTTACACATGGTGTTCACTATTGAAGCTCAATTTATAGCTGTTACACTTAGGACTCTTCTAGATATATTGTTTCTACAACTTTGTTGTGACTCCTTTTTTGTCTCTTGATGATTACACAGTGTGGGATTAACCAAGGTTTGCATCCAAACCACTATCTACCAAACTGGACCTGGAGGGACTACCATTCCTCCCATGATCCCAGCAAATCTCCCTTGGAATCTCACCATTGATGAAGTTTATTGGGCTCTTCCTGTTGGGAGAGAGCTTGGGGTAATAGCTTTCCTCCATCTCCCCCCCCCCCACAGCTCTGCCTTGCTCGCTTCTTATTCTATCCTCTTAGCAGCCTGATGGTTTGCTCTTTGCAATTGCAGGGGGGAGTCCTGGATGCAGTGGTTTTAATGTTTTTGATTTTTGGATGTTTCTGTTTTGTGGTGCTTGATTTTAAATTGTTTTAAATATCTTATAGTTTGATATTGTTTTGTACAGCTTTGTACAGCTTTGTAACCTGCCCTGAGATCCTGTAATATAAAGTGGGCTACAAATGTTTAAATGAATGAATGAATGAATGAATGTTTTAGGTACTGTATTCCTTCCACCTTTTCCTGTCCTTAGGTTCTGCTTGCTTCCCAGTCTAGAAAGTAAGGAGATAGATTGGTGGGTGTGGGTGGGTGTGAGTGGGCAATGCATAGTGTCACAGCACTAAACTCCCCCGGTATAAAATACTATATAAAAAAAGAACTAAGCCTAAATGCTCAGAAACCTGTTTTTTTTACAAAGTATGTCAAGTGTAAATTAAGAGAATGTAATCTGAATGGTTGGGAAATTTCTGTTAAGATCAGTGCTAAGCAGGGGACTTAAAGGGCTGCAGATGCTCTGTCTGGAAGACCCCTTAGTTGAGACAAAGCTTCCCCTCTTCCTTCGTTTCCTTTCCCCCTTTTCTTCATCTTCTCCTCTCCCTCCCTCCCTCCTTTCCTCCCACAATCCCAAACGAATGACTCTCTCTTGCTGAGCTGGAGAACTAATCAGTTTCACTCTTGGAAAAAGGGGGCAGGATCACATTTTTAATTTTTAAAAAGTAAACTTTTGTGTATTTCCTCAGTGCAATGCTTTAAGACTCCCTGTGAACCAGTGACTAATGCAGCAATAAAGTAGACTGTCAGAGAGTAACTCCAGCAAGAGTTCCCAAGCCCAGGCAAAAAAACCCAGGAGGGCGAACGAGGGAACACACGCAGAGTGAAAGGAAGAGGCAGCCAAGACTTGGGGGTCACTTCTGCAAGGCAAGAGCAGTTCATGGGAGAAGAGGAGGAGGAGCAGAAGGAGGCCTGCCATGGCGGCTTCCAATTCTACTGTGGCTGTGGCTCAGGGTGGTGCGGAGGTGGCATCTGCTACTTCCAGTGATGTCCCGGCAGCAAGACGAGCTCCTCGACCAGGAGCGCACTGTCTGAGCCCACAGCAGCATAGGTGTCAGCTGCTGTTGCAGTTGTGGTCGTGGTAGTGGTAGTGGAGGCAGCTGCTTCCCCTTCTCTGCACCATGCAGCCCATTCCTTCTTTGCTCGCAGGCAGCCAACCTCTGCCAACACTCTTCTAGACTGGAATTTTTTTTTTTTAAAAAAGATTCAGAATGCAGGACACAACCATCCAATATGATACAACTGTAATTGACATTCAAAAACACAGACCAAACTGATTTGGGAAAAATATATGCTGACAGACGTATTCACATATGGTGAGTCGCTAGAAATTAAATCTATTTGGCATCTAAAATAAATGACCTCCTGGCAGAGGAGTAAAAAACCTCTCTGCTGCTCAAAAAACCCACAAATCTCTGTCAAATTAACCTGCCTTTCCACAAGCATTGTGTATTCATCTCTTTTTTTACATTGATTTAAAACATGCTCAATCTGATTTAAATATGAGGAAGTTTTTTACTAATACAACAGGCTCTTAGTAGCAGAGTGTGTGGTATTCTCTTTCTTTAAACGGTGTTCTTTATTTCAAAACACACTTCCCTTTTTTTTTTAAACTTAATTTTATAATCCATATATTGATTACCTTTAATTCTGCTATATTTAATTATGATTCATGAACTGAAAATACAATGGGTCTGGCACTAAGATTTATTTCAAGTACTCTTATAAAGTTACCTGCTAACCCACCATAGAAATGTACGTATTAATGAAGCCCAACATCCATATATACCAGATGGAAGCATCACTGATCCTTAGACAGGCATGATTTGTAATTAGCATTTTGTGGTTAATATACTTGCAGGCCTTGAATGAGCTTGTCTAACTACTTATTAGTGCAAATTCATAAACCCCAACGTTTTTGTGCATTTGTAGTACAGGAGCTAACAGACCGAATGATAAAATCAGAATTCCTTAAAATCTCACTCTATGTGTAAACTCTCTCTCTCTCTCTCTCTCTCTCTCTCTCTCTCTCTCTCTCTCTCTCACACACACACACACACACACACACGGAGATAACACTGACCTGTTTTACAAGATTGCAAGACACATTGAATGAAAAGCTGTGAATACTCTATAAAAGCCCTATATTATTACTAAGTATACAGAAGAAGAATAGTTTAGCCAACAACTTATGGCATATTTCATGTATCAAGCAACCAAGGTATTCCTTTCGTAAGTCTGGTGAACATGTTTATTGTTCAGGAACAATGGCCAAGCAATAGGGCACCAGCACTAAGCACACATTTCCTACCACGTGACAATACAAAATGTGAGGGAAATGGGTAAATAGTCATTCATATAATGTGTTCAAGAGCCAGTGTGGTATAGTGGATAGAGTGATGGACTAGGACTTGGGAAAACTGGGTTTGAATCCATGCTCAACTATGGGAGCTCCTTGGCGAGTGACAATGGTAAAACCACTCACTAAATAGCTCATGTACCTTGAAGCAGTTATTAGGGTTGCTATAAGTCAGATGGGATTTAACAGCACACAACACATACAATGCCTGTCTTCTCAATTCAAAGCCTTTTAACAACACAGGCCTGTACCTTCTATGTACTTAAAGAACAGAGAAGCAGAGAGGAGGCTTTGAGTTAGCTGGGAAAGCAAGATTTTGAAATATTGCCCTCTCCCAAAGTATTTGGAGGTCACTCTGGATTGAACCTTGGCCTACAAAAAAATAACTTTTCTAAGCAGAATGTTGCCACCAGAAATAACATACTTAGGAAATTGACTGGATCAGATTAGGGTGCACACCCACAAACAATAAAAGCAATAGCTTTGTGCCTGTGTTATTTCACAGCAGAATATGCTAGTGCCATATGGTGCAAAGCAGCAAATGCCGAACAAGAGGATGTAGCTCTTAATGAATCATGCAGGATTATTACTGGCTTCCTGAAACCGATCCCCACTGAAAAAATATCTTATTAGCTGGCATTGGCCCTCCAGAAGCATATTGATAGGTTCGAGCAAATAATGGACAAAATAAGGTAATACAGCACCAAACCCATCCCCGTTATGGACACCAACCCACTAGATGATGGCTAAAACTGAGGAAAATATTTCTGAACACATCTCAAGTTCTAAATATTAAACCAGAAGAGACTAGACTACACCTGTGAAAAACAAAAACAACACATCTTGCTGAAAAAATGAATGTTGAGAAGTGTCTCCCAGCAAGACAAGGACTCTAGCTGGACCATCTGGAAGTCACTTAATAGACTTCAAAGTGAAGTAGGAAGATCAAAGAATAATCAGGTAAAATGGGGCTACTTGGATACAGGACTTTGTGTGTGTGTGTTTGTGACTGTGGAGACATTCATTGAATGCAGCACTTTCTGTATGTGCATGAAATTTGTGCCCCACCATGTGTACAAAAGAAGATCTAGCAAATGACTGAGATAACACTATTGAAGTAGCCCACCTCTGGTAAAAAAATAGTCTATTTATCTTAAGATTTTAATTTGCTTTTAATTTTACCTATATTTCTTATACACCCATAATTTTAAATTGTGCAATGCTCTGGTACAAATGAAGAAGCATTTTCTCAGTTCTTCTACCAGATTTTTAAAACGGGATTTCTAGAGGGCCTTTCAAACCACAGAAGAGAGTACAGCAAATGCGCACAGAGTGGAAGGATGGAATCATCACGGATAGAATCACAGCCTATGGGGTTGATTTCCTGAACAGACATCATTTAGGCTTTTGCAGTGATCCCAGCCATGCATTGTGAGCCACACACACACACCTCTTCCCTTGCAGTGATGGTGGTCAAGCCCTCCTCCATTCCCATATCCACCAACTCCACACTATCCGGCTCAAGCTGAACAGGATTTATTGCTATAGAAGGAGAGGAAACAATTACTTCATGAGTTTGCACTACTCCTGCAACTGGTCCAAAGGCCGGAGTTGGCTGCACTTGACCCTGCACCGTTCTGGCTCAATTTGGGCCCTGAGTTAGCTTCACTGGGGCCTATGAGTCTCTAACATCCTTTCGTGGTGGCATCCACAGAAGTCCAAAGCTGGGGGCCTGGAGGAAGGATGGCTTGTAAGCCTGCAGTGAGAGCAATTATTATTACTAATAGATCCACACGTGCTTCGCCATTCACAGTTTGCTTGCCCTTTACACCTCCTTTTTGCACGCAACAGACACCCCCCCCCCATGGGAAAAAAGATTAGGGGGGAAAAATACCAAGATGTCTTTGTTTGCTTTTTCAAGTGTTCAATTTGCCAATATCCTGAAGTGGCTTGTTTATTAAGCACTTCACAATACCAGAGGTTCAAGCCGGAAGGAGCCTTGACAGCTGCAAGGCTTGCTTTTAGTCCATTCCCAGTGACTGTGTGCACCAAGAATGGACTAAACTAGAGTCCACCAACCTGCACCAAAAAAAAGGAGAAGCCCTTGACAGGGTTTCAGAATGGTGTGGGTTAGGGTGCCCTGCGGGGCAATTGAAGCAAATAGCTCTGCTTGTCATGTGGATGTTGGGGGAAAAGAGTGGACCAATCTGCCCAAGGAATGTGGCAAACAGGGGGACATATGCCTGTCTGGACATGGTCTTAGTCATGCCAGAGTACATCCAGTAAAACCAATAAGACTTCAGTTCGCTTGCACATTGCAGAAGCTCGGGATGTACATTCACCGAGGAACTCTGTGCACCCAGCTTTTTTTTTTGGTTACAGTGGACCATTACCTTAATGTAAAATAGACATTGGAGTGGAATCAGTGTGCTCTTGAGGAGTTCCACCTGTACTAGACTAAAATCACTGTGAAACTGATGAGAAAATCCCCAAAATAATACTTCATGATTAAGGGCACGCAATATAGGATTTCAATGTTTGCAAATCCTTTTTTTTCAAATCAACTTGTGGCATTAATCCTCTAATGGCATTATTCCCTTAGAATATATGCCGGATTAAGGAGTCATGATGAGGCAAAGTACAAAAATCCACACTAATCTTTGAATGGAGGATGCTGCGTGGGACGCGGCTAACGAGGTTGTCCCCATAAAGGGTCGGTCCCTCTTCTGTCCACCCACTCCCTTCCCCTTCTGGTAAATAATGATAACAAAGAGAAGGAATATGTTTGTCGATGGTGTGTACACCAGGAACTCTCAAACAGAGTTGTATCCAAAGCATTTGCCTTCCTAGTCATCACTCATTAGTTACTTCTCGGTTATCATTTCCTTGATCGTATTTGTTGTCTCAGTCCTTTACAGTCTGTGAATGCTAGAAGACTTATGAAAGGGATTTTCTGGCCATGCAGTGGGAAACCAGGTTTCCACAAGCTACACAAGAAGCCACAGGAGAGTCTCATGTTTCTCTGCTTCACTACCAGGAAAACTATTTTGGAGAGGAAAAAGTGGTCATGCGCATTCCCTTTCAGGCACTGATATTTTTACTGAAATGTGTGCTGATTGACCAGACAGATCTAATCCTACATTTGTAGTTCTGTAGGTTTGCTTGTGCACCTATAGGAACAGAGGAAGCTGCAGCTCATGCCCTTGGTCCACCTAATTCAGTATGGTCTGCACCAATCTTCCCAAAGTCAATGCCTTCCAGATCTGCAGAGCTACATCTCCCATCCTCTGCAACCTTCATGGCCCTCAAGCAGATTTAGAATCCAGAACATTTGGTGGAAGCAGGGCATGGACGTCTTGGCAGTAGTATCGAAGTCTACACAGCTTGGCAGCAGTTTTCCATTAGTTCAGACAAAAAGTCCAACTTCGCCTTATCTGGAGCTACTGGGAGTTGAACCTGGGTTTTTGTGTGTGCAAAACATGATATATTTTAGTATCTCTGCACAGCTCACTAGCCAGGTCTAACATTCTAGGCTTTTAAAAATTGCCTGAGTAATAGCAGTGCCGGTAATTTCCATTTTTCATATGAGATTCACAAGGTGATGCCAGTGAAATAAGAACAGTAGACTGTGAGGCTTCCAAACAAGACTTCATTCATGAAACTGCCTCATTCATGGAATCTTGTATGGGGGATGGAGGGGGTGTGTGTTCCAGATGTCATTTCCAATTTGTAGCCCTCTTGTGTTTTCCCCTCTGCTTCTTCTGTCTTTTTTTCTTGCCAGGAAAAAAAAGGATGATGCCCCCCCCCCTGAAATCTGCAAATGAGTACTACATTTTGGTTGCTAACATGAGGAACACTTTATCTAGAAGCACAGTTTTCACAGACAGATCAGCACATTCCATGTGTGTGCGGTGTTCACTAGGATGTGCTCCTAGGCGAATGTGTATAAGGTTGTTGCATCAGTGAAAAAGAAAGTACAATATCTATTAACCTGGAAGAAGTTTGGAAATTATGTGATCACTCTGAAATTCTGGTAATTGGTGAGAAACTGAGGTTGTGGCAAGATTTTGCAGACCAGATGCAATATGTCACCACTGTTTATTGAGTCTGTTGCTATACCATAACGATGTACATCAACAGAGACAAGCTTTTCTTACCCTTACGTTGTGTTCACACCCTTGGTATATTTGCAGAGTGATGTGTTCACCCAGCACCACACAACTTTGAACTAGAGTGAAAAGAGGCCCAAAGGTCATCAACTAAAAATTAGGTCTTCTTGATAGTGGCCGCTCCCTTCCTGTGGAGGTGTGATTGGCCCCCACTCCTCTGAGTTTCAGGAAAGAAATTAAAAACTGCCTTTTTACCCAGGCCTTTGAAAAGCTCACCTCTCTTTAATCTTAACTTTGAGGCAATTTTGTGATGACCCCATGGTTCGCCATCTTGAGTTTTGTAATGTTTGTAAGATGGGGGGTGGGGCGTTAAAGAAGGGTTTTTTGCTTTTTTGCTTGTTTATTATTTAAATTTTGTCTGTATATTTATGCTATTATCTTGGAAGCTGCCCAGAGTAGTGGCTTGTCCAATAGATGGGCAAAGTATAAGTTTAAATAAATAAATAAATAAATAAATAAATAAATAAATAAAGTGTCATGCACTTACTCTCAGGTCCAGTACCCACTGGCAATGTTGGTTGGGACGTTCTGGGAATTGTAGTCCCAAAATGTAACTTCCCCAAAGTTCAGAATTCAATTCTTCATACCTTTACTCTTCTGCTTTAATTTTTTTTCTCAAAAATTGGGTGTGTTGCTCCTTGGCCATTTTACTTAAAAGACAAATGAAAAGCTTCATCCCAGAAGCTTTCTTTTGGTTTTGCTTTAAAGATCCAGTCAAGAGCCTGCCCAGTTTGGCTATCTGTCTCTTTATGTGCATTGGGGGGGGGGGGGGGGGGGAGGAGCCTAGCTTGGCTTTTTACAAGGGGCAAGTGGAGCAGCAGTGGCAGGAGGGGGCAATGAGGGGGGATTTTTGTTTGCTTTTCTCAACTGGCTCTCGACCTGATTTAAAAAACAAAATAAAATCTTCCTAGTTGCCCCTCCTGTCTCTTCCTGCAGCTGCTTCTCTGCTGGCCCCTTGTAAAAAGCCAACTCCACCCAGCCAAATCGGGTGGGCTCTTGACTGGACCTTCAAAAGAAAAGCAAAGGAAAGCTGGGAGCTGCCCAATACCACACTTTAAAAAAAAAGTTTTTCCCCCCCACTTCCCCTGCACCTCTGCTGAGGAGTCAAGGAAGTGATTAACTTGTCGATATCCTGAAGTGGCTCTCTTATTAAGCCACCATATTGGCAAATTAGAGAAAGGCTGCTGCAGACCAAATAGGTCCCGTATGCCATTTGGATGTGAGGATTACACCAGATAACATACGAGTCCTCCTACTGACCTTATTTTGCCAATCCTGCCCGCTCCTTCCTGACAGTGGGAACAAGCCCTCAAATCCAGAAACATATTTCATGGGTAGGTTTTTCTCTAGAGTAAGCCACTGACTTTTTATCAAGGCTTGGAAATATTACAACTCCCAGAATCACTCAGCCAGCTGTGCTGTCTGAAAGATTCAGGGGAATATCAGCCCCCAAAGTTTCCAAGCATTGCTTCTTAGCCTCAATTCTGAATCTATACAATGGGGATATTACTTAACTGGATTTTGTTGTAGGTGTAAATTCAATACTGTATGACTGTGAAGTGTTTTCAAGGGAGAAAGAATGACTTTTACACTATACTTTTGTGTCATAACTCCATTCCCACAGACATGTTTGATCTTCTGACTTTCCCAAAGGTCTCACAGTTTACTCTTCAAAGTATAATCAGTGTGAGAGAAAGACTAGAGAACACAATGAGCTTTTTATGCAGGTATGCTTGTAACTTGAGCTGTAAATCAACTCAGCCCTCCCCAAACAAACCAGCAGCCAACAATTCAGTCACAGGTAGAAAACTCTAGTAGTATCAAAGTCTACTAAAGCTACTTCTTCTTTTATTTTGGAACTGAGATAAGAAAGAAAGAAAGAAAGAAAGAAAGAAAGAAAGAAAGAAAGAAAGAAAGAAAGAAAGAAAGAACTGTATTAGTGAAATGTCCAAGGAAGTAAAACAAAATCTATTTGTTCAACTTTGATAAAACTCAAATGAAGTGAAAAAAACAAAGGAAATATTTCTGGGAACACCTTTACTAGGAGCACGCCTTTCCTGGTGTACAAATATGATGCTTGAATTCTGCACTGTTCTTCAGAGAAGCAGAAGTCCTATACTTTACCAAGTCACATATTTTGCATGGGAAAGCTTGCACAAAGGAAAGAATGCTTCCAGGAGACTACATGAAGCAGACTGAAGCATTTGGAATGAAATCGAGAGAAAGCTGAGTAAATGTACAGCATCAAAACTTATTTGTTTTACAAGACAAGAATATTCTTTGGAGGATAAAATGTTGCAATGCAAAAAAAATGGATTCTGATGGTAGGCTGTTTCTTTTTGTTAAAACACTCTGGCAATGAGTATTACATGTAAGTATTTAGAGTTTTATAGAATGCTACCTGTGTGGCCTTGGGAAGCTGCATAATCCGAAGATGCCCCCAGAAGAAGGGAATGGTAACCCACCTTTGAGAATTCTCTCCCTAGAAAACCCTGACAAGGGTCACCATAAGTCAGAGTTCACTTGATGGCACATTATTATTATTCAAAAGCAACAGGCACAGTCAAAATTATAAAAACATTGACTGGTATTATATAACAGATACAAGTTTTAACCAAAAACCTAAGTATCTGTTAAATATTGGCTCAGTATGTATGCTCTTCCTAATATTGCCATTTTTGTAGCTCTGATAGTGTTATTTCTGAGATCTGCAACTGCTTATAGTACTGTGTGAAATTTCTTGATATTGTTCCCAAAGCCCCAGTGACTATGGGGACCATTGAAGTGTGTTTCTTCGAGAGGCGAGATGTTTCAATTGCCAGGTCTCTGTACTTTGTTCGTTTTTCCAATTCATTATTTTAGTCTTTTTTGTTATTTTAGTTTTTCCAGTTCTTTATTTTCAGCTCTGGCATCTCCTGGAGTTGCAATGTCAATGATCCAGACATTTCTTGTTTCTATAACTACTATCTCTGGTGTATTATGTTCAAGGTGTCTGTTTGGATCCAGAAATCCCACAAGATTTTGGCTTCCTCATTTTCTGATACCTTTGAGAATTCTCTCCCTAGAAAACTCTGAAAAGGGTCACCATAACTCAGAATTGATTTGATGGCACATTATTATTATTATTATTATTATTATTATTATTATTATTATTATTATTATTATTATTATTATTATTATTATTATTATTATTATTATTATTGTTGTTGTTGTTGTTGTTGTTGTTGTTGTTGTTGTTGTTGTTGTTGTTGTTAGTGTTAGTGTTAGTATTAGTATTAGTATTAGTATTATTAAACTCTCATAACCAGGTAACACTGACAGGCCAAAGCACCAGGTGTTAGCATAAGTATTGCATAAACCTCTATTACATTGTAAACTCAGAGTTGCCAGTAATGGCTTCTACCATAACATTAGGCACTCTCAGATACTTCATTACAAGACAATTTTGCTACACTGTGATCTCATTCCAGTGTTGGAAATTTGATATACTATTATTTATAGTGTATATGCTGGTGTTTGTATAGGCTTCAAGATGCAAGAATTTCCGCCATATGTATGCAGGATAAACTATGTAGATACATACTTCACATGTGATAAACACATTTTCCTGCATGGAAGTGAGATGTAAAAAATTATTTCTGTAGGAAGCAGCCTTGAAAGTCAAACAAGCTTCTCCCATTCAAGAAATTGCTAAAGAGAAGACCCATATAGGCACCTTAGAGAAGACCCACGGAATCAATGGTACTTAAAATATGTGTTGGTTTAACAAGTCCCACTGGTTCAAATAGATCTTCTCTAGTTGGAAGTAAAAACCAGATTTAGTCCCATACATGTACTAAAAGCATTAAACAGTTTAATAGTTAATGTCTCTACAGCCGTGGGTCAATAATGATGCAAGGTGAAGTGCTTGCCTCAGGCAACAGATGCTGGCGACATCATGGCATGCCTGTCCTTGGTAGCATGGTCCAAGAAGCAGGAGATTCCTAAAGTGGGTGACCTACCAGTTTTGATATTATTATTTATTATTTAATATTCAACTGACACATCTAACTCTCATAAAAGTGTTTGGTTTTTTCCATAATGTATGAAAGGGCCTGAACACTGTGAATCTGTATTAGTGGATTTTTCTTCTTCTTGATACACCAGTGTTCCTTGACTTAAACCTGATCTTATTCTGATTATAAAGTAGTATAATTCCATGAAAGCCATGCAGCTGTCCAGATTGCAAATCGGTTTGGTGATAGATGATACACGTTTTGTCTGAATGACTTGTAAGCGGTATCTTTTCCCCTGCTTTTTGTGTGGACTCCAGCTTGAAATCAAATTACTGATACTGTGTGTGGATTGCTTCTCTTTGTTCTTTTTTGTTCTTGTTTTGGACATCTTTATCTCTCTATCAGCAAACTCTGGAAATGGTATCTTTTCTTTAAAAATAGAGAAAAGGAAAAGTAGGAAAAGAAGAAGACTGAACATGAGATGGATTGACTCAGTAAAGGAAACCATAGCCTAAGTTTGCAAGAACTGAGTAGTGCTGTTGGTAACAGGAGGTCATTAATTCATAGGGTCACCCTAAGTTAAAAGCAGCTTAAGAGCACATCATAACAATAAATTGTGGCTGGGAGAAGGAGAAAGAAGATCACTTGTAGTCTCTCAGTGCAGCCAAGTTTAGGCTGCTGGATCTGGACTTGTATTGGGTGTTGGGGAGTGGACACCTTCAAGAGTTGTTGCCCTTCTTGGAGAAGAAAGAGGCAACATGTTGTGGGTGTTGTCCATGGTGGTGCTTGCTCCCTGCTGCTACCCACAGCCATTACTCTTCATCAACAATCTGAAGGTCCTGCGTGGTGCTTGTTGCTGAGGTTGAGTCTTTTGATTCGATTCCACTCCCCCGTACCATGATGACTGCATCTCAGAAAGTCTCATAGTCTTATATGCCCCTTGGGTTGTCTCCATACACCCCTCTAGGGAATGCCTTCCCCAGTTTGGGAACCAATGCTTTTAAGGATGCTCAGAGTTACTTCTCCCACTATATCATCTTCATTTTACAATGCACTTTGCACACATTTGTTGTTTAGTCGTGTCCGACTCTTCATGACCCCATGGACCAGAGCACGCCAGGCCCTCCTGTCTTCCACTGCCTCCCGGAGTTGGGTCAAATTCATGTTGGTAGCTTCGATGACACTGTCCAACCATCTCGTCCTCTGTCGTCCCCTTCTCCTCTTGCCTTCACACTTTCCCAACATCAGGGTCTTTTCCAGGGAGTCTTCTCTTCTCATGAGATGGCCAAAGTATTGGAGCCTCAGCTTCAGGATCTGTCCTTCCAGTGAGCACTCAGGGTTGATTTGCTTCGGAATGGATTTTGCACACATACATAACAGTTAATTGAACTTTACCTCTCCCCCATACTGTATTTCAGGTGGCTTGTCTCCTCCTCTTTTAAAGCTGTGGATAAACATTTGTATGATAATCCTTCACCTTATGAAAAAAAACATGCAATGCAAATATTTATGTGTCTTGATCAGGTGTGTTGTTCACAGTTGGCTTTTGCTACAAACGTAAAACTATTATTTTAGTTTCCCTGGAAGAGGAAGCTATATTTTGTACTGAATGTGGGAGGATTCTTCCAGATGTTTCCTTTTTTATTCTTATCATCAATACAGATGCAGCTACTCAGGCCTTATTCTGGGCAGCAGCTTGCTTTATTTATTTATTCCCTCCTCCCAACCTGTCTCAGCACTATGCCACTTTCCCCCCATAAAATTCTTCACGTGAGGCCCTTCTCTCAGTCCCACTACCACTCAGTCGTGTTTAGTAAGAACATGAAAGAGGACCTTCTCTGTGGCTGCTCTTAGGTTGAAAAATATCCTCCGCTCAGAGGTGAGGTTGGTCTCCTCCCTCTTGTCCTTCTGGAAACAGGTAAAGACATTTCGTCTTAAAGAGATTTTTAAACTACATTGGGCATTAAAGCTGGACTCTCTTTAAATCTTGGGTATTGCATTTTTAAATGTGTTTTTATAGGTCCTTTTAGTGTTTTTAGATGATTGACACAATTGTAGGTTTGTGCTGTGCCTTCATTTATCAGATAGGAAGGCTGGTCAAAGTTCTCCTTATTATGATGTTCCATCAAGTTGATTCTCACTTATGAGGACTTTTCCCAGGGTTTTTCTATGTATAAAGTTCTCAAAAGTGGTTTACCAGCCTCTCCTTTTGGTGGTGCTGTGCAACCATGCTCAAGGCTGCATGGGTGGTAGGGCATGTAACCCCATCAGCTATACACGCTCTGGGTGATCTCAGCTGAACCCTTTCCTGAGAGTCATGGTAGGGATTTGAACTCCCAACTCTTGGCTCTGCAGCGAGCGGCTTCAACCCACTGCATTGGTTAAAGACCTAGTTTTGATTATTTCTGCAGTCCCTGTGGACTACTAAAAACCAGCCAGGTCACAGCATCCTTTATGCTCTGTTTCTGCAGATAACTTACTATTTCCTGTTCCCAAAGCAAATACAACCCATTGTCACTGGAAAGTTAAGCAGTTCCTGGAGAAACTGGGCAGACAGCCTTCTAAGAAGGTTTTGGACTTAAACAATTGTGCATTAAGTTCAAGGGATGTAGCTGAGTTAGGTGAGTATGTCTTTTGCTACAGTGAAAACTCAATACTTTTTCCCAGTGACATCTTCCTAGTTTTTCTACCTGTGGACTTCACCAAATCAACTGTACAACCACTTGTACAGTGGTTGTATGAAATTCTAACATCTACCCAGGGGTCACTGTCACTCTTCTTAATCCGTCTCCCACTACTATCCCATCCCTTTGTAGTTTGCAGCTCTTTCTGCCTCGGGTGACCAGCTTCTCTATACAAACTATGAACATTCCTTCTCGCACTTCAGGGCTTTTCTTAAGAAGCTCTTGAATTATGGGGGAGACAGCACAAGCATAAACTACAAAAAAAAAAGGCACTTGCACTTGATGTCCATCTTTTTCTACTGTTTCTACTTATTTTATCCACACCACAGCAGGGAATCACGTGTTTTTTTCAGACTGTATGAAGCTCCCAACACTGTTTCTGTAGGCTAAGAAGATCACAATATGGGTCCGTCTCCACTGGCAGAATCGCTCACAATCTGAATTGCTCTTGCTGCTGTTTAGTTTATGCGTCCACATGTGTTTTGACTCAGAGTGATCCATCCCACCCCCTTTTCAGAGCTGCCCCACTCCATTTTTGCACAGCGCTAGGGCTACAGGGTTTTTTTGGTGCAATTCGGAGGACTCCTAGTTAGCCCATTCTGTAGCCTGTGCAGATGGCTAGTTCACACCAAAATAAAGCTGTGGGCCATGTTATCTGAGGTAACAACCCTGTGACATATTTGGTGGGCCATGGCATCCCTCCTCTATTTTCATGTACTTTACTATTTTAAATTTTTGTTCAGTATATATTTTTCCTACTGATGCAGCGCTATTCTAGATAAACAAGATACATTGGCAGTATTGTGTGTATCATCTAGGTGGATGCATTGCTGTTTCATTATGTCACTTACTTTGTTTAATAAACAAACAAAAAGGAAAATCACCACAGCCCGCTGAATGACAGCAACAGGAAAGGGCAGGGACGGGTGTGGGAAGTGGAGTGTCATTAATTGCAAAACGGACAAACTGGAGTGATCTGTAACCTCTCTTGACCCTTGTCACAGGAGAAAAACAGTCAGTGTGAACGGAAGGATTGCTCAAGTGAGAGACAAAATAAATTGCACCTTTTAAGTATGAATGAGACCCTTTTAAGAGAGACTCATAACTTTGGAACTGTCTTCACTGTTTAAATATGTTTTTTCTGCTGCTCTCCCTTTCCTTCTAGTTTCCATGATACATTTGCTGCCAGAACTAGAGGAGATTGATCTTTCCTGGAATGATTTCATTGGAGGGGCACTAGAACCTCTTCCCCTGCAGTTCAAACACTTGCAAGAACTAAAAGTCCTCCAGTTGAGCAACTGTCGACTCACAGCCAAGGATCTTGCCTTTTTAGGTATCCTCAAGTAGTTGCATAATTTAATTCAGCACGCTATAACAAGGGTTTATTTCATTAAGTGCTGCTGGTGAGTTCTGCCATACACAGATTTGTAACCCATGTAGGGTCATTTTGGACTAAACCTCAGATTGCCTTTAGTTTGTAGCTGCCTTCAAGTGGATTAATGGATGTGGACCATTCTAAGGTCTTACATTTAATGCTGAGATTTCTGCCTGAAATCCTGTTGCACTTTGCATAGCGTAAAGTCACACCTGCAACAATTAATGGGGTGTTATGTCCAGGCAGTCCACATGTCTGACTGTGCAATTAGTTGTGCAACTGCACCTGTGGAACTGCTTTCTGGGTATGACTTCTCTCTTGGTGCAACCTCAAGTTACACAGGCATAGCTATGCAGCAGGATTTTGGCCTCTGTCATTTCCCTGCTACTTAGAAGTGAACATGAAAGATGGCCAGGAGTCAAGTATTAAAGTCCTTGGTACTTGTATGCATATGTTGTCCTCGTAAGAACTATGGGAATTAACTTCCTATGCAATAATTGTCAGCATAACACAGTTCCATAGCACCAAACTGAAGTTTGGATTAAATGTCTGCATGAGCAGATATTACTCCAAATTAAACATGTAATGGAAATTAGTGTTCTTTAGTGTTCACATAATTGTTTACAAAAATGTGTGTGTGTGTTTGAACAGACAGATGTTGCATTAACAGTTAAAATAGTTATTAAAAAGAGCTTTTAAAAGAGTAAAACATTTGAAGAGGAAGGCAACTGCCTTTGTTAGAATTGAACTTTGTGTCTGAATTAGCAGCTGTTATACATAGCATGGTAAAGAAAAGAAAAAATCCAGAAATACATATTTTCACCATGTATTACCAGAACTGGCCACCAGAGGCTAGCCAGAGACCATGCTTTGTATTCTTCTAGTGGCCAGATCTGGTAAATACATCGTGAAAATACATATTTCTAGTTTTTTCTTTTAATACTTCAAATATTTTCAGACCACAGATAAGTGAAACGGCTGATATGGGGGTCCTACTATATTGTAATTTGGAACGAAATGTGAGAGCAGAGAGCTGACAGCTGTGCCCAAAAGCATTATAAATGTTGCATTTTCCAACAAAAATTTAAGGGATGGAGAATAGTGTCTTCTTGTTGTTTGCACTAAAATCAATATGTGAGATATATATTATTGATTCACTCATCCTAAGTAGGTTCTTACTATTGTTGTTTTTACAGGTGACGCACTGGAAACAATTTCTCACCTTGAAATACTGGATTTATCATGGAATACCAGCCTGGGTGGGAGCCTGTCTCTTCTAACTGCCAAAATTCCCAAAGGTTCTAAACTCAAAACATTAAAATTGACAGATTGCAATCTCACTTCTGAAGATGGTGAATCGCTTGGTAAGAGCCCCCCCCCCAAGTAGAGAGGCAGCATCTTTTGAATGCTCAGTTTAAGCTCCCCCCCCCACATCTCAGTCTAAATCCCATTTTGTATGAAATTATTATTTTAGGCTTCTTGCATTTGAATGTATTTAAGTGAAGGAGCTTGTGTGAATGCTGGTAGATGGACCCCTGTGGTTTATGGTTGAGAGGGGCTTTAAATATGATTCACTGATGGCTGCCCAAATTTGATCACCTGGGCTTGGCTTCTAATTTGGGAAAATCTGGGTTCAAATTCCAGCTTAGCCCTTCAATGTACTCTGTTGTCTTGAACAAGTGGCTACAAAGTGTGGGCTTTGCATCTTAAGAAAAGAAATCATGGCAACTGATCTCATTGGCTTCTTGACCTTAGGAATGAGGCAAAGTCACAATATCCAAGGTAAATCCCTACAGATTCATAGCCACGGATACGGTGGGCTCTTTAAATTAAGTCTGCTGTCACCTGCCCTGGTCCACAATCCTACAGTCTTTAAAAGACCCTTCTTCTGGCTCAGCCCTGTGATTAGGCAGAATGAAGAAGTTGCCCCAGGCAGCAGATGCTGGAGGGCAGCCATGGTAGCCTCCTAGTTCTTCCTCCCATGCCCTATATAGGGATTTCCCTCTCTTGGCGGACAAAGGCCTGTGCCACACAGCCTGTCCGGTCCCCCACTCCCAAATTAGTCTGTTGTACTCAAGTGATATGAAGGATTGGAGAATGATTCTCGAAGGCTTTCACGGCCGGGATCTGATGGTTCTTGCGGGTTTTTTGGGCTGTTTGGCCATGTTCTGGAGGTTTTTCTTCCTAACATTTCGCCAGTCTCTGTGGCCGGCATCTTCTGAGGACAGGAGTTAGAACTCTGTCTGTGTTCACAGACACAGAACACAAACATTCTCTGAAGAATGTTTTCTTTCACTCATTATAAGGACAGTGGTTGGGCAATCCCACTGCTGGTGGTGAAGTGCCAGTCCCATCAGGTTTTGTACCTGAAATGGAAGGGGACACGGCTGTGACAGTTTTCGTTTTGCTGCTCTGTTAGCTAAACTTGGGTCATGTACAATTGCCATACAAAGGAAGTGTTGCAGAGCTTTGAATTTTTTTTTGTTTTTGTTTTGTTGTTAAATTCTTTTAGCTGCACAGCAGAAGTACAGGGATTCACAGAGCAGAATAGCTTCAAGTTCCCCAGATTAGTCCACCTCTTTTCTCATTAACAGTGGACGTGGTGGCGCTGCGGGTTAAACCACAGAAGCCTCTGTGCTGCAAGGTCAAAGACCAGCAGTCGTAAGATCGAATCCACGTGATGGAGTGAGCTCCCGTCGCTTGTCCCAGCTCCTGCCAACCTAGCAGTTCGAAAGCATGTAAAAATGCAAGTAGATAAATAGGTACCACCACAGTGGGAAGGAAACGGCGTTCCATGTCTAGTCGCGCTGGCCACGTGACCACGGAAACTGTCTTCGGACAAAACGCTGGCTCTATGGCTTGGAAACGGGGATGAGCACCGCCCCCTGGAGTCAGACACGACTGGACTAAATGTCAAGGGGAACCTTTACCTTTACCTTTACCTTTCTCATTAACTGGCACACACAGTCTCAATAACTCACTCTGAGACATTAGTAGGGGAAAGAATAACATTTATTTATTTAGTTAGTTCTTTAACTTATATACTGTCCTATTCTGGGTGGTTTACAACACAATAAAATAAAAACAGCGAAAAAGAATAATTAAATGCATAAATAGATGGAATAAAAATTAAACATAACCTAAAACAGGAGGCAAACAATTCCATGTAGGAGGCAGAGCAAGAGGTATGATACCATTACTTACAATTGAACATATCAAACAGCAAACTGACAATGACTGATTTCAACAACAGACTGCAACAGACTCCAGACGGAGGGAAAGCACGGAGCAGAGAGGCTCTCTTTGAATTCAGAGGCAGGTAGTTCTGGATGGACTGACAGTCACCCAGCCCAGAAAGATCCCTCCCAGCCAAATCTATTAAAGGCAGCATACGAGGTTGCAAAAACTCCAACAGGAAGATGAGGAACTGGGAAGGAATGCTTGAGTTTGATCACATGGCAGCTGCCATATTAGTCCTGTACTGAGCTTTCCTGTTCATGTGTTTCATGCTGTCTGGGTAGTCAGATTCATCTCTGTCCAGCAGCAAATATCAACAGGTGGGGTTGTGCCCTTCCAGCAGGAAAGTTTTGCACCCTCTAAATTTCAGCATCCTAGGTCAAAGCCCGAGTCATACCACCCTAGTTACAGCTGTGGAAGAGGCTGCCATCTCATCATTTGTCTCAAGCAGCAACATATCTTGGGTCAACCCTGCCTTTATTATATGTAGAAAGCAACTCACTTATATTAATAATACTTTCTTTTAAAAATATCCAAAAGCTATCTGGAGAGTCACTAAAACTGACAGTATTGTTGAACTCTCACTGAGCCAACATCAGAGATGTAGCTGGTGGTATTTTCCCCTTTTTCGGTCTAAGTAATGAACCAGCACTTAAGAGGGCTTAAGGCAATTTAAACTTCCATTGTGTGCTGAGTGAGGATACTCAGTATGGCATAGTGGATAGAGCATTGGGCTAGGACTCAGGAGACCATGGTTTGAGTCCTGCTTAGGCATGAAAACTCTCTGGAGGTGTGGAATTTGTAAAAGTCCTACTGGGATCCCTATAAGTCATTTCTGACTTTGTGGCAGGTAACAGGTAAGAATGGTGACTGGAAACATTATAACAATGTAGGCTTCATTGATGAGCTTTCCAGAAACTTGGCCATGTAAACCTTGAAGGTCATATGGGCATCCAGGTTCAGGAATGAATCCAGGAGCACCCCCAACTGAAGCACCGGCTGCATCCCTATTCCTTGATCTGCCTTTCGACTAACCAGGACCACCTCTGTCTTGCCTGGATTAAATGTCAATTTATTCACCCTCTTCGAGTCCATTACTGGTACCAAACATCGCTCTAGAGCTGAAGTAGTTTCCTCGGATTTAGATGGCAAGGAGAGGTAGGGTTGGGAGTCATCTGCATACTGGTGAGACCGAACCCCAAAACTCCGGACAATCTCTCCAAGTGGTCTCATGTGGATGTTAAGTAACATAGGAGGCAAAACAGAGCCCTGAGGGAGAGGAGAGGAGAACTTTTTCACCAGTGATGATTTCAGAGTTTGTAACAAGTTACTTTGGGGGAACTACAAGTCACAGTATCCTACAACTGCCCATGTCGGGAATTCTGGAAGCTGTAGTCCAATTATCATCACCCTCATCTTAGAACTGCATTGCTGGAAGGGACTTTTTTAAATACAGTGGATCGAGCAGAGATGTCCAGCGCTCCGCCCTGCCCGGTGACTCTTGAATTCTTTCAGCCTGTGACACCAGACCTGGTGGACAAAGTGCTTGACCGCTGTCGGGCCACCACCTCCTCCCTTGACCCTTGCCCGGCCTGGCTAATCAAAGCAGCCAGGCCTGTAACAACGGAATGGGCCACAGCAATAATTAATGGGTCTCTCCAAGAGGGCAAGGTTCCTCTTGCCCTCAAGGAGACACTCATTAGGCCCATAAGGAAGAAACCAAATTTGGCGGCGGATGATATTGGAAATTATAGGCCCGTCGCCAATGTTTCTTTCCTTAGCAAAGTGGTGGAGAGGGTGGTGGCAGACCAGCTTCAGACACTTTTGGACGAAACCAACGCCCTGGACCCATTTCAGTATGGCACAGAAACGGCACTGGTCGCACTGTTGGATGACCTGTTGAGGGAGGCCGACAGGGGCAATATGTCCTTGTTGGTCCTCCTCGATATCTCAGCCGCCTTTGATACCGTCGACCACGGTATCCTCCTGGGGAGGCTCTCTGAGTTGGGAATCGGTGGCCTGGCGCTTGCCTGGCTCCGATCCTTCTTGGAGGACCGTCCCCAGAGAGTACAGCTTGGGGAGAATGTTTCGGCCCCATGGAGTCTCAGTTGTGGGGTTCCGCAGGGGTCGATCATCTCCCCAATGCTGTTTAATATCTATATGAGGCCGCTGGGTGGGGTCATCAGGGGGTGTGGTGCTTCGTGCCATCAGTACGCTGATGACACGCAGCTCTACATCTCCTTTTCATCTACTTCAGTGGATGCCGTTCTGTCCCTTCAGCGCTGCCTGGAGGCTGTACTGCAATGGATGCAGTTGAATGGGTTGAGGCTGAACCCGGACAAGACGGAGGTCTTGAGGGTGGGAGGTCCCTCCATCGGCGGTTTGGGCGACTCCCTTTCTTTTGGGGGGACGACCCTTACCGCAAAGAGTGAGGTTCGCAGCTTGGGGATACATCTGGACCCGGCGCTTACCATGGAAACCCAGGTGGCGTCCGTGGCCCGCTCCGCCTATTTCCATCTATGGCGGATTGCCCAGCTGCGACCATATCTTGATGGGGAGGCCCTCACTACTCTTGTCCATGCGCTCGTAATCTCGAGATTAGACCATTGTAATGCGCTCTACGTGGGGCTGCCTTTGAGATTGATGCGGAAACTTCAAATGGTGCAGAATGCGGCAGCCATGCTTCTTAGTGGGGTGAGGAAATTTCAGCATATCTCTCCCACTCTGGCTGCCTTGCATTGGCTGCCCATTCGTTTCCGCATTGACTTCAAAGTGTTAATGATGACGTATAAAGCCCTAAACGGTTTGGGACCTCGATACTTGGCAGATCGTCTTCTCCCACCTAGATCTACCCGAATCACCCGGAATAGCCAGCAGGGACGGCTGAGGGGCCTAACTCCGAGAGAGGCCCGGAAAGAAAGAACAAGAAACCGGGCCTTCTCGGCAGTGGCCCCTCGGCTATGGAACAGCCTCCCAACTGAAATTCGTCTGGCACCCTCGCTGGGTGTTTTTAAAACTCATTTGAAAACTTGGCTTTTCAGGCAGGCCTTCCCTCCAGTCAATTGATCTTTACTCTTTCAACTTGGTACTGATTTAATTTAATATAAGTGTTAAAATTATGATGTTTTAAATCTTATGTATTATTATGTTTTATTATGTATGTAAGCCGCCCCGAGTAGACTTTGTCTAGGGGGGGCGGGGTAAAAATCTAATAAAGATAAAGAAGATAAAGATAAAGACTCTATGGATCATTGAGTTCAGCCCCTGTCATCTTAAGAAGGATGTTTACAAATTGTATAATTAAAATACATCTTTTTTTGGTCCCTTTTATATTTCATAAGACAAATAATGCTTGCTTTTTAGCCAGATCCTGGACTGTATTCTTTTTATGATTTGAACTTCAAGAGAGTGGATTAATCTAATTTTTAAGATTAATTAATTTTTGAAAAATGAAATGTGTGGCTCTTTTATTGCTCCTATCTACAGCATGTAACTACTTTAAAATCCATTATGACCGGCCCACTCTCTCCTTTCTTTTCAGCTCAGGTGCTAAACAGGGTTCACAACCTTGAAATACTGGATCTTTCCATTAATAAAAAGATAGGATGTAGTCTGAAAAATATTGCCCAGGAACTAAAATATGCCTCAGGCCTGAAAGTACTAAATTTGAATATGTGTGGATTGAAACAAGATGGTTTACAGTGGTTAGGTAAGTACAGGTATTGACTGGGGAGCCGCAATATTTTTTTTGAAAATTAAATTTACCATCACAACAGAGCTTCTGGATATTCAAAGTACTTTCTCTTCATTCTCTTGCATACAAGAGTCCTCTGTAGCATTTGAATGTCTGAGAGAAAGCAGTTCGACCGGGCCAAAATATATGCTAATGACAGAATACTTTTAAATTATTTAATTAGAAATGAACAGTTTGAAAACTGAAGTGCTAATATGTATGAGCTTCAATATTAGCTTACCAAATCCAGTATTTTTTTACTCCGTGGTGCCCCCCGTCTAGATTTATCACTGCTCATAACACAGAATCTTGAAATAATTGTGAATTCAAAAATTATAAATTCCAATTTATGCTAGAAATATGAACTTGAGAATTCCACACCACATCCTAATCCCAACAATATGGATCTTAGATAGCAAAAAATAATTTAAAGTAACATTTGAACTTGCTTGAAATGAAGGATGATACATTGGCAGTGCAGTGTACTTATCTCCAAACCTCTGGGCAAATAAACAAGAGCCATGACCAGCAACCGTATTTAAACATAATATTAAATAATAAAACTAGGTGAGACAAGGATGATGCATTACAGTGTCATATTCTCTAATTCTGGATGATATTGCTCTACAGATGAAATGAAACATTATGCTCATATCAGGAAGAATAAAGCACTCAATTTGATTTGGAGCACTTGTAATTTGGACTTCATTAAACAAGATGTCAGCATAAAAGAAGAGGTAAAACAAGTAATGCTGTTTAGCAGCTGAAGTTAAATGACAGGTGCTCCAAACCACATTAAGTGCCTTATCCCTTTTGATAAAATGTAGGGCTTTGTTCCATCCTTGTAACTAAAGCTGATGTATTACACTGAAAATATTACTTATTTTTAAGTAACTAATATATATCAGTTTTGAAAACAAAATAATTCCAAGTTGCACACTTTTAGGATTCCCTTAATATCCACACCACATTTCAGATTGCTAGGTTTTATAATCTGTGCACTATGTTTTGAGATAAATGTTATCAATGTGTGCTGCTCTGGAGTGAAGTGCAGTTCATTAAATTTAAAAATAAATGACACTACATACTGTAAATACCTTGATGGCAATTTGATTATTTACCATGTTCCACTCTGTGTCTCTTCAATTTCAGACAATGCCTTGCAGCACTTATTGGAACTAAGGAAACTGGATGTGTCTTGCAATAAAGGCATTGGAGGAGGTTTCCAAAATGTAGAGGCTCATTTGGCCAGTCTAAGTAACCTTGAAGTCCTGGATCTCCATCAGTGCTCTATTACAGAAGAGGACATGGCAGTTTTAAGTAAGGAAGATAAGGAGTAACCTTGTAATGAAGCACTAGGCATAGTGAGGCAATTGCCTCCAGATGTTGGGTAGTGCTGTGCTCTGGCCTCCAATTCAATCTGTTCCTAAAGGCCACACAGATCAGCACCCCTTTGAGGATACTCTGGCCCAATCGCTGTCTGTGTCCCCGAGGGGTTTTGTGCCTTTCCAATTATGTCAGTTTCACCTGGTGGCAGTTCTTCATAGTTTCAGATGTCATCTTCAACCTCTTGCTTCTTCCACACTACATAGTAATTAGAACCTGATAGCCTACAGACAACATTAATATGTGGCCCACTTCATTAAAATTCATAATTATTGGTCCTTTAGAAAACCTGATAAGGCAGGAAGAAAGTTTAATCTAGTTCTAACATTGAACTTGTTGCTAGACCTCGTTAACCAGAATTGGCAAAACACATATTAAGAAAATATGTAAACACTTGTTTTAGATTTACTTAGGAATGCAACATTTAATTCATTAGTCAGAGTACTTAAGCTGTTGGCACCATTGGTGTGAATTCAGCAGTAGAACAAATTATATAAATACTCATAAAATCTGCTGTCAGGAGGTACTATTGGTGAAGTGGTTGTTAGTGACACTAATTTTTCAGGAACAATAAATCTACTCCTCATGGTAGTCTGACTTTTACAGGAGATATAACCATAACTCCGGAATAGATTCAGCATCTGTGCAAAAAAATGGGGGGAGTCAGCAACATCAGGAACACCTCCACTATCATTGTTGTTTAGTCGTTAAGTTGTGTACAACTCTTCGTGACCCCATGGACCAGAGCGTGCCAGGCCCTCCTGTCTTCCACTGCCTCCCAGAGTTTGGTCAAATTCATGTTGATAGCTTCTGTCCAACCATCTCGTCCTCTGTTGTCCCCTTCTCCTCTTGCCTTCACTCTTTCCCAACTATCATTGGGATCATTAACACTGCTGCAATTTAGCATATCTAAGGTAAAGGTAAAGGTTCCCCTTGACAATTAGTCCAGTCGTGTCCGACTCTAGGGGGCGGTGCTCATCCCCGTTTCCAAACCGTAGAGCTAGTGTTTCGTCCATAGACAATCTTCCGTGGTCACGTGGCCAGCGCAACTAGACACGGAACGCCGTTACCTTCCCACCGTGGTGGTACCTATTTATCTACTCACATTTTTTTACGTGCTTTCGAACTGCTAGGTTGGCAGGAGCTGGGACAAGCGACGGGAGCTCACTCCGACGCTTGGATTCGAACTGCTGATCTTTCGACCTTGCAACCCAGAGGCTTCTGTGGTTTAACTCGCAGCACCACCATGTAGCATATCTAAACCCAGTGTTTAATTTTGCCTTAAAAATTATGTTTAGTCCTATAAACACATGGACACAGGTTTGATAATTAAATGGACGATCTGCTAAGAACTGACACAAAATGAGTTAAGAATTAAGAATTCTATGATCAGATGACATAATAATTTTTAAAAACAAAGTTCAATTTTGCTTCCATTGTTCAGTTATCAAATATTTTTAATTTTGTTTATGTGTATCCAGAAAAAGGGGCAATAGACAGGATTAGATGGAAGGAACATAGAAGTATTTGGCTCCTTTTTGTGTTAGGGGAATAGCTGTCTGGATAGCTCAGTGGTTTAAGTATCCAGCTGTGGAGTCAGAGGTTAGGAGTTCGATTCACCACTGTGCCTCCTGAGAGAAGAGCCAGCCTCTGAGGCCTTGGGCAAGCTACATAGTCCCAGGGTGCCCCCAAAACAGGGGAATGGTAAGACACTTCTGAGTACTCTCTACTTGGAAAACCCTGAAAAAGTTTTGGCACATGATTATTCTAATTACATTAAGAGTACTATTACAGTGCCTGTGTCCTGTCCCGGCTCATATTTTTCAGGTCAGATAATACCACTTTTGTCAAGGCTTCAAGAGCTGGATTTGTCATCAAACAAAAATGTTGGGGTCTCTTCTGATCACCTTCTTAGCCGCCTCCGATTTCTACCAAACCTGAAATCCGTGCTCCTCAGCAATTGTTCATTACAACATGATTCATTTGCATCTTTTGGTAAGAACATGTGTTTATTCTTCTGGGTTTGGTCATTCATGCCTGTGTCTTCCATAAGATAGACGATCAACGTCTCTTTCACTTGGTACTCTCCATTCCTTCGACAACTTACTAGATTCCAGAGAAACTGCCAACTTGTAAGAACACATTACTTAATTGGGTGTTGTAGTGGGTTTTTTTTTATTTTATTTTTACAAAATCTATTTTATCCCTACGAAACATTGGCTGAAATCATGTTCCATACGATATGCTGATTAAGGCTGATCAGCTGCGGCCATTTTTTGGAAATAAACAATGTCCAATTTTACTCTGCGGGTCCCAAGGTTCCCATGGAATCCCTTTTCCTTGGGAAAGAGGTTAGGGGCTGCCGAACAGGAGTGGGGGAATCTTTTATTGCTGAAAATCACTGCCACCGGTAAAGTAATCCCAGGAAATTAAAAACTCCCTGCCGTTGGATGGGCCATAACAGCTTCCCCACTGTGAGAGAGATTCTACATAAGCCTCTCTATACCTTCACGCAGTGGGGATCAGAATTTTTTTATTTCCAAAAAATCTCCACTGCCGATGTGGAGCCTTACGCAGCATAGCAAGTGGCCGTCTCTCTGTGTATCTGTACATATGTTCATACATGCCGTTTAAGTTTGTCCCAGTCTGTTTCTATACTGTCTTCCGTAGCACAAAACATTTTACAGTAAACACAGTTTACACTCTTATTTCGAGATCTATAGCCACACTTAACTAGAATCAGTGGCCATTTCTGCATATGCATACATTTTATCTGTGATATGATTAACCCACGTGCATATAACTTCCTTCACACATCTGTGTTGGTGTGTGCCAATGTATGCAAAGCTGCCACCCTGTGGTGATCACTTGAAAGTACACCCCTTTAAGCCCAAAACAATGTTACAAAGACCATTTCCACTCACAGGTAACCAAAAACATATCAGTCAAATTTAGCGGTACTTCAGCTGCTAACTATTGCACCAAATCTGGAAGAAAACAAGGTTAATTTCAGCTAAAAGTAGACCACTAATTTTTGGCAACTAACATGACTATAAAAAGTAAGCAATGTAGGTTGATAAACGAAATATAGGAAGATGGTAATTTCATAAACAAATGCCATCTTTTTATTGAATTTTGAAACAGTACATCCAAGTCAGACATGAATGTTCGTTAATGTAGGCACTAGGCAGTCATAAGTATTCATATTATAGTCCTCTTGTGCAACATCAAGTTACTTTATGTTCCATTATTCTCCCAGATGGTTTAACTTATGTGTTTGTTTTTATTGTTGCTCTCTTTCAATTAGTCATAGTTTCCTATCTCTGTGATTACTTCAAAATGTTATGATTTAGCAAATATTAAGAAAATGGCCAGAATCCTGTTGGTGATTTATGAATGTGTAAGCTAAATTTTGTAACCCACTGCAATGAATTGCTGCTAATTACATGCTAGTTATGTTAGGAGACATGTGCGAGATTGTGCAATAGGTGTGCACCAAGTAAAGTGACTGGCACCTCATTAATTAGCAGCAGTTCACCACAGTGAGTTACAGAATTTCATTTACCCATGCAATAATCATTGATAGGATTCTGCCCTATATATTTTAGTGTATTTGTATATTGGGCAGGATTGGAGAGGGTGCTGCTATTTGAAGAAATTGTTTCCACCAACAAAATTTCTGCAGTCACCCGTGGACTGTAAAACTTTTTCTGGAGAGATGGGAAATCCTCTGGAGCAGGCTTTTGCTGGCATTACTGTTGGGGTTGGAGTAGGGGAAAATGAAATCCTCCTGCTGGTGTCATGCTAGATTTATAAGACTGTGTGTGTGCACATTCAATAAAAGATGAGAAAAAGAAAAAAAAGTGCTCTTGACAACAGTTGTGTTTAATATATATATTGGGAAATTGCACACACACCCAAGCATGGGTCCCCCCTCCCCCTTTTCTTTTATATTTTTGGTAACACGAGGGAATGAGCTATGGTCTCCCTTGCCACCTACTGCACACAGGCATTCTACCTGGATATATTATTTTAAAATCTTATGTTGAAGAAAAATCTCTTTGATTATGTTCACATGACTGTAAATGAGAGCAGGGGCCACCATGGAAGTGGTGGGAGAGCCCTGTGAGAGGGAAAAGGGGGTTCTGGACATATATGACCCAGTAGACGTTGATCTCTTTTATACGTATGTTGTACATTCCAGTTGGTTAGGTTTCAACATAAGCTTAAGGCTCTTACTTGAGAAAGCCCACCGAGAATATTGTAGGGCAGTTCCAGGTATGACATGAGGGAGGCTGCCGCGACCATCTCACTTGAAGAAAAGTCAGATCCCCATTTCTGTGGGTGGATTGTGTCTCAAGATTTCTCTCTGCTTCCCAGAAAATGTGAATGGGATTTAGACTAGACCCTTTTGTTACAAAATAATAGGGGAATCCATTTCAAACTACCAACATGGGACTGCCTGATACTATATTTCATACCTAACTATCATCTTTCCATCTCTAGCAGAGACAACGGTGTTGCAGTTCAGCACCAATCAATCTTATTGGAATCTCTGTAGGGAAATAGAGTGGGGTGTACATACAAGCTCTCTTCAGTGGCAAATTCAAACCCATTAGCCAGAATGGGTTTGAATTGCATCATAATGAACACATTTAACAGAAAAAGGAGGAAAAAGACCTTACTGATTAAAGTCAAGGGCTTTTCCCTTCTCAGAAGAGAGCTAGGAGATGACCAATATCTACAAAGCTATTCTAAGGTCATGCGGATAAACTTTAGAAACATACCAATCAATCATAACTAGGGGGCTGCAATTGAAGAAATCCTGGGCTGATTGCACAGCCCCTTTCATGTCTGCTTCTTGGATAATTCCTGTGTTAAGATGGACGGTTTCAGCTAAACTGTACAGACCAGGCCTATTTCTTTCAGTAAGCCCAAGATGCTGTTGCTAATCTTTTCAGCTGAGGCTGCCCTTCACCTTCCTGAACTGAAGACGTTAGATCTTTCTTGGAATAAATGCGTTGGCGGGAACCTAAAGCTGATTTTGAAAGCACTAAACCTTGGAGGAGAGATCCGAGTGTTAAGACTCAGCAGCTGCGGCTTGGTTGATGAGGATCTGTCTCGCTTAGGTTGGTAAAAATAAGAATTAAAATGCATTTCCCCATTTCCTCTGAAATCCCTGTTTTCAGACCTAGTTTTTGAGACCCTCCCTGGTTTTTCTTGAAAAATGAAATGTCGGCATGCTATTACCTTACTAACTTGGCATATTTGACGGCCCTGCTGGTTGTTTCTTGCAGCCGTGGGCATCCAGACTGGGCATCTGGCACTGCTACAGACCTTGGACCTTAGCTATAACCACGATCTCTCTGACCAAGGATGGACAAAACTCTGCCAAGTCTTAGCTGCCCTGGAACAGCTTTCGGAACTAGATGTCAGCCTTCGGCCATCATCAAGCTGTCACTGCGGGGACTGGCTCAGCCAGCTGTTGGCTACCTTGCCGAAGCTGCCTGTGTTCACAGAGCTAGGCCTGCAAGGCTGGGTGCTTTCTGAAGTTCAACAAATGGAACTGGAACATTGCCATCAAGACAATGAACACAATATTCTCTTTGACATTTAGTATGAATGTAGAGCCTGAACGTCTGTCTGACCGCGTGCTGGAATCAACAAATGGAGGCCCAGGACCTCAATGCATCTTTTCTCCAGCCTCACCTGCAGGGATACAGTGGTAAACTTTGAGATTTGGGTACTCAGCAGGAGAGTCCCTATAGTTACATCCCTTAAGAGAGCCCCACAGCGCAGGCAACTGCTTTGACCTGTATTAACAAACAACCTCTATCATTTGCCATCTCCAACAGGAGCAGGTCTTTTGAAAAGCTAATGAGTCTTATTTGCCATTCTAGACCAAATTGCTATGAAACACTATGTGTGACAACAGGGGCTAGTTCACAGAAATATACTGCTGTTGAAAAAAAACTTCCACCCTCACCTCAGCTATGGTGAGCACTTTGGCTAAACTCAGAGGGAACCGTGAAACCTGAGGTAGGAGTGGCAAATGATTGTGTCATCTGTCATAGTAAAAATATCCCAGTGCTTTGACCTTTTTGAGGCCTCTTGACACCAAGACAACATTGTTGACCTGACAGAGTACAGTAAGGCACAGTGTGTGGTGGGTGGGTGGCAACAACAGATGTGTCCCAGATTTGTGGGGGGGGGGGGGGGGCGGAGTAGACATTGAAGCCCCTCCCACTGGCACATGGCCATCCCACTCTGCTCCTCCTTTGGCTCACCAGCTGAAGTTAGTGAGTGCTAGAAAGATATTCTCTAAAAATCTATACAAACGACTTGCTGTACACTCTTCCATTCTGTTTCATCCATATTTATTCCCCTGTTTTTCTCCCTTCATATCCTTTTTCCAATGCTCACTGTGTTTCCATCACAACAATGGCATTATTTCTTTTTGCCTTTGCCTTTATCTTTGCCCTTATCTTTCCCCTTTCCTTTTCCTTTCTCCTTGCCCTTCTTCTCTTTTTTCTCTTTCTTGACTCTCTTGATCATTTTCTGGAGCTCTGCATAGGGCCCGATCCCTTTGCGCACCATTATGCCACGCCATCGAGCCTGGACCTGAGAGCAGGGAGGTGGGAAGAACATGAGAATTAATCGAGAAGAGGGGGAGAAAGACAGCCAGGGCGACCTTGTTTTTTCAGGGAAAGGGTGGAGCCAGGGAGGGGGGATCTGACTCCCCCTCCACAGTAATAAAAGTCTTCTCTCTTGCGCAAGACCTGATCAGCTGGACCTCTCTGAGGGTTGCAGGAGAACTGTTAATATTAGCTGGCTTTCTCCCCACTATGCCCATTATTAATGGCAGGACAGGACAGGACTACCTGATCATGCCTGCTCCTTTACTCATAGAACAGCTACTTTTGAAACAAGATATCCTAGAAATCTCCAGACAACATGCACCCTAGGAGTTGTAGTCCAAAACTATAAGAACAATAACAGCAGCAACAGCAGCAGCAGCAACAACAACAGAGCTACAAAACCAGCAATATTAGGAACAGCATAAATACTGTGCCGATATTTAGCAAACAGTTTTTTTAAAAAACTTGTATCTGTTATATAATACAGTACCAGTCAATGTTTTTATAATTTTGATTGTCTGTGCCAGGTATTTTTGGATAACTGCTGCTGCTGCTGCTACAGAACTAAAAAAAATGTCAATATTAGGAACAGCATATAAACTCTATCAATATTTAACAGGCTTTTGGTTTAAACTTGTATCTGTTTTATTAGACCAGTCAATACTTTTATAATTTTATTGACTGTGCCTGGTATTTAATAATAATAATAATAATAATAATAATAATAATAATAATAATAATAATAATAATAATACTGCAGAGCTGTAAGGAACCATATGGATCACTGAGGCAGCCCCTGCCAAGGAGGCACAGTGGGGAATTGAACTCCCAACCTCTGGCTCCACAGCCAAATGCCTAAACCACTGAGCTTTCCAGTGTTCTGATATATTATTTTTTCCAAGGTCTGTCCCATTATTTTTGGCCAGTTGGATTGCCCTTGTGCCTTGCTCTGTTATGCTTCACCTTCCCCATCTCTCAGTTAGATGATGCCATGCTGGTGTATCTACATAGCTATAATATATCTAGCAAAACGTTTTCCAGTGACATGGCTGCTAGTTTGCTCCCATGGTTCAAAATGCTATGAACCACCCACATTGGCATACTGTACTCCATGCCGCTTGTGTGGCTCTGTTGTTGACATGTACCTTTACTGCCCAGGCCTTCCGGATTCTTGCATCCTTTAAGTACTGCCATATGGCTGGTAGCCCCTGACAAAATACTTCCACTGGTGGGTCCATCAATGGGTTTCCACAAAGTGAAAGGACTTGTAGTTTCTCTAGACTGTCCAAGTTCTCTGGGATTTGAAATAGCTGGTTGCTCTCAAGTAGCAGCTTTTGCAAGCCTAAAGAGACAGAATCATAAAAGTAAAATGTTCCCAATAATACAATAATAATATTCAATTATTATTTGAAATGATTTATTTCTAAACTGCAAGTAGTAATAGTCTCTCCCCCCGCCCGACCTTTTTAATTGAAAGTGTCAAACTACTTGGTTTTTTAAAAATTGACGTTCATCCTCAAGAACAGGCTTCATTTGACTCAGAGGAATTTTGGATTCCTAAGCTGTCAAGTTGCTTGTGCATGATTTGGATAAAGCAGTTATTATGTTTCTAGAAGGAAAGCTCCCTTAAGAGGTTAAAAGGGTCTGTTTATTCTACTACAAGCTTGTCTTAGTTGCCTCACATTTAGGCTTTTTGGTTTAATATACTTTGCTGTATGTACCCCTTTGTTATTTCACTTTATTGTATATTTTGGTTAGTCCCTACCTTTGCCTTGTTAGAGGTTTAAGTCTTATTGTATAAATTTAGTAGTTAGTAGTTTAGCTTAGAGACCTTTTTCTTTAGTTTAGGGATTAAGTGTGGTGAGAATTCCCTCTTTTCTTCTCTCTCTCACTCTCTTTTGCTTCCCCCCTAGGTGGAATTAAGGCCTGGTGATTGCTGATCAGCCTGGAGAGTTGATTATGTGGGGGCATAATGGAATATCGGTGGTGACAGGGAGGGGGAGATATGGTGCTGGAGGGAGCATTGGCCGTTTTAGGAAATCCCGAGTTCAGCACTTGGTTCTGATCCCGGGCTCTAATGTTTCCTTCTCTGGCCAGGTGCAAGGTTTTTCCTCCCTCCCTCCTCTTCCTACCATGGAGCGGGATGCCTGTTACTCCAGCGAGGGTGCTTCAAATATATGGGTAATTACGGGCAGGGGGAGATATTGTGTTGGCGCAGTAGCGATCAAACGTAGAAGAACAACAGACAGATGTTTGAAGGCTGTCCCCTGTTCTAGCTCTGCTGCCATCTGTTCGAACCTAGGTAACCAGCCTAGCCGGCCTCCCTCTCTGTCCCTGGTGTTGATAAATGCCAAGTCTGCCCACAATAAAACCCAACTCATCCAGGACTTGATCCTGGAGGAACGGGCAGACCTGGCCTGTATAACTGAGATGTGGGTGGGCGCTGAGAGCGGAGCTAATCTCTCCCTCTTGTGCCCACCTGGGTATGCCATCCAACACCAGGGCAGACAGGGCGGGCGGGGGGGGGGTTGCCATTGTTTATAAGGACATCTTTGAGGCTGCTAGGCTCTCTGAGGTGGCAAGCCCAGGTCTAGAGGCCGTCCACGTGTCGTTTGGGGCCCGGGGTGGCTTTGGGATTATGCTGGCATACCGCGCTCCTCGCAATCCAGCGCAGTCCCTGCCGGAGCTGGCGGATTTCATCTCCGCTGAACTGTTGAGGTCCCCCAGACTATTGGTTCTTGGGGACTTCAACATTCACGCGGAGGCTGAGGTTTCCGGCCCAGCTCATTTATTCCTGGAAACCATGGCTTCCTTGGACTTGACCCAGCAAGTCAACGGTTCTACCCACGTGGGTGGCCATATGCTGGATCTGTTTTTTGTTGCCGAGCAGAGAGAGTGTGCTCTGATGGTGGCCGATTTGGTATCGGCCCCCTTGTCATGGTCGGATCACCACCTAATTAAATGCAGCCTCTCAGTGGCACTTTCCTCCCGCGGGGAGCTTGGACCCATTAAGATGGTCTGCCTCCGCAGATTACTGGATCCTGATGGATTCCAAGATACCATGCGGGGGATTCCAGCTGACTTCGTTGGCGCTCCTGTCAATGCTGTGGTGGATGGCTGGTATACCACTGCCACCAGGGCGGTCGACATGATCACACCTAAACGCCCTCTCTACCGGCAATCCCGACCTGCTCCCTGGTTTAACCAGCAGCTGAGGGCCATGAAGCGTAATTGGAGAAGGCTAGAGAGCATTTTGAGAAGGGCCCCGATGGAAATTAATTTAAAAACCGCCAGGATCACGTCTAACCTTTACCTAGCTAGGGTGAAGGTTGTTAGAAGAGCATTCTTCGCTGACTGGATAAGTGAAGCTCACAACCAGCAGGTGGAACTTGTCCGTATAGTACGCGATCTATCCGGAGTTGGCCACAGTGATAGTCCTCCCTCTTGTATTTCCTGTGACCAATTTGCGGCATTTTTAAAATCTAAAGTGGAGGCCATCTGCTGGGACCTTGATCCCTTTCTACAGACAGTAGATCGAGCTGAGATGTCCAGTGCATCATCTTGCCCGGCGAGGTTAACTTGCTTTCAACCTGTGATGTCCAATGAGGTGGACAGGGTGCTTGCACGCTGTCATGCCACCACCTCCTCTTTAGACCCTTGTCCTGCCTGGATCATCAAAGCAGCCAAGCCGGGTAACAACAGAATGGGCCACCGCAATAATTAATGGGTCTCTCCAGGAGGGCATGGTTCCCCCTGCCCTCAAGGAGACACTCATTAGGCCCATTCGAAAGAAACCTAATTTGGCGGCAGACGAAATTGGGAATTATAGGTCTGTCGCCAAGGTTTCTTTCTTGAGTAAAGTGGTCGAGAGGTTGGTGGCCGATCAGCTCCAGGCCCTCCTGGAGGAAACTGATGCCCTTGATCCGTTCCAGTCGGGCTTCAAGCCGCGGCATGGTACAGAAACAGCATTGGTTGGCCTGCAGGATGACCTCCTGAGGGAGGCCGACAGGGGCAATATGTCCTTGTTGGTCCTCCTCGATATCTCAGCGGCCTTTGATACCGTCAAGCATGGTATCCTCCCAGGGCAGCTCTCCAAGTTGGGAATCGGTGGCCTCGCTTTGGTGTGGCTCTGTTCCTTCTTGGAGGACCATCCCCAGAGAGTGCCGCTTGGCTAGATGACTTCCACCCTGTGGATCCTCAATTGTGGGGTTCCGCAGGGGTTGATCACCTCACCAATGCTATTTAATATCTATATGAGGCCGTTGGGTGAGGTCATCCGGGGTTGTGGGGCCCGGTGTCATCAGTACACTGATGACACCCAGCTCTACCTCTCCTTTTTTCCAACTGCAGTGGATGCTGTTCCGACCCTTGAATGCTGCTTGGGGACCGTTCTGGAGTGGATGAGGGCAAATGGACTGAGGTTGAATTCGGACAAGATAGAAATCTTGCACGTGGGCGGCCCTGGTGTCAGCGGGTTGGGAAACTCCCTCTCCTTTGGGGGAGTGACTCTTCCCACGAAGACTGAGGTTCGCAGCTTGGGCATCTGCCTGGACCTGGATCTCACCATGGAAACCCAGGTGGCATCTGTGGTCCGGGCAGCCCATTTCCATCTTGAGGATTGCCCAGCTGCATCCCTATCTAGATGTGGGGGCACTCACGATGCTGATTCATGCCCTCGTAATCTCAAGAATAGACTACTGCAGTGCTCTCTACGTGGGGCTACCCTTGAGGCTGATGCGGAGGCTTCAACTGGACCAAAATTTGGCGGCCCAGGTTAATAACTGTGGTGAAGAAATTCCAGCACATCTCCCCCACTCTGACCGCCCTTCATTGGCTACCGGTTCGTTTCCGCATCCACTTCAAGGTTATGATGATAACATTCAAAGCCCTAAACGGTTTAGGAGCTCAGTACCTATCAGAATGCCTGCTCCCAGCCAGATCTGTCTGTAATACCCGTTCTTCACAGGCAGGGCGGTTGAGGGCCTTGACCCCGAAGGAGGCCCGGAGGGAAAGAACAAGAAACCAGGCCTTTTCGGTGGTCGCCCCCCCGCCTATGGAGCAACCTGCCCATTGAGATCCGCCTGGCACCCTCGCTGGATGGGTCCAAATGAGCACTGAAGACCTGGCTCTTCCACCAGGCTTTCCTGGAGCATTAAGATCTCAGCCTCCCTTTTACCATCCTTTTTGCCATCCTCTCCATCACCCTTTTTACCACCTTCATTGCCATCTGTTTTAATTTACCCTATTTGATTATGTATTAATTTATTTTTTATCGTGTTTTAATATTGTTGCTCATATTGTTGTTAGTTGCCAGACGGTGCGGGGTATAAATTCAATAAATAAAATAAAATAATAATATATTAATTGTTGTGATGATCCTTGGGTCCCCTATGGGGAAAAAGGCAGCATATAAAGTAAGTAAGTAAGTAAATTTAGCCTGCCCTGCTGAAAAAGTACTTGCTCCCCTCCACCCACCCCTTCCTTCCTATTTCGTTTTCCTCTTATGTGATGTCTTTGGAAATCATAAGCCATGAGGCAGGAATTGTCTTATTTGTAAATGGATTGTATGTAAACTGCCCCGGGTGCCCCTTTTGATTGAGGAGAGGGATAAAAAATTCTTTAAATAAGCAAAGAGTAACCAATTTGTGAAGCCTTATGCCCACTGTCCGCTCCCTCTGGCAGGCTGAGAGCAGAAGAGCTGGGCTCCTTGAAAGGGCTGACCTGAGGTCAAATCTTAAATGACATGGGAGTCATCCAAATGATGGCAAGGGAAAATATTTTATTCCTAAATGTCTATCATTTATACAGAGAGTTCAGCTGTGCAGAAAACCGATACTGAGATCAGAAGGATGCTACAGCATGTTGAGAAGACCTCTTGGGTAGCAAATTACAGATTAAAATTTTGTATCAGCCTCTTGTCTGTTTTTTACCTTGTAAGTGGCAGATGGAGTCAGGCAGTTCTATAAGGAAATTGTTGTGACAGTCGAATATTTGCAGATTACTCAGTGAGCCAATGGATGATGGAAGATATTCCAGAAAGTTGTTCTCAAGGTACAGTTCCTTCAAGTTCTGGAAGAAGAAAAGCACTTTTCTGTGCATTTGGATATATATGTTTATGGAGTAGGGAGTCCGGGCCTGTGTAGTACTTCCATGGATTCCGCAGTGCCCCTGGATGGGTTTGGCAGTGCCTTAGGGTGCTGTGGTGCACAGTTTGGGAACTACTGCCCTATTTCATTATCGACTGGTCAAACCTTCAGGGTATGTGACCATGATAGACATATAATATGGTCTGCAGTGATAAGCTGTATAGATTGTTTTCCATTATTTCCTTGACTTAAACTGTTTAAAGGTTTTTTGTTGTTGTTGTTTTGTTTTTACATTTTAAAAACAACTTCAATTTGCTTTTACATTGCTTGGTGTTGTGCTTTTGTGCACCCTGCCATGAGATATATAAATATTTTAATACAGTGGTACCTCGACTTACGAACGTCTCCACCTAAGTTCACCTTAGGTCAAAAGAAGAAAAAATAAAAAAAATTCACCCCCTAGTGGTAGATATGGATTAACCGGCTTTGCATTAGTTCCTATGGGAACTAATGCTTCGACTTAAGAACAGCGCCTCGACTTAAGAACGAAAAACAGCCGGTACGGATTAAATGGTTTTCAATGCATTCCTATGGGAAAGTTTGCCTCGACTTACGAACTTTTCGACGTACAAACGCCGTTCCAATACGGATTAAGTTCGTAAGTCGAGGTACTACTGTAAATGAATAACTAAATAGCCTTTTTTAAAAAAAAATGTGGCAATACGTCTTTCAATCTTCTTGGGCTCTGAAGAGCTCTATTCTACAGCTTTTTCAGCTTGATCAGATGGAATGGGTAATACCTGGCTATGGACTATCTAGATAGCTAGGGCCTCTGGCCATATGCCTCGGTGGTCTAATAACCTGAAGATCTGGGCATCTGAAACTTACGTAATAGAATTATGATATACAAGTTTTGTTTCATCTGGATAGTACCATCTGCCCAAATAGCAGATGAAAGTTTTGAAACATACTCATTTTGATTGGCCTGTGTACTTCCTGCCAGTGAAACGGAATATAAACAATGCAGAGCTTGAATAATATATTGGATTTAATATATCAACATTCATAGAATCACAGAATAATTGAGTTGGAAGGGGCCTATAAGGCCATCAAATCCAACCCCCTGCTCAATGCAGGAATCCAAATCAAAGCAGATCTAACAGATGCTTGTCCAATTTTCTCTTGAATGCCTCCAGTGCTGGAGTGCTCATCACCTCCTAAGATAATTGGTTCCATTATCATACTGCTCTAACATTTAAAACATTTTTCCTGATATTCAGCCTAAATCTGGCTTCCAGTAACTTGAGCCCATTATTATGTGTCCTGCACTCTGTGATGACTGAGAACAGATCCTGCCCATCCTCTGTAGTTGAAGACCTTTCAAGTATTTGAAAAGTACTATCATCTCTCCCCTCAGTCTTCTTTTTTCAATTAAAATAGTTACTTTTGCATCAACAGAAAAACACGTCAGCTGATGAATCTAAAGAACAACAGTTTGCATGTAATATTTTAAACATTTTACATTAATTTAAAAATGCAATTTTAAATGATCAGATGCATTCTTTCTGTTTAATGCAAAAGTAATGATTTTAATATTAATGGCCAGAATACAACTAATCTTTATGTAAGGTTTATCTAAGCTAATTGTTTCAGCTAATTGCACCTAATTCATAAGGTGCTGGGGTGAATCCCAGTTGAGCCCCAGGTCACACACCTGATTCCACACTAAGATGTGCCCTGGTACGTCATCAATTAGCTGTAATAAGCTTTGACATGTTATGCAGATCTTATGAAAACCCAATAGGATTCCAGCCAATGTGTTAAATCTAACACACTGTTTCCAAGCTCTGAAGCAATGTCATTGGGTATAAGTTTCCAAAAGGAGGGATAGTACCAAGTTTTGAAGTGCTCCTGAGGTTGGCCAGAGTGAATCCCTCCATGGTGGCAGCAACAGGTTTCCATAACAATCCTCTCTAAACAGAACACCACAGAGACAGTTGAAACTCTACATAAAATGCCACTTCCACAGAAGTCTTGTAAGATCCTGCAGCAAACAAAGGCAGCTTAAGAAGTTAAGTTGCAGAGATGTATCATTGCCTTACCCCAATGACTCCTTTGATCTTTATCCTGATCATTGGAAGCCCAACACCTGACCAGCAAAGCACCCTGACATTTTGAGATGATGCATGGCTCTTGCTCAGACCATGGGTGAGCCCTGATCCTAAGCCTCATCATGAGCCCTACGTCTCCACCAGAGTCTAATGGTTTCTGCATCTAGCTGCAGAGCCAGAGGTTGAGAGTTCAATTCCTCACTGTGCCTCTTTGACAGGGGATAGACCCAATGATCCATAGGGTCTCTTCCAGCTCTGCAGTTCTAAGATGATAATGATGAAAATGGCAATGATGGAACACTCAGAATTGCTGAATTAGTGCCTACTAGGCAGTTTCCAGGAAGCTCTGTTGTCAGGGAACTATGCAGGAGGAAAAAGCCAGTAGGGAGAAAAGGTCTGTTCTGGATGGAGGGGAAAGATCCAGCTGTGAGTAAGGAACCACCAGAAGACTAGGAAAAAGGGGAGCAGTATGCATGTAGTCTCTGGTGTATCTTTCCCTCTGAGTCTACTACATTCAGTTATTTGCTCTGTCCTCTCCATAAAATGCAGGGATGGGATTATCCAAATGCAGCTGGATACAAAATGTGCAGCTGAAAAAAACTGTTGCAACTGGGAACTGATTGATGTGCTGCTGGGGAAACAGAGTGTATTTAGACAAGTTGTGGGTATCTGTTTGTAAAGAACTTAAACAACAGGCAGCGCCATGGAGCACAGTTTATATAAGGGTCAGGAAGTTCCTTATTTCCAGACCTACAGTACACCAAACTGCCCAAACCATATGAAAACAATAACTTCATTTTTGGCTGAAACCTCCACTTCTTCATCTTCGTCAGTACAGGGAGTCTGCAGGCTCTGTGGACTGCAGCGTGACAGACATTAAAGCCACCCCTCATCTTGGTGATTTGTGTTTGGCTTTTTGGAGGAAGGGGGAAGGGTAAGGCAGGGCATCTGTGTAGCTGGAAAAATCTGCCTTTAAAAATCCCACCTCTTTAATTGTCCTACATGTCTCTGGAGCCCCAACATAACATTACCCCGAGTGAGACAGGAAATGTCTCATTTTTCAGGTGCTACTGATCCTGGTAGTACACAGTTGATACATGCCCAGATTTCAGGGCTTTGGGCCATTAGGAAACATAACAATAATTTTAATACCCTATCAGTCAATGAGTCAGCAAAGGAGACAGAAGAATCCATCCGTTGCAAGATGAAATACAGGAGTCAAAATAGACCCTACCTGATATGTGTGTGCTTTTATCATTTTTTTTTTTACAAGAGCTATTCATCTTTTTCATGGTGTCCTTTCCATTTTTCTCTCTATAGGGGAACACAGCTCATTTTCAGAGAAGGGAAGATGTACTTTGGGGGGAGAGAGACTGCAGCACTTGTTTGAACTTTTGCACCCTTGTATGTGGCCTTTAAGAGGTTTTGGCTGGAAGGGACCTTTCTGGACTGGGGTTGCTGTCAACCCATCCAGTAGCAGCCAATTGCTCCCTCTCTGCCTTAGAATTTTGAAGAGGGTCATGCCTCTCTACTCAAGTCTTCTTTTCTCACTTTTTTCAGCCAGTAGTGTTTTGTCACTTAGAAGCGTAGTCAGACAGTTAGAGCTATATTGTCTGTCAGAAGTAGTCAGTCATGAAGCTAGTTAATCAGTTAGGCTCTGTTCATGTAACCAGTTAATATTTTTCTACAGAATGCTATTTGTTTTGATCTATGAAGAACTGAGAGTAAATGGAAAATTTTTATTCTTTTCTCTTACCAGTGCCTCTGAGTATATTATTGAGACAATAAGTGCCAGTTGAGGAAAACTAAACAAATAAGGGCTGGTCTCTTGTGGGGAGATTTGAAGCCAATTCTGCTCTGTGAGTCCCTGAACTTTTTCTGCTGCATAGTTAGAAGGTTTTAAACCATCAAATATCCACACTCTGTCAATAGCTCCTTCAATACACTAGGAAACATGGTCTGTGTCCTTGCTGCCTGGGGTATTTTGAGAACACTATATATATATATATAAGTTAACCATCCCCATCTTTTCTTAATTTCTCACCTGTAACAGGCTGATGTTTTCTGGCAAATCTGTCAGTTTCATCCCCTTGTCTTGCCCCATGTACAATCTCTCTAGTGATCCAAGATGAAAGATTTCTTCAGGGAACCACCCAAACCTGTTGCTAGTCATGCTGAGGCTTTTTAGCTGAGCAAGTCTTTGCACATCTGGAGGTACCTTGACAAATTTTCAACATCAGTTTTTTGAAAACAAAAGGGAAATATTAACCTGTAACCCTCGTTCCAAGTGAATGAAAGAAAGAAAAGAAAAGAAAAGAAAGCACAAAACGATTTCCCCGTTAAAAGTTACAACCACCTGACTGGAGTTTGGAAACACTAAATTTGGACAATACCTCTTAGAGTTCAACAGATGCTGGCTTGAGAATTCTGAGAATTATAATCCAAAAATTTAAAGAGGAGTAAAGTACCATTGAAGCTATTCAGACGTACTGTATAACTGGTAAGATGGAAGCTTGAACATCTTCACAGTTCTTTTGAGCCACAATCTAGGTAGCTAGAAACCTGTCACCACTTTATCTATTAATAAAGCTCTTTTATTTTATTTCTGTGTACTCCCACAAACCATAGAGTTCTCAGTGAGTGAGGTAACTTCCCATGGGCATGTAGATGCTTTCCCCCCCCCTACAGAGATTGTGGAAAACTGAGGCCACACTGGCCTGTAATACTGCCTTTTGTCCTTGCCACCCATGTGTTACCTGAGGCTGGGGATAAGGGATAAGACAGCGGGGGGGGGGGGGGAGGACAAGCAGCCTAATTGTTAGTAAGGATCTGAGATGAGGTAGCTTAATGAAGACCACTAGGCAAGGGCAGAAGTTGTACATTTCAGAACACTAGACACTGGAGGCAAGCAGTAAGGGATAGCTCTGCTCGTGAGTTTCCAGAAAGCCCTGGTCAGGCTCTCCAAGAAAAACATGTAGAATTTTATTTGCAACCTCGCATGCTGCCTATAATTTGTTTGACTGAGAGGAACTTTTCTGGGCTGGGGTGGTTGTCTATTTATATAGCACTAAGCAATTGTTTCTTCCAGACTTTAAATTCAAAGAAAGCCCTGCCTCCCTGCTGAGGGCTGCTTTCTCTCTCTTTCCTTGGTTGGTGGCGGTTGCTGATATGTTGTTCATCTCTTCCGTTGGTTGTTAAGTATGAATGCAGTAAGGAAAGCAGCACACACATATCTGTAATTTCAAGCAAGTGTAAGGGTTCAATCACAGATGAGAAAAGAATCCCAGCTATGTTGATTCTTTCCATACCTCTCTGTTGTACCAATATATATTTTTTGGCAGTCACATGGTATATGTATTGACAAGAGCCTTCACATTGTTTTTAACTACCATATTTTTCCGTGTATAAGACAATACTTTTGTCTAAAATCTTTAGACTAAAAATTGCGGGTCATCTTATACACGGAAGTAAGCTGAGGAGAGAACAAAAACAAGTGGAGGGGGAAGGGATCAAAGAGATCCTGCCGTGCTTTGATCGCTGCTTTCCCCTCCACTTCTTAAGCCCCACAGGCCTTAGCAAAAGGAGGGGGAAAGCAGGGATCAAAGAGCTGCAGGATCACTTTGATCGCTGCTTTCCCCACCACTTCCCAAGCCCCACGGAGCTTAGCAAAAGGAGGGGGAAAGCAGGGATCAAAGAGCTGCAGGATCGCTTTGATCGCTGCTTTCCCCCTCCACTTGCTAAGCTCCGTGAGGCTTAGGAAGTGGCTTAGGAAGTGGCAGGGAAAGCAGCGATCAAAGTGATCCTGCAGCCCTTTGATCCCTGCTTTCCCCCTCCTTTTGCTAAGCCCCGTGGGGCTTAGCAATTGGAGGGGGAAAGCAGCGATCAAAGTGCGGCAGGATTGCTTTGATCCCTTCCCCCCCTCCACTTGTTTTTGTTCTCTCCTCAGCTTACTTCTGTGCATAAGACGACCCGCAATTTTTAGTCTAAAGATTTTAGACAAAAGTATCATACACGGAAAAATACGGTATATCGATTCATTTCTCCCTATTCAAACCATTATTGCTGGCTACACATTCAAAATGATTTACTTCCTCTGATAATAGGGGGGGGGGAAACTCCCTAACTGATACATCAGTATAGTGGAAAGGGATTCCTAATTGGGAATGGTTGATCTGTGTCCCTGTTTCTCGGGAAGTAATGCATTGCCCACCATGGTCCCAACCCCCACCTGTACGGCTATGCTACTTGGCAGACGGTAGGTGGGGTTATGCTCCATGTGCCAAGCCACAGCATAGTCGGCAGAGCTTGCAGAGGTCTGTGGTTTCCATAATGCCAAAGATATCAATCTATTGATGTATTGATATACCCATTGTGAATTTTTTTTTAAAAAAAAATTAAAGCAGGGCAGCTGCACAACAATCATGGTGGCTGCCTGTTTAGCTTGGAGAATGAGGATGGGGAAAAAAGTCAATAGAAGCGTGCACACATATTAAACCGGTATGGAACAAGTTGATACATCATTGGTATCCGTGAGGGGAAAATGAGCCAGAAATAAACTGCAGGCCAGGAAAATGAATTGATGTTGGCCATGTGTCATGTGCTTGGAAAATTATGAAATGATCCAAAGAATGGCCAAATCAGTATAACTGGGGTTCTTTTGGCAGGTGTGATCCAGCCCTAAGTAAAGAAATGTTTTTTATTCTTTCCCCTATAAATGTCTCAGAGTGAGTTATTGTGACATTAAGTGCCAGTTCATGAGAAAGGTGTGGACCTTGGAGAATATGTAGCTATTCTCCTCTGTGAGTCTTTGTACTTTTCCAAGAATTTTACCAGAAATTCAAAACTCTGCAACATAAACCAACTTCTTACCTAGTCTGATCCAAGCAATGTAGCTCTTTAGGTCACATTAGCAGTATTAAGCAATGGCTAGTGTTGGTCTAGGAGGTGGGGAAGATAACTCTCAATTAGCCATGAAGCTCATTGAGTGACTTGAAGGCAGTCACAAACTCTCAGCCCAACCTACCTCACAGGGATGTTGGGAGTGAAGAGTAGAAGAGAGGACTGTGAATGCTTCCTTGAAATCTTTTATCAGTGTAACAAGGTAGCAAACAAACAAATACCCATTGCAATCTCATATATAGTAGAGAGGTGAAATTAAAAGCACAAAAGGACCCTGTAAGGATTGCTGCATCCTTCTCAACCTGCCACAGTCCTCTGTGCAGTGTCTCCTGAGGTTATATTCCCTGCAGCTAGCCCATAATAGTGGTACAGCTGAGTAATTTTAGACTCTGGTGGGCTTCTCTTTAAATGGTAACTTGTATTATTTCTCTTAACTTTAAAATATGGTGAGCTGGCACTGCTGCATTTGGGGGCCTTCCTGCAGTTCTCACACAGACATACCCCAACTTCTGCTGTGAGGTTCTGCCTCATGCCTCCATCTTGGTAGTGAGCAGGCTGGAAGAGAAACAACTGGAGGATGATTTAGCAAGCAGTGTAGGTGGGAGGAGAATTCAGCACTCCTAGCATTGCACTTTTAGGCTTTCAGCCACATCACCGCCATTTCCTTTGTGACTATGACAGATTAAAAATACTTCCATCGTGTCATTGTTAGTCTGCTTTCATCATGCATAGTTTAACTCTGGGGCTGCTCTTATGTGCTCATATTCAAGTCAGACTGAAATGAATGTTAAGCCACTGAAGTCACATTACCCATCCATACCTCGTATATCTGATTGTCATCCAGCGCCAATATCTCCAGATTTTCCATTGCACAAATCTCCATGGGAAACTCCTCCAGAAGGTTTTCACTGACATCTAATATTATCATACTGGTAAGCTTGGCGAAAGACGGATGCACCATTTGCAGAGCACAATTTTTCAGGTAAACCACAACAAGAGACCTCCAGCGGCGAATCTGGCGTGGAAAATTTGCCAAAGCATTCCCAGACAACCCAAATTCCTTCATTTCGGTCAGTTCTTTTAAACTCCGAGGAAGTTTGTGCAGGAGGTTATGCGACAAATCAAGGATGGTTAGTTTTGTGCACTTACTCAGTGTATCGGGTACAGATGACAGGTTGTTGTGTGCAACAAAGAATTGGACTAAACCTTCCAGGGAGCAAATTTCTTCAGGAATGAAGGTCAAGCCATTTTTTTCTAGATCTATGATCTCCAGATTATAGAGGTGACAAAGTTCTGGGGGGAATATTTCAAATTTATTCCCTTTGAGATATATCTCTGTGAGTTTGGTCATATTGACGATTTCCTTGGGAAGGCAAGCCAGATTATTTGTAGACAAGCCTAATAGCTTCAGATGATGAAGATGTTTGCAGATTTCTACTGGAAATTCATCCAGGTTTACATCATATAATCTGAGCTGGCAAAGTGCCCTCAGTTTACTTATGGTATTCAGTGAACTGTGAGCCAGTGGGTTATTGCTCAGGTCCAGACTCTGAAGACATTTCAGTTCTCCAAGTTCTTCACACAAGTGTTCTATGTTATTCTTATTCAGATAAAGGACTTTCACAGTCTTAAGCTGACCAATATTTCCAGGTATGCTGTCAATCATATTTCTTTCCAAATGCAATTCTTCCAGGTCTTCCAGATCAAACACTTGCCATGGGATCGTTGCCAGTTTCTTGTTGGCTAAATCAAGAAAAAAGATCCGGTTTGTGATCTGCAGTGGCACAACCACCTCCTCTTTGGGTTCTTCTTCTACTGTTTCTTCATGTATTATCTTTTCATCTTCATCTGTAACTTCTTCCGATATCACGGGCACGTCGGCATTTTCTAGAGTGGTGGCACTTGCTCTAGAACGGGAGGGCTTTATTTTTTTATGGTGGGAGCTCTTGGAGGTACTAAGCATGTTATGCCTAGTTTTCACTATGAAAAAGGAAGAAAATAGAGAACAAGAATGTTGGAAGCCATGCAGCTTCCCCCCCCCCCCCCCAGAAACAAAATATTGTAATTATGGATATAAACTTTTTTACTCATTTATTCCAGTTCTTTTTTAAATGTATAGGAGAACTTTGCTGAAGACAGGAAGTTTTATGAATCTGCCTCCATCATCTTTCTGCACCATTAATGTGCTTTGAGTTCTAATTGCTGATTTTATTTAATATCTAGTTTTGGTCTTAATTACTTGCCATAAGCAGAAGCTGCTGACAGCTATTGAGGAAAATCATCTAAAGAGAGTTTGTGTCAATGAGTTTTTAAGGAATGCTGATTGAAAATTGTCTGCAGTGTTTTTCCTGATTCCACCCCTCTCTGCTAGAACTGAAATAAAAGAAGCAGCTAATCTAATGAGCTTAATTGAAGAAAGATTTATAGACTATCTTTTACTTGCTTGTTTCCCACTTTCCAGAGCAGTCTGGAGGTACAAAGGAAGCACTCTTCTGTTTTTATTTTCTTATGAGGAAGACATAAGATTTAATGTGTTTTTTTATTATTCAGTTCATTTACAAGCATAATAGTAAAATATAGGTGGAAGTAAAGTAGGATGTGCTCTTCTAAACAGCTTAGTCCCTAAAATGTTGTTGCCCTGCAGCAGAGCAGCAAATGGTATCCCTCTGTCCCATCCATTCGGCCAAATGAAGCTGTGCAAGTACCCAAACCCAGCTAAATTATTTGGTCATGTGAGGCAGAAAGCTCCAAAAGTGTTTCTGTCTCTCTGCTTGGCACAGATATACAGTGGCTGAAATCCTGCTGCTCAGTGTAGTAAGTTGCACTATGGGCCCATTGAATCAATGGAGGTTCAGTACATCGAGTCCTCTGGAAGTTCCATTGATTCAAATGGACCTGCTGGAAAATCTGAATTTAAAAAAAAGCTCTTTTAAATGAATGGATTCATTTTGTGACTATAAACCCTGTATTAGTAGATGGTGTGTGTGACTGGTTATTAATCATAAGAATGTGCTGGAGACACTAGATGAAAGCAGGAGGAGATGAAGTTAGGAATCTGACACCTTAAGATATAATTTATCAGTATACTGTGTATTCAAAGATTAGAATTATTTTAGTTCGTAGTATTTCTGCTTAATCAGGAAGAAAACAAGCAGTATTCAAAAATGTATATTTTGTACTTTCATATGTAATCTATCATGTAATTCAGTGGTTCCCAACCTTTTTGCCTCCACAGACCAGTTTAGCGTGTGGATGGGGGAGCGGAGGGGGCGTCTGTGCGTGCATTGGAGGGGCTGTGCGTGCATGGGAGGGGCCGTGCTTGCGTCCATGCATTAGTGGGAGGGGCCGTGCATGTGTCTGTGCGTGGGGGCCCCCAGGAGATTTGTCTCCACGACCCGGTCCTGGCAAGGCCACGGACCAGGACTGGTCCATGGACTGGGGGTTGGGGACCCCTGATGTAATTAATGACTGGTGTATGTGCCATTAAAGGTATATGATCAATGTATCAAGCTATGAATGATGAGATACACTGCTTTGAGGACTAGCTCCATGTGTTCTCCTTTATTCTGCAGAATAAATTTTGATTAAAATCCTTTTGTTGCTGGTGGCATGAAGCAGTATGATTGGCAAATGGAAGTAGAGTCTTGCTGTAGATCTCAGTGGGGCACTGCTTGAGAAAATGGGATCAGGACTCAAGAATGTATTGGGGATACTATGGGTAGGGTCAGTTTGATTCCATTTGGGTTTTTGAGGAACGTGTGAAGACAGCCAGTATCTTAGGCAAAAGTAAAGTGTTGGACTAGACACAATTCTAGCATGCCTCAAAAGAGAAATTCTCCTGCTTTTATTTGAGGTGGCTCATACCTTATTGTGGGGTATTAATACTCTCAGTTCTTTCTTATTTATACATATATTGGCAGTTATTGGACTAGCGGACAGTGGCTTGCATGAAAAATAATTTTTGGTGCCAGGCAGAGTGCTACAGTATCTTACAAATGACACTTTTCTATAGATGTGGGTGTATGTTTTGGTATAAGATTTAGTTTGGTGTGTACACCCCAATTCTTTATTCTTTTACACTTTTATGATGTGGTGGAGACCCTCTGGCTTCACAAAGTTACTTTGTTGGACTGTAGCTCTCAAAATTCCCCAGCCAGTGTGGCCAGAATGGGGAATTCTGGGAGTTGTACTCTTAAAAGTAACTTTTCTAAGCTCTCTCTCACACACACAATGCATGGAATGTGACAGAGCTTAGTGATGTAAATGTGATGAAAGATGTGGGGTGAAGAAGCCTGGTCTGACCATCTCCTTTGTGCTGTTCTAACCGTACCATGGGATACCCAGTGAGGTGTAGTGAATAGAATGACATACTGGGACTCTGGAGATCAGAGTTCAAATCCCCACTTGACCATGGAATATCACTAGGGGTGCGGAAGTGGTAAAACCACTCCTTAAATACCTCACTTACCTTGAAATCCCTATTAGGGTTGCTATAAGAGTTCCAACTTGACAGCACTAACTAAACTGTACCATGGGTGTATGCTTGAACAGGGGCATTGTCTTGCACCAGGGTTAAGTGTTGGGCCTGATGTAATGCGTTAGCACAGTGGTTCCCAAACTTATATAGCCCAGATGTTCTTGGACTGCAATTCCCAGAAGCCTTCACCACCTCCTGTGCTAGCCAGGGTTTCTGGGAGTTGCAGTCCAAAAACACATTACCCAAGGTTGGGAACCACTGCTTTAGCACCTTGAAGTGGCTTAAAACATATTTTTGTGGGTGAAAAAAATTCCCTGCTCCTTATTCACAAGTATGCCCTGGGCTCATCATACATCAAAAGAGCATTTTTGACCACAAAGAACATTTATGTGTCTTAAGTGAGCCTACTGTGGGGGGCATACAGACTTTATTCACACTGTCCACATATTGTAGTTCTGTTTCAAACTGTCAGACCTGTACTGTGCACCTGATGTGGGTGTGGTCAGGTGGGAGGACATAGAATGGAGTGGAGTGTGATCGGTTACTAAGGAGACCAGAGAGCCTGTAATAGAGAGGTTGGAGTTAGGACAATTAAGTGGACCGTTGAAAAGGGTGAGAGATGAGAATAAGTCGTTGAGAGAGAAATAGCTTTAGTATTAAGTTTACTTTACTCACTTATGTCAGCTCTGAAGTTGTTAAACTTGTTCATATATTTCCGGTTCACCATGAATACCCTGGTTCTGTTCAATTGTGCATTTACACTTTTTGCTGGTTTTGAAAGAAATTTTGAAGAGTCATACTGCTTTTTAAGCAGATGATTTGAATCCCCCTTCCTGATGCCACCTACTCACTTCCTAGAGATATTTTTTTAAATTTTATATAAGGATTGGGGAACCAAAGCACAATATTTGATTTAATGCTACCGCCAGTCATGCTGAGGTACACACAACTAGAGCTGGGTTGCGGTGAAAATGTAATGAAATGATGTTAGAGGAGACCGCTACACATATCCCCTTATTCTGGATCTAGGGGCTTTTCAGAGAATGTAGGTGGCATTCAGTTACTTTTTAAAAAACCTTGTCAGTTTTTGCCTGAATTCTGACACAACTGTCAAATTCTGTGGCACCAGCTCTTTTCAAACGGGGATCCCAGATTATTAATTTGCACACCTCTGATGTCATAAAACCAACCTGAGATGGATGACACAATCTGATCTTCAGCAGGCAGGCACCGCTAGGCGAGGAAAGAAGAGGAAGGAGAAGTGGGAAGAGGTGCCAAGAACAGCCTGATGAGCTCACATTTACCTCAGATATCATAATAATGGACAGCTTCCTCTTGGACTTAACCTCATCTTCCCAGGTATCAGTACAGACAAGTGGTGAGGGAATTGGACAGGAGAACAATAAGAAACAGAACAGGGGAAACCTGGGGAGAATTCAAATATCGCAATTTCAGCTTTCCTTGCCTGATATATATAGTATAGAAATGAACTTTTAACCTAATGAAAAAACTGGCAAAATTTTGTAGTAGGCACAAAGTTGGGCTGAGAAGAGACAGGAGACCTATTCAGACATTTGTTTGAATGCCTGAACAGACATTTAAAGGACTCAAAAATGTGCTACTGGCAGGATATGAACTGACCCATTAGTATTTACTGAGAGAAAGGCTTTGAACCCATCTGCTCAGACCATGTCTACTGCTCCCAGTATTTGTTTTCTCAGCAGAAGCAAACAAAATAAGGGAACCAATATGGGTATTGTGCACTCACACCCAGATGTTCTTTCCCAGTCCCTCATCTTTCCCCACACATACCACTCTTGTGTAACCCAAGCCTAATGAATCCATCATTGAAGCCCCTATCACTAAATTGCTAGTTCCAGCTCTCTCATTGTGGTGGGGATGCACACATAAACTTGGTCCTCTATGACCCCCACCAGCCAGAAGCCAGTAAGAACACATGAAAGGCCGAAGATGAGTTTGGGAGCAATGCTTGGCTGGATATACTTAATACAGTAGCTCCTCTAGTTGGGAAGCTTGCTTTGTAAGCAAGTTCACCCAAATATGCTTACAAGTTGAGACTGAATATGTGAAGACTTGCCTAACCTCTGGGTGGTGGAGGAGGACGTGGGATAGGAGTGGGCAGCTGGTGACTTTGAGTTTACAGATTCAGTGAATCCACTCCAGGTTTTAATCTGAACTTTACAGGAGCTATCCAAGGTACTGAGCCTGTTATGTAGATAAGGTTTAGCATCACTGGGTAGCTCTTCTAAAGTGCAAGCCTGGAGTGGGTTTACCACCCCTATGAAGTTGGGGTCACTGACTGCCCCAAATATGTGCATCCATGTTCCCACCAAGGTTAGAGCCCTACTTATGTGCAGTGCCAAAGCCTGAATAGGACTTTTGTTTTGATCTCACATCTTGAGACAGTGGGCTGTACAGACTTACTGCAGAGTTCATTCTCCAGCTGAAACTGCTGAAAGCAGATTGAGAGAGGGCACAGTCAAGGGGACTAAGGATACGCAATCAGACAGCAAGAAAGAATTGTGTCTGATTGCACCAGAAAGGGTTGCTCTCATGAGAGCGATCTCCCTTAAAGTGACACTTCTGTCCATGCAGGAATTGCTCGAAATTACCCTCCCCCTAAAGACTACTACTGCCGCTGGACAAAAAGTCCAGCTTTGGCACAGATCAGCATTGGGCTGGATAGTCTCCTGTATGTCGGTGATCAAAGGGAATTTGCTTGCAAGGGGACACATGCCACAAGTGGTCCAAAATCTGAGTTATTTCCCTATCTGATCCCATCCTCAGTTAAGAGCTGAGCTCTCACCCAGCACTGAACTCTGCCCAAATCTACATTTACCCTATGAAACCAAGCAGGCATCCTCCACAACAGCATGAAAAGAATACAATTAAACTGATTTGCCAATGCTAGAAAATCTAAAGTGTTTGTAAAATAATAGAGTAGTATTTATTTATTTTATTTATTTATTAGATTTCTATCCCGCCCATTTAAACAAAGTCTACTCTGGGCGGGTTCCATTAAACATCATAAAACAATTAAAACAGTTAAAACAATTCAAGTCAATAGTGTTAGTAATGCTCAAGATGGGAAAGTCAATAAATTATAGTATAAATAAAGTCAAGTATTGACAGGAGGGAAGGCCTGCCTAAAGAGCCAAGTTTTTAATTGGCTCTTAAAAACACCAAGCGAGGGAGCCAGGTGGATCTCTGATGGAAGGCTGTTCCAGAGTTGAGGGGCCACTGCCGAGAAGGCCTGGTTTCTTGTTCTTTCTTTCCGGGCCTCCTTTGGCGTTTAAAATATTTTTACCCCATGTGTTTCCTTAAAAAGAACCCAAGGCAGCTTACATTACTAGAAGGCAATAGTTAAAACCTAAAAACAGTATATACAAATATTATAAAAGAATCAAACAAATACTACACTAATATGGTAAATAAAATCAACACCAAAAAACATATACAAAACAACAAAGCACAAGAATCCATTTAAAAACCCTCTTAGACACCCAGTCACTCAAGGAAAGTCTGTCACAAGAGAAAGGTCTTCACCTGCTTGTGGAAGGACAGCAAAGATGGGGCCAGTCCGGCTTCCCGTGGGAGGGAGTTCCAGAACCTGGATGTGGCAGCAGGAAAGGCCCTCTCCCCTGTTCCCGTCAAAGCCTGTGAAGCCGGGCAGGTTACAACCAACACTTTGAATTGTGTCCAGAAATGGATCAGCATCCAGTGGAGGTGCTATAACAAGGGAATTGTGTGATTCCTGTAACCAGCACTAGTTAACACTCTGGTTGCAGCATTTTGGACCTGCTGAAGTTTCCAAACTCTTTCCAGAGGCAGCCCCGTGTAGAGCACATTACAGTAATCCAGCCAGGACACACCTAAGGCATGTGCCACCACGGCCAGACCAGACCTCTCCAGGAATGGGTGCAGCTGGTGCACTAGTTTTAATTGTGCAAGTGCACTCCTGGCCACTGCCAAAATGTGGGCATCTAGGCTCAGAGACAAATAAGGAACCTTCATGGTTATCTATCCAAACTTTTCCCATTGTGGTGTGTATGTGAATTTATGGCCACCAGCCACTGGGTCATTTAAAAAATAAAAGTTTGTAAGGTTTGAAAATCACAATTCAACCTGGAACCAGCCCTCCCTTTTAATTTTGATTATGTGGGACTCAGCTATGGCCATTCACCCAGTAAAGGAAAGGCTTCTCAGCAAATGCTCAGAGATGCCACTCTTTAACCTCACTTCCCATGTGCCATGGCTGAACTGACCGGCCCTTGCAGAAACTGACTTACTAGCCACTTGCCCCTGGGCACAGGCCACAGGGAAACCTAAGTAAAATAAAGCAAGCATAAATGAACAAGGCAGGGCCTCTGGGCGCAGCATCCACAATCTGGAGAGAACCAGGAAGCTGGCTTGCCAGGTCTTCATTTGATTCCATTCCTGCAAAGCGTGCGGAAACGGAGAGGGCCACTCGCCTTTCTGGGCCAAACTGGCCCCCGCGTGGCTTCTCCGCTTACCCGCGCTCCGGAGATCCCCGCCTCTTGGGGGCGCAGGAGCGCGCAGAGCGGCTCGCGTTGCTCCCGAAAACGAAACGCGTGCCCAGTTGCCACGGCAACCGCGTCTCCCCCCCCCCCCCCGGGAGGCGTTTGCTGCCGCGGCGGAGGCGGGTTGCTTTTGGCACGGAGACGGGGAAGAGGGCCGAAAGGGAGCGCGGGTGGGCGGCGTGGGCTTGGAGCACTTGTGCTCTTGGAGAACCTCGGGTCGCCCGAGATGTAGAGCGCGAGGAGGGACAGCGAGCCGTCTCTCCCTCCGGCAAAAGCTGGACGACCGGCGGGACGAACAGGGGCCAGCGGAGAGGAATGGCCCCGGGCAGTCCCTGCGTAACCCTTTGCAGGTTGGCTCGGAAGTAAGTCCGGATCGTTTCAGCGGGGCTTTCTTCCCAAGGAAGGGTGGCCCGGCTTGGAATTCGTGTGGTCCTGCGGCATCGTTGCCCCAGAGTGTACCCCTGATCCAATCTATATGGATTAGGAAAAAAAAGGGGGCAGGGGAGAGATGTCTCCCTGAAGAGTAGTTTCATGGGGAATGCCTAGGCGCGCGCGCAGATGGCGCGTCCGAAATAAAAGAAGTGCGTTACGTTAAAGACACGCGTGTCTTGAGGAAGTGCAGAATCAAACACAGCTACCGGGTTGGAAACGGCATTGACGGTGGCTCCCAAACTTGGGGGGTCCAGAAGATCTAGCCAGCAGAACCAATGGCCGGGACTTCTGGGAATTGTAGGAGAACCACCTCTGGACCCCTAAGTTTGGAAGCCACTGGCACAGAGGGTGTGGGGCGATTATTTCTGGGTGTGGACAGAGCCAGTCTCCCAGTTTAGACAAGGCAAGACATTTGCCTCAAGCATCAGATTTTGGATGCCATGAAAAGGCCGAGAACAATCACCTATTTACTTCTGAATTGTTATTTTAGTTTTACTGCTGGGGATCCATATAGCTATGTGGGATTTTCTGCTTCTTCTTCTAAAACAAGTTGGCTGGCTTTAAATACTATGCCTCTCACCTTGGGTGCATACAAATCAACTTGAGATCCCTAGTTGTGAGTTTATTCGTGCGTATCTACAGAAGATAAAAACATTATTTTGTTTAAGCGTGATATGTAGTAAACAGACTTTATTCATTTTCCCTCACTCAATTTGCCCCTCAGCTGGGAATGCCAAGGTACCTAAGCCTTGACCAGCAGTATTCTCACGCCTGCAAAGAACTGACACAGCCAGAGAATCCATATATAGCCCATGTTCTTCGAGAAGTGAAGCAGGATGATGATGCGTAAGTCAACAGCTATGGGGCTAAAAGAAAATATTATCGCACCCTCCGGTAGGGTTTTTATGTTCTGTGCTTAAAAAACACATTTGTCTTTGCTAAAGTAGCCCACATTGTGCAGCAAGAAAATTTGGATTCTAAAATCTGTATGTTGTTTATGCTGTTATCTGCCTCAAATTGTTTCCACTACCCCACACTGGCTCTCTGGAATCTGTTTCAAGTATGCAAATTATGCATGTTTGCCTAGATTGTTTTTAACCATCTGATAGATAATATTAAACTACATAGGCATGAAACTTTGTAGATAACTGATGCTCTCTTACCATTGCAACTGCTCTTCAGTTACCCATGTGCATCAGATTCTGAGATTTTTACATCTTCTGAGCTTTCTTCTTGTGAGCTATGTAGTAAAAAAAGACTTGCAGATATACATATGATAAATAAATCTTTTTAACTAAAGTTATTTCTGGAAACATCTGTGAGTCTATTAAATAATTGTGCTAGGTCTAAGAAAAACAAAAACCTTTCTGTTTTACCTTATAACAGGTTGGCCCAAAAAATCACCATAAAAATTGCTGGAAATAACCGCTTGGTACCTGTGCAGAAGGTGACAGATGCTGATTTTCAAATCCTTGCTGTCATCTTTACAAACAATGCATTTCTTACAGGTATGCCTCCTTTTTGTAACCTTTGAAAGGGAAGTGCTGAGTCTTTCTCCCTCACCAACTATCATATGTATACAATGAGCACTCCTTATGTTCAGTTACATTAATAAAAGTGTTTGAAATCTCTTTGCATTTAGTGAAGTGGATAAGCATTGAAAGCAGTCATGTTAATCAAAATTAGACTTTCACTTTGCCTGGATGAAGAACATGCAAATAAAAAGCCACCAAAAAGATTCTGTCTTTTTTAGTTTGCCATCTGATCCATGCCAGGCAGGATTTGTAGTGGAAAATATTCTAGAGCCTAATAAAGTTGCTTTTGTGGATTGCAATTCCAAGAATCCTCCACTGAACACTCCTGTTGAGTACCTGCCCTGGCTGGAGGATACTGGGAGCTCTAATCCAAAGTAAGTTTTCCAAGATCTGTATCCCAAGATCTCAAGCATGCCTACCCCTTATTCTCTCCACACTCAGCCTGAAGAGAGAAGGAAGGTGTCAATATATCAAATTCCACCAACATAACAAAACCCACAGACGCAAGAGTTACTTGAAACATTATATATGAAAGTACCCAGTATCTGATAGTTGTAAATGTAAAAGAGAAAAGATATTTGTAACGTGAGTGAACATTCTGCCCAGTGAAGGTATTGTCGTGTAGTGAACTGAAGCAAAAATTGCTTTAAACTGCAGGTAAAAAAAAATATAGTGTGAGGGGATGAAAAGGGTGCACAGAAATTGGTGGTGAAAACCAGTGGATTGTAATAAAAGTTATTAAATTAAATGAATTACCATAAAATGCATTTTTTGTTTATCGGTTCTTTCAGGACTGGACCTGAGATACAACCTGTTAACTGATGCAGGTGCAGTACACATTGCAGCATTCCTTCAGGTACTACTTGTGAGGACCAACGATTGCTCTCAGTTGGGTATTCTATAACTGTGTTCACTTGATTGACACTTCCCAAAGTGATAGGATCAAAACCGATGACCTTGGTGGGGGGGTGAGCACTCCAATGCTGGAGGCATTCAAGACAACATTGGACAACCATCTTATCAGATCTGTTTGATTTGGATTCCTGCATTGAGGAGGGGGTTGGACTCAATGGCCTCGTAGGCCGCTTCCAGCTCAATTATTCTGTGATTCCGTGGCTGTTGGCTTTGAAAAAAGTTCATTATCTGTTGGAGAATGACAACATGCTGAATCTTGGCTCTTCTGCTTCTCCTAGTCAGCAAATGATGGGGTGTAAAAAACATAATCAGGGCTTACTGTATCGTTAGTATTCACAGTGGTGTGTATACACTTGATTTGTGCACTGAAGCTCTTGCCTAGTTTGAAAGCTCACAAGAGTTTAGTAAAAGAAAACTGGCTTCCTTCCTGCTGATCAGAACCAAGTATTTACCCAGTTGTCCCATTTGGGGCAAGAATTAATGGTCAGGTTCCAGTTGAAAGGATTTTGGAAGACACCTCATAATAACCATCAACATCCATTTGCATTTTAGGATAATCACACCTTGCTTTATCTCAACCTGATGTTCAATGACATTGGTACCATTGGGGCCGAATTCATTGCGAAAGCAATGCATGTGAGTATTGGTCTGTTGTGAAGAGCAAGGGGCTCAAATGCATAAACTTAGTATTTGAAGCAAAATCCTTTTGAACACAGAAATTGGTGTGGAAATCAGCAGATTTGAAATAAGATTTGGAAAAAATGCTCTTCTGTTGCTGTATTTTTTCCTAAGTGAAAAAAGAGTTCAGTGTTGTCATGGTATCTAAGAGTGATTGGCTGAGCTCCTATAGTGACACAGAGGGATGGGATAACCGATCATGGTTCTGATGGCCACTGGTTGCACTAATCTGATCCTAGGGAAGCGCAACAGAGCAAGAAGTTCTTATTGACTTTGGGGAAAAAGAATCAGGGGGGCCCAGAAGGTGAGTGTTCATTCATAGAGTGAACTGTAGTTGCATTCAGTAGTGAATTTTGCACTATCATGAAAAGTAATTGTGACAAACAGATAGGTAAATTGAACAGGCTCCTAAAGGTATGTTAGCTGTTTATATCATGGCAGAACAACAGCCAATCAGGTAAGGGAAGGATATACATAATGGAGGGACTGTCTGATAGGGCTTGGCTAGAGAAGTGGCCAGTTAAGTTTGAGCTTGGATGGGTTTTGTCTGGAAGGGGTAATCATTTTGTGTTCCTCAGACTGAAAAAACATTTTAGAAAAGGTTAGGTAGGCATGCTTTTAAAATTGTTGGTAAAAACATATAGCCATTTCCGCAAGAACTTTTTTTTTAAGTGAAGAGTTCATTGGGAGAAACCCTGTGTGGTGTTCATGTTGGTATGGTGAATCTTTATACCTGTTGTGAAATAAAGACTGTGCATTTAAATAGAGCTTCTACTAAGTTTCATCCCTCTTTGGGGATTATTAAAAATACTAATTTTTCTAATTAAATATTTTATTTATTTTAAAATATTTAAATATTTATTAATATTAAATATTTATTAAAAATAAACTTCTTAGAATAAGCTTAGAATCTGCCTCAGTTTACATTTATTCCTAGGTCAGGGGATAAGTTAATACGAACCCTATAAAGATTAAATAGCACCAATTCCAGCTTAAAAGTACTGTTAAATTATTATTGTTTATCTCCTAAAATGCAGAAAGTATGTAAAGTTGTGATCACGGTTGCACTTGACCATGTTGTCAACTTCTTGTCTTTGATAATCACATTCAGATTTCTTATTTAGGAGCATAAGACAGCTAGTATATATTGAGATGGGAAAGATGATGGTGATTCTAGTTCTAGCTACCTAAAGTGGAGATTCAAGGAGCTATAGCTATCACTCACCTCTCCGGAAGGAAGAAAAGATGTCTGTCCTGCAAGAGAGGGTCCAAAGAGAATATGGGTAGGAAACAAAGTGACACCAGGACCTTGGAGGAAAGCCAGTATGTGTCACAGCAAGTCAGACACACTTTGGGAAGCTCCATGCCAACATATGCATCTTCAGTGTAAGCTGAGTTGCACCTCTCATCTCTATAAGGTTTACACAGTTAAATGCTTAAAAGCAACATACAGAAGCATATTTGTTCAGAATTCCCATTGAAAGCAGTGCTGTAGGCATAGACTCTCTAATGATAGGTGAACTGTGGGGTCCTTCTGAGCTATGGGATTAACAGTATTGTCCCCTTTTAGCAAAGCTTGTACACATATTACAGGGTTTTTTTTGGGGGGGGGGAGGTTCAATCAATTGAGTTTAGGAGAGAGAGTTTTCACAACTTTGTAAATCCATAGGAAATTTCACCATTACGCCGATTAGACGGTTGCAAGGAAATAATTGACTTTTCATGCCTAGAGGAATGAAGCTCTCCTTCATCTGAGAATGACTGGCAACAAGATTGACAACAAGGGAGGAATGTATTTTGCAGCAATGATCCAGATTAACAACACAATACAGAAGCTAGATTTTGCAGACTGTGACCTAGTAAGTAAAACTGAACCGAAGCAATATTATCCTTTTTTATATATATGTCACCACAGGGAAGCTAAGCTCCTTGCCAAGTTGTTTAACTGCCTTGGCTCACAGCCAGAAGGTTCTCAGAAGGGTGGTTGTAGACTGAGACAAGGGATCCTCTTGTATGTTCAGAAAATCAATGGCTGCTGGAGCCTCCTGGGGCTAGTAAGATGGAGTATGGAGGGTCACCAGAGACAGACTCAACAGTGTTAGGTTTGCTACCCAGTCTGCTCCCTTGGACAGTCTAGCAACAAATTGTACTCCTGCTATGTGAATTGGGAGTGTCGGGGGTTAGGTGGGTGTTGTGCCGCATGTCCAGACAGACAGACCACAGTTGCAGAGAAGGTATGACTAATGGGACTCACCAGCTTTCTCTATGTCTGTTGTCTATTTCCAGGGCACACAGAGCATGATAGCATTAGCTACAGTATTAAATCACAATGAATCAATCAAAGCCATAAATTTGAACAGGCCAATACTGTACAGTGAAGAGGTAAGCATCATGGATTTGCAGTAGGGCATAGAAACCCAAAATACTTCCAACAAGAAGAGCTGTAGTAAATACACATCAGAAACAAAAGAATAATGTTTTGCTTTATTAATGTCTCTACAACTTTCATCTTCCCCCATTTGCTTGCCACACAACTTTCTAAGGTCTGTAGAAGACTAATCTCCAAAACGTAAAATTGTAGGCAACCAGATTTTCAGTATGATTGGCGTAAAAGAAGCATACCAGTCTATTTTTCCACATGTATATATATTCACATTAAACAATACTTCTACATGTAATAACATTTACCTCAGATCAGAATAAGGCCCCACACTCCAGAGGTAGTCATAATGGCATTTGAACTCTGATGTTGTTGAGTTTATGTTACAACAGAATTTGGTGGATGAAACATCTCACCAAAAGATCAGAAAAACTGCCTTTTTGGACTGTAACTCTCTGAACCCCCAGTGTCTGGGGGATTTTGGAGGTTGTAGTCCAGAAAAGGAGCTTTTCCATCCTCTGGTCTGACATCAGGTGTTGCACCCATATCTGCAGTGCAGCACGCATTTGTCCTTCTTGAGCTGACTGAATGTGTCTTCTGAGGCAGGTATGTTGTGCATTCTCATTATCCCTAGAACATCTTATTTTCAAGTTGTAATTTCAAGTAATATTGAACTTTAGGAAGAGACCACAGTCCACATAGCCCTCATGTTGAAAGCTAACAGGACCCTTGTTGAATTGCATTTGTGCAAACATGAAATGAAGAATTTTGGTGTTGAACGTCTGTGTGAGGCATTATATGGAAACATCACCCTTCGATATCTTGATCTCAGCTGGTAAGAGTGACCTGAATTGCATGGATTGTGGGTTTTTGTGTTTGTTTGTTTGTTTTGTTTTGAGGTTAGAACTGTACATGTAATTACAACAAAATGTTGCAGCATGGAGTGCTTCTGTCTATGATCCTAGCTGTACCGTGCCACCCCTCACATTCTCTGTCCCATCCCAGCATGTTATGTCTTATAAGCATGCTGAATCCTCATTCAGCTCTCCTGGGCATCTGAGTTTCTGTTCAGGGAAGGGAATTTATTAACTAATAAATTAATTGTCAGCAAACTTACAATTCCCCATTTGTTCTCCACAAGTCTGCTCATTCTCTCCCTCTTGAGACTTGGATGATGCCCTTCCTTCCTCCCTTCCTTCCTCCCTTCCTTCCTCCCTTCCTCCCTTCCTTCCTTCCTTCCTTCCTTCCCTCCCTCCCTCCCTCCCTCCCTCCCATCCATGACAATGACCAAGTTACAATCTCACATCAGTGCTTCTGGAGTGGAAGAATCAGCTGACAGGTGTCATCATTGCTGTTGCTGCCCAGGAAAAACCAAATTTGTTCACATTCTTCAGGGAGGTTCCTTCTATCATGATATAAGTGCAACCATGTGAGCAGCTGATCTACCTTTAGGAGCCTCTCCCATTGACCTGTCTGCTTGTAACAGTTACTGGATGCCTGAAACCAAGCCCTACTGATAAAATTAGCTAGCGCACAGTGCACTCAGTGACATATAGAGAGAGGTAGCAGGTGATAGTGAAAGATTCAAAACATCTACAAAAATGTGCATCTACTCTCCAGCTACCATCCTGTCCTTCCTAGATTAAATCTAGGAGTATGGTTTTTTAGAACATCAGTGAATTGTGAAGGAACAGCCAAGAATGTCAGAGCTATCAAGTGGAAAGAATGAACCATCCACTTCTTAAACTGAATGGAACCCTGGCAAAGTTTAGCCCTTGGTTACAAGGAGAATTTGGTTACATGGAAGTCACTTAATAGAGTATGGACCAGAGTTGGCAGAACCAAAGTGAACCTAAGAAAATGAGGGGCTTGCACTGACACAGTCTTTATGCAAGTATGGAGAAGAACAGGCAACTTCAAACTTATCTCAATGAACTCTATGCCCTTCAACATGGACTATGGAAGTCCTGATGTTAGCTGTCCCAAATGCTCTTGACATTGCGCATCATTGGGCAAAAAATATCTGATACATCTATTGTACTGTGATGCTTCTGACATGAACAATGGAAGGGGGGGAACCCAAGTTACAGTCCTACAGGACATTTGTCATAAAAACCTGCAATAGAGACAGAGCATTAAACTTATACAGCAAAACTCAAGAGACACAGGTTATCACGATCCCACATGGCCCCTGATTGTTTCACCAAACTAAGAACTCACGCTACGTGTCTTTCAGCTGCCACCAGTTGATCACTTCAACATTGTTTAATATTAATAATAGAGGTCCAAGCAACATGTCATTTTTAAAAGAACCAAATAGAAATTGTTTAGTTACAGCTGATGATAGTTCAAGCAATGTTGTTAACTCTTAACAAACATCCTCCTTCATCCACTCAACCACCACTCTCCCGCCCAAACTCCCAAAAAACCCTTCAACTCCCTAAACTCTCAATCTCCCTGACTAACTTCCTGACTAACTCCTCCTCCTGCTGAGTCTCTTATATCTCATGACTCCACCCCTCCCGTGCTCCCATTGGTCTATGCAGACATCACATCAATATTCATGACCTGGGCGGACGCCACACAGGTATATAATACTAATGTGGTTTTCCTTTTCAACTCATTAAAATCTGGCACCATTCACTCAATTAGTACCCACCAAGAGACCAGGAAGTTACTTATGCTTGACACCAATCTATGACCAAACTTGCAAAAAAGACTTGAAAAAGACATCCCATGAATATGGTATTGACTTATCACAACACACCTTCACTGTTGGGAATAACAGCCACAAAGAGTTTGAGTCATTGTGAAGCCAACTTTATAATGGAATAAACTTTTTGTGGATTAGAGTCTTAACTCTGCTCCACGTCATCCTCTAGAAGAAGCTGTTTCTGCTAAAAAACCAAATGCGTGTGTTTGTTTCTTTTCAGCAACAAAATTACTCGAGATGGTGTAAGATTTTTGGGAGAGATGTTGAAACAGAACAATACCCTAGAAATCCTGGATCTTAATTTTAACAGAATAGAAGATGATGGAGCTTTCTATCTGAGTGAGGCACTAACTACACATAACCGGACCCTTCAAGCGTTAGTATGCACAACTCATAACTCCTAAAATATATTCTTGTAAGAGCAGATATTTGGATATGGCAGGATAGAATACTTATGCTTCAAACCCAAATGCCACTGTGGCAAGCTTATCCCACTAAATTTGCTAAGTTAGTGGTGACAGCCTTGTGGGGAGGGTACAATTTCAAGGGTCTCAGTTTGGCATCCTCTGCAGTTTTGCAAAGGATCTTGGGATCCCCTTTTGGAGCACCTGCTGTCAGTAATACAAAAGTATTGAGTTAAGTTTGGTCACTTGCGCAACCGGGCCAGCTCAATGTTCACATAGCTGGGCAACTGAATGACATTAAGTCACAGATTGTTGTGTTGCTGGATCACTTTGGGGTTTGATTTTGAGGATGAACGTGTCAGTCGCCAGACCAATATGAATTGGAACACAGGTAGCAGGGCTTCTTGAAGACACTTAACTTTCCCTGCATTCACACATAGGTGTCTTTCTTCTTGGACCCATGACGAACCTTTGCAAGTTAATCACATTCAAACTAGGTCAACCAAAGATAGATAGCAGCAGCATGCATGTTGATTTCCAGCTTCTCTCCAGCTGGCAGTTTGGAATTCATGTCCCATCTCTTAAAACAGAGGAGAGTCGCAGGCAATCTAGGCCCAGTGCTTCCAGATAGACAGCTCCTAGTGGTCGTAACAAAACAATTTATGCAGCTATTAATTTTTTTCCTCTGGAACTATTTTGTAGCAGAAGGAGCAGTGGGAAAATGTGTAAGGGTTACAAATGGAAGGCAACACTAGGGCCTTTTACATGGGACCCAGATATCTCCATATTGTCTAGTTGCGCCAATTCTTATCCTATATAAGCTCTCTTTTCTGGAGATTTGCTTCATCCAAATGTCCAGCGGTGGCCCAGTGCTTTCCACATGCAATATTGTTTTTACATGTCATGGGCAATATGTAGATTCTGTTTTAGCTAGTCTCCGATGTACCACGATTGTCACCCATCCTACAGCTTTAAGTAGGGCTTGAAAATAGAATGGTAGTATAGGTAAAGTTAAAAATAGCAAGTGGCATCCTTTACAGATCTTAGACATCAGCTGAAGTCAGATAGGTTTTGTAGAGATGAGGAGCAGAATTTCTTTTCTGTGCTTCAGTTTGGATTGGTTCATGTAGATTAAAAAAAAAACAAGGTGTTAAGAGAAGAGTTGGAGAGGGCTTTACAGCTGATGGTAGCAGCCAGGGTCCAAAACCTGCTTAGGGAAAGCACAGTGTTACTTGTGGCTCATGACAATGTTTTCAAGTAGTCCAGAAAAACCCGACCTTTGCATAATGACTGTTCTTTCTGCTTTGTGCCCTTCTGTTTACCAGGTTAGCAGTGACAAATGACAGCATTACTGGGAAAGGGTTGGTTGCCCTTGCGGAGGCCATGAAAACAAACCCAGTTCTTTCCTATATCTACATCTGGGGGAACAAATTTGATGAAGCCACCTGTGTGGTAGGTCTTGTTTTTTCCCCTCTGTTTTCTTCAGTGGTGAAAGCCTGGCCAGAAAGTTGGGAGCATCCTCTGCCTCCGCCATGCCGTTGCAGAAGCAGATCAGTACTGCTACCGCCCTCCTGCTGTTCAGAGCAGGGTCAGCATTGCTGCACTCCATGGCCCACATTGGTAGCCGCAGCATCATGGCTGGTCTGGAAGGAGGGCAAGAGCTTTGTGTCTCTCCATCCAGCCCTCTGCCACAGCCCTGCTTGCCCCAGCCATGTTTTGGTAGAGCTTGGAGAAGTTATTTCCCCCACCCCCAGCCTACAGCTCTCAGGATCCTCTTGCCAGTGGCTGCATACTGAGAGACATAATCCAGAAAATGAAATGATCCAAGCTCTTGAGTTTTAAGGTGGCCGCACATACCGAGTCACTGATGTTGGCTTCTATCCCAGAGAAAATAACCCAAGGGCACCATTAGTTCAAAGCAGGACATTGCAAGTGCCACATAAGTTTCTGGCATGTGTGTTTCTAAATGGCTCATGCAGTCTGAAAATCCTGAGTGACTAAAGAAACTGAAGTGTCATCTTGCCCATTAAAGTTGAAGGATTAAGATAATTTCCTAAATGGTTGTGTAGAGATGGTTGAGGGTTAGAGGGGGTTTCTTCCTTTCTCCCTCCCGTTTAACATGAATTCATTTAAACACTTTTCTCCCATCAGGGAGGTCTAGAGTGGGCAACAAAAGAAGTAAAGAAGTTAAATCCAGGACAGATTCTGTTTTCTTAGAATTAAATAAGAAAATAGATGTTGTAATCCCCCAAACCATAAAAGCAGCAAGAGAGGCAGATTAGGAAACCCACTGTACTCAAATTAGTTGGTCTCTCTGATGTCCTGGAAGCCATACAAGTGATGATGCCAGGGAGACAGTAAGGGCTTGTCTCTCGTATCCAGTGCCAGATTTCACAAAGCAGTAGAAGATGGGGGTAAGATTTCAGACATTGATCTCAACATTGTGCAGAAAGAGGATGTGTGGAAAAGAACAGTATTTAAGATGTGTTCATCCTTGCTTTAAAAGCCAGAATGGCTTTCAAGGTAAGAACCCATGTTTGGAACAAAGACTGGAAAGAAAGAGAAACCAGTGCAGGTGAATCAATTCTTGCTGTCACTATGCCATGGCCGTTATTTTAATGTGTCCCACTACCCTTAGCTTCTTTGTCCCTTTTTTTCACCTTCCATGCTTCCATCCCTACTTTATCCCACCCCCCCACCCCCAAGTGTGCACTCTAATCTTTTGTTTCCTGCTCTACTTAACCCATATCACGTCTCCTTTATAGCGCAGGACAGAGCTGCAACTTGAAACACGAGCCTAGCTCTGTACGTCTTGTTGCACTATCAGTTGATTACACTATATTGAAAAACAATATGATTAGTGCTGAATGGAAAGGTGGGATGTCTTCTCCCAGTCTTTTTTTCTTCCACTGAGGGTTGAGGCAGGAACAGAGCATAGCCAGGGAGAGACCTCTTGTTTGCTGACATGGCCATGTCCCAAGCGCATTGCAGCAACTATAGCCTACCAGAGTAGCAGGTTCAAAAACCTGTTGTTGTTGTTTAGTCGTTAATTTGTGTCCGACTCTTCGTGACCCCATGGACCAGAGCACGCCAGGCCCTCCTGTCTTCCACTGCCTCCCGGAGCTTGGTAAAAAACAACAACAACCCTGTTACATACCTTCTAAATAATGTGGCTGATTAGTCTCCATCTCCGCAGCCACTGCTATGGAGTAAGAAACAAGGAATTGTCTTATATCAGGATGTACATATGCAGCAGTACACTCCTAGAACACTTAAAGAAGGAGCTGCACTGATAAATTATCTTGCTTGCTCAGTCTTTATTCCTGTTCTTTGAAGCCTTATTCCCAGCCGTCTTCTTGCCTTATTATTCACCTTGTTGGGGGAAAATTCTGGTGTTGAGGGATTTGAATTAAAATACTGCAAGGTGGAGGACTCTGCCCCTTTCCCAGTTTTGCAGCCACCCACAGCTGCTATTTGTCTCTGGGGGGGGGGGGGGGGACTGGTCTTGTACCTTGCGCCATCTCATGTAGCTGTATTCTTGATCACCCTGACATCTTATGTTGCAGGCCTTTGCTGAGTTACTTCAAAGTGGTCGCCTGAAGCCAACTTGCACAGATGTTGAACCATATGAAGTAGATGGGCACACATACCTCGCTGAAGTCTCCCATGGCCTTAAAAGGCATTACTACTGGACACCAAGTTATGGAGAGGCTGAGAACAAAGAGGCCAATGCATCTCTAGCAATAGCACCTGTCACAACAAACTTGTGAATGTCACTCTTTGCATCTTGGGTTTTTTATTTTAATCATTTGTGTGTTGCGCTTAAAATGACTGTATGCTGTTAAAATGTTTGAAGTGTAATCATATTTTGTTAAATCGCTTTGGAAAGCTGGGGAAGAGCTCTAATCCAGCAACAGTGTATCATAATATAGATGTCATTGAAAGCAGTGGAACTGAGTTTTCTTGTGACTCATTTGTTCCATCGCTTTCAATGGGGCCTCAGTAAGGCCATACATTTAAAAATGTATTGGCAATATAATGACCAAGATTTATTATGATGACAAAGCTACACTTAAGCATCTTTTAATAGAATGAGATCTGTATAACAATAAATACTTTGATAGTGATTTTTTGCATGTTTCTCTGGAAGTAAACTACACTAGCTCAATATGACAAACCATAATCTATAAGAATTCAATATGAACTTAATTCAAATTGGGGTATGTTTCTTAATTGCAATGATATACAGTGGCACCCCCGTACCCAAGAGGGTCGGTTCCAAACCCATCCCATGGATGCTGAAAAATGCAGATCATAGGAAACGCTATACATAGCATGATCTCTGGCTCCCTCTAGTGGCCAGTTCAGTTCTGGTAATGACATTGTGGAAATGTCTCCAGTGAATGCTATACATGTCATGGTCTCTGACTTCCTCTAGTGGTAAGTTCTGGTAACATCAACTTTAGAAATAAATATTGCTAGGATTTTTCTTTTAATATTTTTAGTATTTTCACACCATAGATAAGTGAACCAGCAGATACTGATCCCGCAGATAAAGGGGTCCTACTGTCAAATAATTGACTGAAGCATATATTTGGAGAGTGAAGAAGTACATTATAGCAATGTAACAGGATGACATTTGTGGACCATGACTTGCAGGCAAAAGGTGGTTATAAAGAATATGGAGTATAATGCACCATATTCTGAATTACAAATATAAACAACTATCCACTATTGTTATATCAGCTGTTAAAAAAATCTAGCAAGAGAATGTAATGTCAGACTTAAGAGTTTTATACATTCAAAGGTAGTGCCCTTCAGCAGGGTCAAAACTACACTGTTTATGGTTCTGGATTCAGAGCTTGCCTCATATTCTTGTTAGGCCTACCCTAAAATTTATTCTCCTTATATAGTTCTTGACTATGTGGCTATAGGTAGGAGCTTATCAAAGAGTCCCTCATATTTTGTAGGCTCCAACATAAGTAAATGGGACTCCTCTGTGCCAGTTTTTGACTTCCTATGCCCCCAATTCTTCTACATTGAACTATCAGTCACCAATGAATTGGTTCATATGTACATCAGTTGATTACACTATATTGAAAAGGACTGCAAGTGGGACATCATGGATATTCTGTTTTTACTATCAGTGACACACCACCTTCATCCATGGCAATCAAGACTTGCTCTTGCTTATACATGTGTGTGAAGCAGACTTTTGGCAGTTCCAACTCCCAATTTTGAAATCAGAATGGCTCAGCTTGAATAAACAACACACTTCTCACTTGAAATTCGGCACTTTTCAAAGTTGACTGTAAGCCAGTGCCTCTTTACGAGCTCAAATTCTGAGCATGAGTTCGGCATTTCCAAACAGACTAAGTGCTTCTTTTGATGTACTTTTCATTCTTTTTGACAACCAAATCAAATAGGACTGAGGAGAATTACCTGTTGGCCTCAGAGCAAGAAAAGAATGTGACACTTCATCAGTGAAAGATATTATTCACTCTGTTAAATAATGTCTTTTCTTAAGGACTCACTTAGAATCATTCTGCAATGAGGCTTTTCTGAAAGACAACCTTCCCCCTTTAATCATTCCAATTTAAAAATCAGTAACATTAGAATAAAGAAATGTTACAAAACAAGTTTTTATTCAGTCTTAACATTAAAATATTGCAAGCTAGGAATGTATACAAACCCTCACAGAAAACTATAAAAAGCAGTAGGCAAGCTCTTTCTCTCTTTTCGGAGGCAGAGAAAAAAAATGCTTTGTATGTATATAAGTAGTGCTTCAGATATATCTACCAGAAAGAAGGAATCATAATAACTCTTCAGAGAATGCCCACAGTCCTGGATTTGCTGCTAAAAGTGGTAGCATTCCAAGTATGAGCTTTCAAAAGTGTAGGTGACGGGATTTAAGCTAGGCTTGCCCAACCTGCTGCACTCTGCATCTCCTTGTTCACCCTAACCAGTAGGGCTCATGGTGAGGGATCATGAAGTCCAAAACATCTGGAGGACATCAAAGTGGGAAGGCTGGCTTAAGCACTATTTTCCTTTGCGAAGGTATAACTGCATATTGGCCTTAAAGGCTCTGTATGAGCCAATGTAGCACAGCACACAAACCATTGGAATGATTGTTCAACGTGGCATACCTCCAGACAAGATTTAGGAGTAGTAAACTCGATATAATGGATGTGGGTAACATACTGCAGTTGTATACCAGGGTGCGATCTCTAGAGAACCCAGTTAATCAGGTTCTCTCTGCAGTATAGGTTATGATTTATATATGTAAGCAGACAGTACATATCTTGACAGAGCCCAAGATTTCTACATACCAAACTAAGCGTTTTGGTTGAATTCCATTTGTTTATTCCATTATTGCTACAATTGTTTTTCAGCTCTCTCAGAGTCTGAGTCTTGTATGAGAAAAAGGGATCAAACATTGGTCTCCTGAAAACCTTTTTATGTACAAAAAGCCAACGAGTTCTATAAAGTAAAGCATCTTTATAAATATTAAATAGCTAGGTAAGGATTAATAAAAATCTAATAAGTTTTTTTTTTTAAAGTCTGAAACAATTTTTGAAAGTGACTGACACAAAAACAAATGGAAATACTTCATACTAAACAGTATGGGTGGCCTGCCCTGCACAGCTGGGAGTCATGTTTTAAAGAAATATGTCCAAAGTTAACTTCATAAAGTTGTGCAGAAGAGCTGTGAACCCTTGTGCTACTAGAAACTCAGTAATATCAAGATTACCACGTAAAAAGTTCATTTTTTCAATTTCCTATAATCAGAAGAGCAAAGGGCTGTTGGAGAAGGGGTGCAGATGGAAAATAAGACACGTATACAGTATATCCAACTCTTTGGATAACATATAAGCAATATTCTTGCAACCTCCCAACAGATGATCAGTGTCAGTTGATCATCTGCGAGGAAAGAGGAGGTGCCAAGCATCATAAAAGCTACCCACTTCCTCCCTTTATCCCAGCCAAAGTAAAGGGATGGCAAATGTTATACAAGACCGGACAGCACCAATAACATATTTAGGTAGCAAAGACGGAGGGATCCTCAAAGCAGACAGTACAGAAATTGCTGCTGTGTTGGGAATTTCTAAACTGAAATTTGAGAGATGACTCAACCTGATGCAGGTTAGATCAGCCTGACCTGACATGCAACCTTTTGGAGCAGGAGCAAAGCAGAAGAACAAAAGATATGAGTATTCCATGTACCCATGACTTTATTAGGCAAGCAGATTAGGCATGGATAATGGAGTCTTTAAGAATTATAGCTAGTTTTTTTTTTTGCTTGGCTACAGTCTAGAAAAGTTTTGAAAAATGTTTCCAGCTCTCAGCGCTGCAAAGAAAAATTTGGAAATATCTTCAAATTTTCCCTCTATTTCAGCTTCCCCTTCCCACTCTTGGCCAAAAGAGATCAAGCACTTTAAAAATATCAAGAGAGCCCACAAGCAAACGGAGAGGTTTAGACTTTGCACACAAAAAAACTCTCTAAGTTCTATAACTGATATTTCATATAAGTATGATGGACATCACTAGTCCAGCCCAAGGTAAATACTGGCTTTGAACTATTTCTCAGCTGGATGCAAGAGGTTTCCCCTGTGTCTGGAATGAAAGATAAAAGACTGGTATCTTAGGTGATCACATACTTTTCAGCTTGAATTTCTCAAGAGACATATTGTACAGGTTACTATGATGATACTCAAGCCAGACTAGCACCATTAGCATGATCACTAGTCTGTTCCATCACTTCCAATTTGCATACCTAATCAAGCACACCCAGTACAAGAAACTTCATGAAAACTAAAAATGGAACCCTTGTATTCCAAAGTAGTCTGTCTTTGACTACTAGAAACAAGAGGCAACAGGAATTGTGTATTACTATTGTGTCCAGCTGTGACTCTTCTAGAGGACATCTAGATGATAAAAATTGGAAAGAGAATTCTAGACTGGCTGTATCTTTGAGTGGCTCTACCAAGGCGAGCTCTCTGATACAATTGAACAGTAAATGGGGGTTAGTGGTGGAGAAAATGCAAAATATTGTGGTACATTAAAGACTAACAAATTTATTTCAGTGTGAGCTTTTGTGGATCAAAAGACTAACACAGCCATATCTTTGGTAATTGCTAAAAGTTAGTTCCTATAATAAAACGTGCAGAATCCTTCAATATACATGACCAAAATGTCTGGCAGCTGGAAATCTGAAACTTGAAATAATGACCAGATATGGACGAGTATCTAACCATCACATATAGTAGGACTGCCATATCCACAGAATCAGTATCCACAGTTTCACTTATCCACAGTCTGAAAATATTAAAAGAAAAAACTAGAAACATATATTTTCATTGTGTAGTTACCAGATCTGGCCAATAGAGGGAGCAAGAGACCATGATACATTCTGGATGGTGAAAAACACTGTATAGCATGGTACCTGGCTCCCTCTAGTGGCCATTTCTGGTACTACATGGTGAAAATATTTTTTTTCTGGTTTTCTCCCCCCTTTTACCATACTATGTATAGCACTCGCTATTATCTGCTTTTTTCAGCATCTGCCGGGTGTGTGTGGTTGAACCAATCCCCTGCAGATATGGGTGTCCTACTGTACTTGTAATTAGAAGATTGAGAGAGAGAGAGAGAGAGAGAGAGAGAGAGAGAGTGAGAGAGAGAGAGAGAGAGAGAGAGATGTTGTAGCACCCTGAAGGCTAACTGCTATATTTTAATGTAAGCTTTTGCGGATCAAGTCCACTTTCTTGAAAGCTCACAATAAAATATAGCGGTTGCCTGATATGTTTCCATAGACTAACATAGCTACTTCTTTGAACATTTATAATTAAGAACCCCTGGGAGAAAGTATTTGCATTATAAGTGATTATGACTTACATGTCCATCCACATATCCTGAAACACTGAACCAAGAGTTATTTAAAAATTCCATGTCTCCTTAATGTTTTCTTAAAATCAGTTACCAGAAAACTATGCCAATACCTATCGCATCTACCATTCATAGGAATTCAAATCCCCATCTAAAACAGCTGAATAGTCAAGAGGACTGAGTTTGCCCCTGTACTGCCATAAAGAACTTAGAAAAAGTTGACAATATGGTAGGGGGAGAGAATTTGGCTACTCCAGAATCTGAATTTTCTTTTTTACTTCTCTCTTTAAATAGCTTTAAAAAGGCTGTGGAAATATTTTTCAAAATTTCTAGCAAGTGCCTAGTGAAATTTCAGCACTCAGAGGAACTGATAATAAGACTTTCAGTCACTGAGACAGTTTCAATGTGCTACAGTTCTTCTAGGCTTTTCCTAACACTAGCACAAAGAGAAATTACACTGATGCTCAATTTTCTTGAGTTGTAGAATTTAGCGTTTCTCAGTACATACGTTTTGGTTACTTAGGTCAAGGATCAATAGCATCTCACAGAAGCATGCAAGCAGTGCTAATGACATAGTAAGGCATACAGAAGAACCTGTTTTCTAATCTGTATCTGTTACGTTTCACTCCTAAGAAAGCCAACTAGAGTATCAGATTGGGTAGTACAGACTAAGATTAGCTTTTGCATGAAATCTGAAGGAGCTCTCCAGCATTAGTAGACAAGAATGTTTAATGCAGGGCTTGAAGAAAAAAAAATGCTCTTAGAAAATGCCATCTTGACTTTTTAAAATGAGAAAATACAACATTTTTTGTTCTAGATTAACAAAACATAAGAATGAAAAACTGCCTTAACCGTTCCTAACCTGAAACCAAAGTGAAGTCCAGGTTAGTAATAGCTGCATGATTATATTCCCTTTACCAAAGACACTCTTGATTCCAAAGGTTCATAACTGGTAGGACGTCAGTACAACTGCTGGAGGAAAATAAATTGAGGTTCTGAATACCCAGTGATAGTGGACCTTAGAAGGCTGTCTGATGAGGGTGACTGACTGTCTGTAACAGGCAACAGCACTTGGTGATCTTCTGTTCCAATTGGGAGAGGTAATGCTATGTCTGAAGGCTTTACGTCTCCAGGCTCCAGTAAAGGGCTCTTCTCACCTGGAATGGAGTCTTGATCATTGATGGAATGGTCAAGTATGACAGGCTCCTGGGGGTTCTCAGAACCTGTACAGATGAACAGAACTTAAGAGTATATTCATTCCTGAAAGCACCTACATTAGATGGATAAAGAATACACCCACACCCACAGACAGTATATGCCCCCCCCCAATAAGCCAAAAATATTGGCCACCATCACTAATGTTTAGACTAGGCCAGCACCCCCAAAACAGCATTCTTTGAAAATCCCAAAGTGACTTTCTGGTCAATTCTGCCTTTTTAAATGTTATTTTGGACAGGGATGCCCCCTCAAAATAACATGTCAAGAAGCTTCTAAAGGCATTAGCCATTTTCAAGCGAGAAACTTTGGGAGACTGGGTGAGTTTAGAGGGGTGTAGATATATCCCACTAAGTTGGGTGAATGCAAAAAACAGTCTTCAGACCTCGCAAAGTTGGCCCCCTCCCCAGCCCTTCATGTACTGGAATTTGAAGTTCATATTTTAGCTGAGAAGATCAACAGAAGTTTACAAAACCTAGTAATGGGATTATAAACGTCCCTGCTTTGAAAGCACAATGACACAGTTAGTAGGAAAGGATCTCAGAAACAGCCACCCTGAAATCAGTATTCAAATTCTGATCAAGAAATCGGAGCTGGAATAGGCCATTTCAAGTATCTCTTACCTAAAGCCACAAACATCTTCACACATGATGGCAAACAAAACCCATGTGATGGATATCTTAAATGTGATACCTCCTTTCGCAAACATTCTTGACTATCCAGTTCCCTTTTCTAGTGATTTGGAAAGTTTTCTTTGAATTATTTCTCTATTTTCATAGAGGAATATCTTCATAGGCTCAAGAAAACCAGTGTGACAGAGCAGTTAAGAGCGAACAGGCAGACAATTATGTATCTTCCAGACATTTCCAACAAAAGTTCACAGCAAGAATGACCAATGATCAGGAATTACTGGATCTGTAGTCCAATACTTCTGCAGAGCATCATGTTACCTATCCATGTTACAGGGTCAGACTAAGATTAAAAAAACAAAACCCACCATTTTAGTTCAATGCACACTGAACTGTAAAGGACAGGTGAAGGGGGCCCCTTGCCTACATACAAGCAGGCTTAAGTAGATGGCCTTTCACTCTGTGTTTCTAGAAATACTATATATTTTCAAATAACCAGTTCCTCCTACCTGTATGGACCTTTGCTTTATGTTTCTTGAGGCTTTTTATATCTGTGAAGGAGTTTCCACACAACTCACAGATGAATGGTCTTTCACCTTAAACAAACAAAAAAACTGTCAAGACTCCACGGACATACGGTGCAAATCTAAGAAATGTACTCCAGATGAAGCCTATTCAATGTGATTCACTTTCCAGCAAGCATTTGAGGACTGGAGTCTTAATTTAGTAATCTGACCATAGGAAAAAAAGCTGCCTTCTTAAAGCTTTTTTAAAAATGTTATAATGGCATGCTAGTTTGAAAGTCACAGCTTTATGAACTAAATTAAGATCCAGTTAAATCCTCAACCAGAAATGATTTTTACTAAAGGGTGATTCACTCCACCACTTGTTTTTATTGCGGAAGGGGTGGTGGGAATCAGGCCATCATCCCACACCTACAGATCCCTAAATTTCACTCACTTGGACCAGTCTCAGGGGCTGCAGGACTATCTCAGGCCTACCTCTGGTTGTTAATATATATCCCCCCCCCCCCAAAAAAAAGCTGCAGTGATGTTTCCTGGGAGTTGTAGTCTTGCTACCCTTAAGCCTCTATAGAAGGCACTTCTTGAAGAACTACCACGCCCAGGAAACACTGTGGTAGCTTCCTTTTTTTCACATTAACAACAAGAATTACGCCTGAGACAACCATGCAGCCTCTGAGACAAGACCCTTGTCCGGGAGAACAAAATGCAGGTGTCTGTTGGTGTGGGTCTGTGGCCTGGAACATGCAGAATAATACCTATTTGACATTAAGTAATCTTGGTAGGTGCATAAGCACAAATTAAGCCTAGAAAGAGTAACACATGGGAAGAAGCATGCCTGAATACAAACCTGTATGAGACCGAAAGTGTTTGCTGAGCTCTCCTGAAGAAATAAAACTTTTTCCACAAATGCCACATATATATGGTTTCTCCCCTAGAGAGAAAAAGGAGCTGATTAATCCAGCATGCAATCTACTGATGATAAACTTTTGGAATCACAAGCACAGAAGCAGACTTTAGTTTTCCCCCATCATAAGGCTTCAATAGACACAAACAATGTCTATATCCTTATTATTTTATGTTGTCCATTCTAAATAGTTGTTTCCATGCAGGCAGCACAGCTTCATTTATAACAGAAGTGGGGCACTTGTGCCCCTCCACTTGGAGCTGGACCACAGCTCTCGTTATCTCTGATCACCAGATGGGATTATAGGAGTTAGAGGAGTCCAAAATCATTTTCTGGACCACTGATTCCCATCTCTGATTCACAATATGAAGTTGACCTATAGAGCCATACTATTGGCCCCTCTAACCTAGAGAGAGGGATCTTGTAGCCTTAAGAGTGGCATGTAATCCTCCAAAGTTTTGTTTTAGTGTCTCCTCAGCCACCCTCAGATTTCCCTAAAGTTGTTGGCTTGGGGAAAAAAATGGCCGTTTCTACTCCTAGAAAAATCTAGAAGCAGCACTTTTGTCTTATACAAGGGTGCACTGTCCACCCCTATTTTAACAACAACAGTGTGCCAACAGGTTAGTCACTTATGGCAACCCTTTTTGGTGTTTTCTAGGTAAAGAGGACTCAAATGTAGCTTACCATTCTCTTCTTCTGGGGAAACCCTGGGACTGTACAGCTTGCCCAAGGCCACACAGGCTGGCTGTTCTGGGATGCACAGCGGGAGACTGAACTTCCTGCCTCTGGTTCCACAGCCAGAGACTTAACTTGTCTTAAGCAAGAATGCACTCTCCACCCTTGTTTTGCCCTCCCTAAAGGGACTTTACAAAACTGGAAATGGAATTCCATCTGTTTCCAGGTTTGCTTTTGTGACAGTACTTTATCCCCCATCTTCCAAAGCCTGCCTCCTGCAGATCTAACCTACCAAGGTCTAACAGCCTTGCAGCAGTTCTCACTGGGTTTTTGCCCAGGATCCAACATCTGGACTTCATATCTGCAAAGCATGCAGTCTTTTTCTTAGAGGCTACTGTAGTCTTTTATGACCAAATCTTGAAGCATCCAGGCAATCTATTTCTAGGCAATCTATCAAGGCACAGGCCACCCATTTTCCACTATCAAACACGACTAGTGCGCTATGGCTGAACATGGGAAGTTAAACTTGCCATCAAGTGGTGTTTGTGTCAACAGGCAACAGAACAGATTAGAAAGGGTTAACATGTTCTATTTCTCTGTGAATGAGAAATTAGCAACTCTACTGTGGGACCTCCTCATATTACTTCATGCTCCCTCTCATTTCCTCAGCAAGACCAATAATTCAGCATCTCCTCACCTGTATGCTTTCTTGAGTGTGTGATGAGCGAACTTGAGACAGCGAAAGCTTTCCCACAGGTGTCACAGACATAAGGCTTTTCCCCTGTGTGTCGCCGCACATGATACGTCAGAGTGCTCGCCTGCGCAAATCGCTGGCCACACCTATCACAGACATATGGCTTCTCTCCACTGTGCTTCCTAAACAAAATAAGAAAGTTAAATTCTATCAGTTTATAATCAGCTATTTCTCTGGGCAAAACCTTTTTTAACTAAACCAGTCAGCTTCAGGCAATGCCTCTTTTCACTTACCTGGCATGAATTTTCAAATTGCTAGAGGTTGCAAACTGCAGGTTGCAGGCATCACACTTGTACGGTTTCTCTTCACCATGATGCATACGGCTATGAAAAACTAGCTGGCATTTCTGAGCAAAGCTTTTATCACAACGTTCACATTTGTAAGGTTTTTCACCTGTGGGAAGAATTCACCAGCTTACTTTAGCCCTGTCTTATGAAGGATGAGAAAGAAACATCGGAACTATGAACTAGGATGATATACCCAAGGGAAGGGACAAAGCTCAAAATAAAGGGGAAAACATGCCAAAAATGTCTTGGATAATGTGTCTAAATTCAAGTCAGCAGTGCTAGGCTTGAATTCACCCAAGTATTGACGATTTTGCAAATTAGCAGGAAGCCGCCAGCTCAAATCTCACTTGCACCATGAACTTCCTGAAATTGATGCAATGTCAGATCAGAAGCTGGATCGCACCACCAACAAAATGCAGCTAGACCAACAGAGAACATTCAATCTACATTTGGTAATATAAGAGGCTGTCTATATACCACATCAGACCACTGGTTCATCTACTATACTGTTGCTTTCCATAGTGGCAGGCAGGGGTGACGGAGACTTGTGGTCCTTCAGATGCTGGGCTGTAATTCCCATCAGCTTTGGCTAACATAACCAGTGGTAATGGATGATGGGGACTTACAATCCAGCCAAATCAGAGGATCTACCCTGAAATAAACATAACACATTATCTTAGTCAAAGGGCCAAGCAGCAGATTGATTACTGATATAGACAGCTTGATTTGTAAGGATCTATCTGTCCTACCTTGCTGCCCAGGAAAAACGTAACTAAAATTAAAACATTGGTGGTGAGGGAAATTCCAGAATCTCACGTAAATCTTCTAATCTATCTACAGCAAGTACCATTGCAAAATGCTGGGGGTGGGAAGGTAACTTAACAGAGAGAACAGGTAGGATTTCCTGCTTGTATTCCCAAGCAGTAACTCTCAACACCAAGCACCGAGCCTACCTGTGTGAGTTCTTACATGTGTTTTCAGCTGGTTGCACTGTGTAAAGGCCTTCCCGCAGAGCTGGCACACATAGGGCTTAACACCTTTGTGGATTCTCATATGCCGTCTCAGACTGCTGGCTTCAGAAAACACTTTTCCACAGGTGTTACAAACTGGCTTGGACTTGGAATACTTCTGATCCAGTTCCTCTCCCAAGTTCTCCAGCTGGTAAGAGTTCTTGTCACTGGTGATGTTAGACAAGCAGTGCTCCTTCAAAGCACAACCCTGCTGCACTTTGCCCCGCTTGGGTTTCAGAGTTATAGTTTGACCAACAATTTCCTGGGCAGCAAGTGTTTCACTTTCCACCACAGGCGTAAGCTGCAGTTCCAAATTATCCCCGCCCTGGGCAGCTTGTTCTGTTATCTCTGTTGCCAATTTATTTGCATCTAAAAACATCTCCACAGCAGAATTCTCCAAGACATCACCTGGATATTGTACAGGTTTGCTTGGCAGATTTTTAGGGGCGTTGAAGGCCTTCTTTCGCTTTTTAGTATGAACGGGTTTTTTCCCCAAGGTGGTTGTTAAAACTGGGGACTGAACGGGGTCCATAGAAGGGGCATCCAATTTCTCCTGATTATTGTAGTCACGGAGGGTTAACAGGCAGGTTTGCTGGTTCAGAGCAATGTTTCCAGTAATACTAGAGATTTCTGTAGAGGCAGGATTAGCGATAAAGTTAAAGTCCTCCATCTTTATTTTACATTTGGTGACCACTTCCTCCACTTTGAGATAGTCAGCAGCCTGATGTATTTCTTTAACATTCCAACTGGAAAGAAAAACAAGTTCAATTGGAATGTACCACGTAAAAGAAACATGGCTGTCTTAAAAAATCTGTTTAAATATTACACTGAACAAGGTAGATAAAAACATATTATTATTTTTTAGGAAGTCAGGCTGTTATCCAATATGCATGAAATTGAAGATCAGCTCAATGAACCGAGATGCCCTTTTGGGTGTAGCCATAGGGAATCCACATAGCTGGAGGCTGCACAAAAATGACACAGCCATGGCTATCACACCAAGTTTTACAGTGTAATGGGGAAACGGGTGTTACTATGCTCCCATTTTTGCAGATACACCATAACGAGAGAGGACAGTGCATGAACCAAGCCTTGTTCTCTTCAGAGCCTGGCAAATTACTATTTGCTGACTGATTCTGAGAGCAGAAGACCTGAAAACTAACATTTCTAAGGTTTGATTTCCTTTACACTAAATTATTGCCCAAATTTAACTGTGTTTTTATATCACCCTTTATACAATCAGTGTAATTCCGGCAGCAAACTGCAGCAAGACTTAGCGAGCAACAGCAAATGCCTCTGCTGACTTCTTAACCTGTGACAATTCACTACTGAGATTTATACCAATTGGATTATACCAGCAGATATAACTAACAGGTTTTAGCCAATGTTTTAGCGTTACAAGTGAAACGGATCACTGGTTTGTCCGAGGCTTTGTGATAAGCATAATGGCCTGGTGAAAATCTGAACCTGGGTCTCCCAGATGCAAATTCAATGTTCAAGCCATTGTGCTACAATAGGAAAGCTACAAGACAGATTAACATTATTGGCTAAAATCTTACCCATATGTGCGTAAGATTTGCTTTGCATAGAACTGCAGTGAACCACTTCAATATGTTTCAGTTAATATTCTTCATATCATACCACAGCATTATACTGTACTTCTGCTGAAGTAACTAAGTAGACTCACTATAATTAACCCACTCAAACTGTGCGCAAGGTGGCTGCCAATGCACTAAGCTAATACTTCAATTTCTGTTTGACATATACGTATTTTAGTTCACTTTTGTGTTAATCTGCTCCTTCTGTGGCAGTTACTTAATTGGGACTATGATCCATAAGGCAGCAATATATTCTCTGTAAAGTGATTATTTGTACCTTATGCAAGGAAATTCCCAGTTTCATTGTATTACCTGTCCAGGGTTAAATCTCCTGTATATATGAACTCCAGAAGTTTCTGAAATCCATCAGCCTTCACTTGATTCTGATCCAAATATACATTACTCTCCAAAGTGTCCCTGTAGAAAGCCCCGAAGTACTCGCTAAAGGAAGCCAGAACATTTCTGTGAGCTTTGAATTGGAATTCGCCGATAATGATGGTGCAGTCACAAAGGAAGCCCACCTCTCGCTGTTTGTTCAGTCTCTGCAATAGGTGTTCACAGTGATGGGAACACTGCATTTTGGGCAGTGGGACACAGCTTCTTCCCTTTGGCCTAAGAAAGCAAAGGACACATATTTAGCATTAGTGTGCCAGGCACAGAACAGAAGGCAGAAGCAACATGGTCCCAGAAAGAGTTATATTCTAAATCTAAACCAAAAATATACAACCTTACTTATATTTCTGGACTACAATTCTCATAATCCCCGATTATGAGTCCTTTCAGAGTTGTGGTCTAAAACAAGTGGAAGGCACTTAGTAGCCAACCTCTGTTCTAAACAACTGGTGAGGAAGAGGAAGGAAGAAGAAAAGATTTAATCACTGCAGAAAAAACATGGCATTTACAGGAAGATCTAGGCACCCAAAACAGCATTCCAATAATCAGCATCTCATAAAATTAAAGTTATTTAATAGACTTTTTACACAAGTCATTGAAACAGCCACCTACTAGAAATGACTTTATGATCAATCACCACGGGCACAGGTGACTTCTGGCAATATCAATTAGAGAAACAACTTTCTAATGGTATTCCTCTGATTAGAAAAAAAGAGTCTAAGGAAGGGGACACATTGTTAAATTATAATAGCGTTGGAATGCATTGGAATGAAACACACACTGGCATTTTAAGCCAGCATGGCCACTGTCTCCTTATCCAGGCATATATGACTAGGTGTGATTTAACATCTTAACACCTACCAGTCGACAATCTCCATCATTAAGTGTTGAATCTCCCATCTTGAAAATGGATCTTCTGAAGCACACTTCATAGCCATTGCATTTGCCCTAATTTCTGGACTTCCATTTCTTCTCCTAACTCCAATCTATTTGTGCCACATTGGCAGAAGTATTTTAGAGAACTCAAAAACTTGCATATTTTGGATGATCCTTACGAAAGTACTGCTTAAGTGTGCATTTTGTTTTCTCCTTCTCTCACACAGATGGCTGACATGGCAATAACCTCAGCCCCCGTTTTTTATCATATCAATCCTCCATCCATCCAAAACCACTTGGCTCAACAAATCATTTACTCATGCACCAGCCAATGTGTTTCATCCCTGCCAACCCCAATCCCACAACTGATCAGGTAGCCCATCATAGGATCATAAAATAATTGAGTTGGAAGGGGCCTATAGGCCATCAAGTCCAACTGAATTATATATGAACTATATTTTACAGATCAATCCTAAACAGGTTTATTAGCAGTAAATCTTATTTATTTGTTTCTATTAAACATACTTCCTAAATAATGTACAACATAACTGCATCTTTGTGTTGCCATTTTATACTCTACGTATATCTACAGCATGCACTTTTACTAGAAAGCAGGGAGCCCCTCTTTAGACTAGTGGATTTGTTCCCTGTGATGCATCCTGAAAAGAGCAGCCACACTTGTAAACTTCACTCAACTCTCCAGGGCACAATCCTAAAATCACAGAATGGAGAAAGGCCTCAGGTCACATGATCTTGCAGGTCAATGAAAAACAGTGATCCAGCTTTTTCTGAACTATCTCTCGTGAAGTTTACCACCTTCTGAGGCCATCTGCTTCCCAGCTGAAAAACTTCAAAAATCAGGAAATTATTCTCAACCTTGGACTAAATCCCTTTTCGCAAAATTTGAACCCACTAGCGCGGGTCCTACCCTCTGAAGCAACACACACACAAAAGTTGGCTCTGTCATTTTTGCCAGGAGGGAACAGCTTCCTGGTTTCTAGGATCCACTTCAATTTTTTTGGTGTAACCCTAAGAGCCAACCATGTTTACAAGATGCAAAAGCCCTTAAAGCATCCTACACCCCAGAATCTGTTCTTAAGATCAGAAGTGAGCGATGCTGGCAGTCATTTTAAGGGGGGGGGGGAAGCATTCAAAATTAAAAACCAAGTTCTTTTTCATTTCAGCAGTGTCATTTAAGGAGGAAGTAGTTTCCTTGCTGTTACTGATCCTATTTCATTAGCCGTCAAGCTATCAGATAGAGACCTACCAATATATAACCCCTTCACGGATTGCTGCCTTGTCGTGGCGAAGGGGCTTGAGTAATTCAGAGAAGCTATGGGCTATGCCGTGCAGGGACACCCAAGACGGACAGGTCATAGTGGAGAGTTCTGACTAAACGCGATCCACCTGGAGCAGGAACTGGCAAGCCACTCCAGTATCTTTGCCAAGAAAACTCCATGGACAGAAACAAAAGGCTAAAAGATATGACACTGGAAGATGAGCCCCTCAGGTCGGAAGGCGTCCAACATGCTACTGAGGAAGAGCGGAGGACAAGTACAAGTAGCTCCAGAGCTAATGAAGTGGTTGGGCCAAAGCTGAAAGGATGCTCAGCCACGGACGTGCCTGGAAGTGAAAGGAAAGTCCGATGCTGCAAAGAAAAATACTGCATAGGAACCTGGAATGTAAGATGTATGATCCTTGGGAAGCTGGATGTGGTCAAACAGGAGATGGCAAGAATAAACATTGACATCCTGGGCGTCAGTGAACTAAAATGGACGGGAATGGGCGAATTCAAATCAGACAATTATCATATATACTATTGTGGGCAAGAATCCCGTAGAAGAAATGGAGTAGCCCTCATAGTCAACAAAAGAGTGGGAAAAGCTGTACTGGGATACAATCTCAAAAAATGATAGAATGATTTCAATACGAATCCAAGGCAGACCTTTCAACATCACAGTAATCCAAGTTTATGCACCAACCACCGATGCTGAAGAGGCTGAAATTGACCAATTCTATGAAGACTTACAACACCTTCTAGAACTGACACCAAAGAAAGATGTTCTTGTCATTATAGGGGGCTGGAATGCTAAAGTAGGGAGTCAAGAGATAAAAGGAACAACAGGTAAGTTTGGCCTTGGAGTTCAAAACGAAGCAGGGCAAAGGCTAATAGAGTTTTGTCAAGAGAACAAGCTGGTCATCACAAACACTCTTTTCCAACAACACAAGAGGCGACTCTACACATGGACATCACCAGATGGGCAATACCGAAATCAGATTGATTATGTTCTCTGCAGCCAAAGATGGAAAAGCTCTATACAGTCAGCAAAAACAAGACCTGGAGCTGATTGTGGCTCTGATCATCAGCTTCTTATAGCAAAACTCAAGCTTAAACTGAAGAAAGTAGGAAAAACCACTGGGCTAGTCAGGTATAATCTAAACCAAATCCCTTATGAATACACAGTGGAAGTGAAGAACAGATTTAAGGAACTAGATTTGGTGGTGGACAGAGTGCCTGAAGAACTATGGACGGAGGCTCGTAACATTGTACAGGAAGCAGCAACAAAAACCATCCCAAAGAAAAGGAAATGCAAGAAAGCAAAGTGGCTGTCCAACGAGGCCTTACAAATAGCACAGAAGAGAAGGGAAACAAAATGCAAGGGAGATAGGGAAAATTATAGAAAATTGAATGCAGACTTCCAAAGAATAGCAAGGAGAGACAAGAGGGCCTTCTTAAATGAACAGTGCAAAGATATAGAGGAAAAGAATAGAAAGGGAAAAACCAGAGATCTGTTCAAGAAAATTGGAGATATTAAAGGAACCTTTTGTGCAAAGATGGACATGATAAAGGTCCATCTTTATCTCCTCCATTCTGTGAGGTCCCTTTACCTCCTCCATTCTGTGAGGTCCCTACAAAATGGTAGGGACCTCACAGAAGCAGAAGACATCAAGAAGAGGTGGCAAGAATACACAGAGGAATTATACCAGAAAGATCTGGATGTCCCGGACAACCCAGATAGTGTGGTTGCTGACCTTGAGCCAGACATCCTGGAGAGTGAAGTCAAGTGGGCCTTAGAAAGCATGGCTAACAACAAGGCCAGTGGAGGTGATGGCATTCCAGTTGAACTATTTAAAATCTTAAAAGATGACGCTGTTAAGGTGCTAGACTCAATATGCCAGCAAGTTTGGAAAACTCAGCAGTGGCAAGAGGATTGGAAAAGATCAGTCTATATTCCAATCCCAAAGAAGGGCAGTGCCAAAGAGTGCTCCAACTACCGTACAATTGCACTCATTTCACACACTAGCAAGGTTATGCTCAAAATCCTCCAAGGTAGGCTTCAGCAGTACGTGGACCGAGAACTCCCAGAAGTACAAGCTGGATTTCAAAGGGGCAGAGGAACTAGAGACCAAATTGCTAACATGCACTGGATTATGGAGAAAGCCAGAGAGTTCCAGAAAAACATCTACTTCTGCTTCATTGACTACGCAAAAGCCTTTGACTGTGTGGACCACAACAAACTATGGCAAGTTCTTAAAGAAATGGGAGTGCCTGACCACCTTATCTGTCTCCTGAGAAATCTATATGTGGGACAGGAAGCAACAGTTAGAACTGGATATGGAACAACTGATTGGTTCAAAATTGGGAAAGGAGTACGACAAGGCTGTATATTGTCCCCCTGCTTATTTAACTTATATGCAGAATACATCATGCGAAAGGCTGGACTGGAGGAATCCCAAACCAGAATTAAGATTGCCGGAAGAAATATCAACAACCTCAGATATTTTTAGAGTATATATTTTAATTGTATGTTAATTGTTTTATCTTTTTTATTGTATTTTAATTGTTGTAAGCCTCCCAGAGACTTTTGGGTAGTGTGGGCGGCATATAAATTAAATAAATAAATAAATAAATAAATATGCTGATGATACCACTCTGACGGCAGAAAGTGACGAGTAATTAAATAACCTCTTAATGAGGGTGAAAGAGGAGAGCGCAAAAAATGGTCTGAAGCTCAACATCAAAAAAACGAAGATCGTGGCCACTGGTCCCATCACCTCCCGGCAAATAGAAGGGGAAGAGATGGAGGGAGTGACAGATTTTACCTTCTTGGGCTCCATGATCACTGCAGATGGTGACAGCAGTCACGGAATTAAAAGACGCCTGCTTCTTGGGAGGAAAGCAATGACAAACCTAGACAGCATCTTAAAAAGCAGAGACATCACCTTGCCGACAAAGGTCCGCATAGTCAAAGCTATGGTTTTTCCAGTAGAGATGTATGGAAGTGAGAGCTGGACCATAAAGAAGGCTGACCGCCAAAGAATTGATGCTTTTGAATTGTGGTGCTGGAGGAGACTCTTGAGAGTCCCCTGGACTGCAAGGAGATCAAACCTATCCATTTTGAAGGAAATCAACCCTGAGTGCTCACTGGAAGGACAGATCCTGAAGCTGAGGCTCCAATACTTTGGCCATCTCATGAGAAGAGAAGACTCCCTGGAAAAGACCCTGATGTTGGGAAAGTGTGAGGGCAAGAGGAGAAGGGGACGACAGAGGACGAGATGGATGGACAGTGTCATCAGTGTGACCAACATGAATTTGACCCAACTTCGGGGGGCAGTGGAAGACAGGAGGGCCTGGCGTGCTCTGGTCCATGGGGTCACGAAGAGTCGGACACGACTTAACAACAATATATAGAATTTATCTTTGGCCCGCCTTTCATATGTTCTCAAAAGATTCTGGCTTCGGGCAGGTCGCTCCTTTACCTCCAACAGATGATCAGCTAACAGACATTCTCCACACACAAACAGAGAGAGAGAGAAAGAGAGAGAGAGACCGCGCTCGCCTTCTCCTGGCTTCTCTCCTTCCCTCTTCCAAGGACACAGCATTCATTCCCTTCTTCTCCCCGCTCCATCCATCGCCTTCCTCTTCTCGCCCCCCCCCGCAAATGCCAACTTGGTCGCGTCCAATCACCCCCTTCAGAATTATTTTAACAAACGCACCTGGAAGCGGCAGGGATGGGCCGGTGTGCGTGCAAGCAAGCACGGAGCGTCGCTCCCCTCAGGCTGCCATTTTAGGATGTCGCGGCCCCCTCGCCGCTTCCTTGGACGGCTGGCGGGGCCTGAAATCTCACTTCCGTTCTCAGTAAACTCTGGGAACCAAAGCGGGCGACGGAGGGATGCGGTCGAAATGGAGGAGGGGGTGGTTGGGTAAAATTCCGTTTGTGAGAAAGGGAAGCGTTAAAAACTACGCTTCCCATGATGCATAGCGCCCGAAACCTCGGTCCAGGTTTCCCAGGCGTCCCCCTTCCCTAAAGTTTTTTTTGGGGGGGGGGGAGGGGGAGAGAGGTAGTTGTCAGTGGCCCCCTCAGGTGAACTATTTGAGATCCAAAACACGAGAAATGGGGGCATAATCCCTTTTCATTGGTGGCCGGATTTACACCTGCCAAAAAACCCGAAAAGTCTCTTCCCTTTCCCGAAGATACATAACATAGTTTCCTCCTAAATTTAGCACTTTTGAGCTGCTGCAAGTCGGGAACAAAAATTGCTGCATCTTCAAGCACTGTTTTGAACAGTTTTGCGAAGGGAAGAAACGTTAATCCAGCCTCTTGGGTGCTAACAATTTATAGTGAAATATTCAAACATCGATTTACAAAAGCAGGGGATCACGCAGACATACACTTGGAAGGCGTTTTCTTTCGTTACCCCAAAGTAACAGAAGAGGACCCAGTTGTAACTTTTCATTATGTACAAATTGCTTTGAAGGGATTGAAAAATGTTATTGTGTGTTTCCGCCCGGTTTCGAACCGGGGACCTTTCGCGTGTTAGGCGAACGTGATAACCACTACACTACGGAAACTTGCCTGCTCAGGATTGTGCAATTACCCTTCATAAGTCTTCTGGTCCCATCTTGCATCAACTTAAGGCATGATGTGTGGTTATTCCTTTTAATTCAGTCGTACTAAATATGCATGTAATATGGTTATCCTAAAAGGATTTTTATTAGCCTGAACACGCAAACCTACAGAAGTATTGGCACTCCCTTATGGAACTTTAAACTTCCCTTCCGCTTATTTCCCATTGAATCCATTCCACCATTCGTTAATTGGATAAACACTTACTCGTCTTAATATGTTATTACACACATATTGGTGAAAAAATCATAGACATGTCTTGTTTTTAAAATCACGTTTTTTTCTATTTAGCTTAAAAATAATTTATTGGATACTTTTCTGATATTCCAAGAAGAGGCAAATAAAGACCCAAACAAAAAAAAATTAAAAGACTACATTTGGTTTATTTTTACAAATACTTGTTATTTTCAGACTACAGTCCTCTATAAGCATACATGGAATTTGGCGATTGAAAATAATGGCTCCCTTTCAAACAAGTGGCTATAAAGGTGAAATACAATGATTTCTAAGAAAAAATAAACTGCTTATGGACCTTTCACATGTTAGGCGAACGTGATAACCACTACACTACAGAAACCTCAACAAGACTATCTGCCCTCAGTAAGCACAATTACATCATAATTCTATGTATGTATAACCACACGAAAGCTATACTCTACTGAATGCAACAGGATTTGCTACCAGATAAAGCAACAGAAGATTGCGAGCTTAGCATATTTTAGCCAATAAACAGCCATTCCTGTCTAAACTGGAAGGCAAAATAAATTAGAAAAGGCCATGTGGTCCTTACATAAAACAAAATAAGAGCAGGTGATACCTTTATTAGACCACTAAAAGAACCCCGAACAAACAGCTAGCTTTCCGCGTTAATCTGTCTTTCTCAGGCTGTACATCCACATTTTGTGCATATGTAAGCAAATAAAAACTGTTGAGAGTCCCCTGGACTGCAAAGAGAACAAACCTATTCATTTTGAAGGAAATCAACCCTGAGTGCTCACTGGAAGGACAGATCCTGAAGCTGAGGCTCCAATACTTTGGCCATCTCATGAGAAGAGAAGACTCCCTGGAAAAGACCCTGATGTTGGGAAAGTGTGAAGGGCAAGAGGGAGAAGGAGACGACGGAGGACGAGATGGTTGGACAGTGTCACCGAAGCGACCAACATGAATTTGACCCAACTCCGGGAGGCAGTGGAAGACAGGAGGGCCTGGCGTGCTCTGGTCCATGGGGTCACGAAGAGTCGGACACGACTTAACAACTAAACAACAACAAAGGGGGGAAAAAAAGAGTCCCAAAAATTCATCGCAGGTTATTATGCCAAATCTGCCTCTTAAGGTGACATTAAATGCAAGCTGCAAACGTTGGGTGGGCATGCGTTTTCAAACTAGGTAGCAGGTAGCTAGATTTCTCATCCCAACTCTTCAAAGAACCGCCAGTTGATCTGCCTTTACCCTCACGCCACATTGCCTTCTTTTGAAACTCAAGGTTGCTGTTTGGTGCAAAAGGTAATACAGAAAAGTGGCAAGCCCCCAATCCAGATATTTTTACAGCTTTTCAGAGAGGGATCTTCACGTTTGGGGAGCTATGCAGAATGCACTGTAATGTAAGCATACCAAAAGATGTTTCATGCTAATGAAATCTAATGCAAGGTACCATATAATCAAGTTATCAACTAATAATAGCCATTATTGTCCTAGTTAGTAAATGGAGGTGTGGTTGTGTATTTAACGTTAGTTTGAAATGACACAGTACATAAATTCATTCTGTGGTGATGTATGATAAAAAGCAGGCAGTTTTGTCTCATGGGAAATATTGAGGGCTGTCTGGGTAAGGAGAAAAGTGAACTCAGGAATTTGAGTTGGATTTGCCTTTAGTTAATATACTCAAGAAGAGGGGTGCAAGGAAATTCTTTTTGGAGTTTTGTTTGCCAGCTCGCCTGCTGTCTGTAGTTTCTGTGACTGGGAGGGACTTTTCTGGGCTGGGATGATTATCTGTCCAGCACTCATTGCTTTCAGCCTTTGAATTCAAAAAGAGCCTTGCCTCTCTGCTGAGTGTTCTTTTCTCTCTCTTTCCTCTGTTGATGGCAGTTGCTTGTTTGCTGTTGATCTGTTTGGTTGATTACTAAGTATATGTGCAGTTAAGAAAGCCGCATGCACAAGTCTGTAATTTCAAGCAATTGTAAGTAAATAAGTGTTTTTATTTTTTCTCCTACATATGTCTCAGAGTGAGTTACTGAAACTTTAAGTGCCAGTATAATAAGAAAGAGGTGGACTATCTGGGGAGTTTGTAGCTACAGTATTCTCCTCTGTGGATCTCTGTACTTCTACTGTGTAGCAAAAAAGAAATTTTACCAGAAATTCAGAGCCTTGCAACAATTTAACCATACTAAAGGGGTTAAATTCAAATCTAGTAAAACTGGTCATAGATCCATTTCACTTAATGGGACTTAGTCATCAAATGGACTTGTTAGTTGTGACTTCTCTTTGATTCCTGCAGGCATACTGTGAAGTGGCGATATCATAGGCACTAGAGAGAAAAACCCATTGAACTCAGTAGTACGTGCTTCCAAGTGGACTGCATGGGCCTGCACTTGCGAATTTGGATCCTACTCTATACTTATAAAAACGATGTACCATCTCTGCCCAAGGGGAAGAGGAATTACATTTTTAATCCCAACTTTCCTCCCAGTTGCTCAAGCATAAATAAAATCCTACCCCATTTTATCCTGACAATACTGTAATCCTAAAAAGCAGTTTAAGATTAAAAGAAAAGAATATATGATCTATTCTTGTAGGAAAAGAGCATGGGGTTGAAAAACAACAACACATATACATCCCCAATCACACATTGCTGATAATTTAAAAATATAATGTATATGATGTATAGATTTCTCCTCTCCCGCGTTCTTGACAACATAATAACACTGCCAGTGAAAGTAGTGCAATTCCACTTCCATGATAACCAGGAGAAATAAAGTGCAAGCACGACATACAAAGTTAAAGTCACACCAATTTTGGGGGAGAGGTTGTGTTGTTGTTTAGTCGTTTAGTCGTGTCCGACTCTTCGTGACCCCCATGGACCAGAGCACGCCAGGCCCTCCTGTCTTCCACTGCCTCCCGAAGTTGGGTCAAATTCATGTTGGTTGCTTCGATGACACTGTCCAACCATCTCGTCCTCTGTCGTCCCCCTTCTCCTCTTGTCTTCACACTTTCCCAACATCAGGGTCTTTTACAGGGAGTCTTCTCTTCTCATGAGATGGCCAAAGTATTGGAGCCTCAGCTTCAGGATCTGTCCTTCCAGTGAACACTCAGGTTTGATTTCATTCAAAATGGATAGGTTTGTTCTCCTTGCAGTCCAGGGGACTCTCATGAGTCTCCTCCAGCACCACAATTCAAAAGCATCAATTCTTCGTCGGTCAGCCTTCTTTATGGTCCAGCTCTCACTTCCATACATCACTACTGGAAAAACCATCGCTTTGACTATGCGGACCTTTGTCGGCAAGGTGATGTCTCTGCTTTTTAAGATGCTGTCTAGGTTTCTCATCGCTTTCCTCCCAAGAAGCAGGCGTCTTTTAATTTCGTGGCTGCTGTCACCATCTGCAGTGATCATGGAGCCCAGGAAGGTAAACTCTGTCACTGCCTCCATATCTTCCCTGGGGGAGAGGTACAGAACCTAAATTCTGCCTTACAGGTCAAATCAAATAACCACTTTTATTTGGGTCACTATTTTTTTCTTCCAAGGTATTTCCTTTCATTTTGGTTGGCCTGTCCAAGTCATCTCCATCTTCTTCCATTGGATGGAACAACATTAAGATGAGTAACTCCAGGCATAGGAATCTATACTGTCTCGGAAGTATTGTATTCAATAGGCCCTGATCTCCCAAGTAGTTTCATTCAGCATGCTCTGTTAACTGTAATATCCATAACGCTTAAGTGCATATCCATGTCGTTGCTTACTTTTAGAATTTATTCTACTCTAACAGGCCTACAAAAGTGTTAAAGGGCTATACACTAAGCACCTGTTCTTCATATTCCTCTTCCTCCCAGCAAAGGATGGATGTCATCATGGCTATTCTAACGATTATATGTTCCAGCCAAATCAGTCTCTAATGCCTTTCAGCCAAAATGTTATTCTCCTTCCCACACTTCTTTCCCCATTTATTTTACTCTGAATTACCAGCTGTAATAGTCCCTATCCTCTTTCTATTTCTCATTACATTTCTCAAAGTAATTAGTCATTACTTAACTAATATATTCTTGCATTTTGCATTGTATGTGTTTCATGGTTTCTTGACTACATACATTCACTTTAATACTTCATCTTTGGCCACTCTTCAGTCCAAAAATTTCTATTCATCCTGCAAGGTATCACATTTCAAGAGCAACTCTTTTATTCACTAGAAATCCCAATCGGCCCTCCTTCCATCTTCTGGGATGTCACCATGTATCAGATGCATGTTTTTACACATCTGTTTATAATCTTATAGATTAGAAATTTGCTCTTTGAAATGAGGTTCCTAGAGTGATGAATTCTGTACCTCTTCACAGTCGACACCACAGTCCTTATTATACGTTCAGTTCTGCAGTCTGATTTGCAGTTCCTTATTTAAGGCAGGTGATTGGGCTCTGGTTACTTTCTCAGGTCTCTAATTCTAGAATTCCCTTCTATTTTCAAGACCTAAAACACTGTGTCATTTCTTCTATTGTTTTGTGAACTACTGTGAAGCTAATCAGAATACTGTCAGAACACATCTTCCAAACCAGGTAAGCGAAGGAGATCCTTACTGTAATAACAATAGATTCTCACATTATATTATCATTATCCAGCTAAGAGAAAAGGACAAGCATAGTTTTCATAACATGACCTAAGTACACGCCAGATCAGAGAACCGATACTTGGCATACACACCCCTCAGGAGTCCTACAGAAACCTATAGACCTCTCCGGGGGGGGGGGGGGGGGGGGAATCAGAAGCCTGTGTGCATCATAGCTGGCATTCATCTCAATAAAGAGTTAACTCCAAAATGAAACCAAACAATCTTTGCATTAATCCTGGGCATCATAATATAAGTCTTTTGAGAGTTGCAATAATTCCAAGCAACATTAGCTTGTCTATTGCTACAAGCTTTATCTATCTACATTGCTTCTATGTTCCATATGTATAAAATACTTTGGCATTATTGTAACATTCAAAAAGCTTACAGCTATGATGAAAACTCTAGGCACAAATACTTTGAAAAATCCTTCCTTGCAACTTGTAAAAGAATGCAAGTGTTAAAGGCAGAACTTAAGTTATGTTGGGATATAAAATACAGGAGCATATCTTTTAAGAGGGAAAAGGAACAATGAGATTTCACTTATGTACTTACATTCTAAAAAGGCGAGAGGCATATTTAAAAATCAGGGAGTACATCTCTTAAAATACTAAAATTCTTAAAATAAAAATATATAAAGTAAAATATTTTACTTAGTCTCTAAGCATATCGTGACATTTTATCCAAGTGGCCCCTGTTTATTATTCCCTCACATAGGTTCATGCAAATCAGCTCATGAATATGAATGACATAGTGACGTGGGCGGTCGCCACACATATTAAGAACACACACAGAGAAATAATACAATTGTACCAGCCATTTACCAGTTAAAACCTATGGAGGAAGATCGATTATGTTTGTGAGTTGCCTTTGTGTCCAGCTGCTCTAGTCCATAATTGTTGTTGCCTATCCAGTGTGTGTAGCACATCATTGAGCCATCTTGTTATGAAGGGTTGAATGCCCTGTTGTGTGTCCTATCTCTCCACATTCATAACTCTTTAAGTTGTTTCCCCTTTTCCTCCTTACTATAAGCAAACCTTATTTGCAGGTTATGCACTTTCCAAGATCCTGGAAGTCCAATAAAAATTCTATTGTACCTGCAGTCTAGGAGCCTGTAAACCTAAAATCTGGCAAATTGCCATCTTACAGATAAAGTTTTTGTTATGGCTATCAATTTTGCAAGCTTCAGCTCTCTAATGTGATTCTATATAGAATGCTAACTAAATAGAATGTTATAGTAATAATGGGTTAAAGTCTTGTAAACTCAAAAATGGCTGAATGTGCTATTGGACTCATAATCACCAATTTATAATAAACGATTTCATTAAAAGATAACCATTCAGCTACCTATGACATCATTACAAACTTCAGTTTACTTCAGTTCACTTCCATGCTAACCTAGCAGACATGAATGAAATTCTTCTAAGCAGTGTTATTATATCATTGACCTTGTTCTTAAAATTCAGTGGAAAGCAGCTGATTGTTTAAAAATGTATTGTAAACTATTTTTCCAACTATTTTAAAATATATTTTAATTTTCAGGGTAACTTTTCCTGCGTGCCCTTTAAACATTTTTAACATCTTATGGACACAGTTTCAAATGTTGACATGCATGCTTTAGGCATAGAAAGCATACAGCATGTGTCTTCATGACTTCTCATTTAAACAGGTATTGAAACTCTTGCACATATTGGTGAGAAGGTATCATAGCAACATGTAAGTCATAATAGAGGTAGCAACACATGGTTGGGGAGATTGTTAGCCTTACTTTCCCCGTAATATAAGACAGGCCCACTGAAGATCAACTGCCTTGAGCAAGAAACAGGCAAGAGCAGAACCATCACCCAGGGATGGGCGAGTTGCCACCAGCCGTGGTGTTAGATAATGGCTCAGGTCTCCTCAAGGCTGGTGTAGCTGGGGACAAAGAACCACGGGTCATCTTCACCAACTTGATCGGCCGTCCCAAGGCCAAGTCTGTGATGCTAGGTGCTGGTCAGAAGGACTTCTACATTGGAGATGAAGCACAAGCCAAACGAGGGATCCTCTCCCTCAGGTGCTCAGAAGACCCTGGGGAATGTGAACCACAGGGAATTGATAAGTGTTGGCTAACCTGAAAATTATGAGGAATGGAGGTGGTCTGGGCAGAGTCAACCCTACAGTTAGGCAGAACAAGGCAGCTATCAGGAAGTAGCAGTTTGGAAGTAACAGCCAGAATCCTGCTAGTGTTCACATAGGGTCTGTATAACTTGCAATGACTAATTAATGAGGTGCTGGGGTGTGTCCTGGTCATGCCCGCAACTGCACAACTAAGATGCACTTCAGCACACAGTTGGTTATGCAAACCTTAAATGGAGATCAATAATAATTCTGGCCAATGATTTGTAAGTAATATTGTTACCTGTAACAAGTTACTTATTTGCATTACTAAATTGGTATAAGCGTATTACCTTTCCAAAGTAATGTAATGAGCAGGAACAAAATTACTATGTGATAAGGAATGTTTTCTAGTTACTTTTAAATTATACTTTTAAAGGGCTTTTTGGAGGCATTTTCACAAGGATTTTTCAAGTTTTGACATTCACTTATCAGTCCTAAGGGTTTAAAAAAGGAAAACAACGAAAACAACAACAGCAAAAACACAACAAACTCTAAAATAAGTAACAACAATTTCAAACTTTGTGGCTGAAATCCTATTGATTTGGTGAGTCATCTCTATTGTAAGTTCCATTGATTAAAGTGAGCCTTCTCTGGTTGCAACTTACTGTCCTAAAGTAATTCACAACGAGAGTAGGCCCATTGAGTCGACACACCAAATCTCCATGATTCAATGGGTTTCCTCTACCATGATTGACTATGCTAAGCAACAGGATTTCAGCGAATAGATGACAGGAATGAATTATTTTTTTAAAAGAAACCTAAATTCTGGGCAGAAGAAGGGTATTGTAAGACAGAGCTGTGCATACCATATGGCTGCACTGCATTGCATGTCCTGAGCTATGCTGTTTTGCTTAGATGTTGCTGGTGGGAGATGCTGTCCCACTGCCAGTAATGAAGATTTAACTGTCCAGTCAACTTTTGTACATGGAAAATAAAGTGTTGGCAGTAAAGGAAGATCTTGTCCTTCACCTAAGGTAGAACATGTTTCTACTTGTCCCAATGTCAGTGGAAATGCAAAGCTTGAAAACTAAGACTGCAATCTTAACTAGCCAAGAAGACTGACAGCCAGATGAGCTAACATTAGGACTTCCAAAGATGTGCAGAATCCAAACTTCTCCCAGCCTAGAGATGCTGAAAATTACTTGGGACTTCCCCCTGCCCTTGGCTGGCTGGATAGTTCAGTGAGTCGGGTACTTCGTTGTAGAGACAGAGGTTAGGAGTTCAATTCCCCACTGGGTCTCCTGGGAAAATAGCCAGCCTGTGGAAACCTGAGCAAGATGCACCCCCAGAAGAAAAGACTGGTAAACCACTTCTGGAAATTCTATAGCTAGAAAACAGAAGGGTTGCTATAAGTTGCAATTCACTTGATAGTATGTAATTATTATTATTATCCCCATCTTGGCTGAACCTGGTACAGCTGTAGCAGCTGTGTCCCTGGGATGGAGAAGTTTAGATCTGGTGTTGACCGACTTTTTCCACCCCTTTCTGGCTCTTCTGCTGGCAGAATTTAGCCAGCACAATAGTCTTTGAGGTCAGCCATCACAAGGGGCTTCTGCCCATTCCAAATTCACTAGAGCCAGCACATGTCTGAATTAGGATTACACTGTAGGTGATGAAAAGCCTTTTCCCCACCCCCTGTCAGTTGATAATCCCTGGATGATTTTAGGCCAGTCTCTTTCATCCTAATAGTACCTCCCAAGATTGTTATGGAATGACATGCTGATGCTGAATAATATTACTAAAATAATAGCATTTGAGAGTGGAAATAAGTAATTTCACATGTCTTTCTAACCTTGTTTTGAGAAATGCTTCAAATTAAGATTTTAATAGCACTGGTTTTATCCAATCGGGGAAACAATAGTCAGAAACCTTTTGTTGTGTGTGTAAGGTTTCTATAACCTGCCATGGCTAATAGCAGATAACTGATGCGGTGCTGGGGTATGCCTTGGTTGCATTCCTGATCATATATCTAATTTCACAAGAGAAACCTGCCCTGGCATATTATCAATTAGCTGAAATTAGCCACAACAAGCTATGCAAATCTTATGCAAATATCAAAAGGATTCTGGTCAGTTATTAACTTGCCACAATCCAGTGAGTTAAGAGTTATATTGTTAATGCTTTTCTAGGACTGATGCATTAATGGAAATAAAAATATTAGCACAGTAGTTGAGCTTTCAAGTTGTGAAACTTTTCTTTAAGATCCAGAACAAAATGATAATAAAAATATTGTCTCTTGCTCAGGCAGGAATGGAAAATGAATTTTTAAAAGTTGGCACGGTGCATTTTAGTATGCTAGGCACATTATTTAAAAGGTGGCCAGCTCATGTTATGCTTGTGAACTCTGCAAACACTTTAAACTCATAAGGCTCGGTTTGGTGCCATTGTCGTAATTTACCTAGAATTAGGTATGCTAGATTGCTCACACCGTTCCTGTTGCCCCATGGACCATCACAAGCTGAAGCATCTTGGAAAACTATGCTTTTTATCCTCCAAATGAGTACTGTTTGAACAAGCTGTCATTTTTACCATTCAAGGCCAGCTGAAACATTTCGTACTTAAAGTAAAGATTAAGTACATGCAGGTTAAGTATATGCACTACATGCAGAAAGTGACTGGACTTGAATCTTACTTAATGACCAGCTATGCAAGGATGGAAAACTTGCAGTACAGGCTAGATTCAGCCTTTTCTGGCACACAGCATCTTTACCTCCTCCACTACAGCATTTAGGCTTTAAATTGAACTTCTACAAGTTCTAATTGCTGTTCAGTAGAAGATAATTTTAAATATATAGGCTTTGTTAATTCTCAGAGGATAGCTCTGAATCTCCTCACTACTGGCTCTTGCCACATTCCCATATCCACCTGCAGCCCTGATAGATTTCCCCAGAAAGACTAATTGCATTCACTAAACTTGGAATGTGTTGCAGTTTACAATGTAGGTATAATTTTTTCCTGGCTGTATTACGGTTCCCTTCAGTGCATTATGCAAAAAGAGAGTGTTGTGTGTAGGCATGGAGTGACACAAATTCTGTGTCTAATGGACTGATGATTATCTGGAATATTTCTCTGCTGTTTGCAGTGCATTAACTTTCACACTGAACTTTCCACCCTCATCCATGACACATTATATTGAAGTAAATTAACTGAATATAATTTGATTAGTTTTTATATCCTTTATTTTTAAAAGTGGTGCAAAAAGCTGAGCCCTATCCAAACCTTAGCATTTAATCCTCAGAAAAAAAGATTGATGCACATTGATACAAATGAAATAGATTTAACTGTCATGAGGAATTCTAGGTTTGTGACAACGTAGAAGATAAACTTCAGTGCCACACAGAAGGAAAGATTCCAGATTTCTTTGTTGAAGTGCATGAGAAGAAAATGTTTTTGAGTAATGCAAATTTGTCATACAGATGTTATCTTTGTGATATTTTCAAACAGTTATTGTTCAATGCAAAATGTTCTCACATACTTGCAGATGCAGCGTCTAGGACGTACACATGATGATACTGCTGATTTAATGGAAAAGTTTATTAGATCCTTTTACTTACTATTTATTAATATGGGATTTGTAAGTGGGGAAGCCAAGATATTGGGCATATCAAATGTCATAATATAATGCCACTTTTTGGTTTTATTCTCATTACTGCCCTTCAGATACCCAGTGGAACACGGAATTGTCACTTCCTGGCCAGACATGGAGAAAATATGGAAACATGTTTATGAAAATGAACTGAGGTTAAATTCTAGCACAAGACCAGCACTGATAACTGAAGCACCACTCAACCCACTGGCCAATCGGGAACAAATGACACGCCTGCTCTTTGAAAAATTTGACGTACCAGCTCTCTACGTGGCCATCCAAGCTGTGCTGGCACTTTATGCTGCAGGACTCACTACAGGTTGTGTGATGGATTCTGGTGATGGCGTTACCCACACTGTCCCAATCTTTGAAGGCTACTGTTTGCCTCATGCTGTACTCCGCCTTGACCTAGCAGGCCGGGATCTTACAGACTACCTCATGAGGATCCTGAGAGAAAGTGGCATTGCATTAGTAAGCACGGCTGAGAGGGAAATTGTGCGAATCATCAAAGAGGCCCTGTGCTATGTCTGCCTGAACCCTGAGGAAGAGATGGCTAAAAAACCTACTGCAATAGAAAAAACATGGAAATTGCCTGATGGGCAGATTATTAAAATCCACAATCAATTGTTTCGCTGCCCTGAGACCCTCTTTCGCCCTTCTAACATTGGTATGGAGGCCCCAGGAATTGATAAGCTCCTATTCAATACCATCATGAAGTGTGACATCGACTTGAGAACCACTTTATATGCCAACATACTCCTTTCTGGTGGCTCTAGTCTCTTTCCTGGCATTGCTGACCGCTTGACTAAGGAAATCACTCGCATGGCGCCCAAAGACACTGAAGTGATGGTCCAAGCACCTCCTGACAGGAAGATCTCTGTTTGGATGGGGGGATCTATTCTTGCTTCTCTCTCTGCTTTCCAGGAGATGTGGATTTCTAAGGAAGAATATGCTGAAGTTGGGCCTAATATAGTACACAGGAAGTGCTTCTAGAATCCTGTCGTATTGAAACTATTTAAGAAGCAGTGGGGAAGAACTTCAAATTCATGACATCCTCAGTGAGGCTTGCAGCCTTACCACTTTTCAAAAGAAGAATAAAAGTAACAAGTCCATATGTGTTGGTTTGGATAACATCTTTGCCAGTGTCTGCAATATCGGGGCTGCTTTCAAATATGCCTTTTTCTGTGCATAAAGTACTTGAGCAGAAAAATAGAAATCAGGCTCTCACAAACTACATCAGATCTTTTCTTCCTCCTTCCATTCAATACTCCCAGTACTATACATTTTACCTTAAAAGCCTAACATAATTTCTCCTTTACCCTAAGCAAGGCTGAACGTACTGGGTTTGCCTGCGTAAACTGAATATAAATCTTAGTGCCCAATCTAGAATTCTTTGCAACATGCATTTGCCATTGAAAGCCAATAATTAGGCCTATACAGTTGTTTCAAGTTCGAAAACATAAAAACAACTGCTTCTTGTCATTTAAAGAAAAATACAATCCAGAATAGGATAGAGACCTTTGACTTTTTGCTTAAGTTGCAAAAATATCCGAAACCACCTTCAAAATGGTTTAGCTGTTTCTTTCCCCTTCAGCTCCCTCCTCAAGATTTACTTTTAGAATCACAACCCAAGACGTCTGATCATTGCTAATAAAAATATTGTTTTGCTTCCCCTTCCTCCCTTGTCCTCTAAGTTGACACTTGTGAGAAAGGGACACCATCTATCTGACTCCTCCTTCTGTTCCTTTAAAGGCCATGTTTTAGTTTACTGGCAATGTCTTCTGCTTTTCAAATCTTTCTACTAATTTGTGACATATCAAAAAATTAGAAAGCAAGTTAGCTTCCTGCTAACTCAAAAAGTGATAATTCAGGAATAGTAGTCTTCATCAACCAGGGATTACCCGACCCTTTTCTTCCTTTCTCTTTCCTTGTGACAATGCAGCAGAAAAAATGCAAAGTGATCTGCTGTGAAGTCACACCCGGAAAGTTGAGTTTCCCTGGATAAATTTGCTTTAGCGGAACACCTTGTTAAGGTTGATTCTATAGCTGCTGTCAAGATTTGCAGGAGGTATGGCTACCATACAGCTACATCAACAAGCTGCAAACAAGGCTGACTGCCATTGTCATCCTCTCTACTTATTTCCTCCTCACTCATTTTTCCCCACTTTGGATTCCAGCTGCTCTAGGCACCAAGTCTTTGAGGGAAAAATGATTTGGAGACAAGGAGTGCTCAGCTGAGGGGAATTGATACCCCTGCAAGTGCCCCTTTGCTCCATCTCCCTCCACCTTAAACAAGAAAGCTGGTAGAGTCAGCTTCTGTTCACCCATTGCATTGGGTCAAGCAATCAAAGCACCTGAACCAATTTAAATGCATTTGATTCTTTAAAAAACAGCCGAAGTAAAAAGTATGTATTGGAGGGGAAAACTCTGGGCTGATTCACATTGGTAGCACCTCGTACTGTATGTCATGCAGTCAATGGAAAAATAATATGAATCAGACTGTCCCGATCCCAGGTATTTCCCACATTATTTATAAATGTTGTTGCACCCTTACTCAGGAAAACATAATCCAAGCATAAGGTGGAGAAAGAAACTTGTCCTTAAAGATGTAAATATGAGTCTAGTCTAGCTCAACAGTCCAGTAAAGTATGTTTATTGAAGTATCACTTCAGTAAAACAGAATGGTGAGTAAGCATAATAAAAAAAGAAAATAAAACTTAAAGCCAAAATACTGGTCTACCACCAGTATTTACTGAGTAATCTAGGAGAGTGGCTTAACATTTTGACTGAACTATTATCCACTGGCTGGATAGCTCAGTGATTTAGATATGTTGGGAGTTCAGTTCCCCATTGTGCCTCTTGCAAGTAGTAGCCTTGGAAAAGCTGCACATTCCCGGGATGTCCCCAGAAGGAGGGAATGATAAACTACTTCTGTGTATTCTCTACTTGGAAAACCCTGAAAAAGGTCACCATAAATCAGAATTGACTTGATGGCACACTGTTGTCACCATCATAATCATCCACTGCAACCTAAAAATCCTGGTCTTTTGCCCCAATGAGCATAGGTCTACATTTGCTTACACTGGATTTCAATTGCCATTGTATGCTGCCATTTTTTTTATGGGAGGTGGCCTATACATTTTCCTCTTTGCCCTAATTTTTGTCTTCAGTTAAATAGATGCCTCACCAAGAGCAACTTTCCCAATGTCCCTTAAAACCTGGATCTGTCCCTATATACCAGGAATAAATTCAGTTTTATGAGGACAAATTACAGCACAGCCCTAGCTTCATCTTTTTCCTAAAGCTGAACAGAACACTTCCTTAGTTTATAACATGCTGCAGGGCTTACAGGTAAAGAGCTGCATTTTAATCATTTGCAGTAGAAACAAAATGTCCAGTAAATGGGACATGACAGGGTGGAAGGGTGTTACTCTTCCATGCTTGGTCCATGAGCTGCCCACATAATGACCTCTCAAAAAATATTAAACTTGGAAGGGAAGGAACTGAACTCTAAAGAATGACAGCAAGTGCTGAGCCAAAATGTCTCAGAAGACAATGTTCTGATAGATATACTTTTATTTTCTTTGCCCTCCTAGAAATTAAAGGCCATTTTTGCAAAATTATTTCCGCACATTCTTCAGTACATTTTTGGCAGCTGTTTGCTCACCATCACCCTCATTATGCCTTATACAGCGACACCAAGCAGAGGACATTATGGAGAATGCAAAACAGCAGCCAGGATGTTGCTGCCGCATGCAGTGGCAAGTACTGTACAAAAAATATGAAAGGAACAAAGCTATCCCACGACTACTGCTAATGGTGAGTACCATCTCTGAGAAATTGGAGGGTGGGATTTCTCCTGAGGGAGAAATTTGGTAGAATGATCCTTCCCAAAGTTTCTCCCCACAAATGTGAATAATTTCAAAAGGCCATTTGTTCTGAGCAATAGCTGAAACCTCTGGTGCCCAAGTACTTGCAAACCAACGGCACAACCATATACATATTTAGTTAATATAGGCTCTGCTATTCATGCAAAAATTAATGCAAGTGAGCCCAGAGGCATCAGCAATGTGTACTCCACCATTGCAATATTAATTCTAAATAAATTGTGGTAGTAGCACTTTGGGAGCCATTTTTTCTCCTTCTAGTGTATTTTTTACCAGATTATCTACTTCAGCCATTTTAAATCAGGGAAGGAGAGGCGAGAAAGTGAATATAGTAAAATACAAGGAGGGAGGCTTTCGACTTTTTAAATGATGTAAGGCCGCCTTGGGTCCTTTTGGGGAGAAAGACGGGATGGAAATATTTTAAATAAATAAATAAATTTGGGTACTGATTTCCGAAAAATCCTTAGCATTGAAATATTGCAAACAGGGCCTTAACTTCTACTTTTTAAGTACTGAAAAAGTATGCACGCTTTTGGACCCAACGGAGCGCAAGACGCGTGGAAGAAAACCTCAGCGGGTTCAAAACAAGCAGGCACCACGTGCCGTCCCCAAAGACAAAAACAGGTGGGAGGCAGGGGGCGGAGTCCTATAGATTGGAAACTCCCGCTTAATTGCATCATGAGCTTCGTACCAATGGGAAGTAGAGACTCCCTCAATGTTAACCAATAAAACTCAAGGGAGGCGGGGCAGGGGCAGGACAGGTCTCCTATATAAGCTGGGTGAGGGGGTCGCGTCTTTCCTTGGCAGGTGGGAGGTTCCCCCGTTTTTCTAACCCTAAGTTCCCGCCGATGGCGGTTTAGAGCGATGTTCGCTGTTTTACTCGTTGGCTTTCAGCGAACCCAAACTGTTTAAAAAACGTCAGCGTTAAAGGGGGGGCCTCCTCCACCTGCCGGCCGCCGCGCCTGAGTCCTTTCCCCTCTTTTTTTTCTCCCTCAAACCTCTTCCCCTCCACGTCGGAGGCCGCCTGCCGCCCAAATGAGGCCGCGGTCAGCCTGGCCCGAGCCGCTGCTGCCGCGAAGGGTTCGGCCCTGTCAGCCTCCGGGGCGGTGGGTCTGGCCGACGAGTCCGGGGAGAGGTTTTTGGCCGGGGGCGGGCGCCAGAGCAAAAACGGGCGGCGTTTCTTCGTTGCGGTCCAACCCCGCGCGCTTCTTGAGCTGTGAAGCGCGCGGCGGGCGTCGCCCGGACACCACAAAATGGCTGGCTCGGGGAGCGGCGGTTGAGAAATGGTGGAGGTCCGGGGAGGGGGCGGGGGTTTAGAATGTCTGGGTTGCCTCGAGAGCAATGGCGAGGGGCCTCTGCCCATGTGGCGAGTGTAAAAAAACCCCAGGGAAGTGCGTCATCGTTTCTGCCACCGACCCCGAGGCGAAAAGACGGGTCCCGAGCCTTCCTCGTGAAAAGAGGAGGATTGGCCCCGCGAGTCAGTCGAGGTGTAGCTGGGTTTGTGCCGCTCTCCTTCCATTTTGGCCTTGGTGAGCAGAAACGAGCTTCCTACATCTCTCCTGCGCTTTTTAAAAAGGAGGGCAGTCTTGAGTGTGGTAAATGGTCATCTCCATCTCCTCCTCAGGATGTTCGCAAAAGAACGGGAAAAAGGCGAGGGCAGGGACAAAATGCTGTGTTTAAGGCTTCATAGTCTTTTCTGTGACTCTAGTCTGAAATGGCTGCTCTTTTCGTTGAAGAGCTTTCTTTGGCTTAGCCAAAGAAGCATTTTGTGCTTTGTTGCTGCTTTTTGCCCTTCTCCCTTTAGGTTAAAAACAACAACACACCTACACCCTAGATTTTAGCATAGGAAGAATGAAGTAAAGACCTGATTCTTGTTTATGTAAGGAAAGATTTGCAGGCAATATTACTTTGCTCAGCAGGTTATAAATAAACCTGGCTTTCTGATGTATTTGACAAAACTGTAGTATATTAAATCTAAATCAAGCTTGAAATGAGCCTGATATGCTAAGCATATATTGTATTTACCTAGTGCACCTCGGTGCACCGGTTCTGGCTATAGTTTTTTTCCCCCCCTCTCCCTACCTTTGAATTGATCTTCCACACATGGTCATTTTCCAAGGGCCTGTCTTTGTTCCTAACTCAACCTGCTGTTCGTTTTATGATCTTTGTTAGAATGGGCTTGGGTTTTTGGAACTGTAAAGCCAAATGAGATTTATTTATTCACAGTTTTGTGTATGATTATTTAAAATCTCAAAAGTGGTTCACAAGATTCTAATATACGTTATAACTAAATCATTAGTAGTTTCAAATATACATGACAAAGCATAGGACACTGATGGTCAAGGAAAACTTGAGCAAGTGGTATTCTTTATATCTTGTTAAAAACATGGAGCTTTTTGCACTTTTGAAGTAGGATATTGTCCAGACACCATCAAAAATGCTTGTTTCTATCAGCTGGCAGTCTATAAGTCTTGGCCTATTTAATTGGCTAGAAAATCTTTAAAGACCTAATGGGATTGTATAGTAGAAGATGGTACTTAAAATACCCTGTGTACACTGATCAGGGCATCATCTGTTAATAACAAAACTGAATTGGTAGGCAATAGACATGATGTAGTAATGCCTGTTATGTCTGCCTGATCACATAATATATGTATAAATGATGTAGTTTTGTTTTCACATTAAAAACATGCAGGAAGCAAATTTTCTGCATTACTTTTGCTGTACAGTACCACATTACTTTAAGAAAACTAATCTTAATGAATTGGCTCTGTTTCACTTTGGTTTGCAAGAAAAGTGCTTAAAGGAGTAGCACACAGTGAGATGCAGTAAGGGAGACTGGATCTTTTTCCCTGAGGGACATTGTTATTTGCATTGTCAGTTTTGTTTTAAAGGGAGAGAATGGTTGAAAATAAATGCATTCTTGGCTCTCAGTCAAGACATTGGGCATTGTGCAAAAGAACGTGCTACTGTTTTAGTGTCTAACTAGATTTGTTAGCTAAATAGATGGTTACATCTTCCAGATGAGAAATAGTGTCTGGTTTTGAATGCAAGTTCTGACAGACATTTTAAAAAAAGGGAGCTTCAGCCTATCCCAGTTGTGATAAATGTGTTTCCCTATGTTTTTCAAAACATCTGGTGCTTACATTTATATTAGCCTTCTTGAGGTGTGTATGTAAAAAAGAGGCAATCTGAAATAACCTGTCTGCAGCAATAGTTTTTTCTTGATTATCCACTCCATTTCTGAAGATGGAAAGACACCTTCCCGTCCATATTTAGAATATGTGCTTCAAAGTAAATTCTGTTGAAAGGATTAGGATGCAATTCAGCTAGAGCCTCTTTATTAGTGTGAACTGCTTTGAGTATCTGAGAAAGAAGTAGCCAAATCGTACTTCCAGAGTCTTTGCTTTAGGATCAGTTAATATTTATAATTTTTTAAGAGGTGGAGAAGTCTTGTGGCCACGTACTGTACATGTGGTCTGTAGTTCAGTTCTGGATTTAGTACTGTTACTGAGCCAACTTCATACAGCTTTGGAAGGATGTAATTTAATTAAAATCCAGATGTGTAACTTGTGTAATGCTGCCTCATGGTTGTGGATAGTTGTTTTTTATATATATAGCTGTTTAGCTATACTGAACTCCAATGTTTTATTGGTCATATGCTTTTGCCTAATGATTTTTGTTGCTGATGTGGTCTAATGTGTTGTACAATATAAAGTAATATACATACTGATATGCTGGCAGGTAAGTAACTACTGTAAAAATCTAGAAAAATAAAAAACAGGTTTCTTGAAAAGGAAAACACTTGCAATTTTATGTCTCAAGATTCTTGATTTTTTCTTTTTTCTATGTCTAGTAGAGGTTTCAGCGTATTTTGGAATCTCATGTTTGGACTTTGTTTATTGGTCAACATGGCTGCCCCTGCATTGTACAGGCTTTCTTAGGTGATACCTTTATGATGAGGTGGGACTGGAATCTTTAACTCTGTTCCTGTTACCTGCTAGGGTAAATTCTCCACAGGTAGAAGAGAGAGTGTAGTCCCACCTTTTTCATATTCTGTTTTGTTGGCCTCCTACATGTGGAAAGCAATGAATCTGAAGAATGAAAGCTCCTCTGTTCTTTTCCATGTGAGTCAGGACCCCTGACTCATGTGGAGAACCCCACAGAAAGTGGAGCTGTTCTCTTGAGTCTTGTAGCCCTTGCTTTAAAGGAGGGGATTAAATGAGGTATGGAGTAGGGCAAGACTGACACGTTATTCATCTTAGAGCCTAGTGTGTGAGTATAGTACACATTTTCTAACACAACTGCATGTCGCTTAAGTCTGTGAATGCCTTCTGAGTATGACTTTAATTCAGAGGTGGCCTGGTGGTGGGCAAAGTGAGCAGATCCAAGGGGCGTTTTTCAATTGGGCAACAGCCCAAGGATCACAATCCCAAGGGTGTGGGTGTGAAGGTTCGAATGTAGCCTCCTCTTTCTCTTGAAATAAAACAGGAGTCTCCTTTTGATTACAACTCAAACTGTCTTTAATAGTTTTAAACTGGGGAGGAACTTCATTTGTGGTAACTTGAGGTAACATCTCTTGCGACGTCAACGAACGTTGCAAGGGTATCCAAAGGCTTGTGTCAAACAGATTTAGGGGTTTCTCATCCCATGGACCGGCTAAAAAGGGGTTATAACTGGGACTGTCTCTTTCTTCTCCCACCTCTCTCAATAGCGGTAGGGTCTCTTCATCTCCATCCTCTCTCCAGATCGGGTCTCCCGTTCCCTCAAAGGTAGTCCATGGTCCCGGAGATACGCCATTCTCCGTGCCTCCTCCGCACGCCATGCCTGATGCTCCTCCGCCTCTCTGGCCACAATTTCCCTTTCTTCCTTTAGCCGCCTCCTCCACTCCCTCGCCTCAGACTCTCCCCAGTACGATGGTCGCTGGGGAAGCCCCTTCCTTCGACGATAATCCGCCTCTTCTCTCGGGATGTTTACCTTTTCCCATTCCCCAGTCCATGGGTCTTCCACCCAGATAAGTTCCCAACCCCCCGGTATGTTGTCGTGTCCGCTTTTTATATCTCCTATTCCCGCCTCCACCACCGACCTCCCCTTTTCTACTTTTCCCGCCAAATCTCCTTCCATTTGGGTTGCCATGGTCAAACCCCGCAGACTTGTTTCCAACTCCCGGGTGTCTATTCCCTGGTGTATTCTTTCACAAGGGGTTGGTGGAGGAGTGGTCTGCACCTCTTTTGATATCTTACGGGTGGACGGCACTCCAACGAGAGCTTCTATACTCTCCTCTCGCCTGTCACAGTGGGGTGAAAGGGGTGTTGCTTATTAGGATGGGGAAAGAAAAGATAACTAAAAGCAACCTGTAAGATGCTAACGCTTTAAAGAGGGACATTTCTGCATAGCCATGCTGTCAAGTTCTGGTGGTGGGCTTTGGCAGCAACTTAATTTAACACAAATTGGGAGAGTTACATGTCAACCTCATCTGCTTTTTGCTCACCCCTGCTTAACACCATTCAGGTAAGAGCATCAAACCTAATCTGTCAAATCCGGAACTTCTGCCTTGAGGACTCTTCTGAAATGCAGTTTATTGCCATTTCTGCTATATTATTTTTTGTTAAGGATTATATTCTAGTTTTGATAAGGATTGCTTGTGGTTAAGTATTGCCATCTAGTGGTGTGATGGAACTTTCAAACTTGTGAAGACTAGGCTATGGGAAAGCTACTGCTTCATAAAGAAATGGGCGAGAAAGGTGTAGTTTACACCACCTTTGTATAATTAAAGGGTTGTAATACCCTGTTTCCCCTAAAATAAGACCTAACCTGATAAGCCCTAGTATGATTTTTCAGGATGCTTGTAATATAAGTCCCACTCCAAAAATAAGCCCTAGTTAAGTGAAACCCGCCCTCCACCATTGTGCAGCAACCAGAAGATGACATGACTGCATTTGAATAAATGTAGATGGTTGTACATGACAAAAATAAAACATCCCCTGAAAATAAGCCCTAATGCGTTTTTTGGAGCAAAAATTAATATAAGACCCTGTCTTATTTTCGGGGAAACAGGGTAAATGTAATTGGGTTCTCTGTAAATAAATTATGTAGTCTCACAACTTGAAATTTTAATATAACTTCCTCATATTTGGGGTTTTCTTTGCACTCAAGGAATTTGCTCAATAACTAGAAGCCGTGGCCCCTCAAATTCTGTAGTCTTAATGTTTGATATGTTGATGTTCAACTACTAAATTAAAATTATTTTTAAATGCAAGTATTCTTTATGTAAAGGCTTGGAAAAGATGTATTGAAGAAGACTGAACTTTCCTGATGCACTTTTAAGCCTTGTAGCACATGAGAGGCCTATAAAAACCAATTACAGTAATATGCCTGGTCAACTTGATGGCATGCCATTATTTATTATTATTAAATCTATTAGCTTGTGATGCTTCCTTGTTATGATTATAATTTGAGCTCTAGAAAAAGTATTTCAACTTGTCTCTGAGTGTGCTAAAAGCAGTGGAGTAAAGGTCACACTGGCAGAGTTACACTGAAGGGATTCTTAAGAAATAAAAGCTTAAAATGGAATGTGTTTGCTAGAAGTGGAGTCTTGAAGCAGAGGAAAATGAACTGTTTTGTATATTCTAATAGATGTGGGCTGCTAATGGACTATCTGGTATGTAGAAAAGTAACTCATCACTAGAAAACGCCAGGAACTCAGTTTCTGTGTGGTAGAATATTTTGACATACAGCTTGATGTGCTAAAAGAGATATCTGGCTGTTTGCAGAATAGTGCAGTTTATATCTAATTCCTGCTGACTATTGTAGACCAGACCAGCACTGTAGAAGTCATTAATTACTGAATTTCCAGTGTGTTCATTATCGATATACAAGTCCTAAATGGTAGAAAACCAATTTTAAAAGTATGATTGTCCTGGCATTTTCTTCTCAATTTCTCAGTACCAAAAATATACCTAGTTCTTCTGTTAGTTTTCCCTCCTAGTTTTAAGACCAAAAAAACATAAAACCACCCCTGCTATGCATTCCCTTCCTCCTGTGTGTTTTAGTGAAAGCACAAATGTAGTTCTTGGGCCTGTTATAAGTAGGAGAGGCCCAAACGTCAGCTAACAAAAACTTAACAGTGAGTGGACTTCAGCAGTTAAGAGGGAAATCTGACAGGCATTTGTTTTTTGTTTGACTTGCCCTAGTTTTCCGGTGAGCACATGCAGTATGTTATCAATAAGCGATCCATCCAGCCCCTTTTAAAAGCTGCCCTGCTCCTTTCTGGCATAGCACTAGAGCAGGGGGCTCCAAACCTTTCAGTATGAAGGCCACATCATATATTTTACACATTTTTGAGGGCTGAAGGGGAAAAAAAACAGCGGGACAGAAAGGCTATTAATGATAGGTCATTTTGCAGGTTACCAACTCATAGGGTCACTGTGTTGGAAATAACTTAATAGCACATAACATCTTACAAGATTTGCAAGAGCAAAATCATGATAGTAAAACAAGCAACTTTAATCCAGACTGAACTGCTGCCCTTGGGTCTACTCCAGAAGTATACAGAGTCCAAGCCAAGCACCTACAGCCTCTTTCTCTGTCCAGGCAGAGGTTGGGAAAGTTATTTTTTTCAGAATACAACACCAGAATCTCCCAAAGAGTATGAGGTGTAGCCATGGTGGCTGCAAGATTTGAGATATTGTAGTTTTAAAAAGAGTACTTTTCAGAGTTCTGCTGTATGGCAGAGCCAGTATTTGCTTGTAAACAGCCTTTGAATAACTGAGCCATGTACATAGCGCAATTTCTGAACTGAAATGCCAGGGAGGAAGCATAGTGCCATTGTTAGATTTGTTTCCGCATATTCCCTGCATGCTGGCTTTCAATTGCTATACAGTAGGACCACCGTATCGACATAGATTTTCATGAGTTGCTTTAGAATAGTCAAGTTGAGCCAATAATACAGGAAGTTTGCACAAATGCAGGCTTTAAGATATTTGCTGGTGAATCTTGTACTCGGACATGTGTGAACCCTAGTTTCTGTGTCCAAGTAATGGAAGCCACTACAAATAGTTGTTGCATATAGAGCTGTGCCACAGGTTAATCCCCCACCATCACTCATACTCCCGTCTAAAACAAATGGGAAAAACCTCTGGTCTCTTCCCTGACCTCTAGTTTGCTAGCAAATTTAAGAGCGACATGAAATATATTCATAAAGAGATTAGCTTTATTTAGCGTATCTGCAAATGCTGATGTTTCATTTAGATGTGAAACCTTAGAGGCATCGCCTTGTCCCCAGTCACTATAGTGTATATACTAGTAGCTGGTTATAATGCTCCAAGTTCGTGCTGTTACTACCACTTGAAAACATTGAGAGATCTCTCAGGTTACTTGCATTAAATCTTTGGAAATGTCATAAGAGCTGTTATGTCACCTGGATATTATTACTCCCTGTGCAACAAAACAATCATCTTGTTTTGCAGTATTTAACTATCTGCAAGCATTTTCCACATTTGTGGGATAAAAATGGATTTAATAATAATAATCCTGTGCCATCAAGTCAGTTCTGACTTACGGCAACCCTTTTCAGGTTTTTCTAGGCAGAGAATACTTAGAAGTGGTTTACCATTCCCTTCTGGGTGCACCTTGGGACTGTGCAGCTTGTCCAATTCCACACAGACTGGCTGTACTTGCAGGAAGCACAGTGAGTAATCGAATTCCCAGCCTTTGGCTCCGCAGCCAGATATCTAAACCACTGAGCTATCCAGCCAGCTAAAAATGGATTTAAGGATGAAGTAATCAGGTGATATTTTCCGGTGCAGTCAGGTGCAGTGATCATCGAATAAATGTACAGTGGTGCCTCGCAAGACGAATGCCTCGCAGGACAAAAAACTCACAAGACGAAAGGGTCTTGAGAGATTTTTGGTGCCTCGCAAGATGGGCCGTCTTGCGATATTTTTCGTCTTGCGAGGCGCGTTTCCCATAGGAATACATTGAAATTTAATTAATGCGTTCCTATGGGGAAAAAAAAGTCAGAAACCAAAAGAAAGTCAGCAAAAAGTCACCAGGTAGAGTAGACTGAGCCCAGCTCCTCACAGTGCCTTTGTAGCCCCAGAACAGCCGGAAAAAGAGTGCCAAACAGCGGAGAGTCAGCAACCAGCAGGGAGCTGGCAGCCATTTTGTGGTCGTCTCCGCTCCTGCCCCCCTCTCCCCGCCTCTCAGCTGATCGGCGCTGGGTCTAAGAGGCTTTTTCCCTGCTAGGCAAGCCTGGGGAAGCCTCTTAGACCCAGCGCCGAGGCGGGGAGAGGGGGGGCAGCTGATCGGCGCGAGGCTTGCCTAGCAGGGAAAAAGCCTCTTAGACCCAGCGCCAATCAGCTGAGAGGCGGGGAGGAGCGGAGACGACCACAAAATGGCTGCCGGCTCCCTGCTGGTTGCTGACTCTCTGCTGTTTGGCACTCCTTTTCCGGCTGTTCTGGGGCTACAAAGGCACTGTGAGGAGCTGGGCTCAGTCTACTCTACCTGGTAAGTGACTTTTTGCTGACTTGTTTTTGGTTTCTGACTTTTCCCCCCCATAGGAACGCATTAATTAAATTTCAATGCATTCCTGTGGGAAAACGCGCTTCGCAAGACGAAATTTTCACTAGACGGCATTAACCGTGGAACGGATTAATTTCGTCTTGCGAGGCACCACTGTATAATAATCATGTGCTGTTAAGTCAATTCTGACTTGTGACCATTTTCAGGGTTTTCCAGGTAGATAATACTCAAGAGGTTTACCATTCTCTTCTTCTGGGGGCATCCTAGGACTGTACATTTTGCTCAAGGCCTAATGTATAGCCACAACTAATTTGTGATTGCATGTATTGTTTGGACTTATCTTCAAAGCACAATTCAAAGTAAATCCAGATACAGGTGTTTATCAGGGCTTATCTGTGCCTAAAACATTTCTGCTACTGACTAGAGATGGGCATGAACTGGTGGTTTGGTGCAATTTGTTTCCGGGCCAAACAGATGATTCACAGTTCAGCACCCCACCCTCTCCAGCGGGCGCCACTCTACTGCTGACTAAACTGATTTGTGTATTGCTTTGTATTTACTTAGAATTGTATTGTATTTACTTTGAAGCGAGCCCTGAGAAGTTTACCCTCATGTGAGCATGTTCAGAATGGTTCTGTTAGTCTTTAATTTTGGAAAAGCTACTAATCTATTGGAGCAATTAAGCAACATTCAAGAAATGACAAAGCCATTGTGTTTCCAGGTAAATACTAGTGATCTAGATTTAGACATGTATAGTTGAAAATGGAGATTTTTATAGGATTGACTGCCCAGCCAGCCAGCCATGGGAAGCTATCAAGGAACAAGAAGATCATTAAGAGTAAGGATATTTCACCGGAGACCAAGGCCAAGATCATCCATACTATGGTATTCTGGTTGTTGTGTGTGGACGTTGAAAGTGAAGAAAAACAACAGGAAAAACTGATTTCTTCAAAATACAATGTTATATGATAACTTTATGGATACCATGAATACAAGAAAGACAAATTGGTAGATGCTAAATAAAATGTGAAGTCTCTCTAGCAGCAAAACGTGCTAAACTGGGGGTGTCATAGTTTGGACACATCATCAGATGTTAGACTCGCTGGAAAAAAATAATGCTGGGAAAAGTTAAAGCTAGCAGAAGAGAAAGACCAAATATGAGATGGATTGACTCAATGAAGGAAGCCACAGCCTTGAGTTTGCAAGACCGTTTGTGTTTTTGACAGCACATAATAGCAACAACCCAGTGATTAACTTACCACAGCCACACCTGTTAAATGGGTGTAACAAATGAAGGAACTGTAAAGTAAATGGTTTGCATATGATGGAACATGGTGTCAGTGCCATATAGCATTCCCTGAGCAGGAGGACTTTAGCCTGGAGTTAAGCATTGCATGCAAAATACCCCATTAAGCCTCTGGTAAATATAGATAAAAATATGTTTGGTACCAAGGTCAGATACTACAGGTCACCAGAAAGACAAATAAGTGGGTGCTCACTCAAGTCAAGTCTGAACTCTCACTAGAGCAAAAGTGAAATTGAAGCTATCCTATCTTTCCCCATGTCATCTGCCCCACCCACCAGATCCTCCTAGCCTATGCTCCTCCAGGCAGCCACTCTGAAAGAGGCCCAACAGTCATCCTACAGAGGTTGAGTCTTTGTGGTGGCACTGACTCTGTGGAACAAGCTCCTGGTGGAGCTACACCTAGCCTCCTCCCTGCTATTCAGAAAGAAGCTTGAAACACTGCTTTTCAGGGAGGCCTTCCACAGTGACACTGCTTGAATTCATGCCTCTTGTCGTGCTGTCACAGAGACATTATGTTTTTTGATGTCACTTGTTCTCATTTCTTTGCCTGTTTTTATTCACTGTTTATAAGTTTACTGTTATATATGTTTGTTTTATGTTGTAAAGGGCCCATAATAGTGCATTGCAGTATATTAAATAAATAAATAATACAGAACTGACTGGAAAAGACAGTGTTTCTGGAAAAGTGGAGGGGAGGCATTAGGAAAAAAAGGAAAACCTAATATGAGATGACTCAACAAAGGTATCCATAATTGTTCATTTGCAAGAACTGAGCAGAACTTACTGGAAAAGACGATGTTCCTAGGAAGTGGGCACAGTAGGAAGAGAGAAGAACTTAACATGAGATGTTGTTAGTTTGCAAATTCTGAGCAGAACTGTTAATGATAGGATATTTGGGAAATCCTTAACTCTATAGTCAGAGTACATCAGAAGTTACTTGATGGCACATAAGGTCTTTGGAGGTTTTTTAAAATTACCAAACAATTGTAATGGATGGAATGGAGACTAGGATAGGAGACTGGCAGGATATAGGCACAGAAGCTCTGCTAACATCAAGTAAGACCATTCCTAGCCACAAACCAAAAAAACAGTAATTTCACAGCTTAAAATGAGTGAGCTTCTGAATGTTCTATATATTTTTAATAAGTATTTTCAATATCTGCATTTAAAAAAATATTATTTTTGCTTGTACAAATAGACAAAATCCCCTTGCAAGCATGATTCCGATAAACCTGTATGGCCAGGAAGGAGTTAAAAAGGTAGCTGAGAGTCAGCTAATTGCATCCTGATATATTATTTATTTATTTATTTATTTAATTTAAAGTATATGTCCTTGCAGTATAGATAAAAGATGCAGATTTTTCACCACAGGAAATGGTGTGAGTCACTTAAGATTTCAAAACAATACACTCTTCTTGTTTGACATTATTTGTGTTCCATGGGTTATAGAACTTCTTGCTGTAGCTAAAGATAGCTTTGCTTCAGTATAAGCCAAAGTTCTTATCTCATGCTGTTGGACTACAGTCAAGTTGCAGGTTCATTCTATGCTTTTAATGACCAGCTTTGAACAAACAGCGTGGCAATGAAAGGAACAGACAAGTTAAACTCTGCTAAGCTTGTTCTTTTCTCTCTCTTACTTTCTAATTCCCTCAGGTAGATGTCTTTATCTGCATGTTTACAAGATGGTGTTTGAAAAGTAAGACAAATTGTTTATAATCTTTTGATGTGTTCTTTAACGTGCCAGGAAATGGCTGTTCATGTATTTTTCCTGAATCTTTTTTTCCTTGGCTGTTTAGTTCTGGTGTAGCTTTCAGATCCCATTCCAAGAAATTATCTAGAATTACAGCAAGAATCTTGACAGATAAGTGAGATTTGAGGAGGGTGATCTTCTGTACGAGGTTGACCAGAAGAGTTTTTTTTTTATCCTTCTGTTATTACCTTGATTTTAGTATATTTTCTTTGTAATAAAAAGGCAGTCCTTCAGTCTTAGGCATATCTGATCTTGATCCTGTTAACGAGAGATTGTGTCATCATTTTGATGTGCTTGTTCTTGAGGTTGTCACAGTTACTAAAAAGAATGATGCAATACAGCTGACAAGCGGAACAGAACACATTTTTTTTAGCAAAGACCGTCAAAAGGCTCCTTCAAGGACAGAAGCCTGTTGGATCCTATACACAGGATTGTTAGACATTAAACAGCATTGTGTAAACACTTGGTGCTTTTCATTACAGGTGACCAGGAATATATTTAGTTTCCATTTGTATTGGCCTTACATCAAATCTGGGATTCAGATAATGTCCAAGATTAATCAATTGCTGTTCTAATGAATTCTTAACTTACGCATACAGTTTAAACACAGATGTCCTCCTTAAGGACCCCATGTCAATGTATAGATGTGTTTAAAAATACTCAACTGAATGTAAAAGTGTAGTTGGCCTTTCAACAGATTATGGCCTTTATTTTAGAAATGTGAGAGAGCTATAACTCTTTTGAAATGTACAGTCATTTCCCCTTTCCCTTTCGTGGACATGCAGAAGCTCAGAAGGAAAAGGATGAACCCCAAGATACCACATCCATGTATATAATCTCTGTCTCCAGGATTGGCCACTGTATGTTTGGTAGAAATGAGAACTGGTTCCATTGAGAAGCAGTCACCTTTATGTGCTGTGAACGTTTTGGCTGTGACATGAAACTAGGTGATCCATTTTTTTCCTTTCTCACATTCCTCACTTTCATCCATTAAAGTTTGATTGCTTTAAAAAATTGAATGTGTAGCCTGTCTTTCCACTACAATTAGCACTGAAAGTGGCCAACACTATAGCATAAGATGAAACACAGAAGGATAATTAAAACAAAAAAGTGTAGTTAAAGCCACATCAGATAAAAATAAATAAGCAGGTTCTATTAACACCAAGTCCCGCAAGCAGCTTAAAAGTCATACGCCTAAATGAATAAAAACTTCCTGGCAGAAGGACAAAGACAAAGCTAGTCTAGCTTCTCTTGGCAGGTGATTCCAAATAAAGGAATAGTCGCTGAGAAGGCCCTCTTCATTCATGCGATGTTGAACTTAAATAGTAATGGGACAGAAAGGAGGATATGGTCTTAAGGATCTTGGGAGGCTGTGTTATGTGGGAGACCCTGGTCTTTCAAAGTCACTGTCCAATTCATGTAGAACTTTGTAGGTTATAATCAGTACTTATGAATATGCTTCAAATTAGACCAGCTGTCCCATAGCTGTTGTAATAAAGGAGTTTTATGCTCCCTGGGCTGAGTGCTTTGTTGATGACCATCGTGGCTGCATATGCACACTGAATGGGATCTTTGCCTCCCTTTGAACATAGCTAGAAGCTAGAGCAGTGATGGCAAACCTTTTTGAGCCTGAGTGCCCAAACTGCAAAAAACTAAACCAACCCAGCAGGCAGCAGCGGCAGAAGCGGGAATCCTGGGCACAGAGGTGCCTCTAGACCCCACTCCGGATCTGCCTCCAGCCATGCCCAACCCCGCCACTACCTATAGCTCGGCTGGCCCGCCAGTGCCAGCTGCTCTGGATCTTGGCCTGCTGCCTGTCAGGGCGCTAGCACTGCGGCTGCAGGCGCCTCAGATTTGGCTGCTGGGGGTAGCGATCCAGTGACTCATGGCTCGCGTGCCCACAAAGGGCTCTGCATGCCAGCTGTGGCACGCGTGCCATAGGTATGCCATCGCTGAGCTAGAGTATGCTCCTAGGACGTTCTGGTTTGCAATTAAGAGATCTGGATTCAGTGATCCAAGGGGCAGTACTTCTCTAATATCATCACTATATATTTAAAGATGTCTTGTGGGGGAAACATTAATAATGGATTTACCAGCCCAGATCCACAGTTAGAACTGTGAGGGTGGCAATGGATAAAGGCACCATTAATTAAGAATTGCTGGAAACAGAACTGTAGGTAGTCTAGTATTTATGAAGTATTTCATTTAAAATGAGTTAATTTTTCTGTTTGATTTTTATGATTTTCATTGCTGTTTGCTTATGGTTTATTTTATATTACTATGTTGTAAACTGCCCAGAATAGTGCTTTGTACTAATGGGGTGGTATATAAATTAAATAAATAATATGCATGCTGATTTTATGACTTAAGAAAATCTAGTATCTTTGGCCTGCTGGCTGTTGCTGGATTATAACATCCAGCAGCCACAGCCAGCATAGTCAGTGGTCAGGAACAATGGGAGTTATAGTCCAGCAGCATTTGGAAGGCCACAAGCTCCCCACCTCTGTTGCAGGGCTTGTCAATTATTCAAGTGCCTTTGTGCTCACTTCCACTATGTTGTTGGACAGAAGGATGTTTATGTCTTTCAAAGCAATTGGGCAGAATATTATACCCTATGCTTATCTATACTAGTAATTGACCTGAAGCATTTACTTTAAAAACTAAAGCTTAAACATTCTGAGAAGAGGCCTGGGATTGTATCTTGATGAGTAAATAATTATGTTTGTTTAATGACAACTTGTCAAGTTGTTAAAAAATAAATGTGCTTCTATGGTGGTTTAAAAAAACATTTTGAAGTCTTCTAAATGCTACAGTAGCATTTACTGTGCTTTACTGCAGTGGCATTTACAATTGGTTGGAGTGGACAAGACTGTTTTAACTGATGGGTCAAATGTCTTACCAGCAGGCCAATCTTATGCCTGTTTACTTGGAAACTCAGTGGGACTGACTCCCAGTTATGCATAGATCTGAGTGACATCAACTTTTTGGAGCTTCCATGATAAGACTTCTTGTCTCCCTGAAAAAAGTACGGTGGTTTTCTTAAGTTCCTACTTGGCCTTCTTTCCTGTTTGTCTCATCATTGGGAAATTATTTCTAAGTGACACTGGTTTCATTGTAAATAATATAATCAAAACAACTAATTTAGCAATATCAAAATTATGTGTTTTCCTTTCTTTGAAAGTGCTTGAAAATGGCAGCTAAACCCAGAATAGTGGCCAGAATTCTTTTGGTGATTTATATGTGCATAAGTTAAGTGATGTAAGCTATGGCAGCAAATTGCAGTTTTGTTAGGTGGTTCTTCAACATCATCATGTGTGACAGGCACATAGCGAGGAGCACAATCGGCATCTCATTAATTAGCAGCTATTCACCACTATGGCTTAACACAATTTATTTTACATGTGTGTAAATCACCAGTAGATTCTGGACAGTGTCTCCAGTTATCAGTAGTAGATCCATATGCCTGCATTTGGTTTTAAAGGACATGTACTACTGGAAACGGGGATGAGCACCGCACTCTAGAGTCGGACACGACTGGACTAAATGTCAAGGGGAACCTTTACCTTTACCTGCTACTGTTAGTATAGCTCTTAATTTATCCCTAGATTTCCAACTATAGCACAGTGCTTGGTAGGAAAGGATACATGTTGACAGCATTTCTTAGGACATGTTTCAAGGACAAAATTAAAATACTTCTAAAGAGCTTAGCCATCAATCAAAGTAAGGATGTTCTTGTACACCAAGTATTATATAGTATAGCTTGCCAATGACCTTAACATGCTAGCCAACACTGAAACTACAAGAGTAATTGCAGATTACATTAAATATCAAACAAATGCCAAGAGTCAACCACTAGACAGTTCTTTTATGCATTATTAAAACAGACTCTTCCCACAAGATTCAAACTAATAAAATTAAATTTGATAAAGCAATCAGGAAAAAGCAGATTTATTTTAACAAATCTCCTGTTTCTCCTTCAACTATGTCCGAGTCAGGCCTGTATTGCGCAGAGTAAATGCAATATATGTGTTTTGTTTCTATAAATTGACAGCACATTCAGCTGAATGATTCCTGACATTTAAAATGTCCATGTGTACAATAAAAGCTTTAGATGCAAATCCAACTGTAATGCTTAGTAACTCAATTCCATTATAAACAAAGGGATTAAAGTTATTTTCAGTTAATGTTCCATTATTTTCAGTCCCTGAAAGTGTAGAAGCCAAAGCCAAGATCTCAGTGAGCTTCTACTGAGTAGAAAGTCGCATCATCATAGTAGTGTGGGATTATGTCACTTGTGCAAAAAGTGATCTTTGAAGAAAAAACATCCTCTACTTATAGTATGGTATTGCTTACACAAACAGCATGATACCATGTTACTACACTAGCAGGATGTTGTGCTCAACAGATCCTCAATATGATGTTGGCCCAAAGTTTTGAAAGCCTCAAATTATTATCCAGAGATAAAAGAAGAGGAAAAGTCTTTACCTGATACTTGAGATGGAAAGAAAGAGAAAAGCACACAGTTGTACTGACACGACCCTTGTGGAATAGAATCTAATATCTGACCTACTTCCTTTCTTGGTTATTGTCGTTCTCCTATTGGAGATTGTCATGGCTATTCTGACTTTGGATGCAACACTGCTAAATGATGTGCTGTATCTAAACCAATCTCAAAGGTTCTCCAGCAAATATGTTTTAGTCCATTACCATTAGATAGCAGGCCAGCATGTTCAGGTGTGGTCTTATGAATGTTCACTAATTCATATATATCCAGTGCTGTCCCTTGAAATTATATTCATCACATTTGAATCCTGCCATTCATTCCTCTAAAAAGCTCAAGATACAGGAAATTGTTTTTCTTTGTATATGTGTGTGTGTGCATAAAATAACAGGCAGGTTGAGCTGAGCAATTCAAAGTCAATCAAGTTGGTTTCATGGCTGAGTAAAAATCCTGACCTTTGTTGGTTCATTTTCAACATAGTAATAAAAATAAGGGTGGGCAGGTGTCAGCAATGTGACTAGAATCCACTTCAGATGTAATAATGAAGCTACTGTTACCACGGAACTGAAGAAAGTTATTGGTTCTGAACCTTGATAGGGAGTAGGTTTCATTGAAATCAATGGGACTTCAAAGTAATTGAGCTAAATCCAATATTAGTTGCAAGTAGAATAGACCCCCCCTTCACGGATTGCTGCCTTGTCGTGGCGAAGGGGCTTGAGTAATTCAGAGAAGCTACGGGCTATGCCGTGCAGGGACACCCAAGACGGACAGGTCATAGTGGAGAGTTCTAACTAAATGCGATCCACCTGGAGCAGGAACTGGCAAGCCACTCCAGTATCTTTGCCAAGAAAACTCCATGGACAGAAACAAAAGGCTAAAAGATATAATGCTGGAAGATGAGCCCCTCAGGTCGGAAGGCGTCCAACATGCTACTGAGGAAGAGCGGAGGACAAGGACAAGTAGCTCCAGAGCTAATGAAGTGGTTGGGCCAAAGCCGAAGGACGCTCAGCTGCGGACGCGCCTGGAAGTGAAAGGAAAGTCCGATGCTGCAAAGAAAAACACTGCATAGGAACCTGGAATGTAAGATCTATGAACCTTGGTAAGCTGGATGTGGTCAAACAGGAGATGGCAAGAATAAACATTGACATCCTGGGCGTCAGTGAATTAAAATAGATGGGAATGGGCAAATTCAATTCAGATGATTACCATATCTACTATTGTGGGCAAGAATCCCGTAGAAGAAATGGAGTAGCCCTCATAGTCAACAAAAGAGTGGGAAAAGCAGTACTGGGATACAATCTCAAAAATGATAGAATGATTTCAATACGAATCCAAGGCAGACCTTTCAACATCACAGTAATCCAAGTTTATGCACCAACCACGGATGCGGAAGAGGCTGAAGTTGACCAATTCTATGAAGACTTACAACACCTTCTAGAACTGACACCAAAGAAAGATGTTCTTCTCATTATAGGGGATTGGAATGCTAAAGTAGGGAGTCAAGAGATAAAAGGAACAACAGGTAAGTTTGGCCTTGGAGTTCAAAACGAAGCAGGGCAAAGGCTAATAGAATTTTGTCAAGAGAACAAGCTGGTCATCACAAACACTCTTTTTCGACAACACAAGAGGCGACTCTACACATGGACATCACCAGATGGGCAATACTGAAATCAGATTGATTATATTCTCTGCAGCCAAAGATGGAGAAGCTCTATACAGTCAGCAAAAACAAGACCTGGAGCTGATTGTGGCTCTGATCATCAGCTTCTTATAGCAAAATTCAAGCTTAAACTGAAGAAAGTAGGAAAAACCACTGGGCTAGTCAGGTATAATCTAAACCAAATCCCTTATGAATACACAGTGGAAGTGAAGAACAGATTTAAGGAATTAGATTTGGTGGACAGAGTGCCTGAAGAACTATGGATGGAGGCTCGTAACATTGTACAGGAGGCAGCAACAAAAACGATTCCAAAGAAAAGGAAAGAAAGCAAAGTGGTTGTCCAACGAGGCCTTACAAATAGTAGAGAAGGGAAGCAAAATGCAAGGGAGATAGGGAAAGTTACAGAAAATGGAATGCAGACTTCCAAAGAATAGCAAGGAGAGACAAGAGGGCCTTCTTAAATGAACAGTGCAAAGATATAGAGGAAAAGAATAGAAAGGGAAAAACCAGAGATCTTTTCAAGAAAATTGGAGATATTAAAGGAACCTTTTGTGCAAAGATGGACATGATAAAGGACAAAAATGGTAGGGACCTCACAGAAGCAGAAGACATCAAGAAGAGGTGGCAAGAATACACAGAGGAATTATACCAGAAAGATCTGGATGTCCCGGACAACCCAGATAGTGTGGTTGCTGACCTTGAGCCAGACATCCTGGAGAGCGAAGTCAAGTGTCCCTTAGAAAGCATAGCTAACAGCAAGGCCAGTGGAGGTGATGGCATTCCAGTTGAACTATTTAAAATCTTAAAAGATTATGCTGTTAAGGTGCTACACTCAATATGCCAGCAAGTTTGGAAAACTCAGCAGTGGCCAGAGGATTGGAAAGATCAGTCTACATCCCAATCCCAAAGAAGGGCAGTGCCAAAGAATGCTCCAACTACCGTACAATTGCACACATTTCACACGCTAGCAAGGTTAAGCTCAAAATCCTACAAGGTAGGCTTCAGCAGTATGTGGACTGAGAACTCCCAGAAGTACAAGCTGGATTTCGAAGGGGCAGAGGAACTAGAGACCAAATTGCTAACAGGCGCTGGATTATGGAGAAAGTCAGAGAGTTCCAGAAAAACATCTGCTTCATTGACTATGCAAAAGCCTTTGACTGTGTGGACCACAGCAAACTATGGCAAGTTCTTAAAGAAATGGGAGTGCCTGACCACCTTATCTATCTCCTCAGAAATCTATATTTGGGACAACTGATTGGTTCAAAATTGGGAAAGGAGTACGACAAGGCTGTATATTGTCCCCCTGCTTATTTAATTTATATGCAGAATACATTATGCGAAAGGCAGGACTGGATGAATCCCAAACCGGAATTAAGATTGCGAGAAGAAATATCAACAACCTCAGATATGCAGATGATACCACTCTGATGGCAGAAAGTGAGGAGGAATTAAAGAACCTCTTAAGGAGGGTGAAAGAGGAGAGCGCCAAAAATGGTCTGAAGCTCAACATCAAAAAAACTAAGATCATGGCCACTGGTCCCATCACCTCCTGGAAAATAGAAGGGGAATATATGGAAGCAGTGACAGATTTTACCTTCTTGGGCTCCATGATCACTGCAGATGGTGACAGCAGCCACGAAATTAAAAGACACCTGCTTCTTGGGAGGAAAGCGATGACAAACCTAGGCAGCATCTTAAAAAGCAGAGACATCACCTTGCCGACAAAGGTCCGCATAGTCAAAGCTATGGTTTTTCCAGTAGCGATGTATGGAAGTGAGAGCTGGACCATAAAGAAGGCTGACCGCCGAAGAATTGATGGTTTTGAATTGTGGTGCTGGAGGAGACTCTTGAGAGTCCCCTGGACTGCAAAGAGAACAAACCTATCCATTCTGAAGGAAATCAACCCTGAGTGCTCACTGGAAGGACAGATCCTGAAGCTGAGGCTCCAATACTTTGGCCATCTCATGAGAAGAGAAGACTCCCGGGAAAAGACCCTGATGTTGGGAAAGTGTGAGGGGAAGAGGAGAAGGGGATGACAGAGGACGAGATGGTTGGACAGTGTCACCGAAGCTACCAACATGAATTTGACCCAACTCCGGGAGGCAGTGGAAGACAGGAGGGCCTGGCGTGCTCTGGTCCATGGGGTTGCGAGGAGTTGGACGCGACTTAACGACTAAACAACAACAGAATAGACCCACTGAAATTAAAGAAAGACTTTCACAGTTGATTGACAAGCCCCATACATTTAACTTGGTCAACACAAGTTGGGACCAAAGTTGGGTTTGTCTCATTGTCGTTGTGATAGGAGTGTCAAAGGAACAGTAAGGGATGTCAAAATCATGTAAAGGACATTAATGAAAGTCAGCAATCTTTTCCCCTCCCAACAAAGAACATTTATGCTTTGGAATGTGACAGTGGATTGTGTGGCTTCAAATTAGCCCCGGTGGATTTAGGAGAGCAAGTAAGCCCATGGCAGTAAAGGATATACAATTAATTACAACCACTTATTCCTTGAAAATAACCATCATGCTAAATCAACCGTAGAACACAATTTCAACCGTAGAGCAAACTATTTAATGCATGTGTGTTTTTCTAGTAATGAACATTATGCAAGATTGAAATGTAACCTTTGAAGCAGAAAATAAAGATGAAAGAATGCATCTCAAGTCTATCGAAAAGGGTCTAAAACAAAGCACTATTGTTTTCAAGGTCTACAGAACAGCAGTGGGAGGCTGCACCTCTGACAGTTGAAGCATACAGCAATGTTACTCTTTTTGACTTCACTGTTGTAGGGTTGAATTCTTAAAATTTGAATCTTTGGGGAACTCAATGCATGCTATGATTAAGCATCTAACATCATTCATTGCTGATATTCTGAAATACAACTGCGTGTTCCATGTAGAAACTTCCAAAATAAGGTTGGATAGTACCTTTCTTAGACCATTAAAGTGGCATAATAAGTTGTTGGACCACTGTTGTCATCCAAATGCAAGCATGTGAGTTTAAGTTACTTTACTGACAGATCCTGGAGCTTCAACATCGACCAAGATGCCATTTGCGCGCTTCTCTGCCTCAACTCCAATGCATTGTAAGCGCTGGAATGCCAAGCCCAATGAAGAGGTCTGTAGCACTCAAAAACTCATCTTTAGAGCCAGTCGAGCCCTTAACCAGGGTGAGGTGGTCACTTCAGCTAGCAATGGCAGAGCTGCCACCACCGACTTTTCTACTGCCCTAGCCAGCCATGAGCACCTTTTTCTAACCTCAGCCATTTTCTCCATAGCACAGCTGTTTCTTTGCTCACTGTCTGAATCTATATCTATTCCTGATATATAACCAAACAAGAAATGCCACACTATGGAGCTGGCAGTGCAGCAGCCACAGCAGCTAATTTAAAGATGCTGCTGCTGCGGATGATGCTCCACATCCTTTTTTTTTTTTTTTGTCATTGGTGTGACATTGTAGTGAGTGGAGGAGTGGTTCTTCCTGCCTCGAGTGGGAGGAGGATAGGCACTGGCACCACTCACTTATAGTGATATTTTAATAGTTCAATAAATGAATCTCTCAATTGTTATTTTGTTTCTGATGCAAAATCAATGGTTGAAGACATTGTTTCAGGAGTCAACAACCCTGTGAGACTGACAGAGAAACTTGCTCATGGCCACTCAATAAATGTCAAAACACAACCAAGAGCTGAACTCTTGTCTGCACAGCTGAAATCCACCTCTCTTTAACCACTCAATCTATTGTGGGAAATGAAATTATAATTTACATTTATAAATTAAAGTAGCTGCTTTACACATGTTTGATTATTCTCTTACTACAGGAATCAAATAGTAAGGTAAAAATAAAGATCTCAGCAATAGGATATTAAAAAAAACTCATAACAAACCTTGAGCGGAGTGTGTCGCTGATTATTAACCCTCATTTGGTACTACTTAATCTCTAGAATGTGTTCATGCCACAAGGAATATATTTGACAAAATGTAATGTGTTGACTACAGTTAACAATTTACATTTGGCTGTTTTTGAGCTAAAGGTGTCCACCCGTGAAAAGACCATTTTAATTATCGTTGTCATCCATCTCATGAAGCTTATGCATTGGTATTATTTACAGAGCTTTCCGGCCACTGCTAGATGACTCGGGAACATTCAAGGGATCATGAGTTCAACCTGTGTTATGTTAGATGTTATCACCAGAGAGCAGCAAAGGGCAGTCAGGTCACATATGTGAATTTGACCTCTCAAGAAATGAGTTTGAGGCTAGCTTTTATGAAAAGAGAAAGCTCCCACCACTGTGACAATGGTGGGTAATTGCATCCTCCCAATCTATTAGGCGCTGATGGTTTGTTAGGAGGTGGTGAGTGCCCTTTGTTTTTACTGAAAGAAATGAAAGCACTTGAAGCTTTCCTCCAGTTCTGTTCAGGAAAAGTGCATTTGTTGTTAATCTGTGAATGGTCCACATGTCTTCCCTTGAGATGGTGTTTCAGAGCATGATAGTTTGGTCATACAGTGCTATCAGTACTGCTCACAAGCTTGTGTGTGCATGAATAGCATCCCCATAGAATTCAACAGAAGTCCTTAATTTTTCTCTATTGCCATGTATGTGTTGTCATACTAAGTGTATGGCAAGAGATTCAAAAGTTGGCAACAATTGTATTCTGAAACAGACATTCTAGCCATAGATAATGCATAAGATTTGCCCAACCAATAGGTAGAGTGTGGTGGCTGCCTCAGGCAGCAGGTTTGGGTGTTATGAGGGGAGAGTGATTTCACTCTTCTGTTTTTGCTGTTAAGAAGAAGAGAAGTGCTTTGTGGGACTTTCTACCTAACTGGTCTTGTTTTGGAAATGATGAGCCTTCTTTTGACTGGCTGGGGTAAATGCTGTAATCCACTTTTTTGCCCAAGTGGCAAAATATCTTGCATGAGCACTGGATGTATAGCTGAGAGCCCATAAGTAAACTTGCATGATTTTTGGCACACATTACTGAATCCAGCCCATGTAGCTAGCAAGACATTAAATGCTTGGCAAGTGGCAAATCTTCCAATCTGCGGCAAGTCATGAATCTGCCACATTTTCAAGACCCTTTTAAGATAGCAAGAAGGTCCATGTTGAAACAAACCATGAGCTGATCTAGCCCAGCATTCTGTTCACATGGTGGCCAGCCAGCGGCACATTGGAAGACCACAGCCACCACATGAGTAGAAAATCACCATTTGATTCATGTTCCCCACCACCTGTTTTTTTAGAGGCATGTTGCCTCTGATACTGGAGATGTTGTTGTTTAGTCGTTAAGTCGTGTCCAACTCTTTGTGACCCCGTGGACCAGAGCACGCCAGGCCCTCCTGTCTTCCACTGCCTCCCGGAGTTTGGTCAAAGATACTGGAGATAACATACGATAATCATGACTGGGATCCATTGATAAGACGTATCCTTCATGAAGTTTTCTAATATCACTTTAAAGCTCTGCATGCTAACGATCATCCCCTGGCAGTGATTTCCACAGCTGAACCATGTGCTGTGTAAAGAGGCACTTCCTTTTTTGTATACTGGTTCATCCTCAGTTCAGCTTCTGTGAATTACTCTGGGTTCTAACAATATGATAAAGAGAGAACAAGGCTTCTCCATATTGACTTTATATACATTATGCATAATTTTATGCGGCTCTATCATATTGCCACTAATTGCCCCCTCCATGAGACAGACACTTTGGTGCAGTCAAACAAACAAGAGATTTATTAACTTGGACCGAACAAGGAATTATGAACTAGGTTAAATAACAGGAAGTCCCAAAATGCCTCGAAACGGAGGGATCTCTCCTTTCTGTAAGAGCATGATTAAGATGCAAAGTCTTTATCCAACAGGCACAGAACTCCTTGAAGGTGAGGGAGGCAGAGTGGCCCACACAACAGGAGTGGTAGATTGCCAGGCTAAACTTTCCCTAGACTATACTTCTGGGTCTTTCGGTCCTTCCTGGATGGTCAGGCTTGGCTGAGGGGCTAGGGTGACATCTAGGTCTGATCAGGATGTAGACTGGGAAGTGTCAACCAGGCATGGATTCACCTCTTGGGATCTTCATCCCTTCTCTCCACTTTGCCACTGGCTCTCTCGCCATTCACACTTTCCCCAGTAGGAGGGCTTCTGAGGACTCTGGGAATGCTGCACCTATTCAGCCTCCTCCATTAGTACCGGGAGTTGAACCCACTTGCCAGTCCAGAGATCTTCCTTGCAACCAGTTGCCAGCCTGTGTGGGGAATCTGGTTCAGGTTCACCCTGGCCAGATGCTTCAGCTACTTTTGCTTCACAGGCCTCCCAGTCCACACTCTGCTGTGCCTCCTCCCAGCAGTCTGTCTGTCCTGCCTCTAGATCCACCTTTTTATCCCCCTCCACTATAAATTTCCTTCCTTCCCTTTAACAGCCCTCCCCCTGTGGCTCCTGATGGACATGTGATCTTCAGTGGTTTCCATCTCATCTTCACAATCTACTGGGGAGCTGCTGGTCAGGAAGCAGGGTAGGATCCTAGCATGTCTAAAAGAGGTAGTAATAAGAGCATTACTGATAAAGCCTTCACTGGATCCCACTTTACTTGGACACCTTTTGGCCAGTCTCAAATGTTCCATTTCTGGGCAAGATACTGGACCATGTGGTGGTTTCTCAACTCCAAGGATTCTTGGAGGAAGTGGATGATCTAGGACCATTTAAATTTGGTTTTTGGCCTGGCTGTGGGGTAAAGACAGCTGTGGTCACCTTGGTGGATGACCTACACCAGGAACTGGATGTGAAGAGTGTGTCCCTGTTCGTTCTGCTGGACCTCTCAGTACCTTTCCATACCATCAACCATGTATTCTTCTGGACTGACGAGATGCCCACACTTTGGGAGGAGCATTGTTGTAATCCTCTGTGAAAGGAAGCTTCACCATGATCCATTATTTGGTCTCGGGGGCAGAGAAATAACAGTGCAGCCTTGCTGGACACTAATGACCTGTGTCACATTGTGTATGTAAGATGGAGCAGAGGACAGACCAGCTTTGCAATTGCCTACATGCAATTTCATCAGAAGAGGGGTACAGTTTATTGCCCCCTAAACTCTTTAAATGTGAAGCCTAGGAAAAGCAGCATATAAATGCCAGTACATTGCAATGCATGGCGTATGGGAGAGTGACTTACTCACTGGGGAAACTATCATGCATAAGAGTTCTTTTTGAAGAAGAAGCTGTGTTAATCTGTGCAAGCAAATCAGGAGGCAAACATGTTGGCGCACCTTAAAAACTAAAGCCTGTATTTTAATGTAAGCTTTTATGGGCCAAATCCATTTCCTCAGAAATAAGAGTAAGACAATATGACTGACATTTTTATACATTACACACAGCATCCTTATGAATTCACCCTTGCAGTTTTTTTTTAACGAAGATGGCTAACTCTATCTTGTTGTTGTTTAGTCGTTTAGTTGTGTCCGACTCTTCGTGACCCCATGGACCAGAGCACGCCAGGCCCTCCTGTCTTCCACTACCTCCCGGAGTTGGGTCAAATTCATGTTGGTAGCTTCGGTGACACTGTCCAACCATCTCGTCCTCCGTCGTCTCCTTCTCCTCTTGCCTTCACACTTTCCCAACATCAGGGTCTTTTCCAGGGAGTCTTCTCTTCTCATGAGATGGCCAAAGTATTGGAGCCTCAGCTTCAGGGTCTGTCCTTCCAGTGAGCAGTGAACTCTATCTATCTTCCTATATAAATGGAATGATCCCAGTTTTTCTGAAATCAGCACAGACCTCTTTTCATTATAGCATCAGGTGAAGAGATGAACCCCCTGAACGTTTCCGAAGTAAATATGAAAGAAGACAACCCCTGTGAATACGTGCTTGCAGCACTTCTCGTGTTAGAAATGAAATGCAGGGGCGGACCTTTTGGAGAAGCGAGCCACGCTTCGCTCCCTCTTGCTACTGACTTCCGTTCCCCCACCTGTGAGGTCTCTAGGATCCAAGTTCCTCATCGTGCCGTCCTACTGTGCGGCCGGGAGGGGGCAGCACAGACCAATCCGTTCGCACCTAACCAGCCGCTTGTGGAGCTAAAGCCGTTCAATGCCGTGCAAGAAAAGTGGGAGAAATAAAATTTAAAAACCGACGGTTAAATAAAAGCGTCTGTTGTGATGATGGTGATCCACTGCAGATTTCGAAAAAAAATTAAATTAAATTAAAAAATGGCCTCGCTCCCTCGCGGAGCGCAGAACGGACCCTTTGCCACTATCTAAAAGAGGCAGAACCCTACAGAGCTGGGCTCTTTGACCCTTCCACACCTACCGTCCCCCTCAAAAAACACATTAGCCGGGCTCCTGGGTGGCGCTCTTCATTCCTCCCCTCCTCCCCCCAAGTCTCCTAGTTCATTCGCGAAATGTGGCCCAACCTGGATCTAAAGAACGTTTGAAAAGGACACGTCGACACGGAGGAACACTGGGTCACTGGCGGGGGGGGGGGGGAACAAGAGTGCAGGCTCTGCCACCCGAGTTAGCCTCTTTTTAATTTCGCTTCCGTCGATGTTTTAGTGGGAAGTGTAAACGCGCCCGCTGAAACATGTCTCTTCCTAAAATCCGTTCGATTTAATTGTGGCGGCAGGTTTCGTCCAGGACTGCATCTTGAAGAAGGGGGTGGGAAAGAGAAAGAACCGCTCCATTTGTTCTCACAAGGCAGGATCGGGAGAGAAGTACAATTAGTTTGGTTGCATCCGGCATAGGTGATTTGACCGAGAAAGCCTGTGAGGGCGTTTTAATTACCCGCCGACCGTTTTGCCCTGAAGACTCGCCAAAGGTCGAGCCTGAGCCAGGTTCGGAAAATGTAAGCTTTCTTCTGGGATGCTGTTTGGGGAGCCACGGTCCAGCATTTACGGCTCGAACGTAACCACGCTAGAGTAGGTCTCGAACCAGCTGGAACTTACATCCGAGTAAACATACCCAGGACCTGATAGCAGGGGGCCCTCCAGTCCTACACTTCCTTAGAAGCAAGCTGTCTTTCAGTGCGCTGCGACTTGCTCCCGAGCAAACACGTGGAGGGCTCGCCGGCGCTTCTGAGCCTTTCCTGATTTTTTTCAGCACGCCTCAAGTCCGAGATCGAAATTCCATCTCACGGTGATCGCCGTTTTTAGACCAAGGTAAACAAGAGACAAGAACAGCACTGGGTGCAAGCTTCCGAGGCTATCCTCTCTTCCTTAGCCATGGTGTTAGGAAAGCACTCGCCCCCGTCTCGTGTGACTCCCTGTCTGAACAAAGGGTGGTAACCCCAAAAGCTTGCAATTTTGTGCTGTGCTTTGCTTTTTTTTTTTTTTTTAGAAGTTGGCCTATTAAAGGCGATCAGCTTGAGGCGGAATTTCCTCGATTTTAGACTCTTGTCACAATAAAGGAACTCCCCCGGAGACGTAAAGATGAAGCCAGCTTGCAATGTAGTTAGTTTTGCGGTGTTCCAGGCGCGCTTCCTTAGGAGTAAGTGCCGCTGCGCTCCGGGGGGCTTACTTCTAAGTAGACGCGCATTGCACTGTAAATGAACAAGAGAAGCGGAGAAGTCAGGAGAAAGGCTGAGGAGTCCACTTTTGGGGTCCTTTGCAAAGAAGCGGAATGCCCCCCAAAATCGCGCTTGCTTTTCACACTGGCCTTGGGAGGGAGAGGCGCTTTCTGCTGGTGTAACTGAAGCGAAGGACCCGTCTCTTCCGCTTTCTCTCCGTAGGTGCTGCGAGCCGGCATGGAGGCATCCTTTATGGGTATGCGCCACTGGTTCTGAGCCGGTGTCCGGTCAGCCCAGCGCCGAGAAAGTAAACACGAGGCTCAGAGAATGTTAGACGCGAACGCCCACGCCCCCAAGTCTAAAAAATAATTGGGGTTATTCAGCAGCCGACTCCCACCTCCAGGCAAAAGCTGCGACCCAGCCAGGCCGAAGCACGCCGGGCACGCGATCCGACCCCTGTTTACTCGGGAGTAAATCTCACCAACTCCCGGAGGAGGCGCGCCTAAGTATGTGTGGGCCGCACTGCAAGCACGCAGCGCGATCCTCTGCAAATCCCCTCCCCCTAAGTAAGTCCGACTAAATTCAGGGTAGTTTAACCTCGAGGCATCCGATAGTAGGATCAGCCTTTCCACCCCCTGTTGCCCGCGAGGGAGGTGTGGGCAAAGACGCAGCACAGGCTGCGGTCCTGCGCGCGTTCCTCCCGGCTGTCCTGAACGCCGAATATGCGCTTTGACGGGTCCCCCAGGGAATCGACGGGATCGTGCCCATGGCTTGTTGGGAAAACGCGCGCAGACCCACACAAAGCACAATCTATACATTAAACAGCGCACTACGAGGCGTCTTCCTTTGCAAATGATGTTTGAAAGTGAAGGGAATCCTTTAATCGCCTCTCGTTTTACAAGGCCCGTTTTGCTGGGCGGGCGGGTGGGTGGGGGAAGATGGTATTCCTGCCGGTTTTTCCAACTGCAAAAGTTTCTACATGGGTTTTTCCCGCCCGCCCCCCTTCGGGGTGGGTGATTGTGGGAACGGGAGAGGGCGGGCTGGGCCAGAAGGGTTACTCTTCGAGCTGATTAAAGTCTCCATATTTGTCTTCAGGCTTCTGGGGTTTATTCAAACTTTTCCTCGGGTGTGTATGTCTGTCTGTATTCCTGTCTCTTTCTTTCCTTTCTCTCCACCACCGCCCGGCTTCCACAACTCCTTTCTCTTCCTCCCACCCCTTCCTTGTGCATTTGTAAAGTAGCCCCATCGAGAAATGATAAATATCCCTGTTGATCACTTGATTGATTACCTCTCGGAAAGGTCACGCAAGCTCGCAGTAATTTCCTTTCGCCCAAGGCTCCCTTTTCCACTTTGACTCTGAGCGCGACAGTTCCAAGTATACAGGGGCCTTCGCTTTGATTTTAACCCCTAAGTAGCCCCCTGAAAAAAAGGGGGGTTGCCAAGAGCCCACAATGCAGAGAGCGCGAGAGGGGGGGGGGAAGCAAAATCAGAGTCAAATGAAAGCGGCTACGGTCCCTTCCATACACCCACGCCTCCGACACCCGTTTATTCAGATCAGGAAGAGGAAAATAAAGGCGGGTCTTGTAGGAGAAAAATATAACCCCTTATTTAATTTTTTTTAAAAAAGAATCCCACCTCTAGAGGCAGGGGAAGCGGGGAGGGGGGGCTCAGGGTTGTCTGAATGGCACATTTGTGACTCTCTCTCTTTCTCTCCTGTGGTCTTCACATTCAACTGTAAGCAACCAGACACGCTATTAATTTACCCAATGCTACCCAGGGTCCTGAACCCAATTAATTTCTAATAATTATAGCCCAAGGGGGCTTGAGGGAGAGTTCCTTCCCACCCCAGCCGGGGGCCCCTCCCTCCCTTTCCTAGCCATGCCACTTCACGCCACTGAGGTCAGCATATCATAATAAAAGTGTGTATTTTGAAAGCGATCTGTAGAACAGTGAGTTATTGCAATGACTGAAAATTGTTTCCATTTTGGCTAATTGAGCCCCATGGCTGAATGCTGGGAGTCTTGAGACTTTAAATTTTATATATATATATTTCATTTCCACCCGGGTTGGTGGGGGGGGGGGACCCTCCGATATTGTCAGCTCCCTGGTCAACCAGCGAGAGATTTTATTTCCTAAGAAGCAAAAGCTGAAATCAAGAGTTGTGTAAACAGTATTAATAATTGCATTACAATGATTAAATTAATCTTCCTGGGTCGGTAGCTAGGAGAATACATATATATATATATATATATATATATATATATATATGGCTGAAAATAAATAACAGCACGCAGAGTTCACTGCACAAAGACAATGAAGTAACAAATGCCATGATCAAGGGAAAAAAAAGGAGAAAAAAACATTTAAAACAGCCTTCCCTCTTCTCCCCCCCCCCCCAAACAGTCTGAAGGGCATGTTCAATTAGGCTCAATGAGAGGAAAAGAAAATTTCCTGTTGCACAGAAGACGCCTTTAAAAAACAACAACACAAAATCACAAACCTACTCCGTGACAACATGGGATCACAGAGCATTAGTCTTTTATCCATGGGTCTCGGAGCTCTTATTTTTGTTTTTAAAGTAAGGGGGGGGGGGGCAAGAAACTTTCAAGGACAAGAAATGAACGCATCCAGCATTCATTACAGAATATAGATTGTCCGTTCCCTTCGCATTTGGTCGGAGTTTCACCAACGTGACCTTTAAAAAACCGAAACAAGTACCCTTAAAGTTCAACGGCAACAGAAAATTCGGAAGCTAGCAGTCAAACACGGCCCTCCTCCTATTCCTCACGGAAGGGGGGGGGCAGAGCTATAAGTTGGGCACAGAGACAACAAATACAGAGGCAGCGACTGTCTGATGGGCTCCTAAACCAGAAAGAACGTGGGTGGAGGAAGTGTAGGAGCGAACAAGGGGAGGAGAGGGGAGTGGTTGAAGCCGGAGCGCCACCTGCTTCGCTTTCTCTAAACCCCGCCTTGGAGACACCGAACAGGTGGAACTGACAAGGTGAGGCGTGAAACTGACAAGGCGGAGGGGCGGTCGCGTAGACTTCCTTCAAGCCCGAACCCTGCATTTCTAAAGCCCATCGTTTCAAAAGCCTTAAACCTTCAGCCTTATCACTCGCCGCTTGGTGTTCAGTTGGTGGGTTGAACAGTCTGTGTGGTGTTGCGTATAGTGTCCTGGACTCGGTAGGGCTCGGGAATTTGTGTGTGTTACCTGCCGGCAAGTTGATTCTGACTGAGGGCAACTCCGGCCGGGTTTCTAAAGCGTGTGAGATATAAGGAGTGGCTTTCCCACTGCCGTCCCCCAGTGAGTCTCCATGGTCGATGGGAGATTTGAACCCAGAGCTCCAGCCCTCTGGGAGCCAGTGCAGTGTAGTGGATAGAGTGTGGATCTAGGACTCGGGAAACCTAGGTTCAAATTCCTGCTCCGCCGGGAAAACTCACTAGGGGATGCAATCGTGAATCCCTTTTTGGCCATCCCACTTGCCTTCAAAACCCTGTTAGAGTCGCCATAAAACGAAAGCGACTTGAGGGCACATATTCACCACAATAGGTTTACTTTCTGGGCGCCTTAGCTGCCGAAGCAATGTTTTGAGACTGACAAAGTGTGTCTCCAGCCTTTTCCTCGCGCTTGATTAGAAATTCGGAATACGATCCTGTGGGCTTCCCTCAACGTTTTGTGAAATTACCCCTGCTCAGCCGTAAACAAGTACCTTAGCGTGATCTTGAGAGTGGCACTTTCTCTCAGCCTCGGTTCTCCATCAAGGAAAGTGACCCGGATATACTGTCAAAGGTGTTAGAAAAGATAGCCATCTTTCGCCAAGGCGAACCACTTTTGAGGTTTTCAGTTCCGTTCACACATCGGGAGGAAACCCACGGAGACTTCCTTCTGAATAAAACATGGTGAAGGAAACCTGTGCGGGTCCCATCGATTCCAGGAAGAAATTTAAGCACCAGCTGAAAATGTACCCGTGAAATCAATTCGTCCTTAAAATGCATTTTATCAGTGATAGCTACCACCCTATGGTTGCTTCGCCTCTTAAGAGATACAGCCCTGAACGTAGGCGCGGTTTTCTGCCAGGCAGACACGCGTCGCCTCGGAAGACACCAGGTCCTACATTGTGCTAGGGGAGTAAGTCCCGTTGAACGCACTGGAATTTCCTTCTCAGTAGATTTGCACACACTGCAGCTGTGGAGCGATCTCTGCAGCACATTGACTCCAGAGTAAACCCTCTAAGGGTGCCCCCTCCTCAACTGCAACCTCGTGCGCACTTACTCGGTAGGAAGTAAGGCGCATCGAAACGACTGAATGGGTTTTATTTCGAGTGAGGACACCCTGCATTGCCATGAATCGGCGCTAGAAGCTCTGATGGGCAACTCTAGAGCTCAGTTTAGGATGCGAACCGCCGGACAAGATCGGCTTTAAGAGGTGAACGTAGTTGGGAGGAACTTGACGGGGAGGGGAGGCTAATGCCAATAGGGGGCGCCTTTCTAAAGATCTCCTGACGATTACGTGTTTTTCTAAGCGTGTGCGCGTGCTCGCGGTGGGGAGGCGCGCGCGCGCACTAAGATTATTTCACTTCCACTCCAGCCTAACCACGTTTGCCCGGACACAAATGCCACTCTTCCCAGTGAGGCTTCACTTCCAGCTCTCTTACTGAATGAGACACCAACCGAAGAAAATTCACCTGAGTAAATCTCGGGCAAAAATAAAAAACAAAATAAAATAAAGGACAAATCTGCGGACGTCCTACTTCGGGCGCATCAGGAGAAGACAAGAAGACTGGCTGGAAACACCAAAGCAAGAAAAGAGGAAGATCGAACCTTTGAGATGGATTGACTCCACAAAGGAAGCCACAGGCTTCAGTTTGCAAGACCTGAGCAGGGCAGCTGAGAACAGGACATTCTGGAGATCGCTCATTCAATACTGCAGCGATCCGTTGGGGACGACTTGAGGGCGGGTAACAACAAACCACGCAGACCTAGATTTACACTTGGGAGTAATTCCTATCGATTTACTTCTGACTAAAAATGGAGGGGATCCGGCAGTCTTTACGCTTTATCTTCGCCAAAATAAATGATTTTTCCGTGTGCTAGAGCTACTGAGTACAGTCTAAGAGATTATGTGCACGTGTTGGCTTGACTGGTGGTTGTTTATTGGTATCTTTATCAAATGTATAATAAAGGAACCCAAGGTAGCCCGCATACCCCTCCCCTTTTAAAACAACACAACAGCCTTGAGAGGTAGGTAGCTGAGGCAGAGCGGTAGATGGAGGGTGGGATGCCAGTCTTCGCCCCCCCCCCCCCCAGCAAGATGAGTGGAAGGGCCGCACACATATTTGGGTTGGCTTTTGCCACATTTTGGAAATATCACTCGTTATCTGGGGGGGGGGGGGAGTAGAACTGCCGGATAGCTCAGCCTTTCAGGTATTTGGCCAGAGGTTGGGAGTTCGATTCCCCCCTGTGCCTCCTTGACAGGGGTTAGACTCCATGATCCATAGGGTCCCTTCCAGCTGTACTGTTCTAAGATCATATTATTAAAACCATGGTCTAACGTTGCCTAATTTTTACTAACTGAGAGCTAAAGAGGGATTTGGCCCTCGGATATCCCCACTTTCTCAGCTGCCAAACCACTATACCTCACTGCCCTTTTCCTCCCACCTCTGCAAACCACCCCCATCCACTCCCGCTATGAAGTGCCCATTTACTGTTGAATTCGGCGCTTGGTTCTCTTCAGAGCTTGGAGAAGTGACTTGCGCCGGCTGGCGGATTGTGGGAGCTGTAGTCTCTCCCCCGCCGTCACTTTCCTACTCTCGGCTTCCCGCAAACGCTCAGATGCTGTTGCCTGGCGCAGCATCTCGAAGCGGCGGAGGGAGGTGGGCGCAGCCTTTCGACCAATCCGTACGAACCTGAGAAAGAGCAGAGCAGGGCTCCCCCTGCCCCCCCCTCCGCCTCGTCCCGGACACGCAGCCTCAGCAAAGGCGTAGGCCCGGAGAGTTAAAAGGAGCCGCCGGCGGGGGAAGGAGGATTTCCAGGTGATAATCCTGGAAGGCTGCCTCCGTTCACACTGGCGACGAGGAAGCCAACAGGTGGCGGCTCAACTAAGGAAAAGTGACCGCCTCTCTTTTCCTTTCTCCCTGCCGGCGGAACAGGTCTCCTGTGCCTTTAAGAGCGGCGTTTTCAACAGGTAAAGCCTCTCCCGGAATCTCAGGGAGGCGGTACTTCACCTGTTGAATATCTCCACTGAGCCCAGGCTCTTAAAGGCGCAGGGGCATCGCCTGGGTGGTTGTTTGTTTGTTTTTTTAATCCTGTCCTTAACCTGCTTGTGATCGAAGCTGGAGTAGGGGAGACGGCCCCCCAAAACAGATCTGCTCAGAGATCCATATTGATGTGTCAGGAAGGGAAACTAGTAATCGTTTCTCATTCACCACCCTCGCCTTTACCTTCTTTTCTTTGCACTTAGTGTATCTTAGATTGAGTAAGCGATCTCATTTCAACTGGATTTCTTTCCTGTTAAACCGGTAGGATTCTGCTCGGTTTATCATTTCCCTTGTTTCTTTATGGTATCTTTCTGTCCCGAGAAGGATAAATTGGGATCAGCATCCAGTGAAACCTGGATGTAAAAGCCACACACCGTTTACGCAACCCTGCCGCCGAGTCCGCGGCTTTCGAAGGTATACTGCCTCTGTATATGCAGGTTCCACGATGCTTCATTTTCAATGAACTTGTTTTACTTCAGGTAAGTGCTTTAAAGGCGGAGGTCCCTATTCTCTTTTCTCCCTCTAGATTTAAAACACTCATTCATACACAACCGACTTCAGTTGCCACATAAGCTTCTTTTTTTAACGAAAGAAACTTTTTAAAAAAACCACAACGCCGAATTTCTCCCCAGGGATTACATAATGCCGTGTCAAAACACACAGCCATGTGAAGCATCCTGCATTTGGTACCATTCACACGTTCGGAAGCGTGTTTTGGGCCACACTGTTCGTGTCTGATGATAAAGGTGGCCACAGCGTATCCGGTTGTTTACCGGCAAGCTGTGCTTGAGTTTTGCTCTTGCGCCTTTTTCTGAATCAGGTGGCGCATTTCCAGAAAGGAGTGGGGTCCCTCTTCAACTTGATCGACCGTGTTTCACTCCGCAATTGCGCACAGGAATGCAGCCACGAACTTCAGGTTCTTACCGGCTCTAATTTGTGAGCCACAGGGAACTTAAAACGCATTGGCCACACGCGACACGGTGTACAATTACAGTACTGAACGTGCCTGGAAACGCGTAGGATGGCACGAGTCACTTTGTCCTGGATTGAGACTGTTGCCGAGAAGTCAAGTGCTCGTGTTTTAGGATCAGAAGCAGCTACTCCTTAGCTATAGGACTAGGGAGAGGGAGCGAGAATGACGATTTGGAACCCCAAATCCGAAGTGTTGTTTGCGTGGAACAGGCTCGACGTCGGGGCTGAAAGACCGTAATTTTCTTTTATGGAGTCTGGCAGGATTTTGCAACAGATATTAATGGGAACATAAATAGCGCAGAGAAGGTATTGAACAAAACTGTTTAGGGCGAGGAGGTTGTTTCGAAGCAGCAGCAACAACCACCAAAAAAATATCCATTATGTACTTGATTCATACCGCCGTAAACAGAGGCCAGTTCCTTTAGAGCAGGTCCTGTTATGGAATAAAGCCTCTCGCCCTCCCCCCCCCCCCCTTCATGTTTCCCTTGCCATTAAAGAGAATGAAAGCATTCTTATTTCATTATCGCCGTCCGGTTAAATATATTATCAAGGGGAAGATTAAAGATCTGGTTTTTATTCTGATGAAAAACACTGATTGGAATTTTTGATCAGGTAGACTCTCAAATTTACAGGTCTTAATCCCGTCCTAAATATATGGCTTAAATAGATCTGTCTCGAGATTTACATGGATTTCGCCCCTTTGACTTTCCGCACCGGAGAGATAACCTGTTACGCTGAAGGGCTCGGCTGTATAATTCACATTATACTTCGATCCTATACATGTTCCCTTGGAAGGAAATCTCTGGGCACTTCCCATGGAAGCGTGCAGTAGGTTGCCGCCCAATCCTAAACACGTTTAGTTGGTTGAATTAAATGAGACTTACTCCCCAGTAAGTATGTTTTGGGGAGGCAGCTTTAGTTTTGCCTCTGTAATGTCATTATTAAGGCTATATATCTCTTCCTTCCTTAACACCCCCCCCCCCACGCATCAGCTCGACTGGTCTGAGGATAAAACTAACCTTGGGCCGTAAATACAGCTTATCTGACCCTATCAGGCACCCTGACTTGCGAGTAAATCCTACAGCGTTCCTGAATATGCAACCCCCGGTTTCATCGAAAAGGGCTCCGGAGTCTAGTGGAACTTCTGTTGAAATCAGCCTACTCTCCAGTAAATTGATTTAGGATTAGGGCAGGAGTGTGCTGGGTAATGTGGGGGAAAGCATGTAACCTGAGAAAGATCCAGACCGCGAAAACCTCCAAATCCCCTTCGAGGCTAGATAGCAAAGGGGCTACTCTAGAGTAAGGGGGCAGCCCCAAGTACCTTTCAGGCTGACAAGAGTCTGACACTGGCCAACTGTTCAGGTTTCTCCAGGTGGGAGAGTTTAAAAAAAACAACCAAAAAAAAAAAACGGCTGGCGGCAACGGGTCTTCTCTAGAGTAAGTGGGCCACCAGTGACACCGCACAGAAAGGTACATGTAATTTTCCCGTTTGCAAATACTTAACGAAACGACCAAGAGCGACAAGACTATCATGCTTGGACTCAAAAGGCCGAAAAGGAAGATCTGGAGTTACATAATAGAGTCACATTGCCTGTCCAGAAGAAGCAAGTGGATTTCCTATTTACGGAAAACTGGCCACCGCCACTCGCCTCTCCCTCCCCCCCCCGTCCCCGTGACCTCCTCCCTCCCCCTCCCTCTCCCTCCTCTCTCTGTGGGGTGACTCTCAAAACCCACTGCCCTTAGAGGAAACTCGGGGCTCTGTCCGTCTGAACCCTCGAAACCGCGTCTTCCCCAGAAAGAAGCCGGCTAGATCTCGGGAAGTAAACGAGGGCTTGGAGTTGTTGTCGCCCCGGTTATAAGCCGGCAGGTCGCTTCCGCTTTATGGCGACCCTGTGAATTAATGACCTCCGAAAAGTGCCTGTCCTTAAGAGCCCTGCTCAGGTGGGGGGGGGGGGGGACGGGACGCTTACTTGCGAGTAACACGCAGGCAGAAAGAAGGAAAGGCTGGCGGATGGAAAGGGCGAGGGGGGTAGGTGGGGAGGGCAGGCAGGGGGAAAAGAATACCAGCATCCCTCATTCACACGTAATGAAGGCAGCGATTACGCGGAGAGGCTCCGCTCAAAAGCGCGCGTGTGAAGCGGGAAGCGGCGGGCCAGGAAGGGTCCGGCTCCAGCCTCGCTCCCGGTTCCCCTTCCCTGCCTTTGCCTTTTGCCGGAAGGCGAGCGGGAGGAATCGAGAAGAGATCCCTCCTGCGGCTCCCTCTCGCTCTCTCCCCCATCTGCCCAGATTTCCCCCAATCCAAGTGAAAGATCACTCCCAAACTTTTCTTTCTTTCTTTTTTTCTTTTTGGCGGCGACCGAGAGATGTTGAGGGGGGAGGAGGGGGGGGAAGAGAGAGAGAGAGAGAGAGAGAGGGAGAAGGGGGGAGACGCCGCCCGTGCGCATGTGCGAAGGTGTCCAAACTGACAATGCTGGAGAGATAGCGAGCTCGGGGTGGCGAGAAAGCGAGTGTGAGTGAGAAAAGCGAGAGGGAAAGAAAGAAAGAGGGGGAAAAAAGAGTGGGGGAGGAAAATAAGAGGGCGAAAAGCGAGGGGGGGAGAAAAAAAAAAGCCCCTCCAGTGACTTCTTCCCCCCCCTCCCAGATTGCCCCCCCCAACACCATCAAAGCAACGTCCGCGGGACTTGACAGCAATGAGATCCAAAGCCAGAGCGAGGAAACTAGCTGCAAGTAGGTGCAACGGCGCTTTCTATTGGCTTCCTCTCTCTCCCTCTCCCTCTCCCTCTCCCCCCCCCGCTTCCCCGCCATCAACGTTGCTCTCAGGCGGGCGGCCGTGGCTGCTGCTGCTGCTGCGTCCGGGGATCTGGGTGTGTGGGGTGGGATCGGGGACGGTGTGTGTGTGGGGGGGCAGATCCCACCTCCGCTGCTGCTGTGGCTGCGGGGGCAGCCCCGGTCGCCAAGGCGCTGTCTCTCGTCCTGGCCTCAGCGGGAGGCCCCCCCCCCTCCCTCCCTCCCGCACCGCTCCCCCCCCCCCCCAGCACCACCACCGCAGGGGAAGACGAGGCAAGGGAAAAGAACCGGGCGCCGGGCTGAGCCGCGTTGCTCTGCCTCCACCCACCGGGCGGCTGCGAAGTCCGGCGGCTGGGGAGCGCGAGGAACGGGGTGGGTTGGCTTTTTTTCTTTTCCTTTCCCCCCTTTGCCTTTTTTTGCATGGAAGGGGGACGTGCCCGGCTCGGCTCGGCTCGGCTCGGCTTGGAAGTGCCCGGCGCTGGTGGTTTGTTTGTTTGTTTGTTTGTCCGCCGGGGTGGCGGCGGCGATGATGATGATGATGATGATGAGAGCGGCGGCGGCGGCGGAGGGGGGGGCGGGTTAGGGAGACTCGCTGGTGAACTTCAGTCGAGGCGGCGAAAGAGTTGAGCAAAAGTTCAGAGCCCAAGAGCGCCGCAAGTTGCTCGCTCGGGCAGGCGAGAGGAGGCGGAGGGCGGGGGGGCGGGCGGGGGGGACCGGCGAGCGAGGCCGCGGAGGCGCAGCCTGCCTCTAGTGGGCGCTGTCGGCTCTTTTAAAAAAAAAAAAGAAAGAAAGAAAGAAGAAGCCGTCCTTCACAACTTGGCTTGTGGCGGCTGGGCCGGCGAGGAGGGTCAGGGAGGAGGCGGGGAGAGGCCGTAACTGCGGGGCCGTCCGGGCGGTGGCGACCGGCCGGGAAGGAGGGCAAGCGCTGGCTTGGGTGGGGGGGGGGGGAAGGAGGAGGAGGAGGATGGGGGCGGGTGGGCCGGGGAGTGCCTGGATGAGGACCGGTTGGGCTCAGCGAAAGAGGAAGAGCAAAGTTGCGTTGCACGCCATTAACTCGAGAGGCGAACAACTCCCCCGGGGAGCCTAAGTCTGTGTTTAATCGTCGCCCAGGCTTTTCACGGCGGGATTAGTGAGCTTCAGGCTGCGCGCACCGAGGCGAGATCGGGCTGGTTCGGGGCGCCAGGTTTTTGGGGATCCGGTTCCCCGCCTGGGGTCTCTCCCTTTGCCGCCTGCCTGCCTGCCTGCCCGCGGCTGTCCAGCCTGCCCGGCACGTGCAGAATGGTCCCCAAGAGTACACGGGGATCGCCTGAAGGCAGTTCCCTTGTAAAAGTTGCAAGAGGGGAGTGCTGGCAGCCTTAGGAAAACAAAAACAACGACAACTTAGGAGCGGGAGAAGTAGGGAAATGCTTGAAATATGGAAGAAAATAGCGCCGATACCGGGTTTCCTAAAAGTGAACATTTCCACTTTCCCGGCAGAAAGTGCAATTTTTTTTTTAAAAAAAAAAGTTTTGTGACAGAAGAGGACTTGAGGAATGTCTTTCGTTCTCCACTTTCCGTACCCTCCATTTGGGTTGAGACAAATCAATTTGGTTGTGGCCCGGCTGTGTTTCCTAACAGTTGCCCCCCCCCCCACAACCCACGGAACGATCGTCTTGTTTCTTTGCCAGTTTGCTTCACACGACCAAATAGACATATCTATAAATATAAAACGCTCGAGACCGGTCGCCGTTCCTCCTGCTCCATGTTCTTGAAAGCCGAGGTATATTTAAAGCGGAGGGTCCGGGAGAAGAGCGGGCCGCGTCTCCTGTGGGGTTTATGAGCGACATAGGGGCATAGATCGCGATTTCACGCGTCCTCCTTAACAATTTCCTGCCCTGGCAAGCGGCGATGTCCTAGTCAAGAGTCGCATCTTCCATCATGTGAGGCTCCACATACTTTGTGGTTTAGTTTGGTTTGGTTTTCCTCACGATTTATTGAAAAGTAAGTTCCATTGATTTTCCGTAGCGCTGCATTCCCAGATTTGGGCTAAGCTAGAAGCCCCACGCCACCAGCATACTAGGATCAGGCTGCGGGGCTGAAGCCGCAAAGCTTGACCTCCTATTGCGGCGAGAGATCCGTTTTCTGAACCCCCAAATATCTTACAGCCGCAGATGCAGCGTATTTCAGAGTCCCCCCCCCTTTGCAAAAATCTTGGCCTTCGATCAACCATCCCGCCCGCCTCCCTCTCGAAACCCTGGACAAGGATTTCTGTATTGTTTTGTTTCATTTTGTTTTCTTCTTCAGGCCATTCAGACTTTGATTTCAAGTTGGCAGCTCAGGAAAAGGAAAAGGAGACACCGGGCAGAGAAAAATGTTATATAAGTTGCGTGACATTTGAAAAAGCGGGGTAATTTGCCTGTTTGGCGGTGGGGGATGGGGGGAGGGAGGCGGGAGAAAGGAGGGAACCGTAAGATCTCATTGGATTACTGTCTAATTTTCTGTGAAAGAGACCCCCCCTCTTTCCCTCCGTCTAGCCTGCGTTTGATTAGTTGATTTTTCTGCCCCCTTGAAGCAGATCTGGCCAGTCGACACAATTCGAAAACAGATCCGTTATTCTCATATATATATTTATATAGGAGAGCATTCTCATATATATATATATGGAGATCTACAGATGCTCTGTTCGCTGGCCTTAAGATTTCTTATCGAAAGGCGCTGTGTTAAGTCCAGTAGCAAACGGAGGTGGAGAGGGGAGGGAAGGACTCTGGTTTCTGGCGCAGTCTATCGCTGATGTTCACCGCAGCTGTGCGATTCTTTCCCCCCCACCCTCTTCCAAATCGGACCCAGAGAATTCACGAAACTTTCTGGCGTGCTTTGAGAGGTACAATTGGCGAAAAGAAACATAACCTCCGTATGAAGCCGCCTAGGCTCTTTCTTGCAGTTCTTAAGCTGTACAGAGGAAGGAAAGGCGGGGGGGGGGGGGGAACAGTACAGAAAAGCCTTTTTATGTGTTCTCAAACGCCTTTTCCGTTTCTCTTTGAGCATCACGTCAGTTTTGTCGGCGGCTCTTCTAGAATTGGACCGCCGATTAAAAAAAAATATGTGTTCACCTTTCGCTTTTTTTCTCGTGTCTGCCCTCTTCTTTCTAGGACTGAAAATTCCTCCTAAGTAGATGTTTTTTGGGGAAAAAAACTAAATGCAGAAGATCAAAACCAAAAGAACTCCCGCACATATAGACATATGTTTTGATTTTCTGTTCTCGAACTGTTGATTCTTTGGTTCAAATATGAGACATGCATATTAGGAGCAAGTCCGCTTCGAAAAGGTAAAACCTGACTTCCGAGTATGCAGCTAATTCGTGCCCAATGCAGCTAATTCGTGCCCAAAATCTGGTCCATCGCTGAACAAAGCGAAACACTTAAAAGTGTTAAAGAGTTAGAGCTTTGCGGAGAAATCCAAGCTTAACGTTATTTGATCCGACTTTAACAGAAGCCAAGTTGATTTTAGGAGTTATTCGCTGCTCTTTTATTATTATTATTTTTTTAAACAAGGCAGATTAAAAAAAAAACTTCGGAGATGCCGCGGCACGGGCGAGTTCAGTGAAAACCAGAATCTTGCGTTCTCCCGCTCGGAAGGCAGTTCCCGCAACTTTACCGAATCTGTAACAATGCAACGGGAAGTAAATGATTGTAGGTGACATTTAGGGGGACGCGGTCATGATCCGCGGTGAACGCACTTTTAAGGCTGCAAATGCACACTTACCTGGAACCAAAAGTGCAAGGAATAAAGTGGGCCTTGCTGTATAGTAAATTTTTTTAAAAGAATTACTCCGGCTGCAAAGCGCAGTTATACACCCGCTTGCTAGCAAGCAAGGCTCATGAAAGTATCAGGAGGGGGGCGGCCGAAAGGTCCTACGGAGGGTGTCCACGGGGATGTGGCGAGCGGCTGTTCCCATCTCTCCCCCAGAAAGAAAGGGGACTGAAATGTTTCAGTCGCTACCTTTCTTTCGGGTCTCAGATTGCACGTGAGAACTAAGTGGCAGGGCGACTCTCCTCTTGAGCCCCGAAGGGATGCTGTGCTTCAGGATCCTCCCTTCCTGCCTCCCTCGCCCCCTTTCCCCACAAGGCTCCCTTTTTCCAGAGAGCAAGCCCTGCAATTTTCTACAGAATCCCCTGTAAAGTGAACCCATGCCCTGTTCCACAACCCACGGGAACGGCCAGAGACACCCAAAAGCCTCATAAAGAGGCAGACCGAGATCCGATTAGACGAACACCCGTGCCTTATAAAAAGGGGGTGACTTGTTACTTTTGCACTTTATCACCCGTGACTCCCCGCCCCCCTCGCTCCCGCAGAAAAAGCAAGCAATTAGGGGAAGCGGCGGAGGATCCAGAAGCACTGGGGAGACTGGGAGAGAGTAAAACTGCGACTTTCCCAAGTTTCAACAGGTTTGCTCCCCCCCCCCCACCGTCCGTCACTTGCATCTGTCTCTGTGTGAGTGCCTTCCGGTAAAGGTGACCCCAAATCAGCGTGGTGGCCTAGATGTAGTCTGGTTTTCACTTTATTCATTCGCGGAGTCAGGATTCCCCAGCTTTCTGTTTTATATTTTATTTCTCCTGCCCCAGTAGGAAATGCCCGCCTTTCCTTGTCCAAACATCCAGTTTCTTTTCTTTACTTTTGCCTGGCCTTTTACTTTGGGCTTGCATTTGCCACACAGGCTAAGGGGAATCGCCTCCCACCCCCACGCCCCAAATCAAAACGGGGACAACGAATCTGCCCGACGCTGCTGCCGGTTTTCGCCACTTGGAAGTCCACGAGAAGGTTAAGGAATCGCCTCTGTTTTGGAAAGGGGGCTTAGGAGAAAGAAAGGCGGGCCAAGGCGGCGGCGGCGGCGGCGGCAGGGAGAGGGGGAGGGGGGTGAGATGGGGGAGGGGAAAGACCATGCCTCCGTCTTCGTCGCCACCATCGGCTGGAAGGGAGATGGCGAACTCGGTCCCTAGTCAATATCGCCCGCCTGCTTGTCAATATCACTTCGCTTAGCAAAATGCCAACGCGCGAAGTCAATAATGAGCCTCTCCAGGCGTGGGATTTTGCGCCGGGGATGCGAGGTCCTTAGCTGGCATAGTTAGCAGGACTTTCAAGAAAGCCTTCCTCTTTCGCCTCGGTAGGGTTCAGACAGCTTGGCAAGCCAGTCTTTCACGGCACTGTCTCCCCCCCCTCACCCCACCCCGTGTATTCCAGCGGAGGGAAGGGCGGGTGGAATGTGGCTCTTGTGTTTCAGACCTGCCTCTTCTCCTTTGCTGCCCTTTAGGCCGGCAGCCTCTTTCCAGGACATCTTCGCGGTGCTTTCTCGTTGTTCAGAGCCATCTTCGGAAAAGCCCCCACCCTCCCAGCGAGCCCCTTGGCTTCGCTTTTCAGTCTTCTCCATCGCCCAAAGAAAGGAAGCTAGCCATAGCACCGGCTTGCATGAGCCCCTTCTCTTCTGCATTTCTCCCTTCCGTCTCTGTAAACAGTGAAGACTGTGAGATTGCTGGGGCAGAGACCTGGGTTTCTATTCTCCCTTTTCTTAGTTGCGACTGCTGCTATTCCAAACAGGCATAAATAAAGGGATGGATGGTGCAAATGCTACACAAACGCCAGGTGAAAATACTGATGAATCAGAGGAGGTTATTTAAGATCACCAAATTCTCAGTGAAAAGTGGCCAAGGAAGGCCACTGAATTAACCTGCTTTTGTGGGTAGAAGATGAATCTCTTCCTTATATAGGATCATATTTTTTGCATCCCATCCTAATGAATACAGAACATCTATTGCCCTCCATTGCATTCATGTTGTAGTCACAGTAACCACACAAGCACTGAAAATATGCCAGGAGAGAGAAGTTGTCCTTTTAAGTTGCTCTTATTGTGATATGGTAGTTCAGGCCTGTTAAAGGATAATTCATCTTTGTTAAGAAATCTTGAGTTAATTGCTGTTAAATTGTGTTGGTGATTGTCTTGTGAGTGACTATGAGTGGTAGTTATTCCCATTAAATGAGCCAGTGATCTCACAAATGCAAGGTCTGTCTGTCTTTGACACCCCACCCCAACAGTCATATTACATCCCCTGTTCCTTATATGCATCTTCAGAGGAAGGCTAAATCGCAATAGCGATAACCTGCTGGTTCTAGGCTGTTCATGTAAGTAAAAGAGCAGAACTCCTCAAAGCCAAATAACAGCCAAATCTCCTTCAGTGGAAAGGAGAAACGATAAAAAGTGACAGACCCACTGTATACAGTATATATAGATAACAATGGCCCATGAAGTACATATTTATTTCATTATTCTATATATAATGAAATCAAGAGGTATTTTGTGGACACCTTTTGTGTCATTCTGGGATGAATGGCCACTGTGCTTAGAGGTCTTCTCTCACATTGATATTTTACATATTTTGGTAAATCCTGATAACTATATTGCGTCACTTTCTGGGTGAAAGGAACCACAAAAATCAGGTGAGTAAATAAGTTAATGAATGAATGAATAAATTTTAAAAAACCTAAAATGATTTTTTAAACCTGTCTTTAGCTATGTGGTTTTTTTTTAAATCTGTGAGGTTGCATGGTCTGTGTGAAGAAAGCATATCCTTACCCATTTTAAAATTATTTTCATGTATTCAGTAGATGGTAGCCATGGTCAGAATTGTAGAAGGGACTGAGTTCCATCTGTGCCTGTTCAAACTGCAATCATTGTCCTATCATGGATTTAGCTTTTCTGCAACATTCACTAAAAAATTCAGAAATACTTCATTTGCTGGCAGTTTATTGCAGGGTAAATATAATGTTTTCTCTACAAACTGGAAGTTCTCATAGGCTAGACTATTCCTATAACTACCAGGAACTGAAATAAGCTGGGACCTCAAGCAGGCATCCCTAGTGACTCCTATAGTTGCAGGCAAATCCAAGTGAACGTGGAAGACCGAGGGATTGAGGCAAGACATATTTTCTTTTTTAAAGTTCTGTGCACATCTGGAGCATTATTGAGTAAAATGGTCTGAGGCTTTTAAAGATGTGTTTTGGGACAGAAGAAAGGGGGAGACAGATCAGCTACTGTTGCTTTTAGGGAAAAGGAGATGAGGTGGGATTAAGAATGGAAAGCTAAGGAAAATCAGAGAGAGATAAATGGAGAACATATTGAGGAGAAAGAAAGATGAAGTTGGAAGGGCTTGAAAACTAGCAGTTGAAATGAATCCCCCAGAGGAATAACAGCATCAAAGACTCAATTGTTATTTAAACACCAGAACACTACCAGAATTGTAGCAGATAACAGGCAAAATCCAGTTGCATGACTATGCGGGAACAGCTCTGTGTTGTGCCCATGGTAGTTACGATAGCACCAAAGCAGAAGTACTATCCATGAAGCTCTTTTCCTGGCACATTGCACAATTGGTCACACCAGGGACATGTAACCAATTGTACAATTGAATTGTGCAATTAATTGTTGTTGGGTATAATGCCTGGCACATTTATGCTGGTGTAAATTTATGTCACATCCATGTAAACAGGATTTTGCCCAATAAGTATTACAATTCTGGATCATGAAGGTCAAACAGGGTTCATCGACACCAGGTGACTAATTGGTTGCCGCAGACATGAACCCAATCATGGGACTGGTTGCCATCTATGTTGGTGGTGGAGGAGACTATCTCCACCCATGAAACAATAGGTCTTCCAGATATTGTAAGATTAGGGAAATCTGGAATGGAGTAACTAACCCTACCAATCAAAAAAATTTGAGTGTTTCAACCTTGTTTGTTGTTATGCTATTTCCCAACCAATCAGTGATCCCACACCTAACAGTAGCTGAAATCCAGTTGCAAGTCACATCTAGAGTAGGCCCATTGAATTAATGGATCTTACATAGGTGTGAATCCACAACCTCACTGATTCAATGGACCTACTTTAGATGAAACTTTCTACTGGATTTCAGCCAGTGTTAGGCATGGGGGATCACTGACTGGTTGGGAAATAGGTTGAAGCACTCAAACATTTTGATTGGTAGGGTCAGCCACTCCATTCCAGATTTCTCTGTTCCTTGTGAGCTTAGCTACATCTCTTACAGTAGCTGGGGTGGGGGCACAAGCTGAGGACTTCATCCAGTTCGGCTGTGGCTCCACCTACTATCAGCAGAAGATTCTTTTACTTTTCCCAGAGATAGGGAAATATACCTTTTTGGCATACAGCTTTTCTATCACCCTGGATATTCTGTGAGTTGTGGTCAAAAAAGTAACTTTTCCTGTATTTAATGCTTCTCTTGGGTCCAAGAGAATTCCCCTCCTGCTTTAGGACCTCTGACTGGGCCGCTGTATCACCAAAGAGTTGTGAGTGGCATTTTGTTGAGTGGTGGTGTGTGTCAGGACCCTCTCTAATAATTATAGCATTGCTTTCAATTGGGCAGACTGAAGACAGTCTAAGTTATTTATTTATTTATTTATTTATTTATTTCTTAGATTTATATACCGCCCATCTAGAACGTGTCTACTCTGGGCGGTTTACATATAACATAAAAAAAAAAACCTGAGGTAAAATCCAGATTAATCACAGAGTCCAAGATGGGAAAGGAAGAAAAGAAGAAAAAGAAGAAAGAGAGAGAGAAAAAAAGAAAAGGGGAGATAGGCTAGGTAATGGCTGTAGGGAAGGCCTGCCTGTATAGCCATGTCTTCAAGTTAGTCTTGAAGGCCCTCAGCGAGGGAGCCAGGCGGATCTCTACAGGTAGGTTGTTCCATAGGCGAGGGGCCACTGCCGAGAAGGCCCGATTTCTAGTTTTTTCCCACCAGGCTTCTCTTGCCGTTAGGCCCCTCAGCCACCCGGCCTGACTGGAGCGGGTGATACGGGTAGAACTGGGTGCAAGAAGGCGCTCTGCCAGGTATCGAGGGCCTAAACCGTTAAGGGCTTTGTATGTAATGGTTAGCACCTTGAAATCAATGCGGAAGCGGATAGGTAGCCAGTGTAAGGCGGCCAAGGTGGGGGAAATAGGGTGAAATATAAGTTGCAAGGAAGTTACACTTGAGCTAAAGAGAGGGTAGGATACTGGCATAGATCATCAAGGACGGATTGATAGACCACTTGAAAATATATTCATGTGAACTCTAATGAACTTTCTGTGGGTTTTGTATATTTGGATCCACTTTTTTGTAAATGGTTCACTGTGAGTGAAAGCTGAGTGAAGGTACTTGCTTCAGCTGTAGCCTGCAGAAACCCCGAGCTAGTGTTAACCAGCTAACTGAGCGATGCTGGGAGTTGTGATCCAAAACAGTTACCTTTCCAAGCTCTACAAAGAAGTCGCAAGACTGTATGCCATATACTAAGCCATGTCATTGCTTCATCTCACTGAACATTACAGTCTGACAACAGCTTTCTCAGGCTTCATTCAGATGGACTTACCAACCCATCCTTATGAGGTCAGGAATTGAATCCAGAACCATTTGCATGTAAAGTATGTGCCACTGAATTGCAGCTCTTCTGGAAGTGACAAACCAATTCCAAGCTGGAGGTGGGGAGCCCCTGGCCCTCAGATGATGCTGAGTGCTGATTTCCAACTGTCCCACCAGCAGATCCATTGCTTGGGGATGATGGGAACTGTAGTCCAACAATATCTGGGGTTTTTTTTTCCCATACTTTTGTCATTCCTGCTGTAAGCAAGGGGACCATTGGCATGCATATGTAGAATGTAGGTGTGCTTCACTGTATAGAAAAGCTGCTCAGCGCATAGAATTAGTGAGCTGTCCAAAATACATGTCACTCTGAGCAGTAATCCCATGGCATCTGAAGCACAGATTTATATTTGGGGATGATCATCTCTACCCCACCATCTTTCCATATTGCCAGCATTTGGACAACAGTATACTAGAAATGGCCATTGGAATTGTTCCTGACTGTACACAGTGTTTATTTTCTCACTCTGCTCTACGTAGTATATTCAATACTGATGTTTTATACATGGCTCTGTACCTGAAAGACACAACAGTTCATTACATATAGTGCTGTGGAACATGCTGTTGCTGTATTCAAAGGTTGCTTTTAGCTTTAGCGCTGTTTGGCTACTAAAGCCAAATGCTCATAAACTGGCGGTTGAGGTTGGGTGTGAACAAAAGACCCATCTTCCTGGATCTGTTCTTCATACCTGACTAACTTTTATCATGGGCAGGTAGAAGAATTTTTGGACATAATTAAAAGTCCAGTAGTTTCGGAGCATCCTTAAAAAGCTGCAAGGCCCTGGAAGAGCTGACTTTTCATCAAGGCTAACATTGTCTGTCCATCTAATGACTTGCATTCCATCTGTTCTACCTGTATCTTTGAAAATAAAGAAATACAGCCAACCAACCAAATCTCTACTGCTCTCTCTTCTTAAGGGAATTGGTCACGACAGATATAAATATACTGTGTGTGCATGTGTATATTATATATATATGGCAAAACTATTCTACCATTACAGATACTTTACATCTGCATTACATATATTTTACTGAGCAATGGTTCTGCACCCGTATGCAGGCATTTGGAATAAATAACTCATAAAAGTAAAATGGTATTGAAAAATACAAGCAGAAATAGTCTCTCTTGCTCGCTCTCTTGTTCTCAGAAATATGAATGTTTAAAAGAAAGAAAATTATCCTGTTGATCCATCCTTGAATGGACAGTATTAATCATACAACATGTAACTCATTCACACTTCCTCAAGACTCTTAGTGTTAGTATCCACAATTCAGTGAAAAGCTACTTGTGTGATTCAAGGACTATGTAGAAAGAAGGCTGATGAACTCCCCAAACTCTGGTCAAATCTTCCATATGAGCCTTGTGGTGTTGGTAGTAGAAGGATAGCTCTGTCTAAAATGTGTCACCATTAGTAACTTTTTTCACGTTGTGTAAGGGTTGTGCTGCGGGTTAAACCGCAGAAGCCTCTGTGCTGCAAGGTCAGAAGACCTGCAGTCGTAAGATCGAATCCACGCGACGGAGTGAGCTCCCATCGCTAGTCCCAGCTCCCGCCAACCTAGCAGTTCGAAAGCATGCAAATGCAAGTAGATAAATAGGTACCACCACGGTGGGAAGGTAACGGCGTTCCGTGTCTAGTCGCGCTGGCCACGTGACCACGGAAGATTGTCTTCGGACAAAACACTAGCTCTATGGCTTGGAAACGGAGATGAGCACCGCCCCCTAGAGTCAGACACGACTGGACAAATTGTCAAGGGGAACCTTTACCTTTACCTAAGGGTTGTAGTTCAAGATGCATGCAAAAGAATCCAGACATCTGGAATGGAAACGGGATGGGGGAAACCTCTGATTGAAATGCTGGAATCTTTCTGCCAGTCACTATGGGTCTGAGGTGACTAATTGTGTCCCCATGGATACCACTCCCAACAATTCTAGACAATACAGTATAGACAATTGTAAGGTAAGAGTTGGCAATCCAACAGCATCATCTACAGGTCATGCAGATGTTGTTGGATTGCCATATGGATCTAGATGGCTATTTGTGGGTATGATAGCTTCCTAGAAGCATGCAACTCCAGGGAAGGCAGAGAAGATGTTTTTCATGCAAGATGTTGCAGACTGAATTATTTCCAGCACAGCTACCTCAGCTGTTTTAGGTTCAGTCCTTGGCATTGACAGGTATAGAATGGTTTGGCTTGGTTGTGGAAGGTGGGCACAGTGTAGCAAAGCAAACTGAAGTTATGTCAGAGACTCTCCCTATAAAGGCTAAGGTTAGCCTTGCTAGTGGACAGAAGGCAGTCATCACAGACAGCAGATGCTGGTGTGTGTTTGTGCACACATGTGCATGTGCATTGGAGGGATGCTGGAGTATAAGCTGTGGAGTTGAATTGTCTTCAGTTCCCTCAGGTAGCCTGTTAACTGATGGAGCAGTGGAAGATGTTGGTTCATCAATGATTCAGCTCTCAGTATGGTTGGTTGTAAGGCAAGGAATTCTTCATTGTCTCAGGAGCGGAAAAATCTTGGTCTGCCCTTAGAATTGTTTTTTAGAATTGCAAGGCTGGAAGGGACCCAGTGGATCATCAAGTCTAGCCCCTGTCATGGAGCATAGTGAGGAATCGAACTCCCAACTTCCGGCTCTTGAGCCAGAGACCTAAACCACAGAGCTATTTAGGTTGTATAAGGCTATCTCCTAAAATCCTAACAAGAGCTTGGAAACATTACTTTTTGGATGATAACTCCTGCTTGTGTTAGCTGGGGGATTCTGGGAATTCTTGTCCAAAAATGAAACATTTCCAAACTCTGATCCTTCCTCAAACATCCCCTTCCAGGCTTCAGGTGCCTATGATCCACATTGTCCACAAACATAGATGCTATTTTGTGGTAAATATCTGAGGATGAGTTGACCCATACAGTGAGGCGATATGGGGGAGAAGGGAGGGAATACCCAGGGTTGGCTTTTTCTGTCAAGTGATCAGCAGATGAAAAATGGTTGCCTGGTAAATGAAGACTGTTTACATCGTGGGGGAAGGGGACGCGAAACCCAAAGAAATGTTTCTACAAAAGGAAAAGAACTGTTTACACAACCCTTTGAAAAGTGTGACATATTGCTCCAGTTCCAACGCTAAAAAGCTAAACACTCTTATAGGCCTTTGAAGTTCTCTGGCTGAAGCAATGGGCCTGTACTGCAATTCAGATATCCCTTGTGGATATAACTAATGACTTTTTAAAAAAAAACCTATTCCCCACTTGTGGGAAGGGAGAAGGCCCTCCCTGGCTTGTTCACCGGCTCTCTCTTGAGAGTTGGATGTTTGGCACCTGGCCATTTCTGCACAATCTCCACAATGACTATTTGCATGCCCAGACTCTATTTAACAAGTTTCTAAATAAATAAACTCATTGTCTGTCTGTGTTTAAAATTATTTTACCTTTTTATTATTATTATTTTTTTAAAGCTGCCATGAGGTCTTATTACATTGGTTTTGCTGGCTGGCTTTTTCTTTCAGGCTTTTTCTAAACAAACAGAATCATGGAAGATCTTCAAGAGAGATATAAAGTTAAACCCAGCCTGTATCTGCATCGAGTGGAGAGTGAAGAGAGAGGGATGGGCAAAATGTGGCCGTCAAACACACATACCTTCTGGGTCTGCCGTAATCATAAGGAACAGGAGAGACGGGTTCAAAAAGTCAGTTAAAGATTAATCTTTTTTTTTTTAAACAGTGGTGCTTTTGCACTTGTTGGTTAGTGCGGCCCTTCAGATAACTTGGCCACACTGGCTTGCTGAATAAGGGGAAGGGTCAGTAAGCCAGTTTATAATTCTTATTGCCATAAATGGCTATTTGTGTCCATATACATGTAGTTATTTTAAACTCTGGCATTGTTCATAAGAACCGAGAATGCTGAGTTTGCTACCAAGATAGTTAGGACTCAGGGAAAGTTTTACCAGCTTTTGTAAGGATTAGATCACATCATCCCAACTCAGGTAAGCCCGTTGAATCAATGGCCGTTGGTAAATAAACCAAACACACGTCCCATTGATAGAATGGGTTTACGTTAGCTATGACTAACCCTTAGATTTAGCCACACATTCTTCCTATTTAACTGGTACTGGTTAGATGGCAGCTTGTGCTTCAGCCTCCCTTCACCGGCTTCCTTTCAAATGGTTGGACTACAACTCCCATCATTCATGATCATGTGTTCTGCTGGCTGGAGCTGATGGACATTGCAGGAATAAAAAAACATCTGCAGGGGCTTAGGTTGAGAAAGCCAGATTAAGTTGAGTAACCAGTTATCTTAAGTGACTGGAATGCAAACCTTAATCTGGAGAACAGTTTTCTTTCTTTTTATTATATAAAAAAATTATAAGTGTTTACAAAAATTCAGGGGGCAGGTGCAATCAAATTCCAATCAGCTAATCAATCAAATCTGTACCATTTGCATGTCACTAAGACAGTATTTTTTGGTGGGGAAGTATACTTTGTTTTTAGACTGGGTAGCTGCCTCTTGCTGGATAGCTCAGTGGCTTAGGTCTCTGGCTGTGGAGTCAGAGGTTGAGAGTTCAATTCCACACTGTGCCTCCTTGATGGGCTGGATGTGATGATCCATAGGGTCCCTTTTGGCTCTGCAGTTTTATCATCACAGCAAAACACCATCCTAGAAGGTGCCCTGCTTACTATGGAAAAGATGGGAGAAAACCCACTCCTAAAGCAATGCTTACCATCATAAAATCATTAACTTTTTTTTAAAAGTTACTGATTCATGGAGGAGGCTTCTTTAGCCCATTAAAGAGAATTTTAGTTGATTAGTTGTTAATGGGTTTATCAATTAAAGGTTTCAGCTTGACTAAAAGTGAAGTGTGCTCCCTTCTTCAGAATGACCATGTTTGCTCATATGCAAATTTAAGGGATCAATTGAAATCCATACTTGTGATTTGTACCTGTTTGTTTGTAACAAAGGGAACAGTCCAGTAGAAATGTTTCACTGCAAGCCTGTGCATGTTTTACTTGGTGTAATCCTGTCAATGTAAACTATTTAAACATGTTTACTATGCATATTTCGAGCACAGTTCTATGTAGGTCTGCTTATACCTTTGTACAATGAGGCTTATTCCATTTTAAAGGTATTTAAGAGTATCATCTAGTCTGTTGGGTTCTCACCCTGTCACCTGCTGATTCTCCAGCACACGTGGATTACATAATAGTCTGGTTGGTGCCCTTGCAATAATAATTGTTGTCATAGCAGAAACCATGATAACTGTTCAAACTCCTTGTTCTTTTACATTCCATGAATTTATAAACTGTCCCTTCCAGGCACCTCTTGTAAAGGCTTTGCATATATTTTCTTTTGGGACAAGAACTAAGAGGTCAGGCAGGGTACTGTCAGCTTGGGAAACTGGATCAGATGTAGTAACAAACTGTTCTTATCTGTAATAATTGTTTCTGACTGGTACATTTTAGATGGGAGAGGTTACCTTTGGCATGCTATGGCATAGAGTATTATGATTCTGTGTAAATGAAGAGTGTGTTATGAAATCCTTTCCTGCAGGATCGGTAAGAATGATGGTAGTTACAGTATTGCTAATTAGCTCATTGGTTCAGGCATCTGGCTGCAGAACCAGAGTTTGGGAGTTTGATTCCCCACTGTACCACCGTCTTGACAGGGCTGGACTCAATGATCCATAGTGTCCCTTCCAGCTCTAAAGTTCTACAATGATTATTATTGTCCAGCACATATAGAAGATGATGGGTTGGAGAAAGCTGATGTCAATTATTTATTGTTGTTTTGCACTTTCTGTTCCCCGAAGCCCCCACTTAGCATGGTTCCCCGGCCATGCTGGCTCTGAATTCCGAGAGCTGTAGCCCAAAAAAGTAATTTTCCCAACATTGGACAATCACTCTTGCTTTTGGAAGTTGCTCCACTGCCTTTGGTTCTTCATGTACCAGAGGAAAAGATCCTTGTTAACAGCAGCTGGGTACAAGATTATTTTAACAGTTATCCTCAGTAGGGTCTATAGTATATCTGACCTACATTGAACAAAAGTTTGGGAAATTCTTAGAAGAAGAACTTGATACAGTGGATTGGCTGTGACATACTCTCTGAAGGCCTTTATATATTATTAGCCCTTTGAGCAGTAAACAAGTAGTTCCTATCCACCCCCTGAATAAATCTTAGAACTGCAGAACTGGAAGGGATCTTATGGTTCATGGAGTCCTGCCTCTGTCAAGGAGGCACAGTGAGGAACTGAACTCCTAACCTCTGGCTCTACAGTCAGAGACCTAAACCACTGAGCTATCTAACAGCTACCTGGGCTCAACCTACTACAGCTCACTTAAGGATAGTTCTAGCGTATTGTTGTACTCTTTTTCCCCCTTAAAAATAGCATCCCAAGCTCTGCACTCAGATCTTAATAAACCGACCTATTCATTGACTAAAACACAGCCCTGGATAAAATGCAAGCCTGATAATTGTTAATTTGCTTGAGATAACAAAACAACAATAACATTTGAAGCAGTTTCTTCTTCTTGCTCTGATTCAGGTTTGATTGCTCCTGTTAGTTAATAGTCTATCCCACTATACAGAAAGCCAGGAGGCAAGTCCTCCACATTCTACGATGGAAAACCAAAACCATTTTATGCTACTATTTCATTCATTCCCCCCCCCCCCCTTTTGGAGCAGGCTTGCTTTTTTTCTTTCCATTGAACCAGTTTCCTAAGTTTAGCATAAAATTTAAACCTTCTCAATGTCTGGAAAACCATGACAAATCATATCTGTGATGGGAACAAAACCAACCTTTCATTTTTATAGCTTCATAACATAATTTTCATCCCACAAAACAGCGTATCAGTACAATGTGGAATGCCAATTTTTGATTGTAATCGGTTGTAAGCCAAAAAGAGAGGGACTTTTGCAAAGTGGTTGTTTTGGGTGAATGATCTCCAATTATGCAGAACATTTAAACAATATTTAGTTTTTCCACTTTAATTGCAGAGGGCTTGATGGGAGCAGGGAACATTAAACTATCTGGTCATTATGTTTACTGCTGATTATCATTTTACTAATGTAGCAAGCACTAAACATGAAACAGTAGAATAACATGTTGCTGAACTTTTATTTTATTTTATTTTTAAAAAACCCATAAACTTAATCCATAGAGTGCAATAATTTATAGGTACATGTTCTAGTTTTAGTGCAAAAATATTTGGTATAAGAGGATGGAAAATGTAAAACAAATACACATAGATCATATTTTAGGGCTGTGGACAGCCTATGGCTGCCAAAAGTCCAATTTTTTTTTAAACAAAGAAACACAAATCCTCCAATCAGAATAGATTATTCAAATTAAGCCTCATTGCATATGTTTATTTAATTTGCATAGTTCACTCTGCTTGTATAACGGAGACTCTCAGAGAGTTTGGGGAACAAGAGAATGGGAGAGAAGGGAACTGGAGAAAGGCATAAATGACTATCTATGAAGCTTCCTTAGGCTGAGTTAGAGAGTTGGTCCAACTAGCTCAAAACTGTCTATTTGGGCTGGGAGAAGCATCCAGAGTACTGTTATATGGCCTCAAAGTTGTCTCAAACTTTGGAGAATTCACACCAGGCAGAGTAGACCATGCTGAGCTAAGTGCACCAGTGGTCTCATGTGATATGCAGCAATTCCTTGGCCTCGTTTTCTAGGTTACTAATTCCTACCATGGAGGCCATGAGAAGGTGAGATAGTTATAAATCAAATTAATTTTTAAAAACCAGCTTAAACAAACTTCTGTGATCAATATTCTTTACTAGAATTTAGGATTTCTGAAGGGAAGATGTATGCATTTTTAATTTCAAGGATCTGATATTAAGATGGGAGGTTAGTTTTAATTTTAATGTATGAACTGAATTTTTTTTTTTTTTTTCTAAAATGGGGTTGTATGATGGTCAAGAAGAGGAACAGAAGTGTGAAAATTTCTCACAAACCTGAAAATGATGCTTTTTCATCAGACTGGCCAGGACCAATCCCTGCCTTTCTCCAGTTCCCTTCCCTTCTGTGATGATGGTCATGTGCTGCCAAGCAGGGTGGATTTGATTTAAATCATGATTTCAATTTCAATTTAATTTTTTTGAAAAATCAAACTTTTTTTTACTTTTTTTTTTAAATCAATGTTTGGATTTAAATCATGATTTCAATCAATTTGATTAAAAAACATTGATTTTTATCTACTTTATTGTCAAGTCAATTCTGACTTAGTGACCCTTTCTGGGGTTTTTGCAGTAGAGAGTACTCAGAAATGGTTTATAATTCCTTCTTTCTTGAGGTGCCCTGGGACTGTTCAGTTTGCCCAGGACCACACAGGCTGGCTCTTCTCGGCTGCACAGTGGGGAATTGAACTCCCAACCTCTGTCTCGGCAGCTAGATATCTAAACCATTGAGATACTCTGCTCTAGATCACAAATAACTAGAATAAAACAAAAGTGTTGCTGCACTTTCAAGGTGAACAGTAGGAGCATTCATTCAGGTGGATAGCAGTTCTTGCAAAGCTTCTGTCGTTGTTCCATATGTTGAAGCAAGCTAATATGGCTACTTCTGGGAAAACCTTCCTAGATCAATAATTTTCAGCTTTTGTTCCTCCAGGTTTTTTGTTTGTTTTTCGAGTTCAAATCCTTAAATCTTCGCAATTCTGGGAGTTGAAATCCAGAACATCTGGAGGACCAATGGCTGGAAAAAACTGCTGTAGGCTCAAAAAGCAACACTCGTGGACATTTCTCTTCAGTGCATCTAAAGACACCAGAGCCCTATCTTCCTTTGAATCCGTTCTCTTTCTCATCCCCATCTTTCTCTCTCCGACCTTGTCCATGAAAAACAACACGTCCCATAAATAACAACAACAGAGATATGGTGATGATGATGCTACAACTACCATTCTTTCCCCCTCCCCTTTTAGGTGGGAAAGTGTCTGCTTATTGGCCTTGGCCAGCCTGATGAAAAAACACTATTCTAAATTATCTAGCCAACTATTAAAGTAAATCTGCAAAGCTAACGACTTCCACTTCATTTCCCTCCATTGTCTGTGCTTAGTCTGAGTTCACCAGCAGCTCTCTTTGGATCCCAAAATTCCAAAAAGAATCCGAACAAAGAGAAATGCAGCTTCAACCACCTTTGAAGCTTCCCCCCCCTCCTTACCCCTTCAAGTACAAAGAGATTAAAACCACCAAAATGATGGCTTAATTCATCAAAAACATGCAATTAAAGGAAATGATAGAAAGTGACCACATCAAGGTGGAACGGCAAAGAGTTTTCAAGTGGGAAAAAAAGAAAGTTAATCATTTTTTAAAAATACAATTAAAACTTTAAATGATTACATTAAAAAAGAAAAAGAAAAAAGGAGGAAGGGAAGAAAAACATGTGCCCAAAATCACTGCAGGTTCCCAAACCAATTTTTATTTATGTGTGGTAGAGGTTCTAATTCCCCCCACCCAAACATTAACCTTCCTTTTTGTTCAGTGTATATACCCTTCCACCCACATTCAGACTTCTGTCTTTTAAGTTTCTCCCCACTCCTTGCTTGCTAATAGCAGTACAGTTTTTGCAGGATAAGGTACACTGACTGGGTGTACCCAATACCTTGAGCCATAACTAACTTGTTCTCATTTTGAGCATTTCTCTGCATCCAAGAATGAGGGACAGATAGCATTGATCAGAACCAACCAGGCATAATGGGAACTGACATTATGCAAGTTTCCCTGCCGAGATTTGCCAACCACAGCTGCAACGTCCAAACCCCTGCTAATTCCGGGCCTGGCCACTTTTGAGCAGCAGGCCAATGCTATCAAACCCTGTGGCTGTGAACTGAAGAGCTAAAGCTGGGACAGAATGCTTCTGTTTTCTTGGGGGAAAGAGCTGTGGAAGGCTCTCTTTGCTCTAGAATTTAGATCGTGGTCTGGTGGCTGGAAGTGATTTTGCCACATAGGAAACCTTTCCTGAACAATCAGATTTTATAACCATTTGGTGCTACTTTAAGCAGGAAGGGCTTAAATGCTGTGGAACACATAAAAGCAAGTGTTACCTTGCATACAGATATAGACGTGTGTGTGTGTGTGTATTTTTAGAAACACATCACTTTTTGGATCTAAGCAGCTTGTAAAATTGCTGATTAAACATGAGTTAAAATGTATACAGTCAAAAGGAGCAGCATGTGTGTGATTCTAAAAGGCAAATAAAAACATGAGTGTTAAGCTAAAATATACTCAAGTCTAGATTTAGTCATGCTTATAGTAAGCACACTGACATGAATGAGAATTGATTTACTCATTAATAACTTATATCCCATTGAGTTCACTCAGTTGGAGCAGACTCATTGAATTAATGGGGCTTGTTAAGTCAACACTAATGTAAGTGCTGTTGATTCAGTAGGTTTCCCTTGGTTGATACTAATGAATGGATTTAACCTACTGAGTGTACTCTCAGCATTGCTAAGTCTGGATCCAGACTCTTAACAATATGATGCTATACATTATTCTATGCAAAAGCAAGCTCTAGTGAGTTCAGTGGAACTCATTCGAAGATCTGTGTTCCCAGGATTGCAGCCCGAAAGCATGGGCAAAAAAGGCCATAATCTGTTACTAAAAACATAACAAGAGTTGATTCCATGCATGTTGACCTATGTCTTGCTCAAACGACAGAAGAACTCAAAAGAAGGGTCTCCAAAATGGTACACTCTCTTCATCCAACTCAAACAGAGGAATGTAGGTAGATTCTCTCAATTTGCTACAACCTGAAATTATACTTCTTTCCTTTATGGCTGAAACTAGGAACACAGTTTGGCTATTTGCCAAATTATTTACAATGAGTAAATAATTTCCCTTTAATATACATTGAGTGAAACCCCCAAATGTTTGTAGTAAGAAGGATGTGGTAAATGTATGTCAGAAAAGCTGGCTTAATTATTTGTCTTGAGACTGAAATGGCTGCTCTGGAAGAAAAAAATATTTTTGGAAATGAACTAAATAAGATATTTTCCTCAATGCTGTTTTTGTTTTTAAATTGTGATCTTGGAGTTTACTTCACCCTTTCAATTATTGCTTCACCTTATTCAGTTTTGTGACCTGATCGGAATACAGATCGTTGGTCTTCCCAAACCAAACCGGTATCAAATCAGATCATATACCATCTCTCCTTTTACATCTTTGTCATAGAATGGGTGATAGATTGGTTACTCTCATCTGTTCCTGATCCCAAGAATGCCCTCAGATTCTTTCCACTTCACAACCAAAGGTTGATACCATTCTTAATCACCTCACACTGTCTCTTTCTTTGGAGTTGTTGTTAACATCTGTCTCCCTCAACCAATTGTCTTTCAGATGTATTGTACTATAACTGCTGTAAAGGCTGGGAATAACAAGACTTGTAGTCTAAGACATCCGGACTGCACCAGGTTGGGGAAGAGTACTTTTAGATTGAACTAGTCTAGGAAGGGGCAAGAGTTTGTACATTTCTATAAATGTCTATTTCATAGACTCCCCTGTCTATAGAAAAGAATGCAACTTGACTCAGTAATCCATGCGTTTGTAAGATTTGAGAGCTGTTTTAATGGGGGGAAGTGCAAAAGATGTGTATCCTTAAATAAAATTACATGTATTTTGAAAAATGAGCACAAGTGTGCTTCAGTTAAGGCAAACAAAAATGTGTTTGAAGCACATATGTTAGAAATAATACATAACAAGCATATACATATCGAGGGGAAGTGCATAAATTTTCATTCGGTGCAGTCAGTCCCTGGGCTGGGGATCCTGTTCCCCTCATCCAGCTGATGCGGTTGTTGGGAACGGGTGTCCAGCAACATCTGGAGGTCAACAGGTTCCTCAGACACATGATTTGGAAATGGAATGGAATGAGAATGCTAAGGATACTGGTCAGTGGTAAAATGAAAACTCAGTGATAAAGCAACAAAACTACAGTAAAAATGCATACATCAGAAAATGCACACAAGTCCAGAGTACCAATTCTGGCTACATAATTTAAGAAGGATGTTGGCAGCTTGGACCATGTCCAGAGGTGGTTGACACAGATGGTAAAGGGTCTGGAAATGAAGCCCTGTGATGTAGGTTGGGTTGAGAGAGTTGGGTAAGTTTACGGAGTTGACTAAGAGGTGATATGGTAGTCATCTTCAAATATTGGGGAACTGTCATATGGAAGATGGAGTAAATGTGGAACCAATGGATTGAGATTTCAAGAAAGGAAATTTTAACTAAAGATTAAGAACTTTTTGATGGTAAGAGCTGTTCAATAGTGGGATGGACTGATCCAAAAGGTTGTGGACACTCCTGTACTGGAGATTTTTAATCAGAGTCAGATGACCATCTGTGAGGAATGCTGTCAACTTCTAACATCAGCAAGGGGTATGATTTGATGACCCTTGAGATCCCTTACAACCCTACACTTCTGTGAATCTACCAAGACTGACAAATCTTCACATTCTTACATAGGTCACAGATTTCAGTCAATAGCAGAACTCCCAAAAGCACAGACCTCTAGCAAACTTCTATAGCTTAAATATAGACTTCAGTATGCTGTCCTCTAGGTGTTCCAGACTTCTCCCATGACTGCATGTAATTGGTCATGCTACAGTTGATCAGAACTGCAATTCAGAATATCTGGAGAGCAGTAGATTGGGGAAGACCGGCTGATTAGGTAATTCCCATACAATGCCATAGCAAAGAGGTAAAAGATATTTGGATGGAGCGTTTCTTGTCACAGTCAGAACCCAAAAGGCAGGTCATCAGTTAGGATTTGTTAATTCTCATTTGGATACCTTTTAATGTGATGAAGTAAATTATCTGTTTGGCAGACTTGCATGAGTTAAACTGGTCTTGTGAATGTTTCAGAATTATACATGTATGAGTTCCTCCTAGTGGATGCCCTGGGCAATAACCAAGTTAGATAAAACCACATAAATAAAGCACAGTGAAATATAAATATATCTGAACAATGAACCTTGTAAGGAGGAACAGAGATTTGTAAGAAAATGGAAAGAAACATTAAAAACGGTTAAAATCTCAATGGAAAAATACAGCCTTCCTTTTAAAAAACTTTCTTTACATATGAACCTAATTTAACCTAGATGGGTGCAGGACACATAATGGGATAGAGGCTCTGATTATGCTTTTAAGAGCTGGTTCAGACAGACTTCCAACTGTCCTGAAAACGAGTAGCAGAATGAAACAGACACACACACACCATACAGAAGGTGGTGCCAGAGAGAAGGTGAGAGAGAAAGCGGAGGGGAATGTTTTCAGAGTGTGTTCTTCATTTTCTTCAAAACTGTTATAAAATTTGTTTCTTGTGCTTTTACTACATTCGTGTCATGCTACTAAACTGTAACATGCTTTGCGCATCACTTCTAAGCAGAAGAGTGTTTTCATTTCTCTCAGGGTGCTCTGGTTCCATCTTTGTTTTTTTCCTTTCCTCCATCCGCCCTTGACGTGTTTGTCTGAAGCAAAGAATTCCACATGTGATCTCAACCTGTTAAACAAGCAGTGCCTATAATACTCAAAAGAGGCCCTCTGACCTCTGCCCTGCCAGTGGCTCTCACTTGAAATTTACATTGCAAATTATCTGCCTTTATAAACCTAAATTAATTTCTGACACCCCCCCCTCCTTGTTTGCTAAAGACACTTGATCAAGAGAGGCTTCCATTACCAATCATTAAAAGGAGGTCGTTAGTTTCTCCTTTGTTAATAATAAGTAAGGAGGCAAATCCTTGCCTGTCTCATCAGCTGAAGGCAGACTTGGGCGAAGATTTGTAGAGACACTGCTGCTTTATCATTTTGGCTCTCCAGTCAGTATATGCTGCCTATATGCTGCGGTGTAGAGTGACCAGAACAAAATATATACACACATTCAATATATGAATTTTTATGATAGGACAACTAAACTTGTCTTTTCTCAGAATCTATAGACAGCTGCCTACTAGCAAGGATTTCTTCTTTAATTATGTCCACTTGTACATAGCTAAAAAGAGTAAAAGCATCAACTATGCATGCACTAGTTTACAGATATATGGATGCAAATACAGAAATACCCGTGAAGCTGAATTCAGATTTGGGTGCTTGCAAGGGGGCTGGTGAAAGTGGATTTTTTCATCCCCTCCTCACTCAACAGCTCCAGGAAAATGCTACACGGGCCTTCCCTGTTGCTGCTCCCAGACTCTGGAACTCCCTCCCACGGGAAGCTAGGTTGGTGCCATCATTGCTATCCTTCTGCAAGCAGGCAAAGACCTTTCTGTTTAGGAAAGCTTTTCCTTAATAACTGGTGGGCTGAGAGGGGTTTTTAAATGAATGGTTGTGCTCTGTTGTTTTAAATGTGTTTTAGTATTGATTTTATTACTGGTTTTTAATGTAATACTTGTTTAATTCTTTTTAAATATTTGTATACCTACCTTTTAGCTTCTACATACAATTTTTTTTTAATGATGTGAGTCGCCTTGGTTTCTTTTTAAGAAGAAAGGCGGGATAAAAATATTTTAAATAAATAAATAATAAAATACATAGCAGGCAGGGGAAATATGGGGTGGGGAGAGATGTGGAGGGATTCCCAAATGTCAGGGAAGAGTCCACCCACCAGTGGAACATGTCCATCTGTGGAAGGCAGATCTTGAGTCACAGCACATTGCACCATATTGGGAAGACTACGACCAGGTGATTGTGTGGCTGTACAGTTCATTGTCCACATCCCTGTTCTCCTTTATTTATTTATTTTTAAAATCTTTAAACTGGAGTTGGACTGGGCATGCCTTCAAAAAGAAGCCATTTTAAAACAGAGGTATCTTCTGACAGTCATTCCAATAGACAAGTGTCCTCTATGAAGTAGGGTACATGGTCATTCTGTTGCCTCGTCCTCTCTTATCCAATCAGGTTGGATACAATCACAACCATACTTAATTTGGATTTGGCAGCTCTAAACAATTATGGCTCAATTGAGTCATCGCTGTTACTTTTTTTCTCCTCCCTGCTAACAACTGTGTCAGTGGCTGAAATCTATTGAACCACTGGAATTTATAGAGGAGTCCACTGATTCAACGGGCCTATTCTACTTGCAACTTACTGCATCAAGCTACTGGATTTAATCCAGTGTCTGGGCCTATGGGAGAGCAGAAAGCATTTGATTAAGTTGTGTGGAATGCGTATGCTATCATCTGGCCAAGGAGCCACTAAATTTTCTCCATTCTCTGTCTCCAAATGCACAGACAATTGCTTTGCTTCCAGAAGAAGGCATCTCTGGAATTCAGCACCTTGAAATGGGCCTTTTCAGGTGTCTGTGGTTGGGCTGGCCAATGGCTCCTTATTAGAGATGGGGGTATTCGTATAGAAATATGAATATCCCAGCACAGGTGGCGTTAACGAGGGTTGAGCCCCATGGGGCCGGACGGTCCACTCACCGATCTGACGCGGACAGCATGATTCTACGAATGGCTCCATAGCGCGTGATCTGCTTGCCACTCCTGGCAGGAGGCGGGAAGACAAGCCTCACTGCAAGGTCAAAGAGTGGCGAGCGGATCGCGCGCTGCAGAGCCATTTGTAGAATCGCGCTGTCCACGTCAGATCAGTGAGTGGACCGTCCGGCCCCATGGGGCTGGACCCTCATTAATGCCACCTGTGCGGGGATATTCATATTCGTATACGAATACCCCCATCTCTACTCCTTATGTGAAAGTAGTAAGGAACTATGTAATGACTCTACATAAGCATATGTGTGGTTTGGGCTTGGCAGATCTTGAATCAAGTCTCTGCACAGCCCTGAAATTCATTGGGTCACTCTGGCTAGTCTCCCTCTCTCTCTCTCTTTCTCTCTCTCTCTGCCTGAAGGATACTTCACAGGGTTGTTGTGAGGATAAGAAGCAGAAGGAAAGAGACATCTCTGGTGCCTTGGGTTCAGAGGGCAAAAAATGTGATATAAAATAAACTAATAAGTACAAAGGGCACAGATAGCCCACTCAATTATCCCGGAAATCTTATTCTACAAGTCAAGCTTTCACAATCTGGTGCCTCCCAGATGCTTTGGTCTAGAACCCCCATTCAGGGGGTAGCTCCAGGTAGCATGGCCAATATTAAAGGCTGATGGCAGTTATAGTCTAAAACAGTGGTCCCCAACCTTGGGCCTCCAGATGTTCTTGGACTACAACTCCCAGAAGCCTTCACCACCACCTCTGCTGGCCAGGATTTCTGGGAGTTGAAGTCCAAGAACATCTGGAGGCCCAAGGTAGGGGCCACTGGTCTAAAACATTTGGAGACCACAGATGGTCCCCCCTCTCTTCTTAAATGTAAGAAGTGATTCTCAGGAAGCTAGGTTCTTGGCCCAGTGCTACATCCTGCAGTGTTGTTTTTCCTTTGTGAATTTGCTCACAGTTATGGTTCTCACTCTAATGCTCAGGCCTAGAAAATCTAGGAGTAATTTCCTTAGAACCTGCAATCAATGACATGTCTTTCCTTCTTCCTCCTCCCTCCTCTTTGTTAGTGTATTTCTTTGTTCACTTGCTTTCTGTAAATGTTGACAGCTATAACTCCCAGTGACTTCTTAATCAGATCTTACACCTTAGCACTGAAGGAGTGTAAATCGTATTGTTATAGCCGCCATGACCTTTGTCATGTGATTATTTGTGATTCTTTGCTTAATAGCCTAGAATGACTAGTTGGTGTTTCCTCAGTGGGAAATAGTTGACAATTGTTTGGCCTGTTTGGAAGAAGATTGTATATGCCCCTGCACTCCTCAGATAAATGAAGGCAGGACTAGATCTAAGAGCCTTACATTATAGGAGGGTAGGTTTAGGTTGAATCTTACAAGATACATTTTGATGGTAGGAGCACTTTGGGAATGGAACCATTTATGCAGCAGGTGGTTTCTCAGTCAGAGAAGAGCTTGGAAAATTACTTCCAAAGCAATCAGCTTTGAATATAGCTCCTGCCCCCCATCTAGTTAGCTATTGATATAGTTACAATATTGTTACTTATAAAAAAAAAACCTACACAATTCTACAATTTGTCGGCCTGTGATGTCAAACAAGCTCTTCTGTCTCCCCCTCTCCCCATCATCCCCTCAGCATCCACAAGAGCATCAGGCATCAGCATGTGGCACACCATGAGGTAGCACTTGTTCTATGTGTTTTTAATCCACCACTATATAGTTAGTTACATGCCTCCTGTAACTAGTGTTACACCCACAAAACAGTGATGTTGTCTCTTCATTATGTTACAGCCCTATTGTGATGGAGTTATATCTCAATTATTGGGGAAAGGAACTAATTGTAAGTAAATAATTCTTTTTAATAGTTACTTCCAAGCTCTGGTAAGAGTACTCTTGCTCTGAATTTCCCAGAGAATCAGACTAGGTTGCCCCCCCTCCTACTATGTGATTCTATCAGCCTCTGAAGATCTGGTGTGTGATAGTTGGTTTGTTGCCTTGTGGAGTTCCTGATATTTGCTAGCATTACACAGGAAATATTATAGAAATACCATAAGTCTCTTGTAGTCTCTACTTTAAACAAAACCAAAGCCAAGCTGCCCTGCTCCTGGAAATTCTTCATAATTGTGTGCCGTCAAATCAATTCTGACTTATGGGAACACAATTCCCACTGTGCCTCCTGTGAGTAGAGTCAACCTGTGTGGCCTTGGGCAGGCTGCATAGTCCCAGAATGCCCACAGAAGAAGGGTATGGCAAGTTACCACTTCTGAGTATTCTGTACCTGGAAGCCCTGAAAAGCGTTGCCATATTTCAGAATCAACTTGACAGCATACGATTATTGAGCTGGTTGGATAGCTCAGTGGTTTAGGTATCTGGCTGAGGAGCTAGAGGTTGGAAGTTCAATTCCCCATTGCGCATCCTGGGAGAAAAGCCACCCTGTGTAGTCATGGGCAAGCTGCTCAGTCCAAGTGCAGCATGCCCATCTGTTGCCTCATGGTGTGCTGCATGCTGATGCCTAATGTCCTCAGAAGAAGGGACAGGTAAACCATTTCTGAGTATTCTCTGCCTGGAAAACCCTGAAAAGGATTGCCATGAGTCAGAATTGACTTGACAGCACATAGTTAGTATTATATTAGCAAACACCACTGGTTACATTTATACCCTTCCTGTAGCAAATCTTTGCACCTTTCAAAGTTTGGTGCCCTGGATCAAACCTTAGTCACCTGCAAGTCCCACCCTAATTGTAGTTCTACTTATTCCTACCCTAACCCATTACAGCCCTCTGTGCTATCTCCCTGAAATGTTGCTCCTGAGGTTTGGGCTCCCTCCGGAACAGTATGGCCTATGGCATTTAACAAATAAGCACTCTTACACAATTTCTGGATAATCAAACAGGATGATCTGAGCAGGGCTATAAATGAAAGGACTCCTGGAGGTCATTAATTAATAGGGTGGCCATAAGTTAGAAGCAACTTCATGAACCTAAGAACAAGCAGGCTAAAACTAGTAAATCAGCAAAAGTAAAGCATACAGAAAAAAATGATTTCTAGTGAATATATAGGTGTGTTTGTTTGTTTGTTTATGGCTTGTTAGTTTCATGAAATTGTACTCCATCCCCCACTGTTTCACTGCATGGTGGAGAAAATCAATCCATTTATTTAAATTGCAAACAGGGGCAATGGATTCAGGGCTGCAGAATCTTCCTTGGCTCAGGCTTTTCCTGTCACAGACTGGCTTATATTTTACATCCGCAGACCCTGACCATCTCTTTAAGCTGCCAAGAGAATCACTTTACAAGAATACATTAGCATGGTTTAAAAGGTTGTGCTTCTCTCTTTCTCTCTCTTTCTTTTACTGCCGTAACTATTGGCAAGATAAACGCAAAAGGGTTAATTGATCAGACCTTTTAAAAGATGGAAGTAACAATAGCTAGCCTCAGCAATTTTAAGAAGGTGCTTCACCACAAACAACAACTGAAACAAGATAAGGATGTTTTCCTTCTCTTTCCCTAGCCAGAAGAGCAATAGCTACTCTTCTTGGGCACAACCCAGATAATGTTAAGGATGCTGTCCATGTTCAGCAAGAAGCTAGAGTGCAATCTTAGACACTCAGGTCAGTGGGGTGTCAGTATAGGATTGCAGCCTTAAGCATATACTTGACCATGCATGTCATGTCTGGCTGGCTGGCTCAGTGGTTTAGATATCTTGCTACAGAGCAAAAGGTTGGGAGGTTGATTCCTCACTGTGCCTTCTGGGTGAAGAACTAGCCTGTGTGGCTTTGGACAAACTGCACAGCCCCAGGGTGCTCTCAGAGGAAAGGAATAGTAAAACCAGTTCTGTGTATTCTCTACCTGGAAAGGTATACCATAAGTCAGAATGGACTTGACAGCACATGATTGTTTATTGAGAGCCCCTAGTTTTTTTCAAGATATCGTGGCCTGAGAGTAGCACGAAGCAGACAAAAGAAAATACCTTTCCACACAGCATATAATTAATTCATGAAATTCTCTGCATTACATGGGATAAGGTTGACTAATTTAGAGGATTTTAGAGGCTGAAGAGACACGTTTACAGAGGACAGGTCTGCTAGTCCCTCTTAAAGTTTTACCATCCATTTATTTATTAGTTCCTTTAACACAAAATGGCACACATTGCTCTTCTCCTTTCCCCTTTGTTTTCAAAACAATGCTGAGGAAAACCAAGCTGAGAGAAAACAACACAGTGATTCTCAGGTCTGAAGGGAGACTTGAACCTGAAACTCCCAAGTTGCGCACCACATGGAACTTCCACCTTCAAATGTCCCATTGAACGCCAGTTGCTGGAAATAAACTGCAGAAGAGAAAGTTATGACCTTCACATCATGTTTATGGGTTTAATGGAGGCATCTGGTTGGCTAACCAAACAGGATAAGTAACTAGCCAGACAATTTGTCAGATTTTACAAAGCCCATAATCCATCTGTGTACATGCAGTGGCTGTTCTAGCTGGGTGCTTTTGGAAGCTGCCATCTCCCAAAATAAATTTTCCAGTCTTTGCACTTCTTTGGTCTGTTTGGTCTTTTATCTTGTGGCCAATTACTGCTTTGATTAGTAGTACTAAAATGGGAAATTAACTGTCTGAAGTCCAGTAGTAAGATACAACTGGAGTAGGCCCATTGAATGAATGAGACTTACGTAGGTATTGACTCACCAAATCCTCACTAATTCAATGGGCCTACTATAGCTGTGACATCCTTCTGGATTTCAGCTACTAAGTGATCATGCAAATTGAATCAATCACACAGGAAAGAGTAGATTTTACATAAAAACCTATTTAGCCAATTAATTGCCAGTTTCTTGGCTGCCTAATTAATTAGGTAGCATAATATCAATATTATACTACTGTCAGGGCAATGAATGGCTAGGATATAAAAGATTTAGTCAACTCAGTTTGTATGCCCAAAGAAATTTGGATTTGTTAGAAGGATACTCTTGTACATCCTCAGCTGGGAAAAGTTACTGTTTTAATGTAAAAGACTAGTGGCCCGGCTGACTAGGCGATTCAGGGAGTTGTATTCTAAGGCCTGAATCCAATTGGTGATCCCAATTTGAGTAGAACTATTGGATCAGTAGAATTTATGTAACTGTTGACTCCGCATTCAACAATGGATTCAGTGGGTCTTTCCTAGTAACATAATATATGCTTAGTCCTTAAATGCCCGAGGCTTAAATTGTGTTGCCTTGCTTTTAGCATGGGGGTGGGGTGGGGACAGCTTCAGATCTTGGAAATATTGCTTTTTGGCACCGAAACGCCTGGAATAGCTCAGCCAATACAAGTACCCTGCCAGCTGGGGGAATCTGAATGGTTTAATCCAAAAAGGAACATTTCTAAATCCTACAAGTGCTCAAGGCAAGGGGAAAGTGAAAACTCTCACTGGTAATGCTAAAGGTCTTTGGATTCTGGCCAATGTTTTCAAGACGTTCTGTGAATGGAGCATTTCTCCCTACAACCATTTCTCTCTGTTTGTCTACCTTTTATAATCCATTTTGTTTGTAATTGTGTAACAACCTATAATACAGTAGTCTAACATCCAATACAATTGTTACAGTAATGTAGAACATTATTATATATATAACCTTTGAGAACCTGGGAAGAGATTACCTTAGCAACCTGAGACTATGCAGTGTAACAATTTGGAACTTTCCCCATATTATCCTGCCAACTGAGACCTACAAAACAAGAACTCCTGGATTCATCACCTATACATGTATATCTGATGGCAGTCAGGAAAGTATATTTTCTGTTGCACAACCTGTCTTGAACCCCACTCCCCAACCAACAAGATAGATACCAACATTTATGATAGTTCAGCATCTGTTAAAATGTGTTTGCCCAAAGTGATTCTAATAGCTAACTTAGTAAGACTGTTGGTTTTTTCCTGTGGATTTTTGTACTTGTATTTTATTTTAATTGACATATAGTAAATTTTATACTATTTAATTAATGAATTACTGTGTAGCAGTTATATAGGTTAGTATATGGGTTAGCAAAAGGAAAAACTTTATCTATGCAACCCAGTGTTTATGTACACTGTATATAACATTTAAAGTTAAAACAAACTCTTAATTGCATCACTGGGTACTTTTATGAAAAAAATAGCCATGTTGCTTCTAGAAGGAGTTCAGGCTTCCAGGTTAGAAAATCACAAGTGAAGGGAGATCCTGACATGACTATCAAAGGCGTCATGACGTGAAAAGATGGTTTTGAAGAGTGGCAGGCTTAGGATTTCAAAATATTCAAGCTGTGTTCCCTGTACACATCCAGGTATTATCAAGAATGGTGTTTTGCTTCAATTAAAGCGAACACAAGCAGATGGAAATCTATTGGGTGGCTGAACAGTATGATGCAGCATCTGAATATCCCCCCCCCCATTTCAGCAGTTTGTTTCTATTAGAAAAATTAAGTTACATCTTGTTATTTTTAAGAAAGGCAATAGCTGACTGCTGTAGGAAAGCAATGAAGATGTGGCATGTCCAGGGCTTGAATTTCTTTCACGAAAAGCAATGCTCTCATCAGAGTGTTACCTTGGTGAATCTGAAGTTGTTTTCTCCTTTCCCTAATTAAATGAGCTTTAGAGATGGGCCCTTGAAGACAAGAACACAGGAGTGCTTGGCCTCTTGTGTCTGGAATTGAATCCCTAAATTCCTCTCCTTGTCTGTACATCAAAGAGACGTATATTGAGCTGTCTGAGGCAGCAATTACGCTAACTGGAGCTATTCAGAACCTTCCATTGTGATTTATTGCTGAGGAAAGAAGTTTCCAGGCCCAAACTAGATGGAAAGCTGGCTCTTTGCCCAGTTATCAGCACTGATTGAGAGAAGGTATTAAAACAATGGGCAGATTAACATAGTAGATTAGCGTCCCAGCACCTTTATCTTGGTGACCTGGAGACCTGTCAGCACTGAAGTGAGGGGACCAAAATGACTGAGAGGTAATGTTCATTAGAGTTCATCAGTGCAAGTAGGATCACATGTATCGGGGAAGTTCACAGTGCCGTTGTGTATCAGGTATAATTAAGTGTTCCCAGTCAATAAGAGTCACTGGATTGTAAAGTACAGCTAGACATCTGAGTCACAGGAATGGAAATCATAAGAGGAATAGAGACGTCTGGAGATAGAATGTGTACGTTAGACCAGTGGTTCTTAACCTTGGGTTACTCAGGTGTTTTTGGACTGCAACTCCCAGAAGCCTTCACCACCAGCTGTGCTGGCTGGGGTTTCTGGGAGTTGCAGTTCAAAAACACCTGAGTAACCCAAGGTTAAGAACCACTGCGTTAGACTGTAGCAACAGACAGTCCTTAAACCAACGTATCCCCCAAAGAGTAGATAACTATCCAAGTAATTGCTAAATCAGAGGTGGGGGAAAAAAAGAGTAGACAGGCCGGCACTATCATTGGACAAAGTGAGGCAGTTACCTCAAGCAGCAGACTCTGGAAAGAAGCAGTGAGGTACTGGAGGAGAAATCTACATGTAACATGTGGCCTACTCAGCATCTCTAAATGTAACCTGCTACCTTTGGGCATATTAGAGCTGATGTTCCCCTCAGACAGCAAAATGTCTAGGGCCAGCCCTAGGATTATAGAAGTGGCAGCTGTCCTTTTAGTCTGGCTGTGCAGCAGGGCTCTTCTTTGGTTATGCTGTTAATGTGGTGTGCATGATTCTTGTTTCAGAAGGGAACCTGCACATTGTGTTGTGCTTCCCAGAAATGTCTATGCAGATAAGGGAAAGGCAGCTGCATCTTGATGGGAGGCATCATGATTAAGTGGTAGCACATGCTTTGCATGAGGAATCACCCAGATTCAATATCTCAGATCTCCATTTAAAACCATCAGTAGCAGGTGATCTGTAAGACATATCCGAGACATCAGAGAGCCACAGCTAGTCTGAGTAAAAGCTACTGAGGTACATGGGGAAAAAACCCCCCAGAATTTCAGAACTAGGGGATTCTGTGAGATGCAGTCAAAAAAGTGATTTTCCTAATCTAAATCAAATAGATTTACCTCATATAAGGCAATTTCCTATATACCTGAGCGAATTTCCTTTGTTAGGCTTTTAAAAAAAATCTGTCACATTTATTTATGTGGAATTAACACACAGTAGGCTCACATCAGACACGCTCCTCCAAAACCTAGTTTTTGTGAGGATAAACCAGATGGATGGTCAACCACACCTGTCAGCATATCTTCTTGGAGGAAGGAGGGGCCAAAGTGTTTTCAATAAATGACTTCACATTTAAGCTACGTTAGAAGAGGAAGGCTGTTATCGTTGTCCAGAAACAGAGTAACGTCATATATAGAATGGAGGGGTGGGGACATCATCTGCTGAAACTCTTTCCACACAATTTTTTTTATGGGTTCTGGATTCCATTTGATATTATTTTCACTGCCAAGGTTCCTTCTGACCGAATCATGAGATTTGCAGTTTGGTGAAATATTTTGAATTCTCTACTCGAGAGCCCTATTCTACTTGAACTGAAACAGACAACTCTATCCACCTTGTCAAACTACAAATCCCAGGATTCCATGGGATGGAACCATGGCAGCTAAAATGGTACTGAACTCTTATAACTCCGCAGTATAGATACACTACAGTTTGTGCCCACTCTTTGTAGTACATGAGGTGTGATGTAGTGTATTTGTATATGTGTGAATGAGACAGAGAGAGAGGGAGAGAGAGGGAGAAAGGATTCAAGACTGAGTGAAAAATCTCCCATGAGTAATCTTTTATGTTATAAGGTGAAATGCAAACTTGATGGAGAACTATGGAAATGAGCAACTCTGCCTGATACACGCTCACGCCATATTCCTATGCTAGCGATAATGAAAAGTGCCTTCAGGGATAGGTTGGGCTTATCATTCATCGGCGACACAGCCTTAAGTGGGTAATAACTATGTGCTCTCATATCTAGCATGTATATAAATTTCAGTTTCTCGATATATTTGCTGCCGACTCTTTTTAATTTATACAATTCCTTCCGCTTTAAACCTGTCAATTGATAGTATTCAATCTATGAGCCTGGTTGATAATAGGCCCCGGGAAGGACTCTCTAGTGGTTACAGCAGGTGTTGGGGAAAGCTGCACATCCAGCTGGAAGAAGGGTGTTCTATCATTGTCCCCGATCAGGGCAAAGTTCTGCAGTGACAAAGTTCCTGAAGGGAAAGTGCCATTGGGTAGAAAGCTGCATGCAACCACATGTGTCTTTCTCTACAGTGTAGCCATCCCTGTTGTGCCTGCATCATGCACCCCTGACCTCCCCATCTCTATTGTAAAGATGGGAAAAACATTTCAGGCCAAGGGGGCAAATTCTAGGTGGGATTTGGTGGGAAGGGGAATTTCACTAATGGATGAAGCTAAGAGCTCAGGCAATGGCCAATACAAAATAGATGTCTCTAGGTGTAGTTCATAATGGTTTGGCTGTTTCCCTGCCAGTGATACAAAAGCAAAGCTCAATTTCATGCCTGTCCACCCAAGAGCAAGGCCCAGTGTAGCAACTTTCAGGCATGCAAAGTACAGCTCAGTTCTGCAAAGAATTCTGTGTAACAGCTTCCCAAGTAGTAAAACAGATCCTAGTTCCATGCAACAGTTTCTTGAACTCCAAAGAGAGCTCAGTACTATGGTACCTTTAAATGCACTTGCATAGTCCTCCTTGTTTGCTTGCCCACCACCATTCCCCCTGTGTAAGCGACAACCCCTTGACTGAGGATTATGGTCTAAATCTATCTGGTACTCCCAGCTAGAGCAGCCCCATTGAATCAAGACCGAACAGTGAGTCAAGGCTTATATAAATCCCACTGATTCAATGGGTCAACTCTAATTGGGACAACCAGTTGGATTCAAGACTGGAAATCCAGGAAGAGATCTTTCATGTACAACAGAGAAGTCAGTAAATATCTGTAATATTATAGACAAGCCAGCCTGTGTGACAACTTGTCTTGAATCTTGGTTATTATTTTATTTATGAACTGGCTTTATTAGTATCAGTGGATGTTATTTCTTGCACAAACCAATACAGGCTGTGTGGCATCAATATCTCCTGCACATTCCTGCAGTAAACTTTTATTGTTTCTTATGCTCCTGGCCCATCTCTTTAAGTAGCCCCACTACTTCAATCACTTGAGAGCACCTTATAGGAGCAAAACAGCTCCTCCAGAATGGCCCCAGCTTGATCAATAAACAAGCAGTGAGCAAAGATAAATAAACTTGAAACAGACATCATAATTAACCTGCTCCAGCAAGAACAAAATGAATTAGTGATGACTGAACGTTTGGCAGTGAAGAAGAAGAAGACGGCCGGGTAGGAGGGGGATTGGTTCATTTGGCTCCAGCTTGGCACAGGATATTTCAAGAGCTTGAGAAATCTTTTTGAAAAAGCTTTTTGAAATGGCTGAGAGCTTGCGATCGTCTGAGATAGGAAGCAGAAAAGTAGACTCTCCTTGGCCAGACAAGAAGGGCAACAGCTTTTGGGGCTACGATGGAAATAAAGCTGTTGAAAGCTTTTAAAGGTGCGTCCCGAGGAAGCACAAAAGACGGAAGGAAGATGACCTCCTTCAGCATCCCTGAATTTGCTGGAGGAAAAATAATAATATTTTTTTTAAAAAACAAAGAAGGCAAAAACCTTCTAAGAATAAGTTTCCCCTTTTCTGGCTTCAGGAAACTGCCCTGCATCAGGTTGGAAGCACAGCAAAAACAAAGCAGTTGTTTATCAGCTCTGCCTGCGAAACAGGTGCTGTTCCCATTTTCACAAGACGTTGTTATTGTTCTCTGGAAATGTACTGTCTTTATTTTCTGTTTCAAAATGGAAAGGCCCTAAGTGGGCGGGAAAGAAAAGGCTGTTCTTTCATGCTCTTTTCCAGATTCAAAGGTAGAGAGAGAGCATTCAGATACTTTTAATCAAGGCAGTCATGACTCTCCTTGCCTGTTGCCTTCCTGCTACCCATTTTATGCTTGCTTTATGCTGTGAGGAAGGTCAGGCTGAGAGACTTCGACGTCTGCTACTGAATTTCATGTCTCTTTGGGGATTTGATCCTGGATCTTCACGTCCCCCACAATGGCACACTGTTCAGCTGTCATGTACTTCCCTTCCCTGCTTGCTGTGCAGTGTTTCTGGAGCCATGCTCCATGGTCATTGGCACAGATTAGGTACTGAGGGTGGATCACAAGGCTGGGGACCAGAAGCATCAGGATCAATGGCTGCCTTATTTCCTGCCATATCTGAAGATTTAAAGGTACAGGATCTTTCTCTACCTTTAGACCTCTCAATTGTAAGGCACCAAGCCAGCGCAAGCCCTTCGGCATGTTCCAAAATAAGTATTTAGAGCCTGGTCAGCATGACTTTTGGGTTGTCTCATGCGTCAAGACAGGGCACTTTTCCCAAGTTAACCTGCAAGACTGGCTCAAGTTATTTTGCCACCTGAAGCAAAGAAGCAAAAGGTGTCCATCTCTCTCCAATGCCCGATGAGCAACACCGAAAGCCTGCCAAGGTATTCTGGCACATGGGAAGCCAAATACCTAGCAATCTGGTGCCCTTTCATGACATCAAAAGCTGCTGCTTGAGGCAGGCACCTCACGTTTAATCATCAAGCTGGCCCTGAACAGTAGAGTCATTTTTTTACACATTGACATAAGTGAAGCACCACCTGTAGTCTGTAGGGGGCAATATGTTCTCAGAAGCAAGAACTCAGAAGCTTCCCAGTGAATGCTTTCCATAGTGCTTGTTGTTGCTCAGTTTAACATCTATCAAATGGTTGCTGTTGTATTACTATGCCATTAATAGCTATAAAGAAGTAACGGAGGACAGTGATGATAATCACAGAATAATTGCTAGAATCCTACTACTTGAAGCTGAATAAATAAAATAAACATATAAATTTATGCCAGCACAAGTCAAGTGGCAGAAACTACAGCAGCAAATTGCTGCTAGTTAAGAAGCTGAGACTTGTATTCCTCATCACATGCCAAGTCATATGACTAATACACAATGAGAAATAGAAGACTCCACTTCTTAACTAGCAGCAATTTGTTACTGTGATTTGCACCATGACTTACACCACAACAGGATTCTAAGCAATGTATCATTATGCTTATGGTTAGAGATGGGCATCGATCAGTTCGTTCCAGTTTGTCCTTGTTCGTAAATGTGGCAGCCAAGCTGCTGCTGCTTTCCTCCCCTGCCTCCTCAGTCAATCCAGCCACTCACCAGGCCGAGCATCCTACCTTCCTGCACCTCCTCAGCTAATCTTCCAGTCATGAGTAAGAGCACAGACTTCTCTGCCCCGCCCTTTTGTCTGAGTGGGAGATCAGCCAAGAGGGCGGGGCAGAGAAGCCTGAGCTGTTGTCAGGACTGGAAGATCAGTTGAGGAGGTGCAGGAAGGTAGGATGCTCGGCCTGGTGAGTGGCTGATTGAGCCAGAGGAGGTGGGGGAGGGGAGCATCATCATCTATGCTGCCGCCTTGACAAACTGGGACAAACCAGTTCGTGCCCATCTCTACTTATAGTATAATAAGGATGTGTCAATAGAGATCAAGGCCAAGTTTACACATACTGCAGTATTCCTACTACTACTTACAGATTTGAAAACAGGAAAAAATATGATTCATTCAAAATGTGGTGTTCAGTGAGACCTTTACAGAAACCATGGATCCCCAGAAAGACAAATAAATGGGTTGTAGATCAAATCAAGCCTGCTCTGTCAATAGAAGTTAAAATGACTAAACTGAGGTTATCATATTTTGGACATATCATGAGAAGACAAGACTTCTCAAAAACAACAACAACAACAAAAACAAACAGTAATGCTGGGGAAAATTGTTGGTAGTGGAAAAAGAGAAACCCAAACATAAGATGAATTTACTCAGTAAAGGTAGCCACAGTCTGTAGTTTGCAAGGGTATCAATGATAGGGCCTTTTGGAAGTGATTTATTCACAGGGTTGTCATAAGTCAGAAACAAGTTGACATCACATAACAATTTCAAATAATATATAATGTATCAGTATACATATAGAATTAATGTGCTCAGACAATAATGTGCTTTATTCCACTCACACCTAAGATTATTCATTTTGTTTGCAAAATTGCTGAATTCTTAGATGTTCTTAGAAGTATGTGCTGAATTCCCTTTTCTGATAGGAAACAAGTCTCTCAAGCATCTAAAAATATTCACACAGACAGAAAATGTTGCCAAATGTGCCATGTAAAATAATTCCATCTATTTCCATGACCTTAGAGCAGGGTTTCCTGCAGTGACTGGAGTGTTAAATTAGGCCTGGAGAGCCATAGATTCAGATCTTTATACTGAGCATTGAAATTCATGGTCTCACCTTACACCCATCACCAGTTTTCAGCATGTGCTATCTTACAGGACTGTTGTAAACACAAAACAGGCTGCGAGGTTGTAAACAACTGTTGAGTTTCCTGAAGAAACAGCAGGCTACTTTCAAATATAGCCTGCATGCAGTTCTGTATTTTTCCTTTGATGTCTTATTTTATACTGATGAAAGCTAGCTTTTGAGGCTACAATTGAGAGTCCATGCATGGATCTTCTTTCAAACACATACTAATCATGTGGCATGTATATGCATTGTGTCACAAATGTAGCTGTAGCTCTATATAATACCATCATGGACATTGTTGATGACATTATGTATGGGCTCTTCCAGATGTGAAAAAATTCTATCCCCATTTCCCCAAGTTCATCACTGTTTGCTCTAGAGAAGCATGGAGCTTACTGGGATTCATGTTCAGACCTTAACCTGATAAAACCACTTCGGAGAAAATTACTTCTCTGCAGGACATCCCTTAGACACTTAAACATATATTTAAAAAAACAATTTCTTCTAGTGGAGATACTTCTCCAAAGCTCTCTTTGAGTGTGATCAGATGGTGATTTATTCTGTGGTTTGGTCTGGTTTGAGGATTGACTGGTTTGCTTCTTTTCTCCATGACAGACCATTGAAAACCAGCCTGGCCCTGATCTATGCTTACTTTCATGGATCTACCTGTACCTTTTTGTGCCTGTGTTAGGGGCTACTTTGTGTGTGTGTGTATGTGTGTGTGTGTATGTGTAGGATCACTCCATTTTGGTTCAGTTCCAGCATGTGTTATTGCTGGGATTGAACCAAAGTGGATGGCTTAAATTGTTGCTTTACTTAAGCCACTTGATGATATTGGGAAATTGAAAGCTTTCTCTCACTTCTGTGGAGGGGGAAAGAGAAGAAGCAAAGGGTTCTTTTTAAAGCACTTGTAAGGCAGTGCTGATGTACTGTCAGATTTTTTTTCCATTGAAAGCTTCCTCCCACTCCCCCATGGAGGAGGGGATAGGAGGGGACAAAGAGCGGATTTTTGTTGTTGTTCTTTGTTCTTTTCTTCTTCTTCATATTTCCCTTTAAAGGTAAGAAGGCCAAATAAGAATATTTTGAGGTATGATGTGGTTTTCTTCCCTCAAACCACCCCAAATGACGTATCATACCTCAAAGTGATCCAGTTCAGGACAGTATAAGCAGATCCAAGCAGGGATCATTTGCACCCTTTCTCTCTTTCCCTTTTTCTTTTATATTCTGTGATTGCAAGCTGAAAGCTTTCAACCAGGAAATTGAGACCATGGAAATGATTTAAGGGGAAAGTACCACAATGCTGAACTCTGACACCCACAACAAACTACAACTAAAATTCACTAGCTTTTCAGGAAAGGACAGAAAAAAGACAGAAAGTTTTTTGTACTAGGTTATAAAAAGACAAGCTTACATCTTCTGGATAGCCAGAAAAATACTGAAAGATTCAGTGATGAAACAGGTACCTATTTGAGAACAAATGCACTGTCTGTAAGATCCTGTGTTGGACAGCTCATTTGGTGGTGGTAGCCATCACTCCTGCCACAACCATCACTGCAAAATAGCTTTGCAGTTTTGAGTTTTGGCAGCTGGCTAAAAAAATTAAATTCTGGTGTGGCTAGTAACCTTCTGATTTGGTAGATGTCCTATCAATGTGGTTATACCAAAGCAGAACTCACAGGGATGGGGTAGAAAAATTATTGGTGTTAGAAAAACAAGAGGCTTTTTTCAACTGCTTACATGGGAAGAAAAGAAATAGCTTCTAGGTGAGCAATCACAGATCAGAAACCAAGATTGGAGGGAATGTTTAAACCTTTCCTTGTCCACCATTTTCCTCCTCCAAGATTCCCCCAGTGGCTTATCCTACACCATAAGGCATTAAATCGATTGAATAGTAATTAAACAATATAATAATTTAAAAGAGAACAAGCATGGTGTAGTGCAGAGGTCGCCAACCCCCGGTCCGCGGCCTGGTGCCGGTCCGTGGCCTGAGCCGGACCGGGCCGCGGAGACAGACCTCCCGCCCCCCCCGCACGCACTCCTCTCCCCACAGCTGCTTTGCGCATGCGCGCGTGTGCCAGCGCCGGCGTGAGTGCTCCCCCACCCCTTCACGCATGTGCCCGTGCGCCCGTGCGAAGGGGTGGGCGTGCGCGCGTGCAGGCGCTCCTGCGCGTGCACGAAGGGGTGGGGGAGCGCTCACGCCAGCGCTGGGGGGCGGGCGCACACTCCCCCACCGCTTCGCGCATGCACCCGAGAGAGCATGCGCACCTGCGCGCCCCGCGGGGTGTGTGTGCCCCGGTTTCCTCAGAGGCTCAGCCAGTCCACGGTCCCAAAAAGGTTGGGGACCGCTGGTGTAGTGGATAGAGTGTCAGATTAGGACTCAGGAGACCTTGGTTCCAATCCCTGCTCAATCATGGAAACTGACTAGGGGTTGGCAAGAATAAACCAGTCCTTGAGCATCTTACAGATCTCAAAAAACGCTACGGGGGTTGCTATAAGTTGAAAGTGACTTGATGGCAGATAACAAGAACAAGAAGAACATTAATTAATAAAGCAATGGAGGGAAACATTGAAGCAGAATACAAGCAGAAGAGGTTACATGTGCTGTCCACCCCTATCACTTCTTTGCCTTTGATTGCCCCTCTGCAACAGAAGTGTCTTGTTCAAAAGGGGCCTTGGGCTGAATCTGTCATGCAGCCATGTGTCTCGTGTCTCACTGGACATTCAAAAACAACACCTGTAGACAGTTCTTCTTTCTGTGTAGTGGGCTTTTTTGCTGGTCCTTCGAGATGGAAAGCAAATGAGATACAAGGCACTTCCCTGGAAGTCTGGCCCTGAAAAACAAAAATATGCTTTTCTATTCTCTCCTCCTGTAAAAAAAAAAAAAAAGTTATATCTTTTAAGATATTGGTTTGAACTCATGAACCCTTGCATAAACATCAAGTGTCTTTATTACGGCCTTCCTCAAAGCTCTCTTTTCATTTAATGTGGCAGCTGAAGGCAACACCTCTCTGAATGACTCTGTTTTGACATATTTACAGTCACTGGGCCTACAACTTTCCAGGCAATTGTTTTCAAACAGACAGTGCATTTCAGAATGCCAGACTCATGAAAGCTGGAGTTTGTTCTGAGGGAAAGAGCCAAATATGCCTCAACTGAACTGCTAATTGAGGGACAGAAAATGCTTGCCAGTTTCTTTGGGTTAATCTTTTGGGCTGTCCTTGTTGTTGCTGTTGATGATGATGATGCATGCAGGCAGACCAAAGGCTCAAGCCTAAAAACAAGGAACCAAGTTCTAAAACATTGTGGGTAAGATGTGTTTGCAAAATAACTGATTTTTCTTGTTTCAGGAAGCAAATTAGCAGCAATTGGCAATTATTTTAAATTTGTAACCAAAGTATATGGAACAATTCCATTTGCTGAAATTAGTATGAGGAGGAGGATGACTTGATCTTGCTTCCATATTCATTTCTTGCCTTAATGTTTGCAAATTTTTCCCTTTTTGTCCTTTCAGGTTGTTTGGTGATGGAACTCTAACTTCTATAATTTATGTTTTTCCTTGATATTAATCCAGAAGCATAATATTCAGCTTAATAAAATCAACTCTTTTATCTTTTGTCTCAATACAGTATTGTGTTTTCATTTGCTAAAATTGGAGGTGGCTGGAATATATAACATTGAGGAAAAGATGTGAGTAATCTATCAGATTTAGCCGACTGCTAAAAAATGATATTTGCAACTTGGTTATGCCTGCACAAATAATTCATTGATGCTAGCTTAGGGCATCCAGCTATGGTATGATGAATTGCTTCTTTGGATTCGTGACAGGTCCTATATGATTTACTTACACCTTGCTTCATAATTATTTTCTAATAAGATCTAGTGCAAATAACTTGGCCTTGGATTGCACACGTGAAACCCTCAGTTTCAGCCTGAAGATGGCTTAATTTAAGCCACAGGTTGGATTGCTGCTATTGACATTTATCATCCCAGAAGTAACTAGGCTGCTCTCCATGTAATGGTTTCTGAAGCCATGCCTCCATGCACTGTGGATCTTTCATCAACATAGGTTGGTTCTCACTTGCAAGCTGTAATGATATTAGTCATTTATGGTTTTGTACTGTCATCTGATGAAGTGGGATTGTGTTCAAACATAAGTAGTTTTGAAGTCTAACAACTTGACCCTTGCAGAGATTCCTGAAATTGACTAGTCTGTTGCCCACCCATGGTCCATGGCAAATAAAGGTTCTCCGTACATGCCTTTGGATTATAATACTGGTATGATGACAGGAGGGCTCAGATCTTTCTATATACATCACCAAGACACTGTAATCCACAATTTCAAAAGAATATATTAATACTGGCATTGCCTACCTACTAAGAACAGTATTTTTCCTTTTGCATCATGTTCTGTTCTGAACACTAGCTTCACTCTATCAAAGTGCTTGTTTCTGAATAACAATTTAAGTTTCTTGTGGTTTATATTGAAATTTTCATGGATACCTAGATATTTATAGGTTTTCTAATCCTCCAACCATTGAATAAACTGTTAGTGAGATCATAGTTACTGCCTTTGAGAATTTGACTCTATTGATATGGATAATCACACATTTATCAACATTCATTTTTATATCTGTACTGTAAGACTCAATCATGTTTAAGAGACTATTTAGGAAAGCTCAGAAATAACTTAATATCATCTATGTACATTAAGTGTGAAACATCAAGGACATTCCTTTGATAATTAAGCTTGTAACCTTTTGCGCTATCACTCAGCTGTCTAGATAGGGAGGTTAAAGCCAGACAGAGCCACAAAAGACTCAAAGAAACACCCTGAAAAATCCCTTTTCTGACAAGGATATTGTTAGAGAGGAGGTCTCTGCACCTTAATTGTATCCTCCACTTTATCAGTCATTTATATAATACAATAACAATTCTATTGGTTTTGTTGATTGTCAAAATCTGAAGCCAGATAGCTTCAGTTGAGACAGAATCAAATGCCTTTTAGTCTTCAATATAAGCAACTGATACATTTCTGGAGTTCTTCTGAGCCTAATTCAATATGAAGAAATCAATAGTGAGCAATTCCTTGCAACCTAAGGATTTCTTAATGCAGTCCTTCCATTGGTCTGTTAGGATGAAGTTGCATTTGAGAAAGCTATAACTATTTTGGGAAATAATTGATGTAAATAATTTATAAACTGTGGGTAAACAGATGATATGTCAGTAATATTTAGGATCACAATAACTGAGATATTTGAAAAAGAGATGGCTTATTCTTTGTGTGAAGAATTCTGGAGTAAGAACTTAAATGCCAAAGGCTTCATTAAAGATTTTAGACAGGTGTGAGTGGGTTAAAATTATTGTTTTTCATTAAAAGTTACAGATCTTATCCATTCCAAGGGCTTTCCAGTTTTGTGTTTTGACATATATCTCTATCTTTTATTTCACAGGAGTTATAGATGGTAAAGAGCTGTAAGCTTTACCTTCATATGGAAGCCAGAAGCATTTAATTTGTGTCTAGTAGTACAAGACCATAGATTTGCCCAGTACTTCTCGAGATCCTCCTTAGGTAGTGTAATGGCTCTCAATTTCTCCCTTACTTGGGACAAACTGTGATAGAACAGTTTCTGATTCATGCAGAATGTATAGTTCTGCAGCTTCCTTTTGATGGTCTTCACATACCTTGATAAATGGGCTGTTTTTGCCTTAGGCTTCTTTTTCAGCTAATCAAAATAGCCAGCAAATTTAAGATTTTGAATTTTATTCAGCTGTGGTGTTTCAAACTTGAGGATTAACTTTTTTTTCTTTTTAAAGTCAGGCCCGAAGTCCTTCCTAAGATTGCTCCCACTTCCACCCCAGAGAAACGTAATGTTTTTTCTTAATTGACCTGCTTTCGTCTTAATCACCAGGCCAACTTGTTATAAGAATTTTCTTTCTTTCTTGAGATTTGTGCTTTGTGATCTCAGTGAAATGTGTAACAATTCAGAGATGCTGGCCACTGAGGAGTAAGCTGCTAACTGAATAGAATGAATATTGTTCCTCTCCTATAGATTTGATTTGAAATTATGTATAGATTTGAAATTATATTGCTTTAAATTGTTTATTATATAAACAAGTATGTTTATAATATAATCTCTAACATAATTGGTCACTTAATTGATTGTAATATCTTAGTGCCAGTCTCTCTGAAGATGGTAGGCTGGGTGCATTTGGGGTCAAATCACATATTAAAGAGAACGTGTGTTTTGTTGCTATTATAAAGTTTCCCCTGAAGGCATGCAGTTCCCTCAAAGCACAATCAGATTTGCAAATTAAGTTTGTGTTTACTGGTGACCAATCACAAAGTGAAAGCTAACTAATTTGCAAAACGTGTAGTGAGGAAAGCTGGCATCAAGTATCTTTAAGGGATATTTCAGGGATACTTCAGAAAGCTCAGCTTCTAAGCGTGTGCTTAACTGTTTCATCAGCTTCAGCTCCCTGTAGCATACAGTGGAACCTCTACTTACGAACTTAATCCGTATTGGAATGGTGTTTGTTAGTTGAAACGTTCGTAAGTAGAAGCAAAATTTCCCATAGGAATGCATTGAAAACCGATTAATCTGTTCCGGCTGTTTTTTGTTCTTATGTAGAGGCGCGTTCATACGTTGAAGCATTAGTTCCCATAGGAACTAATACAAAGCCGGTTAATCCGTACTCTACCACTAGGGGGAGATTTTTTTTAAAAAAAAAAACCTAAGATGACCTAAGGTTAAAAAAAGGGCAGGAAAGTTTTTTTCCTCGTTCGTAAGTTGGAGCTCTGTTCGCAAGTAGAAGCAAAATTTAGCGAACGGAGCTGTTTGTAAGTTGGATTGTTCGTAGGTAGGGACGTTCGTAAGTAGAGGTTCCACTGTATTCAGCATCTGTTTAAAGTCTTCCAAAACAACAAGATATGATGCTGAGCAGTGCTGCCATTTGGGGGCCCTCTGGGGTGCAGGATGACAGAGCAGCACTCTGTCATGCAGGCTTTAGTGGCATGAGTATCTATTGTAATTGCCTTTACAAAAGTGTGTACTTATTGTTGAGTTTGTGAGCACTGTTTGTAAGAATAAATTCCTACACTTAATGGAAACTGTGATTGTTTTGCACACAGAGGGGTGCTTCATGCAATGGGTACACTGGTAGGAAAAGTTACTTTTTTGCACTACAACTGTCAGAATCCCCTAGGCAGCATGGCCACTTGTTGGCTCGGGGATTTTGAGTTGTTGTCCAGAAAAAGAACTTTTCCAAGGTTTTTCTTGAACCATGCTGTCCTTTAATTTGGGTGTATATCCAGAAGTAAATCTGAGTCCACCAGCCAGTTTCTTCTTGTGATCGGAAGGTCTGTTATGCAGTATATATGAGTAATCAGGCTGTGCCTCTCAAGAGGCAAAAGGAAAAAGATAAAATGCCTTTCTTGTGATGCTTGACATACATTCTTTCTTGTAACCGGTGTCTTAATTAGGGAAAAAATTACCTATTGGAAAAACAGTTTAAATGTTGATGGTGTTAGCGGGGAAGCAACTCATCTTCCAGCAATCTTGAAGACAAAAGGAAATTCTGAACAATGGGACACTGGAGGTGCATTTCCGCCCACATTTTTTATTTTTTTTAAAGAAACAAGCTACTGTCCAGTTGATGAGTGGTGGAAGCCAGCAAACTTTCTTTGATGAACCATCTCCTGCTTCCTGATATTGTGACCCTCCTTAACAAACGCTGCAAGCTAAAATCAGCAGGCCCTCAGAGTGGCAGATACGTGCTCTGGCTATCTAAGAGATGCCTCACTCTCAGGATATGGTTGAAATCCTGTTTTGAGTCAGGTTTACATCCTTGCTTCTGAAATAATATTTTCGTACTGCAGAAGCTAATGGTAAGAAACACATGATTAGGTCCGTGAAATGTGTAAACAAGTCCAGGTTTTTTTTTGATGTGGTAGCTTCAGATGATTTTATCTGAAGAGAGAATCAAGAACATAGTTGTTTGCTTTTCTTTGTATGTGTTTTTTTGGATGCTCCAGAGGTGTTTGATTTTCTTTGTTTGTTTGTTTAAGGTCCTAGCAGGCAGTGACTGCAGAATTAGCTCCTTGGGCTGAGCATATTCTGGTTCCTTTTCTTAATCTCTACCAAGAATCTTGTCTTCTGCTAGACTTCTGCTACAGACTTGCTTTTGGTCTTTCTGAACTCTTCCTTTGACCTCTGCCTGACTTTGATCACACTCATGTATCTGATTCTTCTTACTTCGTGCTCTGGGTCTTTACCTAGTTTGAGCCAGGCATCCACCTGCTTCTGGATCTTGGATGGACAACCAGACAGTCCTTCCATGAGAACAGGAGATGAGGGCAGCCATTTAGGGACCCATTCTGTAGAATAAACACAAAAGCCATTAAGATAGCAAGGGCTAACTTATCACATTAGGAAGTAAATGAAGTTACATATCTTACCATCTGGAGAGTTTTCTTGTAGGACTCTTAGGTCATGAATATGAAATTACCTAACTAAATGACCGCATGCAGCTCCCTAGGTTGAAGACCTTGACACTATGGCACCTAATCTCACTGGAACATTGACATTTTAGTTACTGTCCCTTGCATTATAAACCCTTCATGCATCATCTCAGATATGACTCAGGCCATTGTAAGAGTTTCTGAGTAACAGCATCCACCAAAGGCTGGTAAATCTCCCTGGTAACACCAACCCTGACCCTCCAAGTGCTCTGATTTGGTTCTGCTGTAGCTCATCATAACCCAGCAACAATCACTCTGGTTTTTAAGGTACTATTTTCAAAGCTTGGTAACAATTTGTTCAAAATAATTAGTTTAATTATTTCCTTTCCTAAATAATTATGATATAACTCGTATGCTACGTTAAAGAGGGATAATTTAAATCTTAAATCGTTTTGCACTGTAACTGTAATTTTAAGTTACTTCCAGAATTTCATACTGGAATTCCCTACTAAAGGAGTTTGGGCTGCTCCCTTCCTTGCTGTCCTGCTATTAGACACAGGTCTTCCCCCCCCCCCCCCCACTGAGTTAGACCTTTGACAGTTAAATCAGGTTGCTGCAAAAGGAGCTTTTAATGCAGGTGGGTGCTATCTTCTGACTGATTTGGTTTAAATTGTTTTGAATATATTCCATTCTTCAAACAAAAAACAAAACAAAACAGAACAAAAAAACAAACAAGAAACCTCTGCTTTATGAATGTGGGATATTGTGCTTCTGTAACCACAATTCAAAAAGCCAGGAAATGGCCCAATATTGCTGCACAATATTGTGTCCGAACTGTCAGCAGGAGAAAGGATGCCAAGTTTTACGTAGCAAAGGGCAGCCTGAATGTTGACACCAGTAGTAGCAGTCAAGATGGTATACAGGATGCCCTCTTGTGCTCACTAACATTCACAAAGTGACACCATGCAAAGGAAAATCCCAGAAACCGACTCCTTTTTTCATCAGTTAACCACATCTCACCCAAACACAAAGCAATTGTCAGGGCTGTTTTTCAACAAGTCTGAATGGTAGTAAGGAGAAGAGGGTGTCTTTTTGAGTTAGTTTACGGAATGCTGAATGCTGCTGGCAGCACAATATATTGGTGTCTGCCCAGGCACCAGTAATCTTTACTTATTCTGTTCAATTGTATTAGCTGCCTTGAGTCCCATTTTGGAATGGGTTGAGTAGGGTGCATACAAATCTAACAAACAAATAAATAGTAGTGGCATTGTTGTAAAGCAACCTCTAAAACATCAAACCTTATTTCTAAAAAGAAGGAGTGGGTCAATAAGAGACCATTTATGATGGTTCACAAAAGGCCCAGACTCTCATTTAAAAGAAAGGATGGATGGTTTCAAACAAGCATTGCTGAGGAGGGTGTTCTCTCAGTGTTCTGGAGCCACCATGGAAAAAGCCCTGTCTCTGATCATCGCCCATCTAACGTCTGAAGGCTGGGGCACCTGGAGTAGGACTGCTATCAAATGTCTTAATAAACATGTAAGTAGGCATGGGAACAGAGAAAGAAGCCTTATATGAGGTCAAGTTATATGACTGTCTAGTGGAGTATTTGCTACTTTGACAGGCAGTGGATCTCTCGGGTCCCAGGAAAAAAGACTTGTGATATGGTATTTTAACTAGAAATAGCAGTGACCGGACTGCCTGGATGCAAAGCTTGCACAACAGAAAATTTACTGTCGGGAAGAAAATGGCCTTTGAGATAATTGGGTCCCAGAGCATTCTGCAGTTTTGTTCAGGAATTACGCTGAAAGTCAGTACAGTAAATGTTTATACTTTATATTGTGCTAATTTTAGTATTACTTTCTAAGATTTAAAACAAAACATTGTTATAATAATGAAGTTGATTTTAATTCTGGGTAAATTTTGAAGGAATTGACATTTCTGATTTGTCTGCAAAGACATTCATACGTCTATAATTTGGCTACATTGGTTTTCTTTACCCAATCTATCACTCAGAATTAATGCAATTATGGACAGTGTAAGGGGACGTGGTGCCACTGTGGGTTAAACCGCTGAAGCCTCTGTGCTGCAAGGTCAGAAGACCTGCAGTCGTAAGATCGAATCCACACGACGGAGTGAGCCCCCGTCGCTTGTCCCAGCTCCCGCCAACCTAGCGGTTCGAAAGCATGCAAAATGCAAAAATGCGAGTAGATAAATAGGTACCACCTCGGTGGGAAGGTAAACGGCGTTCCGTGTCTAGTCATGCTGGCCACGTGACCACGGAGGATTATCTGCAGACAAACGCTAGCTCTATGGGTTGGAAACGGAGATGAGCACCGCCGCCTAGAGTCCGACACGACTGGACAAATTGTCAAGGGGAACCTTTACTTTACCTTATGGACAGTGTAGGCTGCCCAGTGCTCTCAGGTTTACAGTTTTGAGCTTACTGGGAAAGACTTGTATCATTTAAGATGGAGGACTTGAAGTTTCTAACTTTCCGGTCTTCAATGAGTTTACAGGCAATTTTGGGTAAAACCTAACACGGCTACATCAGCTGACAAGATAGACCCCTTCCTTTGGCTGCCACATCCCTCCTCCATTACATCCTAGAACCACAGGCAGATCATAACTATGTAAGGTCAGCCTCTCTTCCTCATTCTACTTCCCCTCCCTCCGCTTACTTTGAACACCTCACTTGATGAAGGGTGTGCCTCTGCACATGTTTCGTTTCATTTTGGTTGGCTTATAAAGATATAACTTCGATATGAAATTTCGAATTTGTTTTGTGCCAAAATTACTGTCACTGCTTTTGCACATTCTTGTTCTAACACTTTCTTGTGATCTCTTCTAGAGATGACTAGAAACAGCATAATTATGGCACTGTAAAAATTATTTGAAAGCATTACAAAATATCCCATACATTTGGAAGGGTCAGCTGGAACCAGTGTACCTCTTCCTTAAAGGAAAGAAAGAAAGACATTGATTCAATCTTATTCTGTGGCTGTACTTTCAAAGATGCCTTCGAAAATTCATTTATGAGGATCTGTGCAGATGCCGAATGCTCATGTGTATTTAGCTGCAGTTTCCAAATTGGTTTGAAAACTGGGCTGCTCTGTACTCACTTAAATTTGAAAAGGGCCTAGGGAGACTTGCAGGTTGGACTAAGGAAAAGGGAAAGTGTTGATTAGCTGAAATGAGGCTGCACATTACTCGGACATAATTATGTTTGCAATACATCATAGTGATATGGGGGAGATTTATGCCTTTTGATTTTCAGCCTACGTACCTGGTAGCATATGGCTGTGCAGAAACTGTTTTGATTTGGTGCCTGTAGTAGCATATGGCATAAAAACCGCTCCTAAAGCCAAATTGAAAGTATAGGCTAGCCTGGGTCCCCCTAGGACCTTCCGTCTACTGCCAGCCAGCCGGTCTAGAATCTGAATTGGTGTCACTGCTTCACTCATCATGAAGAGTTTACATTTGGTTTGGGACTCTGGTGCGTGAGGTTATGGATGTAAAAGTCAGAAGAGATATGGCTTCTGTAATGTCTGCGGAGATTCTTGTGTCGATAAGGTCAGCAGCAAGTTAATAGATTTTTATCTTCTCATCACATGAACTTAATATAGTGCAACTGTGCACAGGGAGAACCCTCCCCCCTTCTCCATCTGCCATTCTTTCCCAATACGAGTAAAGCGTATGTGATTTTTTTTTGTTCTTGTTAAAAAGCATTTCTTTAGACTGTGATTAAACAATCTAAGTGCAAATACAAACAAGCAAACTGTTATTGGGTTTGTTATTTTCAGGATACGCAGAAGTAACGAGTGCAGGATCAGGCAAGAACATTCTTATTATATATGTGAGCACCATGTTATCCATTAATCAATTAGAGGTATGCAATAACACAAATCTGCACACCATCATTATTCATTTAGTCTTAGAGCTGCAGAGCTGGAAGGGACCCTATGGGTCATCAAGTCCAGCCTCTGCCAAGGAGTCACAGGGGGGAACTGAACTACTAACTTCTGGCTCTGCAGCCAGAGACCTGAGTTAGCTGAGTTACTGAGCTAGGGAACAATCCTAACTAGCCAGGCTGGCTTTATGGCCAGGCTGTATGACTACTGCTACCTTTTATCCACAGTGATTAACAATGCTATCACAAGACTTGCTCTCTTTAATCTGGAATGACTCCTAAGCATAAGACTGTTACTGAAAATAGGCAGAATTCTACCTTTAGTTTCCTTTGGGGGAAATTCCCAGATTTCAATCTCTTGAGGACAAGATGCCCAGTCAGGTGTAAAAGGTCACCCTCGGATAGCTTCAGGACTAAATAGCAAAACAACGAACAAGCTGGGACATTTGCTCTGATTGCTGTCCAAATAGCTATGAAAGAGAACGAAAGACTATAGCAGCAAGTCACCTGTAAAAAGACAACACCACCAAAAGGTGTGTTAATTTAAGTTTGTCTCACTCTTTCTCTAGGGAGTCCAGAGCAGACACACACACACCTCATGTTATACTCACAACACTCATGTAAGGTGGGATGGGTGGAGAGAGAGAGACAGAAAGACAGAGAGAGATGAGCTTAGGAATATGTTGAGTTTCATAGCTGCATGGAATGGATCTGGGTCTTCCCATCCTTAATGCTCTATTGTTACCAAACTATGATATTTTTCTTATTTGTGGCTTCAACATGTAGACCTGAGGTGGAGGATCATTTACTAGTGTACAGCACTAGCCTTTTGGTGTCTGTAGCCAATAAATTGTTCAGAAATCTGACTTTCCTGAGCCATAAGCACATATTATCTGACTCACATGGGGAGGAAGGACTGAAAGACCCCCGTTGGAGTGGCCAGCTGAAATGAAGGGCAGAGCTCCTATACTTTTAGCAGTTGCATAGTCTAGGACATTTCAATATGTGCAGCTTGTTATGCAAGCAACATCTGCTAAAATTTCTCTTCTACATAACTATTAAAAATAGAAAAGCCCTCTCCTCCAATTCAGGCGGCCACCCTACTCCCCTTGCCTTAGCCGAATGGCAGTCCTTATTCTTTTCCTCACAAAATGGCAGGACTTATTAAGCATACCAAAGTCAGTACCTACACCAACATAGCAACACCTCAAGTACAGTGTATGTAAAGCGGCTCTCGGAACGGTACTATAACAAGGAACTAGTTACCGTTATTTATTTATTTAATATTGATTTAAAAATATTTTTACCCTGCCTTTTTCCTTGAAAAGGACCCAAGGTGACTTACAACATTGAAAGACAATATTTAAAGTTGAAAACAAGGCATATACAATGGTGGTTAACAGCATTAAAAGGCAGTATTTAAAGTTAAGAACAAGGAGTATAGAGAGGCACCCTACATCATTAAAAGACAATATTAGAGCTAAAGAACAATAAGTATACAAATATATATATTTAAAAAATGCCATTCAGAAATGGAAAATACAAAAATGGAAAACAGAAGTAGCACTAAAAATCCAGTCAAAGCAGTTAACAGATAACAATTCATCTAAAATAAAAATCACACATCGTTAGCTAGTTACTGTGGGAAGGCTTTCCTGAAGAGAAAGGTCTTTGCCTGCTTTTGGAAAGATGGCAGAGATGGGGCTAGTCTGACCTCCTGAGGGAGGGAGTTCCAAAGTCTGGGAGCAGCAACAGAAAAGGCTCTCTCCTGTGTCCCCATCAGACACACCTATGAAGGTCACGGGACCAAGATAAAGGCCTCTTTTGATGATCTTAACACCCAAGCCAGCTCATAATGGGAGATGCGGTCTTTGAGATAGCTTGGGCCCAGGCCATTTATGGCTTTATAGGTTAAAACCAGTACTTTGAATTGTGCCCGGAAGCTGATCGGCAGCCAGTGGAGCTGCCGGTAAAAGGGGAGTTATGTGATCCCTATAATCAGCCCGTCAGCAATCTGGCTGCTGCATTTTGGACCAGCAGAAGTTTCCTGACACTTTCCATCAACAGCCCCACAAAGAGTGTGTTACAGTAATCCAGCCAGGAAGTAACTAGGGCATGTGTCACAGTGGCCATATCAGATCTTTCAAGAAACGGATGTAGTTGGCGCACTAATTTTAATTGTGCAAATTAAAATTAGTGGCACTCCTGGCCACTGCTGAGACCTGAGCATCCAGGCTCAGAGATTAATCCAGGAGCACCCCCAAGCTGCACACCTGTTTTTTCAGTGGGAGTGTAATCCCATCCAGTACCAGCTGCGTCCTTATTCCTTGATCTGCCTTTCGACTGACCAGAAGCACCTCTGTCTTGTCTGGATTAAGTTTCAATTTATTCACCCTCATCCAGTCCATTACTGATATCAAACACTGATCTAGAGCAGAAGTAGCTTCCTCGGATTTAGGTGGCAGGGAGAGGTAGAATTGGGTGTCGCCCGTTATAATACCAATATCACAAAAAGTACTCAGTTACTGTTACAGTTTCAGTTTTAAAAGAGAAATCTCTATCCACTCATTTCCAAACGGCTAAAATAGTTAACTTTTTACTTGCTTAATATTTTTTTGAATGTTGCAAGCTGCTGGCACGTGATACAAAATAAAAAAGGTCTACATTCCACCACACGATCACCTCAACATTCAGAGTAGAGTATGAGCCAGCATTTGAACTGTGATACTGCTCCTCCACCATTAAGTGAGGCCACACCTCATAATTATAAAAATACCTAAAAAGATATCAGCTTGGGGAGATGCAGTCCACTTCATGGACTCTCAATTGTGGAGTCCAGCAGTGGTCAATCATCTCCCCAATGCTATTCAACATATCTATATTAGGTGGCTGTGGGAGGTCATCAAGAGTTTTGGAGCTTCATGTCATCAATATGTGGATGACACCCAGCTCTATCTCTCCTTCCACCCTTCTGCAGTGGATGCTGTCCCGTCCCTTGAGCGCTGTCTGGACGCCGTGCTGGGTTGGATGAGGGGTAATAGACTGAGGCTGATCCCGGACAAGACAGAAATCCTGTGACTGGGGGCCCCTAGTGTCTGTGGTCTGGGCACCTCCCTCTCCTTCAGGTGTTCCTTATTGTTATTTGTTGTGTATTTCTTACATTTTATTTGGTAGCTGTTCTATATCTCGTTATTCTGTCATTGTTGTTGCTTATATTGTTGTAAACTGCCCAGAGTGGCCTTTGCTGCCAGATGGGTGGTATAAAAATCAAATAAGTAAGTAAGTAAGTAAGTAAGTAAGTAAGTAAGTAAGTAAGTAAGTAAGTAAGTAAGTAAGTAAGTAAGTAAGTAAGTAAACAAACAAACAAACAAATAAATAAATTGTTAAACTGCAAAAGGAGTGAAGCCATCCTTCATTAAGTTACAGTCATAATTGAAGGAGTTATACCTGCATTATTGGGAAAGAGAACTTGCTGTAAGTCTTTTCCTAGGAAGCCGAGTAAGGAATCATACTCCCAACCTCTGGCTCCAAAGTCAGATTCCTAAACCCCTGAGCTATTCAGCCATCTACAATGGAGAAAAGATAGGTTAAAATAGATGTACCACCACTGTTGGTTCGAGACTGAGTGAGTAAAAAGTTCATTGTCTTAGTTTAGCCAGATTTAATGGTTAACCTGTAACTGCGAAAGCTACAACATGAGCTCTTTACTAATGCAAATTCAGGAGTTTTGTTGTTTGGTGTTTGGTTGCAGCATGTTTTGGAATGGCAGCTTGCAAGCAAATTTAGAGAATATCTGTATTAGAGACGGAGATACTTGTATTCGTAAACGAATACGAATATTCTCATCCCAGCTACACCTAATACAGGTCTGCCCCCTGGAACCGGCCCGTCCACTCATGCGTCCTGGCGCTGTGAAGGTCCTGTTCTTCCCACCAATTGCGGCAGTAGCTCTGCTGTCTCCCTGCTCGGCTGGCCACTCAGCAGCCATAAGAGGAGACTCGTCCTCCCACCCCCTGCCTGGAGTGGCCAGCCAAGCAGGGAGACAGCGGAGCTACTGCCACGATTGGCGGGAAGAACAGGACCTTCACAGCACCGGGACGTGTGAGTGGAAGGGCCGGTTCTGGGGGCCAGACCCGTATTAGGTATAGCTGGGATGGGAATATTCGTATTCGTGTGCAAATACGAATATCCCCATCTCTACTCTACATGTCTCAACTTTTTCACCTACCTGCTTTTATGCTGCCATTATGTGCAAACTGGTGTAGTAATTTTATTTGTTAGCAAAATTTGTATACCACCATCTAGCTTTTAAGAAGGCCTCAGGATAAAACCAATAAAATAAACAATTGGATCGATTAAAATGGTACAGCAGAGCCCTTTTCCTAAAAGAAAAAAAAAGCACTGTTATTGATTTAAGTTGAATAAATATGCATGCATTTGAATAAATATTTTACAAGCTGCGGGGTCCCAGAGCACTACCAGAAGGAAGGAATGGTAAATGACTTTGGAGTACTTTATACCTAGAAAACCCCAGGAGGGTCACTATGATTTGGAATCAACTTGTCAGCACATAATTGTTATTAAGCATGGGAGAGTAGAACCTGCAATGGAATAGGCCACCAAAATATTAGAACTAACAACAATGGTGACTTATTATGTGATCATTTTCTATGGCAGCAAAAGGAGGTGCTGCCTGTGAGCAAGAATGTTTGCCATTCCAGACACGATGATGTGTATTGTGAGTGGGAGTTATGTCCTGTTACATTCAACTTATAGCAACCCTAATAGGGTATTAGGTGAGATATTTGAGGAGTGATTTTATCAGTGCTAACCCCCCGTCCTGAGTTTCCATGGCTGAGTGGTGATTCAAACCCAGGTCTTGAGTCCTAGTTCATCACTTTATCTACTATACCACACTGTGTAGTATGCTTAAATATTGTAAATATAACACCTAGTGCTAGGATTGCAACTCTCAGAACCGTTTAGCTGGCATCGGGAGAATTCTGGGAGTAATAGTCCAAAAAGTAGTTTTCTCCAACTCTGCATTTTGTAATACCTTGCCTGAAATTCTGCAAGAACGTTTGCCAAGTAAGTATTTTGGATGACCATTTAAATAGAGGATGCCTTTAAAAAGAGGACTGTTCTCTGGCAACACACCTGGAAAACACAATCTTTGTGACCAGCAGGGATGCTGGCAAGTCTTTGGGTCCAAGTCCCAAGTCTGAGTCTTTGGTACCAAGTCCTCGTTCCCAAGACCCAGGTCCAAATCCTTATTAAAAACAAGTCCCCCCCCCCCAGAAAAAAGGGAGGGGTAGGTGGGTTCTGAGTTGCAAGTCGAGTCTGACTCAATGAAAAAAAACACACCAAAAACCCCGAGTTAAGTAGCTGGTGTGACCTAAGTCCAACTTGACAGTGAGTCGCATGATTCAACTCCCCATCTCTGGTGGCCAGTCATCCCACTCACTGTGTGTTGGATGAGGGACTACTGGGTGTGTTTACATCTGCACAGAGATCCTTTCTGGCATGATTCATCTGGATTGGGCCAGGCTTCCCCTAACCCCACCAACTGCTTACATAGAGGATTCCCACATGCAGAGATTGATATATCTGTAGAGAACCTTCTCATGCATGCCATATGAACACACAGTGGGGGTGGCGGCTGCTGGATACATCACAAGGACAGGGCTAAGCTAAACAACTCCATTACAGCCTTCACACATTTCTTTAAAATTTGTAGTAGACCAACCCACACTGTAATGTCTTCAGTCTTCGAATGCTTGTTTTCCATAGCTTGGAAAATCCAAGTAATTCTCAGCATCTCCTAGTCATCCCGGCTGCTGATTTTGTGATTCTGGGAGCTGTTATTCCAAATAACAACTTTTCAAAGCTTTACTTGTTATCAGCATTGCACGCAATTTTCTCTTATTCCGATACCCCTCCAGGTATCAACCACATACTTTAAAGCATACCTCTCAACCCATCAGGGCTAGATAGTTTGCTTTTGATTTGAATGGAAGAGGGAATGAAAAAATACTGAATCTGGCCTCACCAAATTTTTAGGTTTTAATTAGGTTTGTTTTGCTATTTATATTTGTATTTGTTGGTTTCATGTTTGGTTTTAGGGGTGGGTTTATTAATTTATTCTCCTTGATTGTAAACTGCCTAGAGTAGTGCCTAAATCAAGAGGCATATAAATATTTGAAATAAATAAATTCTATAGATAGTCATCTGTAATGACAACATGTATACACTCCTGCTTAAAAGTATTCTTTGGATCTCCACCATACTGAAGTATCAATACAGGATTTGAAATATTCTATACGCTGATCTCACACAACGTCTATTCAAATATACTACTAGTTATCAAGGGGGAAAATTCAGTCTGTCTTTTTTCCATGCCTCGTGTTCCCCAGCAAAGCAAAACAAAGAGAGAGTTTTTGATTTGGTGCTTTCAGCAAACGCAAGTCAATTTACTTAAGCAGCACCAAAGAAAGGTTGTGCTCTATGCTGCTGACATGCTACCTTTTGTAAAACAGGGACAGAATCAGAGGCTTGGAGCTAAAAAATAAAAGTATTGATGTTTGCTTCTTCTTGCACTCGCACACATGAAGAAATGGAGGCCCCAGGTGAGAGCTGGCACATTTCACCAAAAACATTGACACAAGGGGTGACAATTCTGATGGATGGGAGAGAAACTAGCTAGCGGGAGAAAGAAGGATGGAGAGCTTATTTTAAAGGGGGTGCGGGGAGGAATTGAGAAGTAACCTTTGGGAGCGGAATGAGCATTTGACTGCTAAAGCAGACCAGTGGATTTAATATCAAGTCCACACACAGATTAATTTTTTTTATTTATTTCATTATCTGGCCTTAACTGATAAATAAATGTGGGTGTTAGGGAAACCTCAATATAGAAGCCTTTCAAAGATAACTGGGAATATATCAAGGAAGTTTTGTTTTGTTTTTCGTTAAACCCACCACCTCCAAAAGCTACTACTTAGGGGCCATGATAAAAGATTTTGGTTTTTTGCATACCACCTAAAATGACTTTAAAAAAATAAGCATGTACTTCAGCATCAATTTTTTAAAAAGAAAAAAATCCTGCCACTGAATAATAAAATAAAGCTTTACTTCAGTAATATATCAGCTGAACCACATGAAACTTGTAGTTTTATTGAAAAATATGAATAACAGTTTGAGCATGGCCTATTTATATGGGCAGCCTGGATAAGTATTCTTGGGAGAGCATTTCACACATTACATAGAGACAAAGCCAGGTTTGCAACTGGACAGACTCTCTAGAAGAGTCCTTTTCCCACTCCAGGCGTGTGCTTTGCCTTCTGAAGTCTACTTCCTCATGTCTCGCTCATTTTATCCCACATTTGTCACAACTTAGCAACCACTGGGCATTTTCTGCAAGGTTCAAAGAAAATGCTGTAGTCAACCTTTCCTTTTTCCGAAGGGTACCTTCCTTTGTGAGATTGTTTGCAACTAGAGACAAATGTACAGCCAGGGCTGGCTCTCATTAGGACAGAGTGAGGTAGTTGACTTAAACAGCAGAATGTTCTCATAGGGCAACACTGTCTGCATGCCACACATCCCATCCTGCTTCCCCTAAGCTGGCCTGCACCCCTCAAGTGAAGGAGAGGTATTGAAGTAAAGAATGACTGCCAGTATGATTAGTTTGTGTACACAGAATATGTGTGTGCACAAGCACACCCACATGGGTGTGATTTTATCCTTTGCATCAGGCAGCTAAACATCTTGAGCCAGTCCCTGTGCCTCAAGGATGATCCTGGGAAGATCAGAAAGTTGTGGTTCCTCCTCTTAGCTCCCAGCCGCTGCTGATCAGACACTTTCCATGATTTGCAGCAATCTGTGCCTGGTACATTTCAGATCCTGCTCTGAAAATCCATCCACCATCTCTTGTCATCAGTAAAATCCATGAAAGGGACACTGTTGGGTCAGGCTGACTGGTAGGCCTCAGTGATCAAACGTGTCACACCTGTCTTGGCCACTAGTGCAGGTGTTCTAGGTCAGCTCTCGCTGTGGTTATCAATCGCTGACAGTTGACAGTTTAATTTTACACCACAAGTACCTCATTACTTGTGTAGGCACTTGAAGAACATGTGGGCACTGGATTGGATCAGTGATCAATGACAAAGGTTGCAGAGGGTGCAAGTGGTAGCTGTAAAAGTGAAGGTCTCCGTGCATGAGTTGGCCGTGGTAGGGATACATGACAAGGGGAGTTTAACTGACAAACAGTCTGTCAGGTCGAAAGGAATGGAGATTTGCCAGAGAGCTGGCTGAACATTATAAAATACCACTCATGTTTTCAAAGGAAGAAGAAAGAAAAGAGTCCAGCTTTTGTCAGGAGGGAAGGAACGGGCTAGTGGTGGTTTTAAACATGGCATATACACAGATCTGATTTCTTTTCTTCCTCTAAAATCAGCTGCAGTCATTCATTTCATGACTCAGAGGCAAACAGGTGCGGATGAATGTTCTGTTTTAACAAAACGCAGATTGCCATTTTATGAGGAGATACAGGTGTTCTAAGATAACAGGGAGCCGGTGTTGTTTTAGGGAGGAACACGCTGTTACACAACACAGAGTGGCCACCAAAAATGGCAGTCTTTGTCTAAAATTATTATGCTCAGTTTTTCTTTGTGGCTGGTGGGGGCAGCAGCAGTAACAGCAAAGAGTGTGAGAGAGTTTGAATAACAATCAAAATCTGAATAACTTGAAAGAAATAATTAATGTCATGGGTGGCTTGTAGGCCAAGCGTGAGGGGTCACCTCACCCCAGAATTTTTTTCTGGTGCCTCTGTTCAACAGTCAGCACCCATGATAAATGTACTATCCCTCTGCATGATGGGTATGTCAGACTCCCTCAAAACTCTGTTATCTTCTCTATCTAAAAAGCTTTGGCTGGGTAAATATTTACCCCTTTGTATAAAAAAGGAAAGAGAAGTTGGATTCTTTATTCCCAAAGAACTCAACATTCCATTCCTTACACTGCGAGGGTCATTGATTTGGGTGAACTGGCTACTTCCCCTCTTCCATCCATTTTTTGGGAAGGACAGGCTGCCCATGTCTTCAGTGGAATAATCGCTGCATTCGCAGAAATCATAAGAAACGGTCCTTCCAAAAATCATCTGAAAGAGAAAAGAAGCTCATCCCCCACCAATGATCCTGTTGCCTTAAGGGACTAGGGTGAACTTCCTTCCACCACCCTTTCAAGGGAACAGTGAATCTCTTGAATAGGAAGGACAATAGCCTGCCATACTAAGAAGGACCTGGAAAGAGAGAAAAGAAGCCCATCTCTCTCTAAGGACCTGATCACACCATTGGATCCAATGTTTCAAATGGCCAAACTGCACCACTGAGAGGCTGTAGGAATAGTTACTATGTGCTTCTAGGTGATGCTTTTATCATGCAGTCCCCTGCCTCATTCCATGGTAGCCCATACTCTCTCAGTTGTGATCATTGTGTATTCCCAGTGGTTGGTCCTAAATTCTCAGGGAATATGATGAACGTTGGAATCGCAGCAGAGTGTTTTCTTCTTCACTGGAATCCATCCATTTCTTGTTCAATGGAATCCATCTGGAAACACCCTTACTGACCTATGAAGGACTGGGTTTTGAGTTGCAGCATAGGATATGCTACCTCAGAACCCCACAAATATAGTGTCATGTTATACCAAGTGATCTACATTGTACTATGTTGGACTTTGTCTTCTTCTGCCTGGCAGGGACCCTTCAGAGTTTCAGGTGGAGTTCTCTTCCATCACCTTCTCCCTTCTCCGTTTTACTAGGAGAGTCTAGGATTGAAAATGTAGCTTTCCACAAGCAAAGGATATGGTCTACCGTTGAACAACGAGACCTTACCATGCAGTTTATTCAAAAGGGTAGAAACAGCTCTAAAGTGATTGAGTATCCTTCTGGATTGAAATGTCAGGATAGAAACCACATAAACAAACAAATAAATTGTTGCAAGAGGTCTAACAGATTATTGACTCTGCAGTGAGCACTTGTGCCACCATTACCTAAAGAGGCTGGATATTCTTCCCATTGAGAGTGAGGATCACTGTGTGTGGGGCCACCCACTGTCGGGTGGAAAGCAAGGGCAGTGCTGCATTTTCCCCTAAAGTAGTTAATGCCCCCCCATCCACTTATATAAAATTTAAGGAACTGGTGTTGTGTAGTGATCCAGAGACTGGACTATAAATCAAAGCTTGAAAATGTTACTTTCTGGGACTGCAGCTCCCAGAAACCCATAGCAGTGGTGTACTGGTACATTTAGAAGTGCAGGTGCTCATCATAAGGTGTGCACTTCATAGCCAACCTCTCCTCTCCTAGCATAGTCAAAAAATTAAGGCAGCTGAATCAATCTATGCCAACAAACAATGAGCAATATTTTTATAAATATTTGTATAAAGGTAAAGATAAATTACTTCCCCCTCCCATTTCCCCACCAATATTGTCTTTTCTTATCAGTTCTGTATTCTCATTATATGTGCATGGTTGGGTAGCCTCTGTTTACTAATTTCTGTTCTAGTTCCAGGCTTGACTTGATTGAGCACCCACGTATCTTCCTTTCTGGATTTCTGTGGTATCTGTAAGATGGTCCTCCAACACCACATTTCAAATGAGTTGATTCCCTTGTTCCATATTTCTTCACTGTCTTTCTGTCACATCGTATGGATGATTTTCTCCCTGGTTTCCAGTGGCAACCTTTGCTAATTCTGAGCCCTTTCCTTTTAGGAAAAAAAAACCACACACATCAAAAGATGAGGGGACATTTTTTTGGAAAACATGCACACAATTTGTTCATGGAGCTTTTGGTTAGATATAACTTTTCTTCCTCAGCTTGCCTACCCCAAGGAAAGGGTTTGGAAACTGGAAGATAGCTTTGTCTGTATTCTGCAGCACGGGCATGGAAACATTAGTTTTCCCAAGAGGTTAAAGGTTGTGTATATTTCTCCATTGTATGTGTTGCACTTACACCTTTCTTTCACCATTTTATTTAGCCCTTCAAAATATTTTGAAACAGAGGGCCTACAGCCACATCCCAGCTATTCTTTTTTTCTGTTGCCTCCTAGCAACCATAGAACACATCATGTACTTATCTTCTGGGATCTTCTAGCACTGGGTCATTCTACATGAAGGACGTTTCTGTTGGAATTTGTGCGTAATGTACCTATACATAAAATTCTGTTTTTGAAAGCCAAAAACTTCAATTTTTCAAATGAACCCCACCCCCATCCCTCTGGTTTCTGAATGTTGGTGCTTCTATTGTGGTGCTGTATCTATGATTCAAAACACTGTGAAATGGCCTGATGTTGCTGTACAATACTGTGCCCACATTGCTAGAAGGAAACGCTTGCTAAGCTTTACATAGCAAAGGTCAGCCTGAATGTTGACAACACCAATGGCAACATTCAAGATGGTCTAAAGGATACCTTCTTGTGTTCACTACCATTCACATTTGTCAAAAAACAGCCCTGACAATTGCTCTGTGTTTGGATGAGAAGTGGTTAACTGCAGAAAAAAGGAGTCAGCTTCTGGGATGTTTGCTTGCTTGGTGTATCTTTGTAAATGGTAGTGAGCACGAGAGGATATCCTGTAGACCATCTTGACTGCTGCCATTGATGTTGTCAACATTCAGGCTGCCCTTTGTTGTGTAAAGCTTGGCATCCTTTTTCTTGCTGGCAATGCAGGCATCATGTTGTGTAGTAATAATGGGCCATTTCCTGGCATTTTGAATCATGGATACAGAAGCACAATATTCCAGATTCAAAAACTAGAGGATATTTTAAGAATTGAATTAGCTTTTTTGGCAGCTGTATCACACTGGTGGCTCATGTTCAACTTGTGATCAGCCAGAACAACTAGATCCTTTTTGCATGTATTACCACCAAGCCAGTTCACAAATCATCAACTGACATTATAGTCACTGAGTGGAGCACATGCATCTATGAACAGGGTTCTGATGGTGGGAATTTTTGAAGTTTCTAGGACTGCAACTCCCTGAATCCACCACCTAGCATGTCTACTGGGTTTGATGGCTGGAAGATTCTCAAAAACTTAGTCCAAAAAAAAAAGAGGAATGTTTCCAAATTCAGGGAGCTGCTGCAAATCTCTTTCTCTAATTCGTAAGAAAGATAGAGAGGCAAGGCATCACACTGATGCTTTTCACAATAGCAGATTGTTATTTTTTGTAGTTTCCTCCACATAAACTTGCACAAATTTTGCATGTGTTAATTCAAATATATAAATGGAAATTTAGAAATGTTGGCCATAATTTATGCAGAAATACAATACAATACAATACAAGCTGAAATCTTGTTGCTTAGCATAGTAAGTCACACAAGAGTAGGCCCATTGAATCAGAGTGGATTTGGTAAATGAAATTCTCCATAAGATCAGTTGTTTCAAATGGGCCTACTCTTGTTGGGATGTACTACACTAAAGTATGGAGGAGTTGACTCACCAAATCCACACTGATTCAATGGGTCTACTGTAGCGTGACTTGCTATTGTAAGTAACAGAATTTCGGCCCATGAGGGAGACTGTGACCAGGGATTTGTATTTGCCTGCTGGTTCTGTCTATGTGTAACTGTTTGTTATCATCACACTGTTCATGGACAGCTTCAAGGCCCCTGGTCTCCTTATTAGAGTTATTTATCTTTAAGTAAGATTTGAACCAGATAGGCCTTCAAATAAATAATAATAATAATGTGTCTTCAAGTTAATTCTGACTTATGTGGCCCTTTTTAGGGTTTTCTAGGTAGAGGATACTCAGAACTGTTTTACCATTCCCTTCTTCTGGGGGCATCCTGGGACTGCGCTGTGTGCCCAAGGACACACAGGCTGGCTCTTCTGGGAGACACAGTGGAGAATTGAACTCCCAACCTCTGACTGAGCAGCTGGATACCTAAACCACTGAGCTATCCAGCCAGCTTCAAATAAAAGAGACCTTCAAATAAAGGACTGACTTCTAACAGCCCTTCAAAAGAAAAATGTGCTCTGAAAAAGGGGACAAACGGCCACCTTATTGGAACATGTGGAAGGAAATATTTGGTTCATCCAAGACATTCAGTTATTTTCTGATCTGGGAAACATTACTTTTTTGGACTACAACTCCCAGAATTCCCCCAGCGATACGGGCAAGTAGTAATGATGCCCATGGGATTCTGGGAATTGTAGTGAAAAAATATATACTTCCAAGCACTGGTAGTTTTCCACAGTGTGAGCTGTTGGTTTTTATGACAGTCCAATCTAGCATCATAATTCTCTGAATGTGGTAGAACTGATTGTTTTAACTTAAGGTAGAATTTGACTTCTCAGCTAGCATGGTCATTTTTCCAACTGAAATAACTCACCTGTTACTCTGCATAAATGGAATTTTATGCTCATTATTCAAAAAGAAAACGTGACTTATTTCTCTCCTTCTCTAGCTGTAGATTTTGTTTTCACGGGTTCCACAAAATTTGGCCATTTCTGCTCTGCAGCTATATGTCTCTCTCACCTGGAACCTTGAAAACTTTATGAGTTTTGCACCAAACAGCCACACTGATTAAAAGCAGTTGGAGGAGAGAGAGAAAAAAAGCCCCCATTTGCCTTTCCAGTCTAAGAACTTGTGTGCCCCATTTGAACCCAATGGGATTTAAATACATCCAGGTAGGAAACCTTCGAAAAATGTAGTTTATGATAAAGATGCTGTGGGATTCTTAGTTGCAGTGAACCTGTGGTGCACCAATATTTTATCTGCTCCAGCATGCTTCTCTCTCTATAAGGAGATGACATGTTAATCAATTAAGTTGGGGCATTTTATTCGTGGCAATGTTTCAAAATGGAGATGCCCACCTGGGCATTGAAATAATGTGCTTGCTTGTCTGTCTATGCCAGTGATCTTGCTAGCAATGAGTGTGAAATATATTCCTAAAAGTGCGCTTCTGAGTATTCTAGGCAGCCAGTTTTGTAACCGTTGTATCATTAGCTCCTGTGTAGATTTGAGACCCACAGAAACTACGCACACTGTGAAATGAAAATAAGAAATGACAGGCATGTAATGGGGGAGGCATTACCTTTTCGTTACTTTTGAACATAAGAAGACCGTACATTAGGAATCAGTAAATACTTTTTTACATAAATGAGGTAGATATATATTCTGCTTCTCCTTCAAGGAGATCAAAATGGTTTGCATGGTTCTTCTTCCCTCCCTTCCCCCATTTCCCAGTTCATCCTTATAACAGCTGTCTTAGGTAGATTCAGCTGACAGAGCCTGACAGGCCCAAAGTCACTCAGTGAGTTTCATGACTCACTAGGGACCTGATGCTCAATATGAAAAGTGGAATCTGGCCCTCTGTGTATCATCAGGTGATCTTCAGAAGCCTTCTTCTGGGTGTTCTTGCAAATGAATTAAGGCAAGTGACTGCTAAGGAGAGGGCCTTTTTTGTGGTGTCATACCAGGTGTGAAAAGTTTTGTCTAGAGAGGTTTGTCTGGAACCTACATTGCAGTTTTTCTTTAACACCAGAAGAAGAGCGTTCTTTTCTCTTGGGTGTTTTAGCCTTTCAGTAGTAGAAAAACGGACTCAACCCCCCACCCCCCACCCCCAAACCCACACAAAACATGGCATTTTAGAGCTTGCATTCCTGCTGGTTTACTGGGCTTTCATTTTGGTTTTGTCCTGTTGTTATTTTAAAACTTTCTAGGTGTTTGCATGGTGTTTTATTATGTTTTTAATGTTGTGGGGCTTTAAATTCTGTTTTGTGGTTTATTCGGAAAGCTTTGGTGATTGGGACTCCTAGAAATGTAATGCTTACATAAATAAATATATCCCTTGGGTCCCAATCCAGCGCGCAAAGTTGGGATCTTACTGTAACAAATTTCTGCTTTATTTATTTATTTTTTACAGTGCCATATATGCAATGATCATGATCATGCCTTATATTTATGGCCCTTAAAAAAAGCTCTAGCTTTTTCTCTTTTTTTGCCTGTACAATAACCTCTGATCTCCATCCTTACAGAAAAACAGCATCCTCTTATTTATGGGACCTAAAGCAATAAATAAGAATCACGTGGCAATGGGAAAGAACACAGAGAAAATATTAGAAGATTCTGAGAGTGTGCAGGGAAAGCACATGAATGCAAATGATAAATGTGCTTTGTTAGGGAGGAGACATCCATTGCTCAATAGTACAGTGGATTCTTGGGCATGCACGAACTCCCCTCTTTAATCCATGGATCAGGTAGCAGGTGCTGGAGGAGACTACCAGTTAGAGCTACAGAAGTGGAGTACATAGGAAGCTGCCTTGGTCTATCTAGCCTAGTATTGTCAACATTGATTGGCAGAAGCTTTCGAGCGATTGATGCAGGGTTCTTTCCTCATCCTACCTGGAGCCACAAGGGACTGAACTTGGAAACTATCATGCATAGTACATGCTGTGCCACTGAACACTAGCCCTTCTTTTCATCTGGACATGGCCAGTTAGAGCAGAAAACAACAACAGCCTTGCCGTAGGGAGGAGGAATAAACGGGAAGTTTTTGTCCCACCCTACATTGTTATTTGTCCACCTTTCTATCTACTATTCTCCCACCCAGAAAGAGAGAGAAAGGTATAGAGACCAGAAGTTTAAGTGGGAAGTTTGGCAGTCATTTAACCTGTAGAAGCAGGAGAAAAGGAACGATAATCTTACAGAGTAAAACTTGCCTTCTAACTCTTATCCTGAGATTAGTGTCTTCTTTTGGTGACTCTAAGAAAGACGCTAAAACCAAGAAACCTGGGGTCAGACCTTGGGACTTACTCATTTCAAGTGGAATATAGGAGGCCTGACCCACCCCTGAAGCAAATGAAGCCATTGCCTAATTCCAGATGTGCCTGCTGCCTCTAGGGTTGCCAGGTCAGCAGCATCATATTCCCTGAGAATTTAGGACCAAAACCTGAGACTAGGGGATAGATCTGGTGATGTTACAGAGGTAGAGAAAGTCAGAGTTTGGAGGGGGAGGTCCCCCCTCACATTGCTGTACAACAGGAATGCTCATGAGTGATGATGCTAGAGATCCACCCTCAACTGGGCTCTGAGTGACGTAATGACTCTAATATTGGTGCACCAAAAAGCCAGGAGTGAGGAGAAGGGTCTGGAGTATGCACATGGGTGCATGTGCTTGGGCACATTGTGTCATTTTGAGCGAGAGAGAGAGAGTGAATGAGTAGAGGTGGAAACTGTCTCCACGGCTAGCTACTCTAAGAATTGTCTCCCTGCCTAGACCCCGGAGAAGCATAACAGTTCCATGACAAATCTATCCCTACTTGGCTTGCATATCTGTTATTCCTACACCATTGGCTAGACTCCTACTCAGTTTGATGTGTAACATCCATCACTTCATCTTTCCCCTTTAATAACTGTGGTTATAGTCTGGGCAACAACAGAGATGAGATGGTTCATGACACAATGTCTTTTGGAATGCAGGGTGTACATTAACCAGCTGAGGAATTTCTAAGCGGCCTTTGTGATCTTTCACCACAGTGCAACAGTGGTTTTGTCTCTCCAAGATGAGGCAAAATGTGGAAGAAAGAGAGATCATGCACGAGAACACACAGCAGAAAAGAAGCACATGTCAGGACCAGCTATATGGTTCTACTCTCACACAGGGGCCTGCACCCATTTGTGCAGCTAATGGAAAACCTAGTTTGGCCCACATGTAGCTGACCAAGGTAGCGTTGCTAGATCTCAGTGTGCCACCTCACACTGAGATCTAGCTAATGGTGTAGGAATAACAGTTATGCAAGCCAAGTAGGGACTGATCTGATGAGCAGTTTGGGTGGAAGATTACTAGAAACCCTATGAAACAGCAGTATTTATTTAAAAATATATAATAAATATTAAACATTGACAATAGACCAATGTCAACTTTGAATAATTTAATATATTGTTACACTAAATGGCATAGAATAAGATGGTTAATTTGTCTAGGGAAAAGAAAGCTGGGGGGGGGAATTTGTTTGATAATTTTTGGCTTTAATTTTTTTTATCCACCCACTCTGTTTTATTAGTCAGATGATTTGTAAAATTTTATTTATCAAAAGACATTTTTCATATTCTGAACAAACAGTGTTTCTCAGTTAGTAATAAAGCACTAAAAGTGATTTCTTTAAAAACAATAATAGAAAGAGAAGGCATAGCTTCTCATCTGCCAGTCCAATCTATTAGTAACTAAACAAAGTCTTTAGATTGCTTTACTCATTCATCAGGTGGACCAAATCTCTTCATTGCATTCAAAGACTTCTCGTATTTGAAAAAAGAACAAAGAGGAAGACCTTTCAAAATATCATTTCTTTTAAATGAGAAAGAGTTCCTCAAACTCTGAAGTCAGTTATTCTAAGAAGGGAAGCCCCCCGCCCCTGGTCTGTTCCTCCCCAGCCTCTCTTCCCCTTCCACCTACCCATCAGCATTTTATAAGCTCAAGTTGTAGACAAGAAAGGTGATTTGAATTGCAACGCCAACATGTTCTTTTGAATGTGGTAAGTACATCTGACCTTCCGTTGTTCTGTGGCTGTCCATATTTGGTGGTCTTTAATTCGGCATTACATACGCTGTGCTTGTCTGCAGCTCCTATGATTCAAAATTCTCCATGGGGTCTAATGTACAAGGCCTGGCCTGTTTTCATTGGGTTTCCTGAGCACTCCTTCATTCTCCCTGGTGTCGCAATACAAAGACACTTTTGTCAGCCGAGGTTGGACTCTCCTCACAATCCAAGCACTTTCAGGAAAAGACTTGGAAGTCTATCTTCTCAGTTTCCATATCCCTTTGCCCTCTGCTCTGGCATTTCACTTTCATTGGTTGTGGAGACCTGTTTCTTTGTTTTTTTTCTTAAACTTCTACTTAAGTTGATATGCCTCTTCCAGCGTCTATCCTTGGTGTTGTGGGGGGAAAATGTGTCACAAACCAGTTAATATCTTTTGCTGTAGTGGCACATGATGCAGAAAGCTTTGTAACTCCTTTTTCTCCCTGGTTTAAAATCTAAGACAAAAAGCCATGATAGGAATGTCAACCAATTATTATTATATTTTATGTTCATTGCCACAAGTTTAGTAAGAAATTTAATCCCCCCTGGGGGAAAAGAAAAAAAGAAGCTGGCAGAAAACCTTTCATTTGTCTTGGCAACTTTTAAACTCCTGCAATCTGATACACTACACTTCCATGTGTAATGTGCTAATGTTTTAGGAGAGGGTGGCTTTGTATTAATAAAGCACGCTGTATATATATCATGCATTGCTCTTAAACGGCCAGTTCCATGAACGTGTAGTTTATTCAGAGCTATAATGATAGAGTGGAATGTAGAGGTTTAATATTGGAAAATATGTTTGGATTGATATGTAGACAATGCCAGGAAATACTCTTGTTTATGTAGCTATACAGCTGTTTAAAAATTAAAGCCAGAAAAGAAAACATTAATAATCAAACAAGGAAATTTAGACACTGAATTTGGAGGAAAATCTGTTTTTTTTCAGCCCAGGACAGCCATTCCCAGACATACTAAGTATGACGTGGAAGAATTGCTAGTGTATTTTTCAGAAACATTAATTAAATAATGCAAGGATACTGTGAGATTCTGGGCATAACCTCCTACGACTGCAAATAACTACACAGTGCCTTTGAATTGGAAGTGATTGATCTAATCCTGTGGTTCCCAAACTTTTCTCCTGCTACGGACCACTTGAAAATTGTTGGAGGTCTTGGCAGACCATTTAATAATGTCTTTTAATTCTCCAGATCAATGTGCATACATAAGATGACTCTTATTTTAATCATATTTCTTTTCTTGAGTGCCAACATCGTCATCAAAACCCACAGCATATTATGAAAAATGTGGGCCTTAGGCTAGGCTGATGAGAAGGGCTCCTTTAACTGGCACAGGGGGAATGGAATTAGTTAACTGCATCTGTGCTGTGTTCAGCTATTTGATTATCTAGACCATCAAAACGGCCCCGATCTCTGTTGTCAGAGAATATAAATCAAGTACAAGGCCAAATACAAACAACCTTGACTGTCCCACAACCTTTCTGTGGACCATTTCAGTAGAGGTTGGAGACTACACGATCTGCAAACCACAGTTTGAGAATCTGTGAATCCACAAGGTCCCACTGTTTATACTTACGATTCTTGTTTCAAGTAGCTGTGGCTGGTAACCACTGTCTCCCTTGAGCAGGCTTGTTACACTTTTGTTAGTGTGAGTTGCTTTTAGGGCAGGAGCAGGGCATTACTTTAGCCCAGCACCCAGACTGCCCCTTAGGGCTCCACTCCTCTGAGCACCTCCTCACCTCTGAGGTAATCTAGCCTGTCTTCTGTTGCCCATTTCCTGTGAACCTTTATAATGTGTAATGTTGATGGCTTATGCTAGTTATCTCCATGGTAGTGAGACAGCCAATGTCTAGGAATCTGTCTTATATTGAGCTGGATCATGAGTCCATCCAGTCCAGTATTGCCAACTCTGATTGGCAGCATTTCCCATAATTTCAGGCAAGATTCTTTCCTTCTTCTGTCTGGAGACCCTTGGTATTCTCTACTGGTCCCACCCAAAGTCCAGATCATGTGTGTTCTGGTGGGCATGGTGCCATTTCAGATGATCTCCCAGCATCTTTGCATAGCTTAATGGTCCTGTATGAATCCACAAGGTCTGCTTGGAGCAGACCTTGATTTGATGGGCTATCAGTGGACAGTCCTTCTTTTAACTGTTTCCCCATCCAAATGTGGTTTGAAGATGAAGAGCCATAAGGAGTATCAGCAGAGGCATGGAACTTTTCACTCAGTAGTTAACACTTGGACAGCAGACTGAGAAAGTATACTAGTCACAATCTTCTTCACTTTGGTGAGGTGCACACCATTTCTTTGTAAATGGTACCAATTCTTGTCATACTTTCATCTATAGATCTACCTTGGCATATGCCAATTTTATGCAGACTGATTTCTTTTTGTCCTTATATTGGTGGTGTATAATTGAACATCTATGCAAGTCACTGCTCTGGACATATAAATGGGGTTTTAAAAGGTGTATATAAAACGAAGAGTGTCTTTATTTTTATTTCAGGGAAATGGCATGCCTGTACATGGTATAGTTCGGGAAATGACAATGTAGGGTTATACTTGCTTGTGTGTGTGTGTTCACTCCACCTCTCTCATCATGTGCGTATAGCTGTGTCAGTGAATGTCCAGATTTTTTTCAATTGAATCAGAATGTCTACGTTTATATATTGCATTCTCATAATTCCAGATGGAATTTGTGAATGCCTAAAAACAGATACCTATTTCTTCAATATGTTAACATTTATTTGCATATATCCAAGATCATATATCTGAGGTTTTGGATATTCACAACATTTGTCTAGGATGGTCAGCATTCACCAATGAATGTTAACAGCCACCAATTTGGGGGGCATTTTGACTAAAATTTGTTTAAAAGGATTGCAATATGTTTTAAATAAATTGGTGGTTAGCTATTTTGCACCTGTTTCTCATTATGTTTTTAAGATGAGGAAGACTTTATTATTTTAGATTATTCTGAGTGCCACAGTTCACCCAATGCTGGTGTTTTAATTCATAATACATTTTCAAAGTCAATAGTGAACAGATCTCATTAGATTATGGGAGTTCACCTTCAGCCTAGCTTAATTTTTAAAAATACTTATTCTTCCCTCACCAGTCAGAACATCAGTGTTTCTTGAAAACGGAGTGATTTTTTGCATTTATAATTTTAATATTAAGTGAATCAGCACAGCTTTATTCCCGCTTTTGATTATGACATTTTATACTTGTTTCAGGCATGTTAATATGTAAGTGCGGTACGTACTGAACAATGGCAAAGTATATAAATAAAAGAACCGTTTTAAATTTTGCCCCTCTTTGTAGTTTGCTAGGAAATTTAAATGAGCTTGCTACTGAATTTAATACTTCATTTAGGTAGATATTTTGCAGTTTAATACAATATTGACTGACTGCATCTAAATACATGATTGTTTATTATTTGCAAAATGTTTGACAGAATTCAGTGAATGATGTAGATGGAATCCCAGTGACGGGAGCATTTGACATCAGTGAAAACATATAAATAAAATGAAATGTCTGTCCTAGAATCCAGGAGAAACTAGTCTTTCAAACCAGAACCGGTTATATTAAGAACACAGCTTGCTTTTAAAAATCACTTCTATTTGGCCTGAGCATTTTGCCCTCCTTGTTGAAACAGGTTTTTCCCAGTAGCATACATACCCTATACCAAAGTAACTGAATTTATATATTGTTGTAAATGCTTGAGAATTGGATTCTCGAGTTTTGAAATGAAATGACTACAGTTAACTGTATTAAGTGTAGGCTTGAATTTGACAGAAAATAACAAAAGCGCTTATGACAACCTCTGCAAATGCTTAAATACTTTAGTTGTGATTTTAAGCAATAAATTGTATTATAAAGAAGGCGGCCCCGAGCAGATACATTCCTAGGGGACAACATGGCTTTTGGGACTTAAAAAAAACCCTTGTGGTAATGAAATTCCATGCCATTTTGATTTAATAGATAGTTCTTTAAAGAACATGCAAACTAATTCTAAACCACAGTGTATATACATGTACAATGTTCTCTTATATAATGCATAAAATTGCTTGTAGAAACTATTTAACTTTAATGGGGCATTTCTTGTGTGCATAATAGGTAAAGTAACAGCTTTAATTATGATTTATACAAGAGAGAGCTAATATATTCTGCTAAATTAGGTAACTGTTGGTGGGTAGTGTACTTTTAAAAAAAGTAATTAAAGACCTGATCCAAAACCCATTTAAATGAAGGAATAGCCCTTATTCATGCAATGGGTCCCACTGAGTTTTAGCAAGGCTACCGGCATATATAACATCTGCCAAGAGAACTCCTGAGTGTAGTGTCTTAAGGTATTCCTTTAAGATTCTATTGATTCCTTTTTATTTCTAAGGAAAGATGTGTGATTACCCCCTCAAGAAACTTTCAAAATAACACAGCACTATCTATTTTGCTATGTACCTTGGTCTTTGGAATTCATGAGGGTTGTCAGTGTTGCCAGATGATGGGGTTGGAATTCTTTTTTGAGATCTAAATTTTGACTTCCTTTGAATACATGCTAGTTCATGTATTCAAAGGAAGGAACTCCCTGTTCTCTTTTTGCAACATGTAAACCACTGTACTCCAAAGATTTACCTCATAAACCTCAGGTCCTGGAGCCATGATATTGATCAGAAATGCCCAGTTCTCCTCTGCAGACTGTAGAGATTCTAGAGCATACCTGCTCCACCTAACATCAGTCTGCTTTTAAAGAATGGTTTGGAGGCCTTCAGGCCTCAGTGGTTTGCTTTCCACTTTCCCAGGACTTCTGCTGGAGTGAAAGTAGTTTAGCAATTGAAGACTGAGGCACTGCAGAAGTTCTATCAGCTCTTTTTTAATCTATTTCATTAACATGTATTTTTTTATTTTACGTAACAGGTATTAATATGATTTTTTTTAAAAACTTAAAAATGTATATCCTTCTTTCTTTCTCAACCTGAAGCACTTGGGATGGCTTGGGCTGATCTGATAATACCTATGTTTTCAAAAAGGAATAAAAATAAAACCCTGGAAATAATAAAAGCGGGAACCAGGTAGATCATACAACCTGAATAACTACAAAGGAACAAAAAAGTACAGGTGAAAAACTGAGAGGCCTCCTTGAATGCAGCAAAGCTTCAAATGGGGAGGGTCCTCTGCGGTCTCACCACGTAATATCCCGTTTCTATCAAATGAGAACATCTTTCTCTTACTATTTTTTGTCTCTAACAGGCCAGTAGCAAGGTAAATATGAATGTGTCATTTTTAATCTTTATACAGAGATCAGTTTGTTTGCTTGTTTGTTTACGAATATTTATAAACCATTTAAGATTCAAAAATTTCAAAGTGGTGAACAACAGTAGTAAAACATATAAGAGCTTTAATGCACAAGTAGCAGTACAATATACACAATATAAAGTCCACAATATACATGTTAATGTATGGGCAACTTTATGATAGTAAGTTGCAATTAGAGTAAGCCAATTTGAATCACTGGAACTTATGGAGGAGTTGACTTACTAAATCCCCATTGCTTCAATGGGCCTACCCTAGTGCAATGTATATGCTAAGCAACTGGCTTTTTTTTTAAAAAAATGTTTCTACAGTATACAATGCAACAAAACAACGGGGGGATTACAAAGAAGAGAATAGAAAAGCAAAACCAGAAAATCTACAACTCAAATAAGTGAAGTTAAAATAATTTTTAAAATAGTCTACTCATCATTGGGATGAATAGAAATATTCTTCCTCCAACATTTTGTTTATGATGCCCCATAACCCTTCCAAAATAACATTATCTGTTGTTTGGGTAAACAGCCTTCACATTTCAATAATACAAAATTCAAGCAACTGGCTTTAAGCCAATTTGTATACATGATCTGCTCCTTCATCACTGAAAGATGGTTCTTGGCTCAGGAATATATTTGAATTTGGTCAGAAGTCTTACAACATTCTTCCACTGAAAATTAGCACTCTTATTGGCATGTCTACTGGCATTTATACCCTAGTTTTGCCACAACAGGATCTTTATTCAATCACTGACACAGGAATGGTTCACCTCACGGTGACATTTCCTTGTAAAACTTATTTTATAAGTTCATTCTTAGACTAAACAGGAACAAGATGGTAGGTTATCAGAGGTCTTCCGATCAAAGCTCACTGAGTTTTGATTCAATTAAACCACTTACTGTGTTGTTTTGCTTTGTGTTGTTTCACAATGAGGATAATGAATAAGAATAAAATGAATCATGATTTTGATATATTTTGAAATCTTCACAACACTGTGTGAAAAACAAGGTCCTTTCCATACATCTTTGGGCTGGAAATGTGGTTAGCCTGATATTTTTCCTGGGAATGTTGGTCCATGTCTAGTCATGTGTTTTGGCTTAGCCAGTCATTTGCTTGTAACAAAAAGCTCAACCACAGAGGTGGAGCAGTCCAGAGAGTGACGTAGAGACAACCATGCATCATGATTGAAAGATGTGAGTTTATAGGATTAAAATGGTTATGAGAATCGGTGTAGAGGATAGCTTTGAAACATATTCTCTATCCAACTCCATTTCAAAAGAGCTCAAGGTGTGCAGTGGTCCTGCTCTACACACACACTTAAGAAAATTGTTAAAGATTTTTCTTTAAGGAATATAGGTGGCCTGTGGTCTGAACAAGGAGGGCACCCCATTCCCATTGTTTGGGGTAAGGCTTTCCTGCTTATACCACAAGCCTGGTGACAGAGGGCAAGTTGCAAAAGGTCACCCAATGATCTTTGAAGATGTACCATGGTGATTCTATAAAATAAGGAAAAATTTACACTAACCAAAAAAACCCCAGTATATCTTATTACATTTCTGCACTTGATCTAAATAATAGAAAAATTACCCTGATCCCTTGGCAGGGTGATACAAGATAACTGGCTTATCATGGAGTTCCAGGCATAGAGCCATAAAATGTAGTTTAGCTGCATAGTTGCCAGGTTGCACCCAGAGACTGAAAGATACCTTTTTAATGTCCCAAAATGTCTCTTCAGTCACATAATCCTTTGTCAGCTGCCTACTTTCCTCTTCTCTTGTGGTGAGAATCTTGCTCATTTTAGAGGTGGGTGAAGGAGAGTGGATAAAAAGATTGAACGAAAACTTCTGTTCGTTCATTTAATACTGCTGTATCTTTTTAAAAGAAATTCATCCGTTGAGTGTTTTTTTTTAAAATTGTTCTCCTTTGATTTGATGTGTTTTTTAAACAGGTTGCAAAATGCGTTGGGAGTCTTTGGGTGGAAAAGTGAACTATAAATTCCAATGTATGTGTGAATCAGGTATGACAGGCAATTTGTCAGTTCATCAGGAAATTTAAAGATAAAACATCTACCTCTGGGCTGGAATATGACAATCACAGTTGCCCCACCCTCAGACACATACTATTTTATCACTATGGGGACACAAATCCAGGTGCTAAATGTTGATGAGCAAATTTAAGGCTCTGGTTCATTCACCTTTCTTATTTTTTTTTATTTTTAAGCCACACTTGGGCTGGATAGCCTGTTAAATGTAGGTCACCTTTGAACAGAGAACTGTATGACAAATGGCCACTCCTGTGGTGATGTTGAGGCTCAACGAATGTCCAACTCTATACAGCTCTTAATCTATCAGGAACATGATGCAATGATGTTCCCCACTCCCCAAATGGTGCTACCTTTGGTTCAAGCGGGGACCAAAGATAAAATGAAACCAAGTTCTCAGAAGCAGACTAAACAAGTGAGAGCTCAGTAAATTGAGGCACATATTCAACAATATTGAATGTGCAAAGTATCGAGGAGTGGTAAACCAGGAAAAAACCCACCCCTAATACATTGAAAAGAATTACCATAATATAAGCCATTATTAACTACAGGGACAGTGTTATAACTATCAGACAGTTACTTTTATTTTTCTGAGTCAAAGTAGGCAGATAGACAAAATTCCATGAGGTTGGGCATATATAAATTCTTCTTAGTTTTCAGTGTGTGCAAAATAATTCATTTGTGTATGTGTGTGTTTGTGTGCGTCCATCCAAATATCCATTTCATGCAAAGAATGCCCCCTTTGACTTGACCCTCATTTACAGTCATGCCTTTTCCATGAGAAGGGTCCATTTGTCATGTGGGAAAAGAATGTTTAATTAAGTATGGAAAATGTACCTAAGGTGGAAAGTCTGAACTTTGGCAACCTTTCCGCATAAAGTGCATGAAAAACAAGGATAGGTGAGCCAAAGCACTTTTAAAAACAGTGTGTGTGTTTGTGTGTACGCCTGTGCCTGTGCATACACCATTAGATTCCCCCCTCATAACATTTCAAAAGCCAAATAAAATAAAGTAGGAATAAATCCCATGTACTTCCAAATGCCCATCTATTTCACAGGCCTTGCCATGGAATGTGCTTTCTCTCCTAGAAAATATGAAGGTTTGAACTTCCGTTTTCTACTCAAAGTAAAAACAAATATGTCAGGTTTTTAAGAAACTCTGGTGCTTGCTTGGCCAAAGATTCCCTTCCTGTGGTCGAAGTGTGGGCGCACAGTGATGTGAATCGACCAAATCCTTCTGTGTGATTACTTCACCATGTGTAATTTCCTCCCCATGTGCCCATGTTTTCTCACGGATGCCCCACATCATGATCAACCCTCGTTCAGCAGTTTTTCAGTGGTACAGTGATTTGGTGTTTAATTTCAACTTGGGAAGCCATCCCAGGCGAACATCTTGGGTTTAAACAGGTCAATTCACATTTGTTAAGCATGTTCAGCTATCTGAATTGGATAAAAGAGACAGGATTTCCAGTTCACAGGCTTCAGCCCTAGCACAGCACTTTTTTTAGAAGTCAAAAGCTGGTGAAAGTTGTAAAATAAATGTTCCTTATAGTGTCCCACAGTGAAATATCCAGAATTTGCTGGACACAAGTAACACTGAAGCAAAATGGGACAGGGGTGAGATGGGGGAAGAACTCAAAGCAACATATTTGAGTTAGGCAGTACTGCATTAATTTTTGACCCAACCATGATGTGTTATATGAGTTTTCACAGCATTATTGCTGACTTCCAAGTCAATAAAGCTTAAATACCAACTACTGCAAATGCAAAAAGGTAGACTATGTAGGTAGACCATTCCGTAGTCCAGCAAACCATGTGGCCTACAAAGCCGAGTAAAAACGTATATTTTCCTGAAGTTATTTTCACCTCTCCATTTAAAAAGACATGGCAATATGAATGTGGCTGCTGGGCATATTGAATCTAAGGGACTAGGTCACTGCTTTCTACATTGCTTCTCTTCTCTGAGCTCAAGTGCTTCTGCTATCACTTCCTTATGTGTTGCCAAGTGGACATCTTGCTCTCTGTGGACCTCTGGATTGAGGAGTCAAGCAATGGGATGTATGTGATTGTAAAGGTTGTTGTTACAGCGTGCGTCACTCCAAAATGAAAAAAAAGGGAAAGGGGGGGGGGGGAAAAGAAAGAAACATCTCTAGGACAGAGGAGGGGAAAGGGTGCAGATTTGCATAAAATTTCCCTGCCAAAACATATACGTATAGGAACAAAACTGAGAAATGATGACTGCAAAACCTTTCACCATCTAAGGAGGGGAACTGTGGACAAGTGTAAGAATACTACAAATGGAAGCTCACTTAGGAAATGTTTCTAGGGAGAGAGCAGACAAACATCTACCAGGGGATTTGCCTTAGACAAGGAGTTGTACTATATGAGTGGGTTAAATCTTCCTTAAAGATAACCACTGAAATCCAGTGGTAAGTCACAATGAGAGCAGGCCCATTCAGTCAGTGGGTATTTGGTGAGTGAACTTCTCCAAAGGTTTCATTGATTCAGTGGGATCACCCTAGTTATGATCTATTACTGGATTTCAGCCACAGAATGCTAAGGAAGAGAGAGCAGGAGTCTGTTGTTGTTATGTGCCATTAGGTTGCTTAGGACTTATGGCAACCCTATGAATTAATGACCTCCAAAAGGTCCTGTCATTAACAGCTCTGCTGAGCTCTTACAAACCAAAGGCCTCAGCTTCCTTTCCTGAGTCAATTAATTGAGTCAATTATTAAGTTTAACATTGTCTATCAACAAATGCAACAGACTGCAGGCACAGACAATTGCCTAGTCACAGTTTTCTCCATGAAGGTGAGCGAAAGTATTTCTTTCTACACCATAGCATTTAATTCCAATTATATCTGTGTATAAATTAGCATACTATGCATCACTTATACATTTGTGCCTCTTTTGAATCATTTTTGGCAATGGATTTCCTTTCCTGAGGCTGTGTGTAAGTGGCTACTCTCTATATACGTAACTCATAGGGATATTTCCAATTCTAATCAAAAGGTAGGTAAAGGGGAAATAGATTTCAGATGACTAGACATCTTAGTCTCCTGCAGGTTAGGAGCTAGAAGGTGCTTCCACACATAAAGCTTCAGCCAGATTTTGCTAAAACTTAGGGTGTACTACACTGGAAAACTGAATCAGAGTGATTTGGCTTTGCTGTGATTTGTTTCGCAGCCAGTATTATGTTTGAAATCACAGTCACTACTCACACAAAGGCTGTGGGATTGATTTAGGAGTTCACTGGTTATACTGGATGTGATGCCATTCACATTCCAGCCCACATCTACACCCCACTTCTTTCCTTCCTTCCTCTGGTCCCACCTTTGCCTATCCTTCCTTCCTTCTTTGGTTCCGCCTCTGCCAAAACTTTTATGGGGCATAAATGTGGGAAATAATAATAACAAGGACTCAGCAATAAGGTGATGGGTGATCTAGTGCTAAACTCATATATGTAAGAATTTTTAAAAACAAATACAATCCAGAGGGTGGACAGGAAAGAATGCAGGGACATGTTCCCCTGGTCCTAAACATCATGCCCAAATTGCCTAAGGCACAGAAACACCACCTACAGACATGCCCCCCTCCTGTCTTTACAAGAACATATCACAACTAACCACATGGGGAAAAGCCCATTCAAATTGTTCCAGGTTGAAAAAGTAGAAGTGTCCCAGCAGCAGAGAAAAAGTGCCACTTTGGGAGCAAAAAGGGCTGGACCAATTTGAATCAGCCTTTGTATCATATGGTCACTAAAAAAACACACTTTGAATTCACCTGTTCTAAAAGCGGAGCAAATCTCGTGGTATTTAACCATGTAGTTGCAGCCTTCTAGTCATCATGATTAATAGCCTTATCCTCAATGAGTTTGTCTGATCTCCTTTCGAAGCCGACCACATCAATAACCGTTACCCCAGCTTGAAGGCGTGAATTCTTTAGTATTACCGCATACTGCATGAAAAACTGTTTCCTTTTGTTTTTCCTAAATGTTTTTCCATTTAGATTCACTTACTGAATCGAGATTCGGGCACCAGGACAGCAGAAGAAATATATCCACCTCTGTCTCCCCCCCCCCGCCACCTCTCTCCTTTCTCCATAAGATTTATAATTCTTAAAAACATTTATTGAAATCTCTTTTACCTTTTCTTTTTAATAGCATAAATCTGAGATATATTTTCAAAATGCACAAAACTGAGCTACTGGAACACAAGTAGGTTGTATTAGATTATGTGATATAATAATAATGCTACAGATTGTATTTGTCTTCAGTGTGGAAGGGATTGTCACTCTCGAATTGGCCTTCTCAGCCACACTAGACGCTGTTCCATGTCCTCCATACAGAGCACGTTACCATAGTCTCTCGAGACTGAAGGATGCCTAATCTAATAATGCTAATAACTCTGTGCCATAAACTCGATTCTGACTTATGGTGACCCTTTTCTGGGTTTTCTAGGTAGAGAGTATTCAGAAGTGGTTTACCATTCCCTTCCTCTGGGGACATCATGGGACTGTGCACCTTGATCAAGGCCACACAGGCTGGTTGTTCTCCCAGAGATGTGGAACAAAATTTAGGTTCATTGATGTTTTGGTCAAGATGGGCCACCTCAACACAGGAAGGCAGTGTCAGAGATTCTCCAGGTCCTGCAAAAAGTCTAGCTTCCTTTTTTTTTTAAAGGCAGTTCTCCTCCAATGTGTTTTCAGCAATTTGTACAAAAATGTCTGTCTCTGAAATTAGCATTCCCCCCCCCCCTTTGTGCAGACAGGTACCCAACAACACAAATAAATAGGCTGAAAAATAATAAAATGTTTTTTAAAAAATAGGCTGATGGATTACAAACACGAAAGCAATCCATTCGATGGTAGTGCTTTTTAACCATCCATGCAACAAGGCAACAGTTATTACAGTTGTCAATTTTTCACATATACATAAATATGCAGAAGTCAGTTGCAGAAATGTGGGTCATCTCTCTCTGAGACTGACACAATTTTTTTCCCAAGCTTGCACTAAGGAGAAAAGTTACAGCATTGTCTTTCATACTGTGAGAGGATAAATCAGGTCAAGATTTATGTCCCTATGTGTCACATGAGTGTATGTTATAATAACATTTAGTTCATCTGTCGAAATCACCCTTAAGAATCTTGTGGCACCTTAGATATTAATTTAAGTTATTGTTGCATAAAATTCTGTTAGTTTGATTCAGCACTAGGTGCAAAATTCTTTTTTTTCTTTGCAAACTTTAATGACACCACCACAAATATAGGCCTATAGGTTTATATTTTAGGGTTTAAAACACACACACAATCTAACAGAAGAGAAATTAATGGACCTCAGTTACTGTACTTATTACCTCCTAAAGTAAACAATTTCCTTTTGAGCTTGTAAAAGGACTGACTTAGTTTCTACAATAGTCAGTCTTAAGATCTTTCCCCTTAGTTTTAACAAAGAGAATTCTTCAGAAAATAATCTTCCAACAATGGAAAGATGAGCTGACTCCAGAACATGGCTTATTGTATACAGGAGGCTCTGATGCATTGCCCCAAATGATTTACTGGTTCTTTTCAAGACTTCCCCAAAGAGATATGCAGATGTGAAAGGGTCAGTTCAGCAACTGGAGGCTGGGACAGCCACCCCCAAAGGAAGCAAAATTAGATGGTGAAAAGTCTGTCTGTGCTAACTTTTTGATCTTCTATAATTTGCAGAAGAAATCAAATATTCAATACTTCTTTTTCCACGACCATCACTTTGCATATAATTGTCTTATATTCTGGGTAGTAGCAAAATGGGCCTCTTGACCTCACAAGAAGAGCTATTACTCTACTTTAAAAAAAAAGGAAGAAAGAAAGAAAAAAGAAAGAAAGAAAAAAGAGAAGCATTTATGTATTAGCCTACACGTTTTCCAATAGCTCCAGCCATTTAGTAGCTACAGACCAATTTAAGGGATGCCTGGAGGCAACCAAAATTGCATGAAATGGCAGCTAATTTATAGAAAGGAGACTGAGAGAGGAAATATTTGGAGGTCCAGTCCTTGGAGCCATCTGATTCATATTATTGACTCGTTTAGCAAACAAAAAGTGAGCAGAGACAACTTTTTAAGGAGTTTGGTTTCACGCAAATGACTTGCAATTGCGGCCCATTATTTTTATACTGAGACTTCATTAGTCATATCCCCCGTCAAAGTTTCAACCTATGTCAAATGTTTTCAGAAAACACACCAGGACAGGTATGGAACTCATCAACCTTGGTCAAAGGTCGGCCTCATTAAGGAGTCAAAATGAAAACTTTCAATGTCTCCAACACATTGCCTAGACTTTTCTGCCCCCACTTTTGAAACCCAGGGTCCGTTAAGCACCTTCTGCTCCCCAGACATTCAAATGCGATCAAGATGACAGGGTAAGCAAATGAATAGGATTCTTAACTGGCTGGACTTTATAATAAGGCAATGATTGAAACAACCAGAAACCTGTTTGCCATATCTATAGCACCATTTCCTGAGGTTAGACATAAATCTCAAGACAATACAATTAGGGCTTCTCTCCCTCCCTCCCTTTAAAAAAAAAAATCAACACTGAGGTCTGTGGCTACAAGCAGGCAAGCTAAATACCATAAATAGCAGGGTGCTGACTAGGTAAACAAGGCAGAATCTGATACATAGAAGATTTCCTTGGCCCGGCCTGTCTCTTTCTTTCTGGGAGGTCAGTATCTTTCAGTAAGATAGGGAAGTTGATGCACAGGAGTTGTTAGCAACTGGTTATCACGCTGTGCTGTGACAGATGTGTTTTGAGGAATGCAGAGGCCCGGAGATAAGAATAACAAAAAGCCATTCATTGAAGGAGGGCATTTACGCAGGCGAGACATGAAGCAGGGAGAGAGAAGGTGGTAGACAGTATTCCACCCGTGGTAGCTGTTTTTCTCAACAGTGTGGTCCCTTTAGTGTTCTGTATTGCTCTTGATCATATTGCTATTCTATCCAATATTGCACAGTTTGAAAAAATGATACACAAGTAACATTCCAATCTGGTGCCCAAGTTCTCTCACCTTTTTCCTACTCTCAGAGGTTTACTCTGTTTGCCGTGTGCACTTAGTGTGCAAGAGTGTCCTGCATGGACTGAAAATGTCAGGAAAGCATTTGTTTGGCTTAAAAATATCCTAGAATAATATAATTGCCTGCAATGGGTTATCAGCATTTCACTGTATCTATTAGCTATTTGTAGCATGCATGAGGACAGGTTATCTAGTGCATCATTAGAAAAAAGGAAAGACATCTCCAGAAAAGGGGGCACCAATCTGGGTAAAATTGGTACGTACTTATTTATATGTATTGGTGCAATTTTAGAAATAATTACGAATGCTTAGCAAGAAATACAATATATCTTGGCCTAGTGATGAATACCGTGACCAGATTACCAGCACCCATCTCAATTTGCTGTTCAGATGCCAACTGTTGATGGGGAGTCTCAAGGCAGCAGTTGGTATCCATTGTTTTGGTTCTTTATCCTTAAACCAGATTTGAATTATACGGCCCTTCAAATAGAGTAGAGCTGGGCAAAACCTTACAGATATAGCTCCACCCTCTGTAAGGTAGGACACCATTCTTAAAAGTATTGTAAAGTTCTCAACACAGATCAAATAAGCACACTTTTAAAATGGGTTGGGTTGAGTCGTGCACAAGTACATGGGCTTTAGGTTGTTTTAAATAAAATATTCACTTATTATGTAGCAGTGAGTTAGGTCATGACAATTCTGGTGGATGAACTGAAGTAATGAGGGAGAATGCCCTCTGCTCAGAAGAACTTGGAAAAGTTTCATTTTTGAGATTTCATATCAGGTGGCCATGCTGATTAGGAAACTCCAGGATTAATACTTAAAAAAAAAAAAAAAATTCCAAGCCATGCCCCTGCCCCCTAAGTAATAGCCTGATACTGGAATGGCTTTTTCTGATGTATTTTAAAATTGCTTTTAGTTCAGTAGTGTTTTAATATTGTAATTAATCTGTGTTTTTCCATTACTGTATAAGCTTTTAGCTGAACTGTATCTGCTTTAATCTGTATATATCTGTATCTGATTTAATTTTATTGTGAGCCTCCTTGAGTCTGAGCCCCGGGAGAGAGGCAGGACATAAAATACACAGGCAGGCAGGCAGGCAGGCAGACAGGCAGGCAAAAAGAGAGACTGATAGATGTGATTGCAATACATAGACCAAACTTGTCTCCCACCCAGTATGGCCCCTCTAGACCTTCCACTTCACAAAGCAGTTTGGAAGGCAAGCTGCCACCTTGTTCTTCTTTCATGCCAACTTGGTGGAGCTGTTGGCCAAGAAAAGACTCCACGAGGTGACAAATAGTCCTTGTTGCCATAGGGTATATGTGTGTGTATGAATAGAGACCAGGACCTTAACACCTTATTTCAAGGGTGGGGAAGTTGAGGCCCTAAGACCAAATCCATGTCTCCTGTAGATCTCCCCCATGCCCCATTTACCACAGCACCATCATTTGGTGGCTTCCCACCAAAGCTTATGTATTCTAAAAGTTAAAATGCTTCTCCTAAGACACAGCTAAACTCTGCTGATATTTTGAGGCCTACCCATTTACCTTTGGCCTCACACCATGCAGTCCCTGAGATTTCCTTGAAATTGAACTCAGTCCTGAGGCTCAAAGAACTGCCCTGCCCTTGCTCCATATGGTTAGAACCTTTAAGAAGTGTTTGACTTGAACCCAGTTACCTCAAGGATCACCATCTCCTGCATACATTTACCTATGTGTGAATTTCTGGTTAGAGGATATTCCTCAAATGCCCCTTATTTAAATGGGTAGAGACCAGTGAAAAAATCTTCTCTCAAAAGTTCCCCTCTTATGACATATTTATCCTGCGGAGATTGGGGGGGAGGGGAAGGAGTGTTTGGACAACAACTTCTAGAATATCCCAGCTGGCATGGCTCCTGGAGTATTCTAGAAACTAGTCTAAAAATGTGGCTTTTCTCATCATTGCTTTCCTGGCCTCAACTCTAATAGCCTTTGATACCAGAAAATACAATTTTTTAATTGTTCCATGTCTCCTTTAACTTTAGCCAAAATTGGTTCTACCTCCTTCTCTCTCTTTTAAACCTGCTGCATAACTATGGCTTTATTGGGCATTGCTTTCATCATATTACATTCAAAAAATGAGAAATTGGTGTTTCCAAGATGTATTACCAGGACTGGCTACTAAAGGGACCAGAGACTATACTATATTTAGTATTCACTATATCCACGATTTCCAGCATCCACAGGTTGGCTTGGAACTGATCCCCTGCAGATACTGCAGTCCTAATGTACTTTGTTGTATTGTTAGATGCCACCTATTCGTAGGTGGATAGGATAACATTTGATATACAATCAGACCTATGGCATATATAGCACCCTATCAGAGTTTGGAAAACTTTTGTATTACAAGTCCCAGACATTCAGTACTGATGTGAGTTAAAGAGAGGCCAAAGGATGGTAACAAATGGCCACTGGGCTATAGGCTACAGGTAACTGAACTGTTATGCCCAAAGGAATATTTCTATAGGGTGACCTCCATATGTTTCCATCCATCAAGGGTGGATCAACTATGAATCTAATGAAGCTGAAGCTTCAGGGTCTCTAATCTTGGAGGGGCCCCAGAAGTGACTTTAGCCGACATTTCATAAAAAATCATGCTGATAGGTTGTGGAATTGAAGAAGATAACAGTGGTTACCCAGACCTTATTGCTGGTTGCAAGGGGCCCCCCATAACAGGTCAAGCTTCAGGGCCCCCAAAATGTAGGTCCACGACTGCCATCCTTTGAGGACTTCGAACATCCCTGACTTAGGGAGGGCCTTGGATATGCCAGGACAATCCTCTTGGTTGAGTTTGGAGAGTCTAATAGAGTATACACAAGGAGAGACATCAAGATATATAGGAGCAGTTCAGTGAAAATTTGGCATTCATTTCTGACCAAGTTTCATATTGTGGATTAGAAGAGAGTCTTGCTTGGACCACAATGAAACACTTATTGGATCCCCAGATAACAATTAATCTACTAAGGAAATCTTGCCATGCAGTCTGTGTCTTTAAAGATAGTATGGAATCTACTTCACTTTGCTGGAGTAGGGGAGAGGGTCAGCTCCCCCATACCCTCACCTTTGCCAGGCTGTTCAGCAGCATCTGATAAACCAAAAACATCCTGATTGTGAATCTGTGATTGATGTACTTGGCCTAGAACTTCCCTCCTCCCCATTCAGGAAACAGGAGGGCTGGAGAGATAGTGTTCAGTTTTCTTTCACAGTCCCTGTTTCCTAACTCTAATCACCTTCTGCTGTGGGAAAAGAGATGAGATGCGGCCTTAAAAACAGATCATTGTCCGCCTCCTAGATTAATGCAGAGAAAGCAGTATTGTCTCTTGAATGGATAAACCTTCCTGCCGTCACTCAAAACCTATATTCAACGCTACTTCATTTCTAAGAGGCTTATCTTCTTTGAATAGACCCTTGCAGCTCAAGTAAGAGGCGATGTAATGAAGCGTGTTTTTTTTCTTAAGTGAGAAACCTGCTGCAAAGAAGGGGTGAAGACTGTGCAGCTGTTCGAAAGCGCCTTTGCAGACTCTCGAAATACTTGTCATTTATCTGGTCTTGCATGACATCAAATGAGAGAAGATCAAGTTCAAAATCTGCCAGCGCGGCTTTTGAAGGGGCTTCTTCATCTGTTAATTAAATAATGCTTATTAACACACAGCTTAATATGGCCTGGCCTCTTCTTGTATGCTGGGTTAAGAGATGAAAATAACGTTGCATTTGGTTCACTTGGTTTGCGTTATTAATAATTAGCTTTCATGGATTTTGGTGGTTTAGTACTGAATTGTAGGCTTACTACTGTTGAGGCTTTCATGCAGGGCTAGAAGAATGAATAAGCAAAGCAGGTGTTAGAGTAGCCAGTACAGAATATGGGTTGGCATGCTGAAACCATCAAATAATAATCTTTTAATGCATACATTAAGAATTCATTTAGTGCTTTGTCACAAAACTTCCCTTTTTTTACCATGTATAGGCACATGTCAGTTCTCCCCCTTTGCCCCCCCTAGAAAATTTATTTCACTTTCCTATGATAGATTTCCAAACCTAAACCTTGTGGCGTATCAAAGATAAAGGCTAGCAAATTTATTGTGGCATAAGCCAGGTGCATCAAATTGGACAGGACTTCAGAATCCATGAATATTTATGCCACAATAAATTAGCCTATAAGGTTCCATGGAATTCTTCTGTTGTTCTTTGTAAAAAAATATGTTCAGTGTAAATTTTGGTGTTGTTTTGGTAATCAGTGTTGATTATATGTGACATTCAGATTCATGTGGATCATGATTCATGGAATCCATATGAATGTTAGTGGAAATAGCAAAAAGCAAGTGTGTAGAAGATCAATAAAGAACTTGAAGATTAGATGGCCTAAACAAGGAATTTTGTAGGAACTTCGTGGAACACCTCTCTGTTGTTGGTGTGATCCATATCTGTCCTAGAGACACTTCAAGGGAGTGATTTTTGCATTCTACAGGTGTAAGAAGTGATGGGGAAATTGTGCAGCTTTGGAACTGGCTGGGTTCTGCAAGCTTTCTTCACAACGTATTCTCGAAGGCTTTCACGCCGGGATCCGATGGTTGTTGTAGTTTTTTCGGGCTGTTTGGCCGTGTTCTGGAGGTTTTTCTTCCTAACGTTTTGCCAGTCTCTGTGGCCGGCATCTTCAGAGGACAGGAGTTAGAACGAAACGTTAGGAAGAAAAAACCCCAGAACACGGCCAAACAGCCCGAAAAACCTACAACAACTTTCTTCACAACCTTCAGCTTATAATATTGATGGTGTTCCATGCAGGGACCTTTTTGTATTACTTCTAGGAATGATGGTTTCCAGCACCAGGCATTTTGGAAAGCTGCCCATGTCCTGTTTTTTTGCAATGTTGCTTCACTCTGGCACAAGAGGAAGTTTTTGCTCTTGATAAGAGAAACCATCAAGCACACATTTTCAAGGGGTGGGAGAGAGAATTCAGTCATATGGAGAAGACATGGAACAAAAAGCCGTTTTATGGTTACACAGCTCATAACAACCTATAAAAGTTTTGACAGGAGATTTAAGATGACTGACTGATCTTCTGTGGCAAGTTTCTTTCAAAGCATCCAGCATTGTAATTCATGTTTTTAATAATGAGTGAGAATTTCATCAAGAGCAAGGAACTACCTGGTTGGGGCTGACCCAAGACATTTTGCTGTGGGAAGCAGACTACAAAACAGTGTTTACAAACCGGCCAGAAAGGCAATTGAGCCAGCACTGGAGAGAGAATGGCATCCTCCTTTCTTAGGTATGGTAGCATAGGAATAACATGGGGTATATATAAATTCTGCCCCTTCCAACCACACACCTCCACTTTCCATTCCGCAACATCTGCAGAGTTTGGGAAAGTTGTTTGTTTGGATGACAATTCCCAGAATCCATCAGCCAACACAACTCCCAGAATCTCCCAGTCAGCACGGCCATTTGTGGCAAATGTAGTGACAGGCCAGAATGTTAAGAAAAGTTTAGCCTCCCCTTCGTTCCATAGACACACCTAATGCTGGAACCTAGAGAACTAGAAGCAATAAAGATGAAGTGCATTAGAATATAAGGAGGGGATAATCCTTATATCACACAATCAAGCAGGAGGGGAGAGCTCTGAATGGCCTTCACTGCAAATAGATGTGGAGAGAGGGCTATTCAGCCATGCAAGCATAGGATAGCTATGTTGGCTAGTAAATTATTTTTTACTTTAAAAAAAATCCTCAATCCTTCTCCCAAGACAAGGACCCAATGTGACTTACAAAGTGGTGAAAAAACAGGTGTGTCTTAAAATACCATCTATTATAATATTAAAACCCAGTTAATCATATTGTCATGTTAAAACAGCTCATTTAAAATACTTCAAAAACCATTTTAAAAACACATTAAAAAAATAGAAGTAGAAAAAAAAGCATAGCACCCCAGCCCCATGAGCAGCCCTTTCCTAAGTGTTTTAATGTTCAGTTCCCAAATGCTTGAATTGAAAGAGGTTGTCTTTTGGCAGAAGGAGTGTGAAGGGGGGGGGGCAACGTAGCCTCTCACAGAAGGGAGTTCCACAGTCTGGAGGAACCAATGCTTGAGAAGGGCTTCTCCTAATCATCTTAAAACCCACCGAGGAGACGTAGTTTTTCAGCTAGCCTGTGGCTTCCCCATTTACTCATCAGATCAGCATCAGATTTTCACACACTTGGGTTACTGGACATCTACAGTATCCCAGCCTGTTGCAAACTCCCTCTGCTTTCACTTAAAAAAAAATCTCCTCAGTCTTCATCTTCAGTAAGGCAGGACAAGAGCAAAGAAGCTTATAATTCTGAACATTCTTTACCTCCTATCATCTTGGACCCTTTCAGACGGACGTCAGTGGTTAGGTGAAGCTTGAAGGCCCCTTCTGATGGGACAGGAGCATCACAGACACGTTCTAGTGGTGTTGCAAAAGGGCTTCTCCAGTGGCTGTTCCTGTGCTGTGGAATGTCCACAGAAAGCGAGGTTGGGTCCCTCCCTGCTGTCATTCCGACAGCTGGCAAAAGATATTTTCCCTCAGGCAGCATGGTGTAATTTTTTATTTTTATTTTTAAATATGATTGCAAACTGTTGTAAGGTATTTCAGTTTAGTGGTTGCTTTAATATGAAGAGTTATTTGAGGTTAATGTTATAATTATGTTTTTGCCATTTTTTGTTTAGGTTGGTTTTGGGGTTTTTTTGGGTTTTTTTAAAAAAACTATTTTCAGACTATTAGGATATTGAGTCTTTGTTTTGAAAGAAAGGTGGAACATTAAAAAAAGTACTCATAATCATAATTAGTAGATAATCTTATGCTGGAGAGTGCATTTTCTCTTTACGTGGGAAGTCTCTCATTGCCAGGTAGTATCAACTGCAGGGTAGCCACATCAATAGCTTTCCCTGAGATTTTGGAGCCAAAACCTGAAGCTAAGGCACAGCTCCTTGGGATGGATGAAGAGAGGGCCCTTTGTGTTAGATGGATATACCGTTGTGATGTGGCAGAGGCAGGGCAGGGAACGATTGAAAAGGAAGCAAACATAACCCATGTGAAACACCTTTGTGTTGAGGCAGTGAGCCCTGGTGCCTGGTAGAAATCGATCGAAACAGATGCTCAGGCTTTAAAGATATTTCACACATAAAAATCTATAGCTTCTTCTTCTCCAGCTCTATGTACCCTGAGATTTACCTCCCTACCAGGACCCTTGGAGAATTTCAGCTGGGATCTTGAGACCTGGCAGTCATAGTCAGCTTAATTATGACTTTGGCCACAACCAATCTTTTACACAAACACACCCATATCCATCCTGGAAAACAGAGATGATCCCCTCAAAATATTTGTTGAATGCTGCCTCTTTGTGCAGCAACAAAAGTACAACCAGGAAGAATACTGCTAAGACTTAGCCTACTTTGTTTCTCAGGTTCAGAGGGCCTGAATCATCATTTCATAGCCAAGATTCCATGGACTCTTTCTTTAAATCTAGAGTGGGAAAGATGTGTTTCTTTTGTAGAATTAGAACACCAGTCATGTCTTATCATCATGTCATGACCAGTTAGGGTTGATAGGCCCTAGAACCTAACAACATCTGGAAAGACACAGGTTTCCCACCTCTGTCTTACATTCTTACACAGGCTTTAATCAGATTCATGTTATACCAGTTCTTAATTCCTGACTGCATTTGCACAATTGTTTCATGGTCATGCATCTTCCTGGGGGGTGGGGGAGTCATGAAGCAACTGATTTATTTATTTTTAGACTGATGACTGATTGTATGCATGATAGATGACAATCACGTTTATAGAAGAGGGTGCCCGGTACCTTGTCCTGATTTCACAGGATGTGGTGAGCTGTGATCTTAACATCTGTGTATGACCTCTCACTCAAGAGTCTTAAAGTGATTAATAGCTGCACCAGAAGCAAAGCTTATAGCTTCCTTGCTATTAAGGCTGAAACCAACCAGACTTTTACTGCTTTGTCCAGTTTGTTAATTAGATGAAGGTATAGACAGATATTTGGTGCTTATCCTTCTATTTCCCTGCTTTGTATATATTCAAAAATCCAAACATGTTCTGTCAACATGAAAGGCACTCTCCTTGTCCTGTGATGCACCATGGCCATTAAAAAAAACACCACAGAAGCTAATATACCTCCACAAATGAAGATACTCTGTTTGTGATCAGAGGCATTTTGGCCTTAGGCCCCGTTCTGAAAAAGAGTTGGTCTCAGTATTACCATATCAGTCTCTAGCCTTTTACTTCACCCCTGTTGTATCCATTTCACCTACATCAGAAGGTCACTGAACAAGGACAGACCATCCAACTTGCAGGGTCTGTAAAGCACCCAAAGTTTTCGTCAGCTCCCATTACTTACTACTTATTTAGTCCAATGGTTGGATTCAAATGGTGGAGTAAAGAAATCTTTAATTTCATTCTACAACCAGGGCAGCAACTCCTAGAGGATATTACTGTTTAAGTGTAGAAGAGAATGGAAGGTTAAAAATAAACAGACATGAGACAGTGTGGTATATCAGTTAAAGTGCTGAACTGGAGAACCAAAGACTTGGGAGGCACAGGTTCAAATCCCCATGTTGCCACAAAACTCACTGAGTGACTCTGGACCAGTCACTCTTTCTCAGTCTGGCCTACCTCAAAGGGATGTTGTGAAGACAAAGCAGGCGGGAGAGATGTAAAACTTACCGTGAGCTCATTGAAGGAAAGGTAGGAGATTTATTTAACAAGGAAAGAAAGGAAGGAAGAAGCAGTAAGATGAGATACAAAAGAAAACCTGCCCCTTCCCCAACTGTAACCAAGCTAGCTGTAGAGTGTCAAGCCAGAGTGATCTACCAGGGACAAACAATTAAACATGGCACAAAGAATCTGTACAAGCTACAGTGACAAACCTAAAGCAGTATTACATGTACCAGAATAATTGGCCTTGACACTAAGGGTTCTTCTGCCTTTTTCTCTTTAATTTTTTTATGTGGTAAGTAAAAAGAAAGAACAGTAGAGAAAACATGGGGGAAGAGAAAATGGAAGACAGCATCATCTGGACTCTCCTTCAAACCCTATGAATACAAGAATATCCACAAGAATTATTTTCAGGAGAGGGGAGCGCAGTTGCATAATGCTATGCTGCTATAATCAGCACACATGGTATGTGTCATGTATAGATGTATGCATCTTTGCATGTATATTTAGAATACTGGTGGCAGGGGGAGTCTCAGGCTTGCAGGCACACATATGCATGTGGTAGACTATTGTACAATTAATGTTTAATCCAGAAACACACTAGCTGGTTAGCGGTTCTAAGTTGTTGTCATTACTGTGACATGGAACTGAGGTAGTGTACCAGGAAGTTCCTACCTCAAATCTCATCTCACTCATTAACTCTTTAGAGCAGTGGTTCCCAACCTTGAGACCCCAGATATGTTCAGAAATCCTGGCCAGCACTACTAGTGGTGAAGGCTTCTGGGAGTTTTAGTCCAAGAACATCTGGGGACCCAGGGTTGGGAACCACTGCTCTAGAGGCTTTATCCAAGCTGTGATTCTATCATGTTCAGCCCCATTCTATGGTAGTGATACTGGTCAACTTTGCAGGAGTCTTAGTAGGACCACTGTGAGAACTGATAGGAAGGGTGTAGAATGCTAATAGAAAAACCACACTACCTTTTAAAAGTCACTGGAATGGTTCCATGGTGTTTGGTACCACCCAGCATTGCTTTTTATGATGAGTATAATCAAACAAGGAACCACTCTGGACAGGTAAATGTTGTCTTTTTTTGTTTGCATGCATCTGTGTGCTAGGTTAGTTAAATCCAAGTCATAGAGATCCTGCATTCCTTTGTCCAGTCTCCTACGGTCCCACTATGGGGAGGAAAGAGGATAAGGAAGGTAGTGCAAACACATGCAAAAACACTGAGTAAAATCCTTGTAACAATCCTATAAGGTAGGCTAGGCTGAGAGACTGTGGTTCATCCAAGGTTACCTGAAGAGTTTCATGGCCAAGTGGGAACTTGAGCCCCACTCTCCTCAGCCATGTCCCAATCACTACACAAATATTGATTCATTACATTGGGTGGTAAGACATAATGTGTGAAGTGGAGCTATAGTTTTCTAACTATGCAGTGGACACCATGTCACAGACAACTACAGTGTACCCACTATTGTCTCTTGAAAAATTAAGGGTCCTGTGCATATCAGTCATATTCCATGCATTTATCAAGGGTAACACTGTTGGAGCCAGACTGATGTGTAAACTGAAACAGCAGGATCTAGTGCCCATCAGGACTTGGTAGGGTAGAGTGGCCAATGGAAAACGAAGCCAGAATCAAAAGCAGCCAGCCAGCTAATTCTGATCTTGTCCCCTTCCTCTTCCCTTGCAATGACAATGCAGTACAACTCCTGAACGGGTAGCATCTACAGGAAATTAAGAACCTCTGCCATCAGTTCCCACCACCTCATCATTCAGTTAACAGCTGTGGTGTAGTGGTAAATTTCAACAGGGAAGTGCCTATCATTTCTGTAGCCACAAATCACAATAAAGAAAATCCAGAAATGCAGGAGCTAAATTGGTCGATAGTAATAAATGAGGTTATTTGTAAAGTTAATGGCTCTTGATTGCTTTAATCAACCCTCAAATACTTTGCATGACAATAGGGGGTAGCTTGCTGGTAGGGAGACAGGCAGGAGTTAGTGGCTGGGTTACCCTACCCTGGAAGGGACAGTATTTTAATTGCCCTAACCAACTACTCTCAATTGCTATGAAGTTCAGTTCAGAGAGTTTACTGTATGGTGAAAATGACCCTTCAGAGCTTATTACTATTTTTTTCAAGTCCTCCTTAGCCAATGTCTTCGTCAAGAAAGGAGACACCTGCATCCGTGACATTAAACCCAAGTAGAGCAACATACTTCAGTACTTCCTCTTTGCGCACAGCTGGATGGGACCCATGACACAGACACTCTGCAATGTGCCAGAAATGCCTGATGTTCCATGCAAGAGGTGTTTATGTAAGATAACAAAGGGACAATCTCTCACCCACGTACAACTCATCTATTTACACATGTCACTTGCATTGCCGGTTCTGATTAGCTTCATCCCAAGGAGCAGGAAGGACGGCAATCAGGTTTTTATGATTCATCATTTCTGCTCCCTATTAAGGAGACAATGTTAGAACTTCTGCCAATCCTAGAAGTGAATTTTTCAATACCTTAGGGACATTGTTTTTTCAGAAAAAAGTATTTCAGAACGTCAGCTTGCTAATACCAGAAAAGCAATCCTTTCCATCCCATCTTCTTACAATATGCTTCTTTTAAAAACAGGATTGATCACCTGTCTGTTTATTTTACTCCCAAGAACTGTTTCATATCAACACAATATTTTGCATGCTGCCAAATAAACATTTTATTGTACAAAAGCCAAATGTACATTTTCGTAAGTTAAAAAGGTTACATTCTTGGTTAGTGACCTTGATTTTTTTTGTTTTGTTGTGTCATGTTTAGCTATATTCTTTCCTATCCATGCTCTTGTTAGCATTATTTCTCACCCATCCAATTACCATTTCTATCAGCTTTTCTGAAAGATTATGCTTTTTGGGTGTTCTTCTGTAGATGTCTTTCCAGTGGCTTCACTTGATGAATGTGACAAGTTTTGTGCTTTCTCCCTCCCCCTCACTGAATTGAAAAGTTTTTTTTTTTTTTATAAATACGGGCCCAATAAGTGCCCAAAGGCACTGTTTCAATGGCTGCTAAATCTTTCAAGGTTAGGACTTAACCTCCGTTCTCCCCTAATTCAACTGCAACCTTCAGTCTGAAGCCAATCAAGAATATCAGATGATACTTAAACAATGAAGGATTTCTGATATTCAGGTACAGCCTCTCTTCAATAGGATTGCAAATGCTTTGTGTGAAGAAAGTCGGTTTTGCTCTAAAGTACTGTCACAAAAAGTGAAATTACCATTTGCTTGGACTGATGCCATTCATCATTGTCAGAATGCTAAGCATGGTAAGAGGCTAGGCCCCTCCAAATTAATGCCTTGTTTTGCATCAGCTAAATTTTCCCAAATCCTCGAGGATGGGTCATACAAAAACTCATCTTGCCGTTTTAATTTATCAATCCAGAAGGAGTGTGGGGAAGGGGGCTTCATTCCATCTTTGTGCTGCCTTCTTTTTTTTTAATTTACAGTCTAATTCGAAAAGAAAAGGAAATAAGATATGAAAATAAGTTGGGAAAATAAGATAAATCTCTCTGTGAAAATCACAAGATCGACTCAGTCCCGTCGCCAAACCTCCATAATTCATTTGCAGGTCAGCTCCAGGGATTAGCTATGACGTATTTGGAAATTCATTTATTTTTATTTTATTTTGCTGTTTGTTATGCATAAGTGTAATGCTGTCCCCAAGGCTTTTCAGGTAGCCCTCAAATCTTGACAACGTTTGCTGTCTCAGAGCGCTAAGCCAAAATTAATTTTCAAATAAACAGCATAAAAATGTACGGAGTTGTATAAATTTTCATACAAAACACATTTGTTCGTCTTGCTTACATTCACGCACGCGTCCATATTGTGGGTCCCACCAGAAAATCATACCGTGACATTGAAATTAACAGCCTCATGTCCTTCTTGAAAGCCCAGGAAGTTCTTATATATTTTTAAAAAATCATAACATATAATTGCTATTTTACATAATGATACTCTTTGTGAAATATACACAGAAGAAAATACGTGTTAATTAAACTGGGCACAATCCAGTCAAAGTTAAATCGCATGCTTTCAACGGGCATGACTGAAGCTCTCTCCCAAAATAAAGAAGATTTGGATGTGTTCATTTTTCTTGTAGTCATGGTCCTCTTTGAATGTTCTACGTCCTTTCACTTTTTATTTCGGTTCACCAGAAATCATCCAGAATTTTAGAAACATGTCAGGGCCAATACCTGACATCTTTGGCTGGCAACAAGGAATTTGATTGTTCTGGCAGGTGCTTGCTGGGTTCCTGCCATTTTAAATTGTCCACAGTACTTCAGAAATAGTATTTTCTTTCTGGACTACAACTCCCAGAAAATCCTAGCTGTAGCCAGGCTGGCTGGGGCATTCTGGGAGATGTAATCGAAAAAAGTATATTTTTCAAGCTTTCCTCTCAGAACAGCCTATCAGGGCATTATGGGTAATTACAATATGGATCAGTTCTGTCATGTCGTCAGGGTGCCTGGCTCACAAATGAAGCTGGCAATAGCCCCCATTTCTAGCTGTTTTTTCCTGGTGACACAGGGAAGAGGACCAGTGCTTGAGACCCAAATATGGAGGCAGTATCACCTCCTTATTCTTTGCTAGCTTTTTCTTTGGTCAGTATTTTCACCAAAAATAGAGATTACGAATGGTCCTAGCAACAAAATGTTGCAGTGTGGAGTGGTACTCTATTTCATTTTTATTCCTACCTGTTTTTTATTCTTCTTCAACAGTCGGTCATGATTTCATAACTACTAAGCACAATCAATTTTCATTGGACAGTTTTTAACGGGAGGATCTCCTTAACGTTTCTTAAAATGTATGCTCCAAATCTTGGCATTCTTGAAGCTGTTGACCACCTTCCTTATCTGTGAATGGTGCAATTTCAGCTACATGCACTTCTGAAGGGGAGTAAAGATAATAATACTTCTGCTCTTCATCAGTAGTCCACATTTCCATATCTTCTTCAAGTTTGTTGAAAAAATAATATTTGACTTTGTCCTTCTGTTCATAACACCTTATAGTGAGGGGAAAATACAGAATTCTTTTTAAAATAGAATTAAAATGTAAGCCGCCCAGAGTAGATTCATTGAATCTAGATGGGTGGGGTAAAAGCCGGAAAAATAAATAAAAATAAACAAATAATATAAAATACATTATAATTTAAAGTCAACGTTTTTTAAACAAGGCTCCCTCTATCCATTAGTATGGCTCTATGGTCCTGATATAAACCAGCAGCAACAACAAAGGGTACAAAAATGGTATCAAAAGACCAGAGCTTAGAAAAGTTCCTCTATGAATTTGTCACAACATACAATTCTGGTTTTCTTTTGATTTCCCTGGTTCCTTTTTTCTTGCTAGTCTGATTTTAAAGCCCTATTCTTAGCCTTCAGTCTCCTAAACAGTTTAAGGCTACCTCAAGAACTATCTTTCCAGGCTCACTCATGTTTTAAATACCTGCCAATAGTATGAAAAATCAAGCAGGTGAGTATGATGAACAGGATCTTTTTTGTGGTGGCTTCATGCCAGCGGATCACCCTCCTGCGGGAGATGCATCAAGTACAGAGAATAGGAATATTTCTGTTTTGGAGTACTACTCCAAGAATTCCCCAGTCAGCATTGTGACTGTGGAATCTGGGTGTTGTAATAAAAAAAAACCAAACCCAAGCAGGTCAAAGAAGACTTCAGTTGTATGTCCTGACCAGTGGATATCAGACAATGCTGGCTGCTGCTGTTTGGTAATGTGAGTTTTGTATCTGGTGTTAAAGAAATTCTAACTGAGAAAGTAAATCAATCCCACTGGCTTTTAGAATTGTTGCAATTTGTGCTTGCGCTCCCCACGACTGCCACAAGGAAACGGAATCATCAGAGATTCAGGGCAGATAAAAGGAGTGTAAGGATGTGTCACTGGAGTCCAAGACTATCCACAACTTTGTACTTCTGATCACCATGTATGGGTGTGAGAGCTGGATAGTAAAGAAAGCTGACAGGGGAAAAACACACACATTTGTTTGAAATCTGGTGCTGGAGGAGAGCTTTGTGGGTACCCTGGGTTTCTAGAAAGATAATAGAATCATAGAAAAGTGAAGTTGGAAGGGGCCAACAAGGCCATCAAGTCCAACCCCCTGCTCAATGCAGGAATACAATCAAAGCATATCTGCCAGGTGATTATCTAAGTTTTTCTTGAATGCCTCCAGTGTTGGAGCACTCACCAACTCCCAAGGTAACTGATGAACAAGTGAGTCCTTGATCAAATCAAGCCCAAACTATCTCTGGAGGCAAAAAAGTTGAAACTGAGGCTGTCCTACTTTAGGCACATCATGAGAAGGCAGGATTCTCTGGAAAAGACAATGATGCTGGGAAAGGTTAAAGGCATCAGGAAAAGAGGTAGATAAAATACAAGTTGGATTGACTCCCCAAAGAAGCCACAGGGTTCAGTTTGCAAGAGGGCAGCTCTGTTGAGGACTGGACATACCAGAGACTGTTCATTCAAAGGGTGGCCATAATTCAGAGGCATTGTGATGGCACACCACGACCACCACGACCACAACAACAACTTCACACATCACACAGTTACACAGTGGAATTCGCTACACCAAGATTAGATAGATTCATGACTATCAATGGCTACTTGATATCATGGCTATAGATCTCCTTCAGGGCAGTTGCTGGGCCAAATGAGAGGGAATGATGTTTCACTCTGGACCTTCTTATGGGCTTCATATAGGCAAGTGATTGGCTGTTGTGTGAATAGAACACTGGACAAGAATGGCTCTTATGATGTACCCAACAGTTACAATGTGAAAATATTTCCTCCTCCAACACTCCCTTTTTCATCCTATTTCTTTGTTTTATTGTTGTTTAGTGAGTTGGAACAGAATATTAATTTGGAGCTGGCATCTACGAAGGCTCCATTTTAATTGTCTTCTTTTCTTCAAAATATTTGTAATATTTGTTTTCAATATTTTGTAATCTGCTTTGTGCCTCTGATGCTGAGCAGGCTAAAAATCTCATTAAAATAGTTTTTAAAAACTAATGCCTATTAATCTTAGCAAATATAGTGAACATTTTTCAGATTTCACATTTTTCTATTTATTTTCTCCGTATTACTCTTGATTTTATAAATCTTCTCCCTCTCAGGGTAAAAATCTTCAACAAAACTAAGTAGGTTTTAATACCTCTCTTGTGCACCTTTTCTAAGTCAACAATACATGCTGTCTGAAGGTTCAAAATGTTATAAAATCATATCTATCTATCTATCTATCTATCTATCTATCTATCTATCTATCTATCTATCTATCTATCTATCTATCTATCTATCTATCTATCTATCTATCTATCTGTTTTAATTACAGAAAATTACTAGAGAAACTGGAAATATTAAATTTACATAGTTTTTCCATGAGCAGAAACTAGGGACAGGTTGAGGGTAGAAAGCACTCCTAATTCTGGGACATTGTTATTGTCAATATAGTAGATTTTCACCAAATGTCACATAAGACTTGCCAATTTTCCACAGGAGGTCTGAAGCACACAAACTGCTACTTCTTAAGATCTGATGGGCTCATGGTAGCCAGAGCAGGAGAAGGGGCTTTTTACCTTCCCCTATTTTAATTCACCATTTTATTTCCTCCTTCCCCTTTGGTTCCATTAGAAGCAGAAATAACTATGGCATAAATCAAGTATAAACTCGTAAAGTGAAAATCTCAACTAGCGTCACTGGGCTGAATTGCACAATTCCACAAGCAATTATGGGATGGGTTCACCAGTATTGGATACCATCCTTACGCTAGCTGAAAATCAGCAACCACTAGTGCAATAGGTCTTACAATTATACAAAGACATCATTGGATACAAACCTATGTCAGTTTCATTATTGGTGCACTCGCATCTTCACGCTGCCTGTGAATGTCTAGGAAATGAAGGACTTTTGAATAAAGGGGGGGGGGTGTTAATCTACCAAACACACACACATATACTTTCTATAAATGTACACTTTTTTCCAAAATTCCCATGGGAAATGTTCATTTTCAGTCCATGTACTTCTTAGAGATTTGCAGGGGAACCAGAAAAATTGAAATAAAAAGCTGTGAAGGATGGAGTAGTGGAATTCTAAATGGTGATAGACTCTAAATGTGTATTGTGGAATTACAGTACTTGCTTTTAAAAAAAATTTCATTCCCCCTCGTCATAATTCTGTTTGCCCTTTTCCACTGCTGTCTGTCTCTTATAAACTGTTCCACAACTCAGTTAACCTGAAGTAATTGGATTTAGGGTGATTTTATCCCATTAAATCAATGGCACAAAATCAGCTTAATTCCAAGTCTTTTGGCTTTAAACTGGGTTGCACAGGGACTTGCTGGATGATGAATTTTAAAAGCCTAGAGCAGCGAACAAGATAAAGATTGTAAAATACATGGCACATTAAAAGCACTAGAAGCAATAATCACAACAACCCGACTGTAGTTAAACGAAATCAATGTGTCCTTTCAAAATAGTTTCATTCCACAAGGGGGCTTCAGGTTCACGTTCAGTGTTTTGATAGCTTATGCATTCATTCATAAATGCTAAACTCTGCATGTGTGAGAGACAGAGAGCAGAGGACGCTGAGCTCCATTCAGGGTATAACTTCCTTTTCCGGAGGGAAATAAAATGGGATATTTGAAAGAGCCAAGGTAAAATCATTCTTGTTCCTAAAGCAAATCAATTTAGGGTCACCTCAGACATCTGAATAATAGCTAATATCCATTCAATGTTTTGCACATAAGCAATTTCCCAGAAGAAATTGTGATTCAGAAAGAGGAGAGAGATTGTAGTGCTCCATAGCATGATCTCAATGGTGCACATCTTCTCTTATGTTTGTTCAAAAAGCTGGGGAATTGGCTTCATAACCACCATAATCAGCTTCCTCCCAGTCCCCACAATATAAGAAATCAGAGTGATTGATCTTGCATCAGTTCTGGAAAACTCAGCTCTAGATATGAATGAACATTGACTACAGGTCAGAAGTAGGCTGTTCCAAACTAGAATGCAATTGGGACTCCATTATTTAATGTCACATTTTCACCTCTTTCTGCTGAATCACTACACCCCTTATATTTGTCTCTTTCCCCATCTTCCAGAGCATAATTAGGCCTTTAACCTCTCTGCAGTTTTCCTCTCTATCTCTCACTTGGCAAACATCCCATTCCCACATCTCCTTTAATTATAATAATTATGTGCCCTTAAGTTGATTCTGACTTATAGCAAGCCTTCCTAGGATTTTTTAGCTATAAAGTACTCAAAAGTGGTGTATCATCCCCTTCTTCTAGAGGCACTCTGGGACCATGTAGCTTGTCCACCAGTATTTCTCTTACAAGTCACAGTGGGGAATCAAACTCCTGACCTTGGTGCTTCATCTCAGTGAGCTGTTAAGGCAGATAACATCTCCCCTTCCAGATCCTTAACCGAGCATGTCGGGTTTCAGGAGAACTTCCTGGAGTCTCTGCAGAGTTTGGGAAATTAATAATTTGTTACGTAATGTATTGTGAGACTCCCTCCCAACTAACTCATTGCAATTAACATTGGAAATTGTTTTCCTTTCCTTTTGTCTTCTTGCTTTCTTTGGGGTGAATGCATGTTAAATTGTTATATTACTCATTATTATTATTTTAAAACAAAAGCAATAATAGTCACTTTGGCACTGAACAAATTCCTAATTCCATACTGAAGGAATATTTTTATCAGCTAACCAAAAAGGCACAGACAGGTGTGCAGAGGCACAAAAAATGTGCAGACATTTGAGAATATTATCTTTGCATCAAGGTAAATATCAGAGGAAGGGGAGGAAGACAGAGGAAGATATGGGCTGGGGTGAGGGAGTCCGATCATAATTCCGTGTGGCCTTCTGTACTTCCCTTCTTTTCCCCTATTGTCAGGGCTGACACTGAATCAGGGCTCCCTTGTTTTGAATATTAGGGCTTAAATCCAGTTGTTAGTCCCAAACAGAGTATAGTTATTGAATACATAGGAATTTGACCAATCAACATTTATGTAAGTTCCATTGATTCAATAGGTCTACTCTAGCTGGGATTAACAATTGGATCTAGACTTAGAGGTCCGTTCCCAGAGTTCTGAACAATAATGAAAAAAGGTTTCTCTGTATCTCCAATCTGTATTCCCTCAGTATATACTAGATTAATTAATGCATGGGAGCCCCAGTAACACCCAGAAGTTAGGCTTGTGACCAGCAGATGATGCCTCACTGTGGAGGCTATTCAGGCAGGCACTGCGATTGTGCACTGAGCTGCTGCTGTATAAACTAGTGCTCTAGGGTGAAAATGTTTTTGTTTAATATTGATAAACAAGTGGTATATGTATTGATCGTCATCGTCATCATCACCACCACCAGAGCAGTCCTGCAGTAGCCCGGAACAAAATTATAGGGAGGCAATCAGTGTGCTAAGCTGCACTGCACTGAATTTTCCAATCTGGTTATAGATGAGGAACCAAGCCTTATTAGGCACCATCTAGCATTTTAAAGTCGTTATCTCAGTGGGAATGTTCATGCTTAACAATGTTTAGCTGGGGCTGGATCTTGGATCTTATCTACTGTATCTGATACATGGCACAGAGCTGTGTGTGTGTATGTGTGTGTGATGTGATGTCTGTGTAACTTGTGAAACAAGCCTCAGGCTGCAGGTAAAAACTAGTGGAAAGGAAAAATCCAGAGCTCCTGTTTGTGGCTGTTCCTTTTTTCTGTGCAGAAACCAAAAGAGCTATGAAGAACATGCTTCTTAGTGACTACTAGTCATAATGGCTATATATTGTCTCCTTTATCAGAGGTGGAATGCCTCTCAATGCTAATTGCTGTGGAACATGAACAACAGAATGTTGCTACACTAGTGTCCTGCTCTGGAGCTTCCCATAGACCAGTGGTCCCCAACCTTGGGCCTCCAGATGTTCTTGGACTACAATTCCCAGAAGCCTTTACCACCACCTCTGCTGGCCAGGATTTCTGGGAGTTGAAGTCCAAGAACACCTGGAGGCCCAAGGTTGGGGACCACTGCCATAGACAGTTAGACAGCCAGAATGTGTGGCCAGAAGGCTGAACTGAACAGGCCTTCAGTTTGATCCAGTACAGCTGTTCTTATGCCACCTCGAGCCTTGCTTTCATCAGAACTGCTTTATTTGTTTTTATTTTTGCTTCTTTTGTTCTGCTCCACACACAGAGCTGCTGCTATTTTATTATGCCTAATTCATATTGCAATCCTACATGTCTACTCAGAAGTTAAATTCGACTGAATTTAACTGAATGTATAGGTTTGCAACTTAAGAATAAAGCAGCATTTGCATCCGTCCAAGAAAACTCATAATTCTCTGAGGATATGAAATTTGTCTCTAAACACACAGAGAAAAACAGCAATAAATATGTAACGCAGGTGGATGAATGAGCACTGCATTACTTCAATTAGTTTAATTAATTAGTGTAATTGCATTGCTTTATGTAAATGCATACTGCCATGTAAATGTTGTTGTTATTATAATGTTTAATTGTTCTAAGTGTTAGCATTAATTAAGCAGACTTGGAAGGAATTTGTTTGATTCATAAATGTATTATGCAAAATGAACAGCATCCAGTGGTGGTGGAATGGGCTGCCAGATAGATTCCGCATCTTATAGGACATCACATTATATGAAGGTAGAGGCTGGCCTGTAACCTTTTTCCACCCCATGTAGAGCTCAGTGAACAATAAAATTTCTACTGCCACTTTCAGGTATGACATCAACTGCTGATCATTTTTTATTTCAGGTTGCAGTATATAAATGTTTTAACAAACAGATGGATAAAATTCTTCCATATTCAGAAACCAAATACTTAAGCATTCAAAATGGCTCCCGTGCAATAGTATTGTCCCTTTAGATCAGTGATACCAAAACAACACAAGCAAACTCGAGTAAGGAGACCATACTGTGCCAAGGTGCCACACTCTTCATTAGCACCACACTCGTTTCTAAATCAAGTCCCCCAGTTAGTCAGGGCTCAGCATCCCACTTTCAAGTTCAATTTCTGCTGAAGCAGGAAATCCACAGCTAATGCACCCTTGACAAATGACTGTCCAAACTCTGTTTAAAAGCTTTCAGTGAAGGAGAGCCCACCACCTTTCAAGACAGTCCGTTCCACTGTCAGTCAGCTCTTACTATCATAGTTTCTTCCTAATGTTTAGTTGAAATGTCTTATCTTGTAATCTGAATCCATTATTTCATGCCCAACCCTCTGCAGCTGCAGAAAATAAGCTTGTTCCATCTTCCACATGACAGTGCTTCAAATATTTATAAATTTACAAGTCATCTTTTGGCCAAGAAAGTGATCCCAAGGCAACTTAACAATAAGATGGTTTAGTCATCTGTGCAGAGAATTACACTGATACTGTGCGGCTCATTGAAGGCACCAAAAGTATGGACCTCCCATGATATCGTCTGTGGGCACTGAGGACCAGGAAACTTGTACGAGCATCTTTCTTCTTTTCCTGCTTCTACTGCCTGCCATGAGTGGGTCAACAATGTGTCTGTCATACTGCTGGTCCAATCAGAGTTGAGTCCAATATGGATGCTTCCAGAGGTATTAGTACTACTAATAGTATTAATAAAAAGACATTGTGCAGCTATTCCATCTTTTTCCCCAAAATGGATTTTCCAACAAAAAACAAAAGAGGAAAAACCAGTGCAAAAATAGAGGAGTTTTAAGATTGGAAGCAAACATCAGCTGGATGCCTTGTAAAAAATAAATGAATTAGACAGGATGATTGGCCCTCACCTGTTTTGTGTAGAAGCACCATCATAGACTTGGCTGCTGGAAATCTGGGGTACCTTCCTTTACTGGTATGTGAGGGGTCATGAGAAAGGGGGCTGCAGAGGCAAGAGGGCATCTCCCCAAATCAGGAACTAAGCTCTGATCTGCATTGGATTACAGGAGTGTGTCTCAATGGAATACATGAATGGTCATCTAAGGTAGTATAATGGCACGAAGAAAAACCTTCATGGTAATTTACAGATAATAATTTTAGATTAGGCATCCTTCAGTCTCGAGAGACTATGGTAACATGCTCTGAATGGAGGACTTAGAACAGCGTTTAGTGTGGCTGAGAAGGCTAATTTGAGAGTGACAATCCCTTCCACACTGAAGACAAATACAGCCTGTCCCCTGTCCAGCTCCCTGATTTTGCTGGTTTCGGGACTGCCTCTTTGCCTCCGCCTCCTGGACAAGTGTCTCTTCAAAATGGGAGAGGCCATAATGCACCGCCTGCCTCCAGGCTGAACGCTCAGATGTCAAGGTTTCCCATCTGTTGAGGTCCATTCCTAAGGCCTTCAGATCCCGCTTGCAGATATCCTTGTATCGCAGCTGTGGTCTCCCTCTGGGGTGATTTCCCTGCACTAATTCTCCATACAGGAGATCTTTTGGAATCCGACCATCAGCCATTCTCACTACATGCCCAAGCCAAGGTAGACGTCACTGTTTCAGTAATGTATACATGCTAAAAATTCCAGCTCATTCTAGGACTACTCTATCTGGAACTTTGTCCTGCCAGGTGATACCAAAAATGCGTCAGAGACAACGCATATGAAACGTGTTCAGCTTCCTCTCCTGCCGTGCACAAAGGGTCCAGGACTTACTGCAGTACAGGAGTGTGCTCAGGACACAGGCTCTATAGACCTGGATCTTGGTATATGCCGTCAGCTTCTTATTAAGCCATACTCTCTTCGTGAGTCTAGAGAACATGGTAGCTGATAATAATACCATCAAAATAAATCTAGGCCAGATCTGCTTGTCCCTTTTGAGTTTTCCTGATTCCACAGTTGTTGTTGTTCCTGACAATGTTACATCCCCACAACTCTCGATTAAAATGGCCATTGTTTGTTCCCTCCCTTTAAGCATTGTTAGTCTCTGTTTTTACTATACGTTATTATATATTAATTATGGAGAAGAAGGGGAAATGTGTGCTGTACCCAGTTAATTCAGAATTCTGGTTGTTTGACTTGGGAATTCCTGATAATCAAGGATTCTAACCCAGAAAATATAAAGTCATTTTAATAGCTGAGAAAACAAAACTTACGAAACTTTGCTGAAAATCAAAATGACAGCCCTTGTACATGAATTGGTAGGGATTCATAGCGGCTATAATTATTCTTAAAGCATACCTTCCACATGTCAGATGCATATCTATGTTTTGCTTTACATTGTTGGAGCAGAAAATTCATCACAGCTGGGAAGAGATCCAGCAGACTAAGGATGCCACTTCTATAGAATTAGAAGCTGACACACCCCATTAATTAATTTTGGAAACCTTGTCTCTATAACATGCTTTCCCCTATATTCTAGACACTACATATTTGAGTACAGATATACGTACATCTGTATATTTTTTCCACTAGGTCAGTCCAACTTTACGTCCTAACACTATATATTTCAAAACTACAGAAATTAGTGTAAACTTCCATTTATACTACATTTAGTATTAAGGAAGAAAATGTCAGTAGGATTGCACTTCTAACTGATTAACGGTGCAGTTCTTAGCACATTTACTCAGAATTCTCTTTAAAACCTTGATCAATTCAAATATATTCTTTTGTTGAGTGTGGGTTTTGTAGTTTTCTGCTTGCTGCATATGCCACCATCATGGACGAATAATGTTATAAATACGGTAACGGGATTATCTAGTTAAAAAAAATAACAGTATAGTACTTCTACAGAGATTTTTGGAGGGCATGCTGCAATATACAGCCCTAGGAAGCTGATGCAGAATGAACTGATTGTATTTGTAGAAGAATTTGCTAACTGAAAAATCAGTTCAGCAATAGAAGATGGCTGTCCAAAGAGGCGGTTTATTCTTAGGAAGGCCAACCTGTGACTATCACTACAAACAGTAATGGTGAAGTGTTGGAGGAGAGACCTGTGTGTGCATTATGGCTTGCCTCCCTCTTCCCCAGAGCACCCTGTTGCTTTCATGTATAAGATGTTATCTGAGCACAACTACTGGAAAGATGCAACTACTACAATGTGAAATATTTAAGGAGTGATTTTATCAGTGCCACACCCTAGTGATTTTCCTGGCCAAGACGACATTTGAACCCTGATCTCCTGAGTCCTAGTCCATCACTCTATCCCTTAGCTACACTCGCTCACAGTGTCAGCCTTGGTAGGTTTTAAACGGGTAGAAGCGTCTGGTGGCAGCAGAACTGCCATTATGGCGGCAGATCTTAGAAATCTGCCTGCAGGAGAATCTACCAGCACTACTGCTGTGCAGGCTGAGATGAGCCAGTACAAGAGGGCAAAAGGGGAGTGGAGAAAAGGACAAGCTGAGTTACAGCAGATCCAAACCTCTCTCAGTCCAGAATCACAGCCACTATGCCAGCACAAACCTAGGCCAGGGTCAGGGTAGTCCCAGGTACTTTCAGACATCCTTAGGCTGGGAGGGGTTTGGATTCAGAACAATCTCAGTTGGCTCAGACTCAGCTCAGCCTGCTGTCAGCCATCTTGGCTAGATAGCTCTCATATGTGGAGGTCTGCGGGGGGGGGGGGAACTATCTTTTGCCTCAGAGCAAAACACTTGGGCCAAGTTTGATTTTCCAATGATGATCAAGAAGTACGATACGCATATGAAAACAAAAGATAAAACATTGGACTAACTTATACTTTATGATGCACCAGAACAACTATTTGTTGGCTTACGCATATGCTGGTTTACACAGGGCTCAATAAATTGCGTTTACATCCTGCCTGGGACTGCCAAAAAAAAAAGCTCGAGCAACTGATGGCAAGTCATATCACCCGGCTGCCAGAAGAATGTGATCAGGTTGGATAGGCCACAGATACAATGAGAGTGTTCCCTTTTCTGTGATAAAATGAAACAGGAATAAGGCATTGAGGCCATTGCTTTAAGGTGTAAGAGAAAGACTTCTCACAGAAACAATTAGCCAAAAGATCACAAACAAATAATATCAGACACATAAAAGTCCTCTCAAAAAGGTGATGGTTCTGTTACACTTCAAAATAAGTCTCAAATATTATAGCTGAGCTGCATCCAATCATGTTTCATTTCACTGACCCAAGAGATTTTAGCTAATACTCCACTTCTGTACCCAGTCATAGCCAAAAAGAAAAAAGAAAAAGAAAAAAAGGGCTCAAATGGATCAGATGAGTTTGCCTCCTCTCTGGAGAGGAGCCTCATTTCAAAGAAAGTTCCTCGACTTGTACAAAGGAAGAACGTGTGCTGTCATCTCAGTCAGAGGAAAACCCCTTGAAATAAACTGGTGCTTTTCAATGTGAAAAGCACCAATTTATTTCAATGTTAAGTGAAAAGGCCCCCTCTTTTCTCCTACTTAAACTCCAGGGGGAAGGGGGAAAAGCAGGGGAAATTATCTTTCAGAAACATGGTTGCTATGAAATATTGCCGCCCAGAGTAGACCTTTGGTCTAGATGGGCGGGGTAGAAGTCCAATAAAATAAATAAATAAATAAATAAATATTTCAACATTTACTTCATTTTTTTTTCAACTTTTAACAGAAAGAATTTCCAAATGAACTAGCTTCTCCCCTTCCACTTTTTATTCCTTAAAAAGAAGCAATAACTACACAACACACAGCAGAAACATCTATGAATCCTAGTCCCTGTCATCTCTTTATTGTCCCTGTCTAGTGCTCTCCACAGTGGAACTAATCAACTGCCTTCAAATGAAGTATGGTTGGTCAACAGAATTCTTTTAAGCTCCTGAGGTATTCAGTGATGAGGAGGCATCTTTTAGTACAATTTGCTCCACTTTCAAAAATTCCATTGTCAAAGGAGAAGAGGTGATTAGCAGCAGGCTGGGAAATGCAGGTTTAGAAATTGTTTTCTCTGACTTGGCCTTCATTGTCTGTCTCCTCTCTGTAATCGCAACCCCCCCCCCCAACCTTACTATTGCCTCCAACCAACACACCATAATAAGGTGACTTCAAGGAGTGGTACAGCAAGAAGCTGTTTAAGTCCACCTGGCCCCATTTGATTTATTAGCTTTAATGAGGAAATCTGCTACTTTAATCATACAGGAAAAGAAAAGGTCTCACGCTACTCTGACAAACCAGTGATGCATTTACATGGAAACATGGGAAGGGTTGCGATCATAAAAATAACACCATTTACCATCCCCTTTAGTTCTCCACACTATGAAATGCCAAGTCAGTTTTGTGGCCCTTCCTGTTGTTACCATTACCTGTGGAGACTGGGCTCTCTTCCAGAGAGCACCCTGTGTGGGAACGTGGGGGTGGGTGGGGAAGAGAATTCATTTCCACTTGGATTATTTTGCTGCTGTGATCTTTCCCCTTCTAAGTTTGTGAAACAAGCAGCTTTCAAGAGAGAGATGTCTGCTTAAGTGCAAGAGGATACACAAAGCATAGAAAGTAGTTGGGCACCTCAAACAAGGTACAGGGACTCCAAACAATTTTTAAAATAATATAGCAAAGAGTGAATTCATCTGTGGGATTCCTCAGACATATCTGCTAAGCAGAGATTGAAAAAGTTGCCTTTTGGAGAAGTCAGAGTCCAGAAACCCCAGCCAACATGGCCAGTAGCCATGGCTAGCAATAGCCCCAAAGGGCAACTTTTCCAAGTTTCTCCTGCTACATCAGCAGGAAAGAACGTGTCTCAGGGATGGCACTTAGTGAAAGCAGGGGAAGCATCAGCGATCGCTCCTCCTCCTGTGTTTCTGACCACATCAGCTTCTATTAAAGGCAATGCCCAAAATAATACTAAACCTTTGTGACTTCAATGACATATTGAACATTTTATGGTCTAATTTCACATTATAAACGTGTAGACAAAAATATCACTTTTCCAGACTCAGCTTCCAGGATCCTCTGGGCTGGTTTAGTGAGCCAGTGGCCATACTACATGGGGATCCTGTGGCTCTAGTCCAAACAGTCAACATCTCTAAACTCAGCCAACATCCAAGGTACCTCTCCACCATCTCCCTGCAGAAGCGGGCTGATCTTGAGTGCACACTGCATCAGTGAGGTAGTCTTTAAATCTTTCTCTGCTAACCCTTTCCTTTAAAATCCCCAATAACACCACTGACGTATCTTGAAAAAATGTGGAATTATTTACTGAAAACATGGAAAATATATTCTCGAAGACTTTCACGGCCTGGATCTGATGGTTGTTGTGGATTTTTCGGGCTCTTTGGCCGTGTTCTGAAGGTTGTTCTTCCTAACGTTTCGCCAGTTTCACCTCTGAAGATGCCGGCCACAGAGACTGGCGAAATGTTAGGAAGAACAACCTTCAGAACATGGCCAAAGAGCCCGAAAAACCCACAACAACCACATGGAAAATTACTTTAAAAAATGAATTGCCTTCAACCATTGCCCCATGCCCCCCATGTGTTTCATTACCATTTAGCTACAATTTTAAGTTACTTTTTAATTTCCTTTTGCTTAAAGGTTCCTGAGGGAATGACTAGACAGGTATTTATCCCTCTGTGCTTTGTTGCTCACTGTTCCTTTAGATGTTTATTCTGTTGACTACATGACAATAGTGCTAATTGTGAGGAGATCCCATCTTTTCGCATGAGTATGCAATGTTTTGCTTGCCCACCAGGACTTGTTGGGGTATGTGTTTGTGTAGTATTTACATTTACACTATTTTGTCTTGCTTTTGGCTTGTGTGATATTCCCTACATTGGTCCTGTAGGGCTGTTCTTGGATATGTCTAGATGACATCACTGATGATGCCCAGAGAGGGGTGTGATGAAGTAAGTAAACCCTACTCCTGTTGCCTGTCTTGTGTTTGCAGTGGTAAGGTCTACAATTACAATGCAATTTGTAAATTGTATTTTTAAAAATATTATTTTTCCTAGTTTAGTGCTATAGCGCTAAATTGATACAGGACTAATTCAAATGCTTATCATGTCTTGTCAGTTCAGTGTTATTTTACTTGCTAAATATTAAAAAACTGGAAGTTATTTGAATGCCAACAAAGGGGTAGGAAAGAGGGTCCCAATAAGGCAGAGAATAGTGAGGGAGAAAGAGGGGTGTGTGACGTGTGTACACTTGAAAAACACCTTTATGAAATACACATTTATGGGTGAACTGTGACAATGATTTAAATGCCTGTGTGTGGTATTCAGAAGAATGCACCAACCCAAGACAAACATCCGTGGGGTTGTGCCCTAAGTAATAATACATGGAAACAAAAGCAGTGATAACTGTTGGCAGAAAATAAATTCCAAATTTCATACTGAGGAGAGACATTAATGGGCTAAGCAAAATGGCACAAAAAAGTGTGCGAAGGCACACAAAAAAGTCCAAGCTTTTGAGAATATTACCACTTCAACAAGTGTTTCTCCAACAGGGGAAGAAGGTAATAAAGGGGTGGAAATGCTGATCTTAAGTTCTTGTTCTCTACAGGTTGTTTCAAGATGTGATGGTAAGAGATGCTACAAACAAATATATGGGTCTCATCTGTGATCATTATTTCATCTAGGATAATCCATAGACTCTATGAGAACTGGAAAGTTAGAAGCTTTAGATCCCCCATCCTAAATAAGATCAGCCCCTCACATCAAACTCAAAGCTGCATTTCTTCTTTCTGGTCCCACCCTTGATTGGTGGAAAACAGAAAGCGACCAGGCAGTCTTTACATTGTCCATGATAGAGTTAAGTTTAAATGATGAATTATTGAAAGAAGGCCCATGTACACAAGTTATGTACGATTTAATGAGCCTAGACCCTCATAACTAAAAAGCAGAGGAAGCTGGTCCATTAAAGCAAATGGGTTTCTGCCTGAGTTCAGTCTCAGGCTACCCCAAGGCAGAAATGTTAAGAATATTTCTAATTTGGGAGGAAGGTGAATTTTTCCACCCCTTGGTTGTGGAGTGAGTTAATGATTTGTGTGGGAGGGCGAGTGAGGCAGTGTCTTTGAGAATGACTACCGATCTGTATGGGTACATTTGAATGCTTGCCTGCCTGCTTCTATTTTCTTGAAGGAATATCTACCTTTGCCCCTGGTTCTTCCTATCACCCCTATAGTTTGCTGTGGTGCCTGCCACCCCTTCAATCACAAGTGACATCAGCTCCTGATGGTATAATGCTAACTAAATTGCCCTTGAATGCAATAAAAATGTGGGTGGCTTCATAACTCAATGTATGTCATACAGGCAATGCTCCTAAAAATACAAGCCAGTCCACCTCACCTTTCCTGAAGAGTTTGATGATGCTGGAGAAAGGCTGTTAATGGCAGCTACCACCTGGCTTGATTACTGTGTTGTTCTTTGTCAGGGAAGGAGAAAGAACAGAGCAGTGAAAGGAAGGAAGCTCCTGATGTGACACAGATGCAACCGAGTTAAATGCTACTCATTGACTAAGCCATATAATGACACTATAATTGAACTTGGGTCAATGGAGGCAATGCCTTCAGATAGTTACAGACTGCTAGCTAGTGGTCACTTTTCCAGTCTGCTTGTTTTGTTGCCTGAAACTGACTTTGCATTATTTGTTAAATTGCTCCCAATTTCTGCATGGAGAAACATTTGAACTGATCAGGACATACCATCTGTTATCATGGATTGATTTGGCAGGATTCCCATCTTGCTTATACCGTTTTGTTGTTTCAACTTATACACCTCTCCATAGTGCTAGAACACTCTCTGGGCGGTTTACAGTATAATTATGCGAACAACTTGCATGGGAGAAGTGGGAGTGGGTGGAGTTGTTTTCTTTCTTATCTGTGTTCTAAATCCTAAAGCATGGGAGGTATCGTTTTGCACTACCTCTTCCCCTTATCCACACCAACACATTTACTTCACCCTGAGGTATTCCTCAATTCCTCCTTCTTATGAATCAACCTAAGTTTACCTTCCATCTCTCTGTTCCTGGAAGTGTAGACTGGATATGCATTTTGCTGACTGAATAGGTGCATACGTCCTAAGATGCACTGAGGACAGAAGGTTCATTTTTTCAACCCAGAGAGCATCTACAATGCAAAGAATATTACAGTTCCTCTGCTGGTCAGAATATCGTTTCTTTCCAGGTGCTTGCAGTGTTACTGGAATCAACACAAAGGTGATAGTTTCTTTTAGGAGAATCATGCAACAGGACGGTTGCAGTTCAGTTTATCTCAAAAACGTGTGCTTTGAAGACTTCAGAGCAAGGTCTGGCAACTTCCAGAGGGCTACAGGATGGGCATGTCTCCTCCCCTAAGCTCCAAGGGCTACCCTCAAAAAACACAACTATAATAGACTTTAAAATACCCATCATGCCCTCTAGGAGGTGTGAGCAGTGCTTTCATCATCTTTTTGCTGCCTTGCATTAGATCTGGAGGAGCTTTCTTTCAAAACTGGAAATGAAACGCTTCCTGAGGTGGCACAAATGTGGTGAAATTGCCCCTCCTGATCCCAAGAAGATGTGACTGGGGCTTATGTGTAAAAATAATGGAGGGTGTTTGAGGGTGTTGGGATGCACTGGGATGGTTCTGGGCCATCACACTTTACCTACCCCAAGAGTTAGAAACTAAAGTTAAAGGATCACATGTATAAGATAGGGAGAACTCTTCTAAGTCTTAGGAGAGCTTCTGTTTATTGGGGTGGATAATATTGGATTAGGTGGGCCAATAGTCCATCTAATTTGAGGCACCCCCTTTTGCTGTCATGCTGTTCTGTGCAGCATTTGTTGCCTTGCCAGCTTTCAGCCCCTCTATACATTCTTGGACTTCTACTCTCATAAGTTCTTGCCCAGCAAGGCCAGTGGTCAACTTGAAAAACATCTGAGAATCCGAGTTTGTATGTCAGAGCAGTAAAGTATTTATCACAATGATGAATTCACCCTGACAGTTCACAGAGAGGGGGAATGGTTAATTTGTAGTCAAGATGTCAGCATGATTGATAATCCTGGCTTTGTAACCAGTGGACTTAATTCATGGGCATCATGTCAACAAGTGTCTTATTTTTGGATCTTTCCTGTTCTCTGGGAGTCTACTGCTGTAAAGAATGCTCTCTTTTACATAATTTAACATTTGTATGTTGTTCCTGAGCCATAGACTGTCATGGCTCCTGCATGAGGCAGTTGTCCTGAGGAGTATAGGACTTGCCAGAAAGCTTTTGTTGCCATTTGAACCACAGAAATGTTTGGCATGTGCATGCGTTTTTTAGATGAGTGTACAAAAATGTATCAGCTTAATAGTACTATAACACGGACCAAGTCAATGTTCATGCAGGAAACCTTCTAGATTGGGAGGTGCCATATCCAGAGGGTCAAAGATACTTTTTATATTGCATCAGGTATCCAAGGGCTGAGCCTGCCAGAAATTACCAAAAGTACAGCCTTCATGCTCTCAAGAGAAATGAAGGAGTAAAGGAGATGCTAATCCGATTTGCAGATGACACTGAATTCAGAGAAATAGCTAATCCCACAGGGGGACAGAATCAGGATCCAATATCATCTTAACAGATCGAAAATCTGGGCCAAAACAAACAAGACAAATTCCAACAAGTGTAAAGGTACATTTTTACATTTAGGCAAGACATTTCACATGCAGAAATATAAGATGGGACAACACCTGTCTTGAGAGTGGTACGTGTGAGAAAAATCTAGGAGTTTTAGTAGACTGCAAGGTAAAAGTGACTCAGCAATGTGAAATGGTGGCAAAAAGGCCAATGCAATTCTAAGCTGCCCAGTTCAAGAGAAGAAATAGCAGCCCTGTATTCTGCTCTGGCTAGATCTCTTACAACACTAGACTATTGTATCTTGTTCTGGCACTGCAGTCCAAGAAGGATATGAACAAGTTGGAACATATCAAAAGAAGGGCAATGAAGATGATAAAGAATCTGGAAACCAAGTCTTAGGAGGGAATTGGGTGTGTTTAGCCTGCAGAAGGGAAAAACAAAAGGTGATATGATAGCCATCATCAAATATTTGAAAGACTGTCAGGTGGAAGATGAAGAAAACTTGTTTCCTGTGCCTCTAAAAGTTAGAACCTGAATCAATGGATTCAAGTTATAAGAAGGGAGATTTCAGCTGAGACAGCAAGAGTTACCCAACAGTGACACAGACTATTTTGGAATGTAGTGTATTCTCCTTCATAGAGAAGAGACAGTAGATGGCCATGATACTTTAATGGAGGATGCTTTAGCTGTGAGTTCCTGTGTTGGCTTACTGAGTTGGCTGTGTTAGTTGACCATGATTGTTGTCTACTCCACAATTCTCTGTTTCTGTGATTCTTTCTTGATTGGTTCAAGCTCAGATAAGACCCCAATGAAACAAGAAAGAAGTAGGATGGCCACATGTCCTCTATTACAGAGGACAGGCCTCCATCTGAAGGCCTGAAATAAGTTGCATGTGAAGGTGTTCTTCATTTGAAGGGCTGGAGTCTGTTTTAAAGATTAAAGAACCTATAAGAAGGAAAATGTGGGACTGTGAACACACCATGATTAGCACCTTTACAGCTGACTCAGGGGGCACATACGTCAACTAGTATTGTTTTTCTTCACTCCATTAAGTGAAAATGGGAAAAGTGACCTTTGTTGGACTCTGTCTCCTATCCCAAAGCCATAACTATCCATTTTGGCTCCCTGGGCAAGTGGCACTATTTCCTACCCACTCTGCAAGCACCTTTCAAAAAAAAGAAAAAATTAAAAAAAAAAAGAAAAAGAAATGAGGCATCTTTCAAAAAGAAAAAGTTTATGCTTTCCAAAAAAAGGAAAGTGAATAGTGCTTGGAGGCAGTGCTATTTAATTTCCTACCACTCACCAGCAGATTCATGTCTAAATGATGCCCTCTTAATTTCGATGCCCTGGGACAAAGTCCAGATGCTCCATCTTAGTTACAGCCCTGCTCCTATCAGGTCTACTTGGCATTGCCAGTGGTGAAGGATGATGGGAGCTGCAGTCCAACAATATCTAAAAAGCCACGTGTTCCCCATATTTAACAAGTGGGTGTGGACTCAACCAAAGTAAAGCCATGGATTCAGATTCTGTGTTGTTCTGCAACCAAGCCAACATTCCCTGAGATCGGACATAATGGTTCGTATAAAAGCAAAAGCCAGTGCAAACAATTTCCTCGGGGTCAAAACATAGGAAGAGGAAGCATATGAGTGCACCGTTCTATATTACATCTGAAGCAATGCTTTATAGGCTACATTTCTAAAATCTAATATATCTAGCACTAATAGGGGGGCATACAAGCTTATGAAATAAATAAATTGCTTTTAACTTACCCTCCCCAGGTAAAGTTGTGATAAAAATGGAGGATAATAACCTGAATCGTGATCCTTAGGGTGAAGAATGAGGGTGTTATGTGAATGCTCCAATTTCTATGCTGGAAATATGTGGGAAATATTTAAGGGTAGACCCTTGCTGGTCGACCTTTATACATTCTGCAGCCAGTCTTTTTCGAAACTAAGTCTGCCCATCCAAGCTCTGATTTGTTTGTTTTTTTTTGCTAAAATATCACAAAGTGTGTGTATTAGTTTTCTAATCTGATCTTAATTTATCTTTGGTCTGAATTCTCTGCTGCAATTAAGGTAGCTTTCTTCTCTTCTGTCATGCTCCAGAACTAACAGGGCCTTTGCTTAAAAGGTGGCATGCTCTATACTCTGAGCACAGATATGCACGCACTCTCGCGCGCGCACACACACACACTGTTACATCCTAAGCAGCCCAGCTTGTCAGTAGGCAATTATGGGTTTTGCTCAGTTTATTTGGATTGGCCTGCTCTCAGCTTTCCAGCAAGGGACTCTGTTTGTAAAAACGGATCATTAATGATAACAACAGATGACATGTGTCTGAAATATTGGGTGGATAAGGGTGGTTTTCTAGCTCACACCCCTTTTTCTGAATGTCTGCAGTTCAAACTCATGTTTGCCAGCCTGTCACTACCTACAGAGATCCACAGGATTATTAAGACCTCATTGTTTGAATGTTTTCACAGCAGTTGCTGCAATAAAGCAGATCCCAGGAAGCAGAGGAGGAGACTGGGCTACTTGTTATATTATGTCCCTTGGACCGTCTACCAAGACATAATTGCTGCATTTACTGCTGGGTCAGTGTTTCCCAAATTTCAAGTTGATATAGTGCCTTTCTTCCAGCTTTTTTTTAAAAAAGCAACCAAAATAGTACACAAAGATTTAGAATCAGAGCAGGTGAAAAACCACTGATACAAAAGCAAACTGTAGCATGGTTTAATAATAATTGTATCCTGTCTAGTTGATTTTGACCCAACTCCGGGAGGCAGTGGAAGACAGGAGGGCCTGGCGTGCTCTGGTCCATGGGGTCATGAAGAGTCGGACATGACTTAACGACTAAACAACAAAGTTGATTCCAACCTATGGTGACCCTTCTCAGGGTCTTTGAGCTATAAACTGCTTAGAAATGGTTTACCAGTCCCTTTTTCTGATAGCACTCTGGGACTCTGTAATTTGCCCAAGGCTGGTTACAAGGCACAGTAGGAATCAAACTCCTGCCCAGGTACTCCAACTTGGGTTTATCATATCCAGTCAGAATGCAGGACGCTTAGCCACTTTCAATAACAGTTTGGAAAAGGAAAAATGCCCCAGCTTTTGAAAAGATAAGAGGGAGGAAGCCTTGGTGCTATTAATCGTTCTTTCTAGCCAAACTGATGAGGACATTCAAATACATTGGGGCCACAGGAAAAGGCTGTGTTTCTCAAAGACAGCACTCTGGCCTCAAGGTGAGATGGAATTTGAAAAAGAGTCTGACCTGTAGGTCTTAATTATTTGGAAGGGCTTATATTGGAAAAGATGTGCCTTAGCAAAATCAAGATTTAAGTTGATTGGAGCTTGAAAAGTCAAAACAAGCACTTAAATGTGACTCAGAAACAAATGTTCATCTTTAGATATGATTCAGTAAAGATGATAAATGAATATCCCAGTTCAAACTAACCAATCGGTGAGATCAGCATGGAGTTTCTGAAGGTGGACCCATGCAGAGCACATCGCAGTAGTCTAGCCTGGGAGTTACCATACCGTAATGTCTCTAGCCAAGTCTCCAATGGGTTGGCTCCTTGTGTTCTTGCAGGCATTACTAATTGGATGTGCCTTTTTATGGCAAGCTAGGGAGTTTCTGCTGAAGAAATGCTGTTACACTTCATACCTGTATCTGGATGAACAGAATGAGCCAAGCCCAACACAAAAGAACCACCTGACCAGTCACCATTTTAAAAAGGCAAGGAGCAATGCCATGGTGCTTAGTCACTAAGCAAAAACAGAATATCCTTTGGGTGTCCAGGTTGTGTCAAAAGCCAGTCTTCTTAGTCAGAAACATCCAATTCAGAAAGCTTGTATAGGGCCTAGGAAATTTTCCCTGTCTATCAGAGGTTTGCAATGAAAGCTCTGTCTATGGCAGCTTGTCTGGGATAGATTTCTCATCATCGCCTGAATGCAGTCATTAACAAACAGTAACCGTACATTTCTGAAACAGCTCTCATGCTACTATCTTGTGAAGAAAAGACAGTCTTTGGCTAACCCTGAATTAATTAACCAAACATTAGCACTTTCCCCCACAACTGGAATGGAGAGATGTGCTTTCTTATGCTTGCAAGAACAAATAATTGGTGATGTCGTTCAGAAAAGTACTGAAAATGGCCTTCTTCCTCCTCGGTTGTAGCCAGCACAATCTCATGGGGATGGTTTGTAAAGATTATTCTTCCATTATGATGTTATTGTGCCTAGGGCAAGGGTGGTAACTTGACTGAAAATAATCTCTCCCCCACCCCATTTTCCTCCCTAAACCTTTTGGCAGTGCTGACACTACTATAATAAAAATAACTGGGGTGGGGGGATGAGGAGGAGAGGTCAGCTGCTTATACTGCTTTAGTGTTCAACTGGTAGATATTACTTCTTTAAAAAGTATTTCTAATATTTTACCATTTGGAAGGCTTTCAATACATTTCAGGTCCAGAGTGACTCAATCATTGTAAGTTTCCCTGGTCCCCTCTGGGAATTCTTTACAATGGCTGCATTATATGAGCTGTTGCCATTTCTACCTCTAATTGGCCAAAGCATGCTTCAATAATACAATACTGCCAGTTGTACAAGAATCTATTTTTGGAAAAACAGTTTGCATCTATCCATATGTAAATACAGATGTTTAGCTAAAGATAACAAGTCTCTTAAATGGCCTTGAAAACTGCATTTGGAGTTATAGCGGCTTCTGAGAAGAAAAGGATTCTGGAAAAATATCTCAAGGGAGTTTTCTTGACTTTTTTTTTAATGTAGTGCAAATCAGAGATGGGGAGAGGTTGGGGTGGTTAAACAAGCTACTGTCAGACAAACATAAAATATACTGAAGTTGGTGAAAGTTTCTCCTGGTAAACTATGAAGCCAGAGGCAAAGTGAAAACATCTTAAAAAGCAAGTATAGCTGTTTTAAAAAGTAACACATTGTCTGACATGAAGCCAAATCCAACTGATTTAAAACAGGGCACAGAATTTGATCACAACATAATCTGGTAGGAGAACCCTGGTAAGCAGAGCTTTGAACCATATGTTCCTGTTTATGAATGACCTGGAAGGCCAATAAACAAAGCATTACAATAATCAAAACAGGAAGGCACAGGTAGGCGCGTGAACACAGCTGCTTAAAGTAAAAAAGACAAAATGGCTGGCTTTCCAGAATATATATTTTTTATGAGAAACGTGATTTTTTCTGAAATTACACATAGCAGAGTGAGGATTTCTGGCTTATTTTTATACTAGGTTGTATGTCTCTGGGATATGGGGTTTGACGATAGCCAAGCCGAAGACAAGGAGTAGACCATTCATGGAAAACAAATGAGTATAAGGAAGCCAATATTGTTCACTGTGCAACTACATTCTTCTGCGGTTTTTAAAAAGTGAAAAATCAAGCGGGGAAGTGGCGTTCAAGCTGAGAAGGTGAGAGGGAGTGGATATTTAACACTTTCCTGCTCTTCATTATGAAACTCTACCAGGTGTTGGGGTGAAGGAAGAGTTTGTTTGGGGAAGACAATGTAGAAAATAGGAATTCGAGGGTAGAAAAGGGTTCAGCATTTGACTCCCTCTTTCACCATTTCTATGTTCACCCTATGTTTACCCATAGTTAAAACCCTTAAAAATACGAGATCTTTGATCAGCTAGATACATACACTTGATCATATATCACATAGGACTCAGTCATACAGGGCATTTATACTTCTATTTGTTGCTTCCTTGTGTGTCACTTGCTGATTGTAGTATATATTGGGATTTACAAAGAGTCACATCTTGATGGCGGGTGGGCCAGTGCTGAACAGGTTCTCCACTTCGGCACCCTTTGAGAAGCAACTGCCAGTCTTCCAAAGTTCCTCTTTCAGTTTGTCCTCCTACCTGGTGCCAGAATGAAATAGCTAATATTTCTGAGTGGTGCCCTGATATAGCCCCTCTCAATGCTCTCCTTAAAAGCCAGATGCTAACAGAGACCAGATGACACAAGGCAGATGACACAAGGACCTTCAGGCAGCCACTCTCAGTGGCTCTCAGCACAAATCAAAATGTCCTCCTTTGCCACCAGCTTCCAGGTGCTATCCCTGCTTACTGCCTCTTTTCCTCTCCATCAAGCCCCTCTCTTTCCTCTTCACTTCTTCTCACCTCCAATTGCTTCCATTTTATAGGGCATTTGTATATTGGGGCTGTGCTGGAGGGCTAAACCTTCCCCTTTAAACAGAAAACAAGGAAAAAACAAAGCAAGCAAACAACAAAGACTGAGAAAGAAGTACCACAAAACAAAGCAAGATTTTTTTTCCCCATAGGAGGGAAAACTGTGAGAACTCATTTTTTAAAAGAAGTTCATACCTATGTATACAGAGATAAAGAGAACTTTGTCTGCATGGTGGTATAAATGTCATTAAATTCCATTAAAGTTAGTGCTTGATGAGGGACTTAAAGGGATACAAATGCCTCATTTGGAAGGGCTTCAGATTAGTTCATTTTGGTCAGGACAGTGCCTTTGTACTAAGAGCCTTCCCCAATCATGGTTCAGGCAAGTATCTCTTTAGTCCTGACAGGCAGAAAAAGTAACCAACCAACCACTGGAATTAGAGCAAACAGACCTGAAAGGGATCCAGGTAATCCTGAAATACTACCTTGTGATCCAAGACAGGTGCCTGGCCAAAAGTACCTCCATAGGAATATCCTTTAATGTCTACAGGATCTTCCAAGTCAGTTGATTCTATTATAGAATTTACCTTCAAAGCTCAAAAACTCTTTTGAATGTTCCTCTTCACCTCAGTGCTGGCTCACAAATGCATGGATGTCACTTGATTTCTATCATCGACTTATTGGCTGCTTGACTGCCAGCTGGAGTGAACTTGCTGAATTGGGTTGAGAAGTGGTACTGGGTGATCTCAGTGTTCTGCCTCAGTGGTGGAGGATCTGGGATGGCTCATTCAGTCACAAGTCATTGCTTAATGTTACAGTTGCCCATGCATATGTCAAATGACCTGAGATCTGCTATGAGTAATAACCATTGTGCCTTTTTCTATTGACGGGTGCATTGGGTGAGCAATTAATAGATGCCTTTTATTCTGATTTTAAGAAAACAAGGTATCTGAAAACTCACAATGGTATATTTTCATGGGCAAAACATGATCAGTTGTTTAGCCTTTTATCTGCTAGGGCTGATATACCTGTTACCCAGTTGGGAATGAATGTAATTCAGCCTTTACTTGTTTTGCATTATAGAAGAAAGGGGTGGTGCAGCTTAGTGGCTGGTGCAAGAACAGTGGTGATTAGATTGATTTGCAACATGTTCCTAACCTTGTCTTCCCCTTCCCATGTTCACTGGAAGGAGAAGGAAGGGATGTTTATAAATCGTTCTTTCATATAACAACAACAAGTCAAAACAATAACAACATGTGTCGTCAAGTCAGTTCTGACTTTTGGCAACCCTTTTCAGGGTTTTCCAGGTAGAGAATATTCTGAAGTGGCTTGCCATTCCCCTCTTCCGGGGGCATCCTGGGACCGAGCAGCTTGCCCAAGGCCACACAGGCTGGCTCTTCTTGCAGGAGGCACAGTGGGGAATTGTTATTAAGTATTCTCGGCCAGATACCTAAAGCACTGACCAGTATATATATGTTCATATTTACAGGTAACAGAAGCATGTTTATTCTAGCCGTTGCTTCTTTTCCTGTTTGTAACGTGATAGGAGCTATTGGCAGAGTAAACAAAATGCTACTGCCATTTAAGAAATGTTTAAGATGTGTTTGTGTCTGGTAGCTGCTGATTTTTTTAGCTATTGTCTCCTTTCTACTCTCTTGATCTGTAGGCCACAAGCAGGCATGCTGAAGAACTTTGTGTATCGCAATGAGAACTTACATGAGCCTTCCCTCCTAAATTAACACATGAATTGGAACATAGCTATCGTATGGGTTTCACACTGCTTTCCCATTCTTAGCTGGGGCGAGGGTGGGTGGGGACTGATTTCAAAATGTGTGTAAGAAAGGGTATTTTTTGGAGAAAGTATGTTTAGAAATAGATACAAAATGCTTTGCATTTTGCAAACTAAGATGTTCAAAGATAACATTTAAATACATATTCATACAGGAGTTTTCTTACTTTTTAAAAAATATTTCAGAAGCAAGAGAGAACAAAACCTATGCGTGGGAGTGTGTGAAATTGACATGGACTAGAAATGGATTGATCCAGCCGCCCCCTCCCATAGAATTTGCCCTTCAGCCCCCCCCAAAACGGCACATTATAAAATCAAATGTTATTGAGGGGCTTCTGCTCCTCAGTCTATCCAGATACTATGAAGATGTTGTGTGCCAATTGCATAAGCAACCCTGTCTTCCTGCCATGCTGATTCTGTGCTCTGGTTCTATGTTCTTAATTAGAGCTTGGAAATTCTCCTTTTTTGGGACTACCTTTTACAAAATCCTCCAGCCAGCACAGCCACTTTGTGTTCATGTTGGGGACTGGAAAAAAAAGAGAGCTGCTCTTAGTTCAGCAGATGGGTCAATTTGTTGCAGCGTGCAGCCACGAGGCATGCCCCTCTGTGCTCCCGAATCTGTTCTCCTGCATGCAGTTGGACCCCCCTCCCTGGCTTCCACATCTGTACAAACAGCCCAAAATGTTTTGCTACCTGGGGCAGAAGTTCTAAATGGTGCTCCCTACAGTGCTAACAGTGTAATAAAAGAAAACCATGGATCGGTTGCTGCTTCTAAATGGTAGCCCCAAATCTACCACCTGAGGTGGGCCAATTCACCATGACTAATGGTGGTTACCAGCTCTGCACACCTGCCTCCTGGTTGGTTTCCTGACCTGTCCTCCCCTGCTGTATTCTGAATGTGCAGTTGCATCATAGGAATGCTGGTCTTGGCATCAGTCTTCTGTCTGGGCTGCCATCTCCATTCCTTTCTTGTCTCTTCTCCTTCTTCAGTTTCTCCAGCACAGCATGGAAAATTAACTTTAGGGCACTACAAATCTGGTACTACAATACCCAGAGTCAAGCAGTCATCATGGCTCCAGGCTGGGGATTCTGGGAGTGGTAGACCAAACATCCCTTTCCCAAGCTTTGGTTTCCAGCTATTGGATCTCCACCTTGATACTTCTCAGGCACCCAGTCCAGATAAAGTGATAGTTGTGCTCTGAAGGAACACAAGCCCCGCACTGCCCAAACCACCAACTGAAGTGGATGGCTGCACTTCTGCGCATGTTCATTCATTCTGTTGTGATGTGCGACGTGTGGGACTATCTATAAAGATGATTTGGAAGCTGCAGTTTATGCAAAATACTGCACTAGATATTTACTGAGACCCTGTATTATTATGGTCTGAATATACCTGTGCTGAGCCAATTTCATTAGCTCTCATTTCTTTCCTGGGGTCAGTTCAAAGTGCTGGTTATGGCCATTTAAGCCAAGGATTGGGAAGCCTTGTTTATCTAGACATTTTGGGGTTCCAATGGATGTTTAGAAATAGATACATCCAAAAGGATGGTCTGTGGACAGCAATCATGAGTATTGTAATCCAACAATATATGGTCTGTTTTAAGCCCTTCATGGCATGAGATGAGAGTACCTGAGAGGCATATTCCTCTCCACACGGGGCTGCGCATATACTGAGATCTTTCACAAAGGCACTTCTTTAGGCGCCCCAGGGCAAAGGGGTGTGTGTGACCCATTGGGAGGCTCACATAGTGCTTACATTACTCTTATTTTTGTACCAGCTAACAAGCTGACTGTTATTTCCATAGGTGTTTTTATCTGACTTTATTTCTGCAGATTACTTTCATGTGTCTTTGTTTTCCTTTTATTTCTACTGAGTTGTTTTGTATTGCTGTTTCAGATTGTATTGTTTTAATTGTTCTTTGTCTTTTAATATCCTTTTTAAATTTCAATTTTAATTCTTCATAAGCCTTCCTAAAAATCTGATGAAAGGTAGGGTATAAATCTCAACAACGGTCAAAAATGACATAACCAAGCCTCATTGAATTCTTACATGTAAGTAAACATGCCCCAAGTTGTGCCGCAACAGTTTTTTTCAATGTTAAACACTGTCAGTTTTCCTTGATTTGCTTCAAAACAAAGGAGTTATGCTGAATAATTTGCTTGTGGTGATTAAGGATAGTATTACGATTGAAATTCAGTACAACGTAACTGAACCATACCATTAGTTCTGGTTCACGGAATAAATGGCTTGTAGATCCAAACATGTTCTCTAAATTGGAGGCTACTTCATAGAAATGTCTAGGTGGCTAGTAACCTTAGATGACACAACTGTGATCCAATTTTCCTGTAGCAGAAGACAAAGAGAAAAGGAGCAAGTCTTCAGATACAGTGTTTTTAATGTCACTTATATAAAGGCATAGAGTCATAGTAAAAGTTACTAGGTGGCATTGGACTTGATGGTAGAAGGTGGTGAGACGACTCTTTTGCTGAGCCACCTATAATTTCTAATTCTGGCCTTTCCTAACTTGGTGTCTTCCCTCTATGGGTCTCATAATCTCTGAGCCAGCCATGGGGACAATGGGAGCTGTAGTCCAGAATATCTGGAAGGCACCAAACTGGAAATGCTGTTATAGGTGCATATTGAATTGCACATGTGAATAAAAACCCTGGGCAGATGCTCTGCATACCAAGTCTCTAAAATGCACGGAAAGCAGGCAATGCAGATCATAGGGACTTGTTTCCAAAAGCCTTCAGTCAGCCTTGGCACAATGCAGGCTCTGTCGAAGAAGACATTAGGAACAAAAAATAAAGCTTCAGGCACAGGCTGCCAGAATGATTAAAAAAAAAACATCAAAATGATGCCATTAAAAACAGATGGGGATTCTATAAAGTATTGAAAAAGAAAATGTTTAATTATGAGCCTTATGCAAAACCCATCAAAGTTGGATTAATATTACGGTACTGTTGCTGCATAAGGTTTTAAGGAGTCCACAGTGAAACATTAATCTTTCACTCCTTTAAAAATAATGTTTTCCTTTACCAGATGACAAATTCCATCTCTTCACTGTTGAAATCATATACCCAGATTAATAGCATTTAACATAATGAAATCAAAAACTCCAGGTAACGTGCGTCAGCTGACAAAAATCTGCACAGGCTGATTTTGTAAGCATTGCTATATTTTTATCCTCCTAATCTTTTACTGTGCTAGATTAATCTTTGCTCAGAAACATTTTCATCCCATTATAAACATCTTGAAGAGCCACAATTTTATTAGATAGATATATATTTAAAGAACACTCTGATTGAATGAAACCTTTCCATGACTTAAAGGAAATCAGTGAGGGTTTTGTCTTTTTTTTTGGCATTGCATTTATTTAAGATTTTCTTTCTTTTTTTTTGTAACCTGACAAAAAGGACATATTTATGAAACATAAACCACAAAGACTTCTTCCTGCTTGTTGTACTGGATTTACTGTATTGCTTTTGGTAGCGAGAAAGAGAAACAGACAGGCACTGAAACATTTTTGTTGGTTAATATGAGGAAGCTGCACTAAACCAAAAGACATGTTTTGTTGTTGACTCAACTGGTAATGATGATGGTAAATGGACAGAATGTCCTATTGCTGTGATCCAGGTAAAATGTTTCTATCCATAGTTAAGGAATTTGTGGGGCTGCTGTTGGCTTCCTATTATAGTGTTTGGTTTCTGGATTGAAGGTTGATTCATAGAGCTGGCTTTCCTCTTGACATCATGAGTAAGGTCACTATTATCTCATTCCCTGAAATTTCAAAGTCAAAGCATGAGACCAGAGGACAGGACTTTGTGATGTTATATGGAATGCCTCCTTGTGATGCCACAGGGAGTGGACTCTTCACCAACAATTGCATAATTACAAAACAATAGCAGCTTATATTATGAAAGATTATAAAAAAGCAAGGGTTGGTCTGGGCATGTCTAAATGGTACTTTCCTGAGCCCAAAAATCTCAGGTTGCCATGATGGAAGCCTCCTATTCCCTGGCATTTCAGGTCCCAGACTTGGAAATATGAAGAATGGAATCCAAAATCTCAGAGTCCATTTTGGTAACCTGGCAACCATGTCCATGAATGAGAATGTAAGAAGAGACATGCTTTATGCTAGATCTGACCAAAGCTCTATCTAATCTAGGATCTTGTTTTACACTGTGGTCAAAAATGTTCCCCTAGCAAGTCATCCTTGTTAATCCCCAGTACTGTGTACACTGGTGCTATAATCTCTCAAAATCTGGGGGCAAATAATGGCTGAAATCCAGTAATAAGTCACAACTAGAATAGGCCCATTGAATCAGTTGATCTTATGGAGGCGTTGACTCATCAAATCCCCACTGATTCAATGGGCCTACTCTAGTTGTGATTTACTGCTGGTTTTAAGCCATTGTGCTCTACCACCATACATACACCTCTTAATGGAGGTGCCATCTAGCCATTATGCCTTATAGCCCTTAACAGATTTTTCTTCAATCTCCTCCACAGCTATTTACCATCTGGTTGTTCTCAATATTAGCATTTTCACATGAACATCTTTGAACATCAGTTAGTACTCAGTGGTAGTGGAAACACTGCCTGAATTCATGAGTGCATCAACAGGTCAAGGATTTTTGAAAGAACACTTCTTAAGATAATTATCATGGTTTATAGTGCCACAGGTACATGGTCTATATTTGTCTGATTCATTGCTAGCAAATGAGATAAACAATAAGCATCTCTTGATGTTCTGAGGAATCTCCTTGAGAGGTACATCTGACCTGACCATCTTCTTTTCACACTTCCAGTGAACCATTTAAAGGAGTGATTCATGCATCTCCCCTGCCATGAGGCATATGAGTTCCAGATGTGCATCTAGGTCATACTTTTTGTCACATGACAGTTCTGCAGATGGTGTACTAGAAGCATAAGAACAGGATATGTGAATCACTTGTGTGTCCTGTCTAGGCTGTTCCTCATCATGTCCCCAAAAGCCATACCTTCTTTTCCTGGAAGCATGAGGTACCTAATGAGGAGAAGCTAATGGCAAAGCCAACAGGAAGGCATAAACTTATTCCTTTTGTTAAAATTGTGCCTCCATTCTACTGCAAGAAAAAAAAAAAAAGGTGACTCCCATGTCTACAAACAACTTAATGTAGATGACTAATATCTGCTCTTGGCTCTCCAGTTGAACAGTAAACTCTCCAACATTTTGTAGAGCTTTAATAGTTTGTTTATCCACCAAGGAATCCAGTGTGGGCATTGTTTTAATACCAGCAGACCCACTCTCTATGTTTCATAGGCACTAGTTCCTATCATGTAGTTTCTGTTAGGACCACAATATATCATTAACTATTATTGTAAGACTGGATATTAATGTTATGATTGATGGTAAGCTGCTTAGAATTACTGCTTGGCATAGAAGGCACATGTAAAAATAAAGAAATAAATAAGAATAGTGAACTCTGCTGCACATAATGGCTGAAATCCTTTTGCTTAGCATAGTGAGCTGCACTAAAGCAACCCCATTGGTGAGTCAACATCTCTGTAAGTTCCATTGATTCAAAGTACGCTAAAGTAAGTCATGACTACAGTAGGCCCACTTGAATCAATGGAACTTATGGAGGAGTTGACTTACCAACTCCCCAATAATTTAATGAGTCTACTCTCGCTTGGGTCCTTTTGAGGAGAAAGGTGGGGTATAAATAAATAAATAAATAAATAAAGAAAGAAAGAAAGAAAGAAAGAAAGAAAGAAAGAAAGAAAGCACAACTTACTATGCTATACAACAGGATTTCAGCCAATATTCAGCATCCAACCAAGCTCTTGAGTTGGCAACTCACCAGGGAACTGCAGTGAATTCTGAGCCCCTGATATGCGTACCTGTAATGTGACATTGTTTAAAAATGAAAGTCTTGGGGCTACTGCATAATAACAATGTATTAACTGCTCCCTCACTCCTGCCATTTGTACATCACACACCATGTGTTCATGGGGTCCATATGCTGTTTTATGATTTCATGTGCTACAGCAATCCTATTTCAATGTTAATACTTAATGAAACACATCTTATGACTCTCATCTTATAGCCAATCCAAACATTCAACAGGGCATTTGGCACAGCCTCTACAACCTTTGATGTGTACATACAGTGTGAGGAAAGACATGATACCGTTTGAATATGCTCTTGCATCACATTCTTGCTGTATAAGTATATTTCACCAAATCAGGAAGAGGGCTAACCTTAGCAGCCTTCTCATTTGTCTATTTCCAGAGAGCCAGCCAAGCTGTGTTAATCTTTTTAGCACACATAACAAAACAAAAATAGAAGTATTTTGACGAACAGACTTAAAGACTAACAGATTTATATTAGTCTGGGTTTTCATAGACTGCAATCCACTTCAGACTGAGGAAGGAGACTATAATCCACACAAGCTCATATTGGGTACTGTGAATTTTTATTTTGGTGTCTTGTTCAACCTGCTTAATCTGCTAGCTTTGCTGATGTGGGAATGTTATGACATTATGCACATCCAAATGTGTGATCTCGCAATGTACATCTCTTCATCTCCCTACTGGAGCAAATAGCGATTTGGACAGGAAGAATGGCATGGAGGAAAGGATGAGCATCTTTTGTTCTTTGGGTTCTTTTTTCTTTAAATTTCTATTGAAAGAAATAGTAAGGCCAATATCTCAGGTCTCTGAGCTATCCTGGTAAATACTACAGAAATTCCCTTGCTGAACATTTGAATTCTCTCTTAAGATGCCATGCCATGCTTATAAGAAGGGTTATGTTCATGTTTATTACACAGTGATGTTTTGCTTCTATCACAAACTTTAGAAGACTGCATGAAAGGGCACAGCACGCATGTTCTACAACTTGACTGAAACATGAGGCTTGCGTAAGTTAATGTGTGCCATTATAGATGTGACACCAAAAGTTAGCATTTTTCCATGGAGCCTAAACAGCTGTTAGTCATCCAGCATGTTAGAACCACCAGGTGATGAGAAATCTAATGATGTGTCTTGTGTACGTGAACCAGCTGTAAGATTATTATTTTTTAATAGCCATGTCTCATGATGTATGTCTCACAACATGGTCCTACTTGCCCTTGCTTCTGTTCTTAGAAATGAGAGATTAAGGCTGCAATCTTCTGTTGGTATGAGATCCAGCTCTACTAAAACAGATGGGATGTATGTCAGTTGACAAGCACAGTTTTTTTTTGTATTTCAACCATCAGCAACAATATGGAACAGTGATGTTCTTGATACTGATGGATAATTAATGTGTAGATTCAAAGAGATGTGGCTGTAAGCTAAAGAACTGTGCATGTTCTGTATAGATTGTGATAATATGACTGATATGAGACCAGTGAATATCTATTCAAGGCCTGTACAACCTGACGCACTAGGAGAAAGCAGGGCAGTAGTCACATGCCATCTGCATGACAATTATAATCCCAAGAAAGTACAAGAATGTCAAGTGTTAGTCAGGTACCCATTGAGGCTGGTTTGGTAGTCATGAGTTGTAGAAGACTGCAGGAATTCCCATGAAGAATAATGGGACTGAAGTATTATAAACAAATAAAATGATTTGATATTAAATCTTATATCTAAATAGGACAGAATGGCTACAAATGTTTTCAGCACTGTAACACCAAAAGGAACTCTAAAAATCCTGTTTTTTTTTTTTTACAATAAAGCAAAATTTGCAGTTGCTCTGTGCAGCAGAAAATTTCATCTTTATCACTCAATCCATTTATTACAAAGCATTATACCTTTACTTGATTGAAGGCCAGTTTCTTGATACACTTTGTTACCAAGCTGCACCCCATGCTCTGTTTATGTTTTACAAGAGGATCAATTTAATTACTTACCTTCTGCCTTAAAGAACTATTGCTAACTTGAATTCCTGGAAAGCCACACTCAAGCTCTTACTTTAAAGAAAATACCAACCCTGACGGCTAGGTAGATTGAAAGTATTCATTAAAAAAAATTGTCTTGGGCTTTAAGAATAATGCACTTCCAGTCCAGAGAAATGGTTGTTCTGTACATTGGCCTTTTTTGTTATTTACAGTACGTTTCAAGATTTAGAATTACCATGAAAGATTTACTTATATTGCAGTTCATGTAAAATTTAAAATCAATAAAGTAAATAAATTTAGCTTGTCGTCTTGAATCGATTTCATGCTAGGGTAGTGTGCAGTCTATATTACTGTATTTCCCTATCTTCAATGTCATCCTCCAGTGATAATTTCAGGGCTGTCTTTCTACTATGTTATCATCTCTTTGGCAGCATTCAGTGCCTCTGAGCTGAATGTGATTTCCATAACTCAGGTTGGGGTTCATGAATGCAATCTTATATCTGAATGTATAACAAGCCAATGGTTCCAACAGCACCCCTCTGCTTATTTGTGTCCGAAAATAGTATCTTGGGTGACTGCGATACTCCAACTGGGTTGATTCATCTTTTTCATGGATCTAATCAAAGGTGATATTGGACTGTGGGAAGACAAAGGGATGTTCTTGGATGGAGGATGAGAATGGATTTAGCAAAATAAGATTGCTGGCTTTGAAAAGAAGGAAGCTTTCTAGTAATATGAAATCTCATAATACATATATTTTCAACACTTCTGCAAAGGAAAAGGAAAGGAAAGAAAAAGGACCAGGACTATGGAGATGAAGATTGCTTGAATATCAATGTGAATAAGCAAAAGGGTGTAGTTTCCAGAATTAACTGTTCCCTTGATTTGGCAAATCTGAATACTCAGGGGAGAAAATACATTAAGCTGATGGTGCCTTTTCAGTTGAGACATGATTGTATTTATTTTGTTACAATAAAGGTACTGTGGAATAAATTGCAATCCTAAACCTACAGCCAATAGAGATTTCTCAGTGCAAGTGATGTAATTTCTTCATGGCTGTTTTCAGGACGGGGAGCTAGACTGCCAAAATTGGGGTGTTGAAGCACAATGAGCAGAATTGTATTCATTCTTACCTGTAGGAATGACTTACATTCTAAGAGCATAGATATTAAAACCTTGTCTCTGTTTATGTAAAGAAGAAAAAGGAAAAGCAGGTTACAATGTTCATAGACAATAGGAAGAATAAGAATCTTGTTCATTTTTACCATGTGTGCTACAATCCATTACACACATAGCAGTTCTTTCTCTAGCATTTACACAAGTGGGGTATTGACTTATCTCCTGTGTCATTGAAAGCCGTACTGTATTGAACAAGGCAAACACCTGTGCTATACCTGCTGGGCATTACACTTTGTGTTTCGATGACAAGATTCTGCTCAGGGTTACTCCAATGTAACAAAGTCTGAAGAAGATGTTCAATTGAATCCTGTGGCTGAAATCCTGTTGTGTAGGGTCTACCTGTGCGACATGAATGACATCAATCTACTGTGGTAGATTGCCACTGATTAAAAGCTTCCTCTTGAAATTGTGAGGCACACACAACTTCACTAATTGTGTGCAAGCTGTGTGCAGCCCAAAATCACAAAATGAAGACTTTGGTCTGTGACAGTCTGCCGCTGCAAATGACATCATTCCTGTTGTGCAGGAAGAGCTGTGCAACAGGACTTCGTCCTGTTCATGGAATCACAGCCTTTTATTTCATTTGTCTAGTTTGGCTTCAAATGAAGCCCAATAGACTTAGATCTCATTCATATCCATCAGACTTTAGCCCTGAGTTAAGTTGAACTGATTTCAGGAGGAAATAAGTGTAATTCAAAGAGAGTTTACTCAGAAGGAAGACCCTCCGAGTTCAGGATTTATTTCCTAGCAAATATGCATAAGTGTACGACCTAGGTCTGGATCCAGCTCATCTGACTGTATCTGAATGATTTGCATTGAACGCATTAACAGCCATTTCCTCTCCCAGGAGATTTTATAGTCTTTGAAATTTATTTATTGATTTAAAATATTTTTGCCCACCTTTCTCTTTAAAGGGACCCACAGAGACTTACAACATTAAAAGATAATATTAAAGCTAACAACAGAGAGTAAACAAATACTAAAAAGTATCAACAAATTCCATACAAAAAAACATAAGCAACACCAAAACCCATTCAAATGTAGTATGGCACAACAATCCATTTTAAAACCCCAGTCAAGGAAAGACTGCCTGAAGAGAAAGGTCTTTGTCTCCCATGCTTTCTTAACCAACGTCAACCAACCAACCAACCAACCAACCAACCAACCAACCAACCAACCAACCAACCAACCAACCAACCAACCAACCAACCAACCAACCAAACAAACAAACAAACAAACAAACAAACAAACAACAAATGCTGTGACTTAGGATGTATACCTTTGCTGAAAATGCCATCCTTTTCTGTTCCTGGTGAATCTTTGGAAAAATGCAGATGGAAATTGTTGACCAGTCAGGGCATATGTTAGCTTGTTCAAGGGATCAAGGCACCCTCCCTTTATCATTTATATTAACCTAGTAACAAGTTCAGAATACATTCAGTTTTGATATGAAGCCATTAAAAGGAAGTTAAATGCAATGACTTAGAAAGTTTTTGAGTCTGACTCAACCTGGCTTGTTTTTATAGTTAAGCAAATATTTAGGGATTGTTCTGTTCAGAGAAGTAGCCTGACTTCAGATGAAGTGGGAAAAAAAGTCTAGAGTTTATTTGTTGCAAAGAGGAGAAAGAAAAACAAACAAACCAGAGCTGCAGTTGCCTGTCATTTTTGTGTTGTGTTCAAAATGCAGCACCCTTCCTCTTGTTGCTATGAGGATGTCTATAAAACATAAGGCAGCACGCTAGAAGAAGAAAAACAGAATGTAATAAAAAGTGGATCAAAGAAATGCTCCAGCAGTTATGCCTTTCTGTAAAAATGGATCAAATCTGCAATATTCACCAAGTGCCTCCTGTGTTCTTCATGACATGAGAGCAGAACAAGTCTCGGCTTCCCTACCCTGTGTCCTTGGTGATGTAGAATATTTGGAATAGGATTTTCATTCTTTGGCATGTTTCACACATGACACCACCCCCACTTCTGATATGAGACAGCTGTTGTGTCTGATTGCTGTTGCCAGGATGTATGTACTGCCTACCACTGAAAAAGCCACAAATGTATTTCCAGGGGTACAGCTGCATAAAGACAAATCATAAGCCACTCTGGTAATGTGATTCTTGTGTGCTGTGCTATACATTCCAGCTCAATACTAGCTCAATTATGATGTCTACAATTGATCACAAGTAGGTATTTCTAAGGAATCTAGAAGCCAGGAAATGGCCCAATATTACTGCAAAATACTGTGCCTGCATTGCCAGCAGGAAAAGGGATGCCAAGCTTTAAATAGCAAAGGGCAGCCTGAATGTTGACAACACCAATGGTAGCAGTCAAGATGGTCTACCACATACCCTCTTGTGCTCACTACAAGTGACACCACTTAAGGGAAAATCTCAGAAGATGACTCCTTTTTTCATCAGTTAACCACTTCTTCCCAAACACAAAGCAATTTTCAGGGCAGTTTTTCAACAAGCGTGAGGTCCAATTTCGAAGTTATAACTTTTTGTTTTGGGCACCTCTGTTTTTTGAGTTGCCTTGTGGACTGCTTGTGGACTGGCTGCTTGTGGACTGCTTAACATATACAATAGCAATAGCAATAATGTTCCATGGGACCAATAGTCTGCAAGAGCAAAAGGGATGAAATGGGATGACAGGTATGCATCACAGAGAAGAGGGCAAGAGGACACTGATCTGGAAAAAACCTGCATCTTCTCAGTTTTGTTTTGTTTTTAATAAATAGGTGCATATTGAGAAATGGTGAATCGAAATAAAATACATCCTCTTTTTTTTGGTTTGTTTTCAATGGGAATAGGAATTGGGATGGGGGTACAGGGAGTGGGTGTGGAATAGGTAAGGATTAGGAAGGGGTAAAATTCCAGAGAGCAAAAAAGTATTCTTTTACATCCACTGACACAATTATGCTAAAAAGGAAGATCACAAAAAGAAACAATTTAGCAATTTTTATCAGAGTATTTATAGTTACTTATCTCTCCATTCCCTTGGAACTTCACATTCTTCTTTTATCTATACTTTCCAATCCATATTTCGAATCCAATTATAAAATCGTTCCCAGTTTTCGAGTCCTTTTTGAGATGACTTTTCATTTAATGCTTCTGTTAGTACATCCATCTCCGCCGCCACTTCCAGTATCTTTTCTATCAACTCCTCAAGAGACAGTACTTCTTCTTTCTTCCAATGTTTCCCGTATAGGATCCTTGCTGCAGTAATTAAATGTATTATCATATATCTCATTTCTTTATTTACAATTTCAGGCATAATATTCAATAAAAACAATTCTGGTTTAAATGGTATCGCACAAGATACATTTTTTTGAGTAAAATACATTCTCCATAGTGGGACAGACTATGGTTAGGTAACCTGTGTGGCTGCTTAGTCTGCTGTCCATGTGACAACAGTTTATGAATAACTTCAAGCTAGGGGTTCTTCTGTTTTTAGAGGGCATTGTCTTTTAATTTGTTGTTGTTTAGTCGTTAAGTCGTGTCCGACTCCTCGCGGCCCCATGGACCAGAGCACGCCAGGCCCCCTGTCCTCCAACGCCTCCCGGAGTTTGGTCCAATTCATGTTGGTAGCTTCGGTGACACTGTCCAACCATATCATCCTCTGTCGTCCCCTTCTCCTCTTGCCTTCACACTTTCCCAACACCAGGGTCTTTCCCAGGGAGTCTTCTCTTCTCATGAGATGGCCAAAGTATTGGAGCCTCAGCTTCAGGATCTGTCCTTCCAGCGAACACTCAGAGTTGATTTCCTTCAGAATTGATAGGTTTGTTCTCTTTGCAGTCCAGGGGACTCTTAAGAGTCTCCTCCAGCACCACAATTCAAAAGCATCAATTCTTCGGCAGTCAGCCTTCTTTATGGTCCAGCTCTCACTTCCATACATCGCTACTGGAAAAACCATAGCTTTGACTATGCGGACCTTTGTCGGCAAGGTGATGTCTCTGCTTTTTAAGATGCTGTCTAGGTTTGTCATCACTTTCCTCCCAAGAAGCAGGAGTCTTTTAATTTCATGGCTGTTGTCACCATCTGCAGTGATCATGGAGCCCAAGAAAGTAAAATCTGTCACTGCCTCCATATCTTCCCCTTCTATTTGCCAGGAGGTGATGGGACCAGTGGCCATGATTTTAGTTTTTTTATGTTGAGCTTCAGACCATTTTTTGCTCTCTCCTCTTTCACCCTCATTAAGAGGTTCTTTAATTCCTCCTCACTTTCTGCCATCAGAGTGGTATCATCTGCATATCTGAGGTTGTTGATATTTCTTCCGGCAATCTTAATTCCAGTTTGGGATTCATCCAGTCCAGCCTTTCGCGTGATGTATTCTGCATATAAGTTAAATAAGCAGGGAGACAATATACAGCCTTGTCGTACTCTTTTCCCAATTTTGAACCAATCAGTTGTTCCATATCCAGTTCTAACTGTTCCTTCCTGTCCCACATAAAGATTTCTCAGGAGATAGATAAGGTGGTCAGGCACTCCCATTTCTTTAAGAACTTGCCATAGGTTTTTGTGGTCCACACAGTCAAAGGCTTTTGCGTAGTCAATGAAACAGAAGTAGATGTTTTTCTGGAACTCTCTGGCTTTCTCTATAATCCAGCACATGTTAGCAATTTGGTCTCTAGTTCCTCTGCCCCTTCGAAATCCAGCTTGTACTTCTGGGAGTTCTCGGTCCACATACTGCTGAAGCCTACCTTGTAGGATTTTGAGCATAACCTTGCTAGCGTGTGAAATGAGTGCAATTGTACGGTAGTTGGAGCATTCTTTGGCACTGCCCTTCTTTGGGATTGGGATGTAGACTGATCTTTTCCAATCCTCTGGCCACTGCTGAGTTTTCCAAACTCACTGGCATATTGAGTGTAGCACCTTAACAGCATAATCTTTTAAGATTTTAAATAGTTCAACTGGAATGCCATCACCTCCACTGGCCTTGTTGTTAGCCATGCTTTCTAAGGCCCACTTGACTTCATTCTCCAGGATGTCTGGCTCAAGGTCAGCAACCACACTATCTGGGTTGTCCGGGACATCCAGATCTTTCTGGTATAATTCCTCTTTGTATTCTTGCCACCTCTTCTTGATGTCTTCTGCTTCTGTGAGGTCCCTACCATTTTTGTCCTTTATCATGTCCATCTTTGCACAAAATGTTCCTTTAATATCTCCAATTTTCTTGAACAGATCTCTGGTTTTTCCATTTCTATTATTTTCCTCTCTATCTTTGCACTATTCATTTAAGAAGGCCCTCTTGTCTCTCCTTGCTATTCTTTGGAAGTCTGCATTCAATTTTCTGTAACTTTCCCTATCTCCCTTGCATTTTGTTTCCCTTCTCTTCTCTGTTATTTGTAAGGCCTCGTTGGACAGCCACTTTGTTGCATTTCCTTTTCTTTGGGATGGTTTTTGTTGCTGCCTCCTGTACAATGTTATGAGCCTCCATCCATAGTTCTTCAGGCACTCTGTCCACCAAATCTAGTTCCTTGAATCTGTTCTTCACTTCCACTGTGTATCCATAAGGGATTTGGTTTAGATTATACCTGACTAGCCCAGTGGTTTTTCCTACTTTCTTCAGTTTAAGCTTGAGTTTTGCTATAAGAAGCTGATGATCAGAGCCACAATCAGCTCCAGGTCTTGTTTTTGTTGACTGTATAGAGCTTCTCCATCTTTGGCTCCAGAGAATATAATCAATCTGATTTCGGTATTGGCCATCTGGTGATGTCCATGTGTAGAGTCGCCTCTTGTGTTGTTGGAAAAGAGAGTTTGTGATGACCAGCTTGTTCTCTTGACAAAACTCTATTAGCCTTTGCCCTGCTTCGTTTTGAACTCCAAGGCCAAACTTACCTGTTGTTCCTTTTATCTCTTGACTCCCTACTTTAGCATTCCAGTCCTCTATAATGACAAGAACATCTTTCTTTGATGTCAGTTCTAGAAGGTGTTGTAAGTCTTCATAGAATTGGTCAATTTCAGCCTCTTCAGCATCGGTGGTTGGTGCATAAACTTGGATGACTGTGATGTTGAAAGGTCTGCCTTGGATTCGTATTGAAATCATTCTATCATTTTTGAGATTGTATCCCAGTACAGCTTTTCCCACTCTTTTGTTGACTATGAGGGCTACTCCATTTCTTCTGCGGGATTCTTGCCCACAATAGTAGATATGATAATTGTCTGGATTGAATTCGCCCATTCCCGTCCATTTTAGTTCACTGACACCCAGGATGTCAATGTTTATTCTTGCCATCTCCTGTTTGACCACATCCAGTTTACCAAGGTTCATAGATCTTACATTCTAGGTTCCTATGCAGTATTTTTCTTTGCAGCATCGGACTTTCCTTTCACTTCCAGGCGCGTCTGCAGCTGAGCGTCCTTTCAGCTTTGGCCCAACCACTTCATTAGCTCTGGAGCTACTTGTCCTTGTCCTCCGCTCTTCCTCAGTAGCATGTTGGACGCCTTCCGACCTGAGGGGCTCATTTTCCAGCGTCATATCTTTCAGCCTTTTGTTTCTGTCCATGGAGTTTTCTTGGCAAAGATACTGGAGTGGCTTGCCAGTTCCTGCTCCAGGTGGATCGTGTTTAGTCAGAACTCTCCACTATGACCTGTCCGTTTTGGCTGTCCCTGCATGGCATAGCCCATAGCTTCTCTGAATTACTCAAGCTCCTTCGCCACGACAAGGCAGCAATCCATGAAGGAGGTCTTTAAATTAGACTTTGGCTACTCTTGAGTTTGTTTTCAATGCCGCATCACATTGAAGTGTATTGTTGATTTTATTAGTATTGATTTTTAATTTCTTTTGCTTTCACTTGGACTGCTGTAAGCTGCTTCAAGAACTTGTTATAAAGCAACATAAATCACAATTACGTTATTAAAAAAACAAACAAACACAAATACATGCCCCCAGCCAGGATTCTGAGGACGAGAACACAGGAGTTAGACATCGTATTAAAATAATTGGCATAAATCTTATTGCTACAGCAGAATCATTGAAATGACTCTTTAATAGTGAATCAACACTTAGGCAAATCCCATTGGTTCAGTGAATCTATTCCAGCTGGGATTGTCAACAGGATTCTGGCTTTTAGGACTGCTGCACCAACTGTGCAGGCAAATATAAGTTTCATACCAGTTTAGGCCTGATTTGCCTATTAATGCAGTGGCCATTTCCTTTTGGTCCCCAAATGTCATCCAGTCATCTGGATGCAGGAGCCATGTTGGTGGAATGAAAAGTCATGTTTCCTTCAAATCCAACTCTCAACTGATGTCATATCAGTTTCAGGCACCATGTTGTTCATTGTGTGGACCTTGTGAGTCAAACGTCAAGGAAAGTGTTATAGCCCAGTGGTAGAGTACCTACTTTGTATGTAGAAGGTCAAAAATGTTAGGTCTTTAAGAAGAAGAAATGTAATTAACAATTGGTTAGTGCAGGTGGAGTTATTTAGTCACTGCCTACGTGACAAGAAGGACACAGCCGTGTGGAATTAACTACCATGAAGTGAACCACTAATTTGATTGGTTGGAGGTTTTATAAATTAAGAGGCTGGTTAGTGTGCCCTTCACAGTTCTATTTTGACTGTCATGCTTACTTTCTGTCTGTTTGACTGCTGGATGCCTATGTTTATGTTCCTGTGAGCACTATGTAAATATGTACAGCAAGTAAATATTTTCTGCACTTATTCCTGGTGTCTTCCTGTGTGCCTTACTATGCTGGAGCTTCTGGTCCAAGCCTTCGTAAGGAGAAAATCTTCTGCTGTGATTTTAAATGCTAACAAAGAGTTCAATTGCTAGCATATGCAGATAAGAAAGGGACTTGTCCTGCTGCCAATTTGTGTGAAAAATATGGGGCTAGATGGACTAATGCCTCAACTCAGTATGAAGCAATGTCATATGATCCTTACTTTCCTCCGTTTCTTCATGTCTCACATAATTAAACTGTGTGATTTGGTATCACAAGATATATTGATGGCCAATAGGTTGGATAGCTTTAAAATGGGATTGGATGAATTCATGGAGAGTAAGTCAATCCATGGCTACTGATACTGATGGCTATACATCACTTCCAATATCAGAGGTACTATGCCTCTCAGTGCCAGTTGCTGGGAAATGCAAGTGGAAGGTTGCTATTGGATTACTGTTGTGCTCTCAGAGGCTTGATGTAGGCCTCTGAACACAATGGTCATGGTTGGAAAAGAAAGCTGGGCTATGTGGATCTATAGAAAAATCCTGCCAGGATATTCTTGTACTTTCAGATACATTGACTAAAGGAGAAAACTTGGAGAATGTGGATTGAGATCTTTCTAAACCTGGGAATTGGACAGCAGTTCATATGCTCCTTCATACTCCGTAGCTTCAGTGTAGCTGTGGCAATTTATTGCTGAGGGAAGCCATTAAACTCAGCCAATTGGGAGAATTCTGAGAGTTAAAAAGTCAAAATTCATTTCAATCATTACAACATTTGCATGCCTCAGCAATGAAAACAATGTCAGAATTAGTGGATACAAAGCAAGACATTGGCCACAGATTCCCCTCTCTGTTTTCCAGCTCTTTCCCCATTTAAAATTGGATTTTCTTGTTTGGGTTAGTTAAGTGTGGTGCCGCAGACTTGTTGCAGAACTGCTATGAAATATTAGTTTTTATATTTCTGTAGTCTTCAGCCACTTGCACTAACCTGCTTCAGCTTGGAGAGTGAATAGTGGCAATGATTGATAACATTTGTGAAGTGAATGAACAATAACAGCATTCCATAGGTTTTATGATTTTCTTTTCCTTTTGATTTGATTTTCTGGAGTGTAGACCTTTTATTGCTCACTAGTAGTCCTCTGCTTAGAGTCTTGTGTCTTCCAACCTCATGTCAGAGCAAAATCAATACGAGATGTGCTTTTAAACTTAATTGTTTCAGACTTTCCCACTCTTGCAATTAAAACTATGATCCTAACGGGTACTTACCTGAGAGGAAGCATCTGGAACACAGTTGGATTTACCTTTGTAAAACACAAACATGATTGTGCTGCATAGTCTGCAGAAAATGAGAAGAAATGTAGGTACACAAATTATTTGGTCATGCTATTTGGACTTTGGAAAAAAGCTAGTAGAAATAACAGATTAGGATACTTCTGTTTTCCAGATAAACTGGTTTCGGTTAAGGAGAGGCTGCAGGATCTTTTTGAAAAATTACACATTAATACAGAAACAGGATGAGACTGGCATGCATGAACACACATGAAACCAACCAAGAATAAATAATCCACAGAAGGGTGGTACTTATTTAGATCTTTAGTTCTCTCTTGAAAGGAAGATCTTCAGGAAAGGTCAAATGGTTTCAGACTAAAGTTTGGAAGCTTCCCTTTAGCTCTGAATGGCAGATGAGCTAATTCCCACTTGCTCACTGGTGTTTTGAAGCCTTTTGTTTCTGGAATAAGCTTTTTAGAATAGGATAATCCTTCTCCCTTACATTTTCTGCTGCCACCTGGTTGGATACAACCTGATAAGTGTGCAATAATTTTAACAAATTTGAAATTGTTTTCAATCTTTAAAAAGTCTTTTAGCTCACATTGCCTTTACTACACCAGTGGAAATGATAAGAATTTATATCCTTATAAGACTATACCTGGGAGATAGATGGGGAAAAAAGGGAATGTGCTGTTTCCTGCCAGGTTTGGATACATGTAATGGTAATCAAACCATATGCCAAAGTTCTTTGGTTTATTTAGGTACTGTTGCAAGCAAAAGGAGAATGGGAGTGAGCACCCTGACATGCTCACAATAAGCTATTGAATTCTGGCTTATTGCAATGTGTGAATTTTGTCATTAAATGTAACCATACATTCAATATCCTGTGCAATTTGACCCTGTGCTGAAGTTTCACCTATCCACCAACACCTTTATTCATTTTTGTTATCTTCCCAGTCAATTCATATCATTATCTTGATGTCTTGAGAATGAGGGTAGCGTGGATCCACCCAGAATTCAAGATGTGGCAGAGCAGTCACATGGTTGCTATACTCATGGAGCTCTATGGGTGCCACCTTTTATTGCGCTCTTGCTTTGCTTGCCTTCAAGAGATTTTTAGTATGAACAGTCAAGTGTGTCTTAAATTGTGGGCTAGGAATATTGTGATGCAGTCATGTCACTTTCATCATGAAAGAGATTATCCACGGCATGGATCCATTCACTTCACATTCTCACCACACCAATTTGGGTATGCAAATCAGCCATTAATAATCTGGAGCAACATGGTGATTTGTCAGAATGCATACAATTCAAGCATCTTTAGACCTTTATTTACTCCTAAGAAATTCTCCCTCTTGCAATTTCTTGCACTTGACAAAGGAATGTTGAGTGTTTCAGCAGAATAGCTTTCTCTCTCTCTTTCAAACTGCTGAATAGCTTTGTAGACTCTGTATCTGATTTTCTAAAATTGCCCTTATGACAATTTGGATTCCATGCCCTCGTTGCTTCTGAAGTAGGTGTCTTCTAAGATGATTTGGAATGGCACAGCATATCCCCACCCCCCTGCAGTTTCTCAATGTCCTTGTTACTCAACTGCCTTTCTGTTTGAAGATACTCAGCATTGTTGTTGTTGTTTAGTCGTTAAGTTGAGTCTGACTCTTCGTGACCCCATGGACCAGAGCACTCCAGGCCCTCCTGTCTTCCACTGCCTCCCAGAGTTTGGTCAAATCATGTTGGTAGCTTCGATGACACTGTCCAACCATCTGGTCCTCTGTCGTCCCCTTCTCCTCTTGCCTTCACACTTTCCCAACATCAGGGTCTTTTCCAGGGAGTCTTCTCTTCTCATGAGATGGCCAAAGTATTGGAGCCTCAGCTTCAGGATCTGTCCTTCCAGTGAGCACTCAGGGTTGATTTCCTTCAAAATGGATAGGTTTGTTCTCTTTGCAGTCCAGGGGACTCTCAAGAGTCGCCTCCAGCACCACAATTCAAAAGCATCAATTCTTCGGCGGTCAGCTTTCTTTATGGTCCAGCTCTCACTTCCATACATCGCTACTGGAAAAACCATAGCTTTGACTACGTGGACCTTTGTCGGCAAGGTGATGTCTCTGCTTTTTAAGATGCTGTCTAGGTTTGTCATCGCTTTCCTCCCAAGAAGCAGCCGTCTTTTAATTTCGTGGCTGCTGTCACCATCTGGAGCCCAAGAAAGTAAAATCTGTCACTGCCTCCATATCTTCCCCTTCTATTTGCCAGGAGGTGATGGGACCAGTGGCCATGATTTTAGTTTTTTTTTATGTTGAGCTTCAGACCATTTTTTGCGCTCTCCTCTTTCACCCTCATTAAGAGGTTCTTTAATTCCTCCTCACTTTCTGCCATCAGAGTGGTATCATCTGCATATCTGAGGTTGTTGATATTTCTTCCAGCAATCTTAATTCTGGTTTAGGATTCCTCCAGTCCTGCCTTTCGCATGATGTATTCTGCATATAAGTTAAATAAGCAGGGAGACAATATGCAGCCTTGTCGTACTCCTTTCCCAATTTAGAACCAATCAGTTGTTCCATATCCAGTTCTAACTGTTGCTTCCTGTCACACATATAGATTTCTCAGGAGATAGATAAGGTGGTCAGGCACTCCCATTTCTTTAAGAACTTGCCATAGTTTGTTGTGGTCCACACAGTCAAAGGCTTTTGTGTAGTCAATAAAACAGAAGTAGATGTTTTTCTGGAACTCTCTGGCTTTCTCCATAATCCAGCGCATGTTAGCAATTTGGTCTCTAGTTCCTCTGCCCCTTCGAAATCCAGCTTGTACTTCTGGGAGTTCTCGGTCCACATACTGCTGAATCCTACCTTGTAGGATTTTGAGCAAAACCTTGCTAGCGTGTGAAATGAGTGCAATTGTACAGTAGTTGGAGCATTCTTTGACACTGCCCTTCTTTGGGATTGGGATGTAGACTGATCTTTTCCAATCCTCTGGCCACTGCTGAGCATACCATACAGCATTTAAAATTTAAAATTTCATTCTCATTAATTAAAATCACAAGACCATTGGAACATAATAATATCTAAATAGGAAGTAAGGCACATTGAACAGAGTTTGACTAACTTATCAGTTCTTGCTTCTGTGCTTATATTGAAAGTAATAAAAACTAAGACAGCCATCAATATAAAAAGCACATAACTAAGATAACAGTAAAAACACACACACCCTTTTTTATTACAAATAGATTATAACATGTTGTTAATATTCCTTTTTACAATATTTGACTTTCACATATCATAATCTAGCATTTGACAATTTGTGTTACCTCTTCAGCAGAATAGTCCATAGCCAGTATCCACAGTATCATTCTGCTCATCAAACAGCCTTGCACTCATGAACTCTAGACCACACGTAAAGACAGGATCCAATGCAGTTTCCAGTTACTCAGTTGGTTGCATAACCAGCAGCCCAACCACTTGTACATCTGTTTGTAGACTCAGATGTACAAGTTGCGCAATCAGTTATGTAAGTAGTATTCTACCTAGAGATCACAAGAACAAACGAGCAACTGTTGGATTTAGGCCAATCTGTTCTCAATTTAACCCTTGTTATTTCCACCAGTTATATTACCAGGAAAAAAAACCCCACAACTTTATTATGTATCAACAGACTTCTTAAAACAATGGCTCCTCTGAAATGAATAGAATCTGATATCTAGGAAGTGTTTCTGAACTGCTTTTAAATAACTAGCCTTTTTAATACTATTGTATACTTAATTGAGTTTTTGACATTAGGCTTTACTATGCAATTAGCTGCATCTGTCTTTTTTACTCTCGGTCCTTTTACTGGGGGATAGGTGGCATAAAAATGAAACAAGATGCATGTATGAATAAGTAAATAAACCCCCCATTTAGTACCATTTCAAGAACTGCAAAAACAGCTGTCTGAGGCAGCTGCCTCATTGAGCCTAATAAGAAGGCTTCCCCTAGTGGTCTCACCTGTTTAATTTGAGTAAGGATAGCAAGATTTTCCCACAAGATCTCAAGGTGGCAGGAAGAAGTGTAGCTGACCATTCCACTCCAGTGTCATCATTAATCTGGATTATAACCCCTGTCTAAAACATTCCAGAAACCGGAATCCAACCATTGGTCTAGCAATACAAATCTATAAGATGACTTTGTGGGACATATTTCAGATGTTTGTGTACTTCACATTTTTCAGATCCTGTGTGTGTATGTGTGTGTTATCTCCCTGAATCATCCCCATCTTCCTCCTTTATCAGTAGGCACACACAGACAGATAACATCCTTGCGATGTGACCCTGACCTTTGTCAACCTTTGTTAAGACTTCATCTGAAGTCAGGCCTAATGTTTGTAAACAGGATATAATTAAGGCTGGGAACTGACAGAGCCTGACAGTAAGACAATGTGGAGTTGGCAGAGAGAGGTCTGTCAGATGTCAGCTCTCATTGTGTTCTAAGTGCCTTCATAATAATTAGGGCCCTCTGTATTAAGGAAGTTCACTCAACTTGGATTAATCTGTCACAGTGTGGAGGCCATCCTTTGCAGTGCAAGTGTTTCCTCTGATAAACCTTAAAATGAGACTGAGTGGGGGGCGGGGGAGGAGAGGAAAGGAAAAGAAGGGGGGAAAAGACTAAAGAATTAAGAAAAAACTGTGAAAGTCAAGACTCTTTCTCGTGACAGGTGCTGACTGAAGATTGGTAACAGTGAAAGGAGGGGGTGGGCAGAAGAGAAAAATTCCTTCACAGACTGCGTTATCACACAGCGAACATAAAAGGTCACTGAGTTATCATGTTTGGGTGCAGTCAGAGCAGGCGGGCAGGCTGGCATGAATGAACACAGGAAAATGAATGTGCAGAAAAGTCTACCGATAAACACATTGTTGCAAGTCTGCGTTATCTAGTGGTATGCGGGCGTAAAAGGATGCAGATTCAGATGGGAACAGCGAATCGGATTTTATCAAGTCAGAGTTGTTTCCCAGTTGCGCAGATGGCAGGAATGAAGGAAGTCCGAATGTTTTAGTGAAAATGGGGAGAAGGAACTCTAAGGCAGGCAATGATTTCTTTTTGAGCATAGACACTGCTTCTCGTATCTGACAAAGTAGGTTGTTACCTATGAGAAGTTCTCATTAAATAAAATAAAAAAGTTGGAGGGGAGCAGAACAGGGAGATAGGAATCAGTTTGGTCTGCACCAGTTTCACTTATATTCAGTCAAAAATCCATGCCATCTAATTTATGCCATCATCAGATTTTAAAAAAATAGGAACATTAATTTTGAGAACGTTTTTCTAACATATGCAATTTTTTTTCTGCAACTCTCCAGATTATATAGGCATGGCCAGTGATGTTTGAATCAAGGCATTGTACAGTCTGGAGAAGAGTACAATCCGAGGGAGAACTGTGTTCCAAATCAGAGCTTGAAAAAGTTACTTTTTTGGATTATAACATCTAGAGTTGGCCATGCCAGCTGAGGATTCTGAGAACGGTGGTCCAAAAAACTAACTTCTCCAAACTCTGTTCCCAAAACCATAGTTCTAGAAGTTTGAAGTATATTAGTCATTTTTAAAATGTGGACCTAAGAAAATTATCTCCTATTTAAAGTAGAGTAAGTTGTTGAAGCTACATGTACACATCAAATGGACAGTTCTAGCCCTGTGGATCTCCATGAACAGACCTTTCATGTTTCAGAACCAATGGATGAGGATTACTAGCTGTGCTGGCCAGGATTTCTCAGAGTCCAAGAGCATCTGGGGGCCCAAGGTTGGGAACCACTGCCTTAAGGCACCACCACCAAGCATACATTGATATAATTCCATTGCTTCACAGTTTAGAAGGATAACTTTTGGACTGTGATTCCAAGACTCCCCCAGCCAGTATTATCCTTGGGGAAAATTTCCACCCTCTGCATTTTTCTAAGTAGGAGTGTCTGAGTGATGATTTACAGAATCATCTACCTTTGGTGCTTTTTATATGGAATTGTTTGTATTTAGGTAGACGGGGGTGGGTGGGGTAGAAGAAAGCAAGGAAGTACAGCTAGCTTCCAAGTACCATCAATAGTCTTATTTTGATGGATATGATACACATCTATCTGAGCTGTACCCCATTCAGAACTCTGATAGGGGTTATATGATTCAGGGCTCCTCCACACAAAAATTAAAATCAAAAGCACTTCCATCAAATAGATTGAAAACTATATATGCACAGGACATCTTGTTCCCTGGAAAAGCATTAAATTGTATAAATCCCAACTGTGTGGTGAAGTGGTAAATCCTAAGCAAGGTTTACCATCTCAGTGAAAACTAAGCCAAGCTTTCTCTAGTGTCTCTAGAGTGATTTTTGGGATCTACAGACTTTTTAGCATTTTTTCCTCAGGAAGCTGGCTTTTCCTGATTTCTCTATGGTGAGATTCAGAGTGGCACAGACTGTACCTTCAATTTTTTACCAAGCAGATGGAATGGACACTGGCCTCCTAAAGTTGTTGTTTAGGTGGTCAGTTCTCAAGCCATATGCTATTCTATATAAAATACTATTTTGAGTTTCCTATGCCTGCAGTGTGCTCCAATTGTAGTGAGAGGTGGCCATATTTCTTTTCTCAGGGAGAATGGTCCCTAAGGGCTGCCCTGGGACATTTCTCCTTTTGAAGGAGTCCTCAATTGGACAGGGTCCAATTAAATCAGTCTAAGTCTGATTTAAAGAGAAGGAATAAGAATGGAGAAGACCAGGAGACCTGAAGTTGCCCATTCACAGTGATCGCTTGGGCAGTTGACTTGGCTGGTGCACAATCACAGTCCGGTTGCTTTCTTCCCCAGTCAAGTGAGATATGTTGTAATTTGAAATTTTTGAATTATAAAAGTAATTACAAAGTTTGCATTAGTACATATAAATTAGTACATGCACTTTTATGCAATTCAGTGCCTTCTTTCACACTTTTTCAAGGTGGTTATATAGACACCTGCATTGAAGTGGAAAGGAAATTCCTCCCCCGCCCACCTTGTGTAAACTTCATTACAATCATATGCATCTCAACTTAGAAGAAAACCTTATTGAATATTGTGGGGGTTGCTGTTATATTGTGAGTATAGAATTGTTGCATAATAGTGCATGATAGTGCAGATTAACAACAACAACAACACGGAAACTAATGAACATGCATCACACACTACATCCAAAAAGTGATGTGGACAGGTTATATTTACCACGAAAAGTCGGAGGCCGTGGATTACTGCAAATACAGCAGGTAGTAGAGGAAGAAAAAAGAAGCCTCAATGATTATATCAGTACAAGCAGAGAAAAATTACTGAAAGCAGTGAAAATGGAGAATATTTTGAAAACAACAGAAACAAAGGCTCAATATAAAAAACAACAATTTGAAAATAAATTAAACAGCTAGAAAAATAAACCACTACATGGACAACACCTGAGAAATATTGATGGAAAGCATGATCATAATTCAACATGGGCATGGATAAAACTGGGGACCCTTAAGAAAGAAACTGAAGGCTTGATTTTTGCTGCACAAGAACAAGCACTCCAAACCAATGTGATGAAAGCTAAGATCCAAGGAATTAGTGCTAACAGGAAATGTCGACTCTGCCAAGAAAAAGATGAAACTGTGTCACACCTCATCTGCGAATTTCCAAAGATTGCACAAACAGATCACAAAGTTAGACATGATAGAGAGTGCACTGGTCATTATGCAAAAAAATATAACTCCAAAAACCCGTGGGAACATCAGGTAGAGAAGGTGTCAGAAAATGAGGAAGTCAAGATCTTGTGGGATTTCTGGATCCAAACAGATAGAGACCTTGAACATAACACACCAGACATAGTAGTAATAGAACGAAGAAATGTCCGGTTCATTGACATTGCAATTCCAGGGGATGCCAGAGTTGAAAATAAAGAATTGGAAAAACTAACAAAGTACAGAGACCTGGCAATAAAAACATCTCGCCTCTGGAACAAACACACTGCAGTGGTCCCCATAGTCATTGGGGCTTTGGGAACAATATCAAAAATTTTTCACACACTACTATAAACAGTTGCAGATCTCAGAAATCACACCATCAGAGCTACAAAAATGGCAAATATTAGGAACAGCATACATACTCCGCTGATATTTATCAGATACTTAGGTTTTTGATTAAAACTAGTATCTGTTATATAATACCAGTCAATTTTTTTATAATGTTGACTGTGCCTGGTGTTTTTAATAATAATAATAATAATAATAATAATAATAATAATAATAATAATAATAATAATAATAATAATAATAAAGCTCGAGATTAGACTACTGTAATGCGCTCTACGTGGGGCTGCCCTTGAGATTGATGTGGAAACTACAAATGGTCCAGAAAATGGCTGCCAGATTGTTAGCTGGGGTGAAAAAATATCATCACATTTCCCCCACTCTGGCGGCCTTACACTGGTTGCATTCATTTCCGCATTGACTTCAAGGTATTAACGCTTGCATATAAGGCCCTAAATGGTTTAGGACCTCGATACCTGACAGAGCGCCTGCTCCCACCTAGCTCTACTTGTGTCACTCGATCTAACCAGGCTGGGCAGCTGAGGGGCTTGACTCCGAGAGAGGCCTGGAAGGAGAGAACTAGAAACTGGGCCTTCTCGGTGGTGGACCCTCGCCTCTGGAACACCTTGCTCCTGGAGATTCGCCTGGCACCCTCGCTGGGAGTTTTTAAGAACAAGCTGAAGACTTGGTTCTTCAGGCAGGCCTTCCCCCCCTTCCATTTCTTAGTTTTTATGTCTTACCATCTTGGACTTTGCCTATCTCTATGTTGTTGATATTGTTGTTTTAATTTTTGTTATGCAGTGTCAGTGACCAGGAAGATAAGAATACATTATTTAGATAAAATCACATAATATCAGAGACATTGGTCAAGACATAACACCATCAATGCACACTCTGGCTCTTTTACGACATTAAAGTTAAAAGAAGTTCAGAGTTAGCCAGCAGTATTGAAGGATATAAAAGCTTTTAAAACATCACAGCAGTCACATGATAAAGGATGAGACTAGGAGAGACATATAACCATCAGTATGCCACCCCAGCTCTCCTAGAAAGTTAAATAAGACATCTCTAACAAGGGCAGGGGCACTCGAAGACCTTATGTGGTCAGGAGAGACTAGTACTGTAAGAAACCTTATCGGAGAGGAGTAAAAGAATACAAAATACAGAAATTTTTGAAAAATAGGGGAGAGAAGATTCTTTCGGAGATCTTGATAGAAATGACAGTACAGTGATGCCTCGCAAGACGAATGCCTCGCCCGACGAAAAACTCGCAAGACGAAAGCGTTTTGCGATTGACTTGGTGACTCGCAAGACGACTTTTTCTAAGGCCGTGCTTCGCAAGACGGTTTTTTTTTTCGCAAGAGCGATGCCTCGCAAGACGAAAATAATTCAACGAAAATAATTCGTTCGTCTTGCGAGGTTTCCCATAGGAATGCATTGCAATGCAAGACGAAAATTTCGCAATACGGCGCTACTTGCGGAACAAATTACTTTCGTCTTGTGAGGCATCACTGTATAAGAGGGCATGCCCCACTGTAACTGGTGAATGATTATTGAGGGCATATATTCTGGACTGGGATATTTTTAATGGCAGAGGTAAGACTGAAGGTTATAGCTATCTGTTGAAAAGATCTGATGTATTCCAGGGAAGAAGAAAAAACTAGTAAAGACCCTTTTTCTTGTGTTTTTCTTCTTTTCCCCCCCTTTCTTCATAATTCTTCGTTAAACATTTACTTCTTATGATTTCCCAGTAGTGCCTCAAGATCCGCCTTGGGTTTTTTTTTTAAGGAGAAAGGCAGAGTAAAAATATTTTAATTAATATGCTTAAACGGGGTCGTTTTGGATCATTAAGCCATAATATATAACAATTATCTCCACAATTTTGTAAGAAAGGCACTTGTATTACCCCTTTTCGTAATATACATAATATTCTATATGTAATTAAGCTGAATTAATAATTAATAAATTAACTAATTTAATCATTTTAAAATAGATTAATTAATTAATTTTATCAGTGTAATTCTTTTTAAAAAAACCAGTTTGTTCACCTTGCCACTGTAGGATCTGGCTGAATCATTCTTCAGCTTCTTCATTCTCTGAATTGTGAGATGCCTGCACAGCTAGTAGGATGAAACATTTAAACACGAGGAAGTCTTATTGGCTGTATGGGCATCTCACAATTCAAGGAATGAATAGTTTTGTACGGGGGAAGAAATGAGAAATGATCCAGTCAGGATTGAGCATTTGGAAAGGGAAACGATCTTGAGAAGGCAAGGGCGCAGACAAATCCTAAGCGTAGACACATACCTCAGCCTGCTTTTGAAAGTGGTGGAACATCAGAATGCTTAAATTTGGCTGGAGCATGCCCACTGTATTTTATGTCAACATTTCCCAGTTTATTGTCGCCTCCTCCAGTGTTTGGACCGTGTTTCCCATCAGCTGTAGTGAGCATGTCCAGTGTTATGAGATCATGGAAGCTGAAGCCCAAAAATCTTAAGAAGTTGAGAGAAGGTTGCTCTACACAGCAATAAAAGTTTGTCTATGCTCGTAAGAGTTTTCGTAACAATGAATGAAGGTATAGGCTAGCAGAAGAGTGACCAAAAACCGTGAAACAGCAGTACGGAACACACTGAGAAGCAATGTTACTTTATTATTTCCAAATAATTGTCTGTGCTCCAGTACAGAAGCTCAACAGAAAGCCCTGTCCGCACTGTAACACAGAACTTAGAGTGCTTGAATCCATTGAAATCAAGGGGCTGAAGCACACATAACTGTGTAGACATACCTACCTATGATTTGTCTCCTTTAGTCTACCAAATGAAGCAGAATCCTCCATTCATCAGAAGCAAATACATATCAAACAGCCACGGGCCAAATACAAAATTGCTTTAAATGGATGAACTGAAGTTGTTAATGGACAGAACTGTTCACTGCTGCAGGGAGAGATGAGATGAACCAGGTTGGGGTGGGGAGATGAAATAGCTGCACTTAACCAAGACACAACCCGCTTAACTAAATCAACGGTTATCCAGAGATGCAGTCCTATTTGCCGTCAAGATAGCCGTCGTTTGTGCATGCTGTAGATTAACAAAGACAGAAGCTTCTTAAAGTATTAACACTGATGTTCAGAATACTTTCACCAACCTTTTTTGGCATGTAAATAGGATGGCAGAAAGAAAGAAAGAAAGAAAAAGGGGGGAGGAATGAGGATTCAGAACCATGCATACAGAGGCTTTTTAAAGATAGGTAAATCATTTTCTTCTTAAATGAAATTCTGTTTGACTGCATGAAATATGAACAGTAATTAAATGCACAGTCTGTGGGCCCTCCATACTTTAAAGCGCTTTCTTTTTTCCTTCTATTTTTTTTTCTCCTTAAAAAAAAAGTGCTCACCTCAGACAGGCCAATTACCCAAGAATGATGGAGTCAAGAGGAAAGTAGCTAAATTTCTTTACTTGAGTGATCACAACCACAAGCAGACGATTAGTCCCTCTGAGCACCAGCAGGGATGTAGTGGGGACACTCGTGTTGGAAGGCTTCAAATAGTCATTTCCTTGGTTTAAAATAAAATCTGACTGCACTAAATAGACAGTTTTTAATCTCAATTGGACATCTGAAGATTTCTCAAGCTGTTGTTGGCCACAGCAGAAACGAATTTTTCTGCTTTGTTGATTAAACCAGTGGTCTCCGCCATTGCTTATCGGCCTGCGACGAGCTGTTCTTTTTAATTAAAAGTGAGCCACCACGAGAGAGCAATTAACAGCTAGTAATTACTATGCTCTTCAGAACGGCAACATTTTGCCTTTCATTCCAATTATATAATGGACAAGTGGCTTTTTGATCTTCAAATTAGTGAGCTCTTGTACTATTTGTTTTGAGGCAGATTTGGAAGGTTAATGATGGCCTGTGGTGGCACTCTTTCGACTGGCTGATGGAAGACAAGGAGAAAAAAGGGGGTAAAGAAACAGGGCTAGTCTATCAAGAAATGCAAATGTTGCCTTCATGATAATGAACAGGAAAGACATGCAGCTCTTAATATGCAGGTTGTTTAATAAGAGCAACACAAGGGCTCATGTTTGGTCTTAATTCGTACTATGGAATTCTTTTCTTTAAAAGTTTTAATTAAATGTTCTAATATGGATTCTTTAGAGAGTGACACATAACATTTAACTGCTTGATTCTTAATTGTGTTTGCCTTTGATTGTGGCACCTATAATTTAATGTTTTACCATGGTACAGAGACCTGAAAGTTTCCCTTAGGACGTACAATGCATTGACTTCATTTTAAAGTCTTTTAAGTAATAAGCCTTAAAATTTATTTAATAGCCATTATGTCCTTTTGAGTACAGGGACCCCTTCCATCACAAATCCTTGTCTAATTTTAATTACTATTGATTTGCATTTCTTAAAGAGAAAGCATGACTGTTATTATGGTTTACAGTTCATGAGGCCTGCAAAAAGGATGAGCTGGTGGAATGTGTCACTGGGTAAGCTTTAAGAACAGATCAATAATACAATATTAGGGTAATCTCTGCCAGTGGTTCAGTTCCGCAACATATATATTGCTGTAACTGAATATTATACAAAAACTCATCTCATTTTCAAGCTACTTTCCTAACATATGTTTGGACTGAAAGCATAGAAGCCTGTCAAGGATCCTGATACCTTAATTATTATTATTATTATTATTTATTTGATTTCTATAACGACCCATCTGGCAACCCAGGCCACTCTGATCACTTGGAAAAAATGAGTAATGTATTTATGTCAATTTGTAACTCACTATTCTTAAAGATTCACATTATTCAACAAAATGCATCAAAACAAATAGAAGAAAGAAAAATATAAAAATAGTGTTATAGTAGTATTGAGTTGAATACTACTGGATTACATTGATTTTACTGCTCTTTACAGTCCACGGTTTGTGAATGTGCTTGCATTTTACTTGTTACATGACTATTAAAGATATAAAAATGGGGGTGGGGGGAAGGTGTTCTTCCAAAACAGAAGGAAAGCTTAATTTTAATAAACAACTCCCCTCTTGGTCCATGTTTCACTGGTTGTTAGAAAAGTTTGCAAATGGAAAACAATGAATATCAGGCATTTTCATTGCTTAATCATGTAATGTAATCCCCACACATGCAAAGGAACTGACCATCGTTCAGCAGTAAAACAGTTGCTTTGCATGCAGAAGATGCAGCTTTTATCTGTGATATCTCCAGATAGGCCACGGAGAACATCTTATGTGAAAGTTGAAGAGCTGTTGCCAGTGTAGACAGTACACAAAGAGATGGGCTCATGATCCAACTTAGTACAGAATAATAGAATCATAGAATTATTGAGTTGGTAGGTGCCTATAAGGCCATTGACTCCAACCCCTTGCTCAATACAGGAATCCAAATCTTATCGGGCCTTTGGCTGTAGAATAAATTTGTATTGTATTAATCCAAATCAAAGCAGATCTGACAGATTGTTGTCTAATTTTCTCTTGAATGCTTCTAGCACTGGAGCACTCACCATCTCCCAAGGTAATTGATTCCATTGCCGTACTGCTCTAACAGTTAAGAAGTTTTTCCTGATATTCAGCTAGAATCTGGCTTCCTTTAGCTTGAGTCCATTGTTGCATGTTCTGCATTCTGGGATGATTGAGTGTCTTGTATTCCTATAGCATTCAACATGGGACTGACTGCAGACGTGGCCTCTTCTAATTGAAAACTCTTTCCCTAATGATAACATGTAGGATCATTTACCTTGTGTCCATCATCCAGTTGTGTCCATGCTCAAGATCTAAACTGCTGTAGGCATGGAAAGGCAAAATATGTTGACATCAGAAAGGCTAACCTTTTGATTTCAGTGGAAAGAGGAAGAATACAACCCCGGGATGCTACTTTCAGCAGAAACCCTGAGTGGAATGTAATATAGGATGCTGCCCAGTGTCATCACGTTTAACAAAGTTGCAGAAATGGCCAAAGATGTGCTGACATCTTGATTTGTATGAATGGAACTCTGGGTTTGGGCAAAGGACAGCTAAACTGTACTCATTAATCTGTGTAGGACACCATTTTCTGAAGATATTGCTAATGTATCTAAAATGTGAATACAAAAAGACAATACAGATCAATTTGTGAAATGTGCACAAAATTGTGTTACCAGATCTTTCAGAGGTAATACTATTTTCATAAAGGGGGTTTCATTTGCTGGGACTGATCTTTATTTTTTAGTTAGTTAATATTTAGTTACAGATTTTTTAAAAGATCATAGAAATGTTTTGGTTCATTGTCAAGTCTAGTTTCATTGTTCCAGATAAGTGTGTATCTTTTTTGTCTTAATACTTTACAGACCATGTCAGTCACATTTTCCAGATTCTGAAACATCGTCAAGGCGGGTTCTGATCTGCTTCAAAATCATATGGCAAAGAGGCTTGTTTTGAATTTTGTAATCAGTAAGTCTCACATTTGTTTTCTCAATGGAGGACAACAAGCGAATCCAGTTGTGCAGTGTTTAGGCTTGGGGTCACAGAAATTGTAATGGTGAATCTCTTGCTCCATTTTATGGGAATAAACTAGATAATTTTCAAAGCTAACCGAGAGATGCCCTTTGTATGTGTCTTTAGTGTCATGGTTGATACTATTTCTTTATATTCCTGATAGTTTGAGTGCATATAAATACTTCCACAAAACAAATCGTTCTGTACACTTAATCCTAGTGAAAGATAAAGCTCCTGCCATATTCTAACAGGAAATGCACTCAGTGGGTCATAACAGCAAATAAGAATGTTAAACATAGTTAGAAACAGTCTATACATAACCAGTGAACATTTGGGCTGCTACATATTCCTCCTTTTCTCTTAGAAATGCTACTTCTTATGATACTTCCCTTTATTTTCCTATTTGTTGTATTTTATAAATTTGTAGGAAAAAAATGCTGGCTTTAAACAAAGTGCTCACCCCAAAGAGCTCCATCCAGTCTCATTGAAATAAAGGGTAGCTGTGTGGTCCAAATAAAATGAAATACAAATGCAAAAATAGGCAATATCTTTATAGATCAGTAAAAAAAATCAACCTACAATACACATGTTTTCATGGATTAAAACACCACTTCATCAGGTTTGTACCAGTGCGAAGAACTTAAAAGTGCAAAAGTTCATGGCAAGATGGATTTTGCCAGGAAAGTTACTCTTAGATGTAAAGTCCAAAAAGCTATCCAATTTCATTACTTGCATGTGCTACCATTAGTATTTTAAAAATGCAACAACCCTTGTTTCTGGCTAATCTGTTCAATTACTTTGTGCAAAACGTATGCCAAATTTATCTTCATTTACAATCTGTAGTCATCTAGCTTTTCACAGCTGTTGATAATTTCATGGCGCACAAGAATCTAACCCTTAACAAACAGATGCCCACATTTGACTGTAAGAGCATTTTTAGCATCTCTGGTCAGGGCAAAGACACTTCTAGTCTTTTTTCCTGCTTCCAGCCACTGGCCACCAAGATGCTTCTGGAACACACCTAAACAGAACAAAGGAGCTGACCGTAAATTATTTTAGGTCATATCCTAAAGACACATGTTGCAGCGCCTTGATGAGGATGAGTGGGACAGGATGTGATCAGTACCTCAACAGGAGAAGAACAGAGAATTGCATTTTCCACCTTGAATTCTGAGAAAGAAAGTATCAAGACCCCTTTCTGGTTTAGTTGCTATCAGTTAACCACCTGTTCATACCGCCAGCAAACATGCATTGCACTTTCCTTCTTCCTCTAAGTAGAAAAAGCAAAATAAATGATGCTAAAGTATCAAACCGATATTAACTTCTTTAATTTTTGTAATTTACACTAATTATAGTCATTATTTATTTATTTTTAATTTACAAGGTTTATATCTGATATTCCACTTTCAAAAAAGCCCTCAATGTAGCAAATAGCGAATAGAAAATTGTAATTTTGAATATCAGCATCAGCATTTAGCTTTGTTTGTTTCAAAATATTGATTTCCTTGGCACAGATTTTTTTTTTTTTGGCTCTGTGTATACTTGGCTCTGGCAACAGCCATTTTACAGGTGTTTTGCATTTATTGAACAGTTATACAATGACTGAAAGCATACTGTGCGCACTCTCAGGCATCATAATGTTGGCCCTTATTAGCTGACCCTTCGATGAATAAGGAGCTACTCTTGGCTGGTTTAACCAATATTGAGCCATCACATTTCTGTTGTAATTGAATATGGTCTGCTGCTTATGGAACATATGGTTGTGGAATAATGGAGCCATATGTGCAGGGAGTAGTCTTGTCAAGAAATAAGATTAGGAATTTGTTTCCACAGGCTAATACAGTGAGAAATATGTTTCTTGACCCAGGGAAAATATATGTAGTTAAGGGCTGCAATCCTCAAAAACGATTACTTACACGTAATTTTATGGATTTCAATGGGACTGCTTCATTGGAAGCGCTTAAAGGACAGCAGCCAATGTCTAGAAATAGCAATGTGTTTTCGGAAAAGTTTAAATGAGTATTCCAGGACAAGATGAAAATTGGCCTCGGAGGGAATAACATTTTTCTGTTTCCTCGCAAGCAGAGAGTATAAAATTCCAAGAAGATCATCAGCATGTACACAGAGCATAGATCACATTCTTGTGACATGCTTGGAAAATCCAGTAGCCTTGTAATTGTCGTTTTTGATTTTGCCTCCCCACTTCTCTTTTTTCCTTCCTTGGACTTTATCCATGGCAATATTTTTTTTAAAGAAAAGGCACTGTGGATGTTTTACGTTGGTTGTTACTACATGGCGTGGGCCAAGATCCTAAGAGCCACTTTAGGGCACACCCAGAGATTTGGGCATGCCCAGTGTGGTTTCAGATATTTCTTCTCAGCAGCCAAACCCATGGCCATGCCCTGTCTTAATCTGCTTTTGAAAAGCTTGTGATCTTCAAAAGGCACTTGTCATTAGCATGAAGGACCTCTCTTAACCACATAGAGATCCAAAATTCCCTTGCTTTTTGAGGCTGGATTTTTGAGTCCAAGACACAAAGACCTACACTCTGAAGGGACGAGATGTTAATGTATACCCGGTCAACTTAGTCAAGTAGATCCAAGGCAGATGTAAATTGAACGTGACTCATTTGTAGCTGGAAATTTAAGAAATGAGCCTTATGAATGTGTGTTTATTTTGGAACATTTTGATAAACCTGTAGTAGTGAGTACCACTTTCTGCGTGCCTCAGAGAGAAAGAAAACACACATATACACTCACATACACACTCTTTGGAAGAAATAGGTTCAAGTTACTTCCAGCTATTCAGGCTGCTTTGTTCTTGTCATACCTCATTAACTGGGAAGGATAAGGCTTGAATGGAACACCTCCAAAGAAGACTGACATTCTTCCCTGTGTTTCTCAGAAATCTCCCATCTGAGTGGCCATATTCGAGTAGCTGCAACGATTTTAGCAAGTTTGCTTGCATTAATAGAATGGCTGTGGTACCTCAGTCTTACAAGTGGTCAGTACTACATCTCCATTTGACGCCTTCATTTTACACCAAATCAGCAATCTCTTGCCTTGCCTTGCAAGCGGTTTGTCTTCAAGAACAATGGCTGTTCCATTTAGTCAAAATTTGGGGGGCTTTGGGTACATTTTGCTTTTTCTCCATGCCCCCAAATTTTATAACACCGATGGCTAAAGAAGAGTTCTGGAGGCCTCAGAAGCTTGCATTGTTAGTTATTTGTTAGTCATGTAGTGAGATATTACCAAATCTACAAATCTGTTTCTCTTTTTTCCTATCAGTAATATTTTCCCTAGATTGTTTGTGGTGATTTTCCTTGCTGTATGTTATTTTACTGTTGTAGCTTTGTGAGGTGTGTGTGTTCCTTGTGAGAAGGGTGGGCACGGCTGAGCCAGTACAGCCTAGTAACTAGAGTGCTAGACCAGGACAAGCACAAGGGGACTCAGCGTCACCTCTCCTTTAGCGAGTTAGCGAGTGACTATGGAGCAGTCATTCCTTCTAAGAGATATATTAGAAAATTATGGGGGAAGCAGCAGCTCACCTGTATCAATTACCTGGAGCTCCTCAGAGGAAAAAGATAAAAATTCTTGCCTGATTTCTGTACTGCATTATTTTTCCAGCAGTAATTGGACTTAAAATACCCCATTGGTTTTAAAGGTCTTTTTAATGGATTTTGAGATTTTTGCTTTTTAATGTCTTGCTTTTATTTTTATTGCTCAATCTTTAAGGCTTTGTTTCTGTAGATACCATTGTCAAGCCATAGATTTTTGTGTGGCAGATATTAATAATAATACAGTTGTAATGATCAGAGGATAGGATAAACTGAATTAACAAGATAGGGGGAAGTTATGTATGTTATCCATACTGCTGTGACTAGCACCATCACAACAGTTCCTGCCATCCTGCTCAGGTCATCTGTAGAACCGCTGCCTAAGGGGTTCAAGCCTTCTGTAGGCTTATATGACATACAGTGCAACATAATAGGTAAAAAAAAATTCTGTAGGGTACCTTATGTTTACTCAAAGACTGAGTCAAGAAGCATATATGAAACAAAAACTTTACTCAGGTTAGATTTTGTGGACTACAGCCTTCTTTTTTACATACTGAAGTGCAAGTGTACGAAAAATTACAAGTTAAAATACGTTAGTACTCAAATTAATTTGAGACTACAGATAACTGGTTATCTGCTGTTGATGGGCAATGTATCTGCTTAGCACGAGGGTCAATCACACTGACATATAATGCAAACAAACTCCATGTTATGTTTCAATGCTTTCTCTGTTGTCTTTCCACATTAGTTCTTTAGAACACAGGATTGTGGCTAGGTAAGATTAAGTATTTTACTAACTGCAGAAGAAGAGCATTGAGACTCACGGAGGAATTGGGCTCATTTGTAACAGTGGGCATTCTGTTTCTGCACAATTTCAAACACAGGGAGATCTTTCAACCTTGCATATTAATCAAAATTGTGCCGTGGATTCAGGAGTGTGCTGGAAAAAAATTAGGTTTTATTTCCATGTCAGCACGGAGGGGCTGTAGAATACTAAAAGAGCAGCTTTGTTTAGGAACCAGTGCTTTGGAGAGCTGCTTGAATTATTTGTCTTAGTTGTGTGCAGAGTCTCAGAGTTCTGTGCCAGGATGTGACTATTGAATTAGGGAGACCATGCAGTGATTTATAATAATTGCTTCATTGTGCAAAATATCCCCTATTTACTGCAGAAACTCAATGTAACTAATGTGGTTGCTTTTCCTTCCTTCCTTCCTTCCTTCCTTCCTTCCTTCCTTCCTTCCTTCCTTCCTTCCTTCCTTCCTTCCTTCCTTCCTTCCTTCCTTCCTTCCTTCCTCCCTCCCTCCCTTCCTTCCTGATTCCATCAAAAAGTAGTACCACCCTACTATGTCAACTGTTCTGTAAAAGTTTTCTTTTTCTTTCTTTCTTTCTTTCTTTCTTTCTTTCTTTCTTTCTTTCTTTCTTTCTTTCTTTCTTTCTTTCTTTCTTTCTTTCTTTCTTTCTTATCTTGATACAGCCCAATTCTATGCACTTCTATTATGGAAATATGCATAAATCATAGTTATAGTATGTGTATCCTTTCTCATCTTTTTGTCTCCAAGCTGATTCCACAACAGTATTCTCTTGTTCATTTTTACAGGATTTTCATGTACATTTTGATATGATCCACATGTTTATTTTGACAGAAGGTGACTTTTCCTTGCCATCTTCCTCAGATGTTGGGGTTTTCCAGTGTACAATTCACTTCTTGTTTAAGGACTGGGATGGAGTTGTGAAAGGGAAGATGTTGTCTAGAAGTTCTTACCATCAGAAAATCTTCATTTTAATGAGAAAAACAAAGACCACCATCTTGACCCATGAGTTAAAACAAAACATACGGGGAAAAAAATAATCATAGAATTATGAAGTTGGAAGGGGTCTATAAGGACATCAAGTCCACCCCCCTGCTTAGTGCAGGAATATAAATCAAAGGATATCTGCCAGGTGGTTGTCTAAATTTCTCTTGAATGCATCCAGTGTGGGAGCACTCACCACCTTTCAAGGTAATTGGTTCCACTGCCATACTGTTATGGAAGTTTTTCCTGATATTCAGATATCTACAGTCAGGATGAACCTTTGTTATGACAAAGTAAAATGCCATAAAATGCCCATGTTTTCAAGCTCTGAATAATTATTTATGGCTGAAATCCTGTTGCTTTACATAGTAAGTTGCATTAGAGGAGGCTTATTGAACCAGTGGGAATTTGGTGAGTCAACTCCTCCATAAATTCAATTGATTCAAATAGGTCTACTCTAGTTGCAACTTGCTTTAGCATAAATGGCACATAGGTGACTAACCAGCCACAACAGGAAAACCTCGAAGGTATTCGTGTTGAAGTCTCAGTGGTTAAATAAAATTCCCAGTGGATTGTTCCCCTTGCTCATTTGTGAAAATGAATTTTTCACCTCATGTATTTTTGGTCAATCCTGATTTTCCAGCTTTAAATTCAGAATTTGGGAAATATACTTGGTCAGTATATGGCAAATGGATGTGTCTTGAAGGTTGCAACTCTAGATTTTTACCTGGAAGTAAGTCTCATGTAACTCACTGGAACTGACTTCTGAGACATGCATAGAATGGCATGGTAAAGAGCATCTTTGAAAACTACAAACTTCTCACATCTGCTGACAAAATCTAGCTGTTGTTAACCACATTTTTTAAAGTGCCATTTAGTGCTGCTGGTGTTCTGATTAATTTAGCTACATGTTGCTGTCATGTTAAGCCCATTCATCTTCTGTCATGGAGCATGTACTCCTCAATCTCTCTCTATCATTCCACCCCTTCAGGCCTTATTTTCATCACGTTTAGCAGAAGTCTCCCCTGCCTGTCTTTATCTTGTTAGGCTTTCAACAGCTTAAAGCTGAATCTTCATTCGTTCAGTCTTGCTGTCAACCTTCCTTTGCCTAGCCTGTCTCATTTTCCTATTCATAATAACATCTCTAACCTCTTTGGGGTAATATCAGGACAAAATTACATCTTGTTCTTGAAGATGTCACCGTGTACATCAAATTGCATCTTGCTCTGAAGGAACTGCTGTGAACTCTATTGCCATTATTTTCAATTAAAAGTGGAAGTAAGTGCAGCCCCTGTTTTAGAGGCAGTATCTATATGTTTTGCTCAAATGATTCATTTGGGGTAAGTTTAGATGTTACTTTCTAAAGCTTGGATAGCTTCATAAGTATGAATTAAATAAATCTATTTATTACACTGTCTTTAGATGAGAGGCAACACCAAGGTGCTGATAGAATGAAATTTTGAATTCTCAAATCGAGGCATAGGCGCTGTCCGGTCCACTTTGGGGATCCCACATGCATGATGCCCTCAGGACAGGCCCACTTTTTCATCACCATACCCGACAACTGGTTACTGGCAGAGAAAGTGAGAGATAATGAGTGAGTAGGGGTGAACTGATCAATTGTTGAATATGGGTGAAATATATAGAAAGAAAAAGCAATGGACTTATAGCACTCGGCCACAGGTCTCTGTCTAAGACTGCAATTACATGGATGATATACCTCACACTATATGTTTAGGTTGTTTCATTTGATTTATAATCACATGACAATCATGTGATTACGTATAAATCACCTTTAGCATTCTCAGCTGCCCAGCTGATGGGTGGAGAAGCCCGGCTATTGTTGTGACCTGGTGTCGCTGTGATCTAGGCAGCAACCCAGCTTCACCACCCATCACCTGGCCAGTGCGGTGCCTCCTCAGCCCCAGTGCCTGGCTTCGCTGCTGCCACCACTCTCAGCTGGTTCCTGGCCCCAGCTGCAACTCCATAGTGAAGCTGGGTTGCTGGGAATGAGCAGGCAGTGTGCCAGCCACCTGATGAGTAATGAAGCCGGGCTGCTGCCATTGTTGTTGTTGTTGTTTTTTAATTCCTGATATCTAGTATAGTGCTGTATCAGATGACAGGAATTTGTAAAAACAAAAACAAAAACAGGAACAGAGGCATTTACACAAGTGGAATAAGTTTCAATGTATCGATTCCATATGCGTGTTTAAATAAATGGACCTCTGGTGGAGGAACAAATACCTATTTACTGCTGAAAATAACACAATCCCCTTTCAAATTAATCTGTGCTTGTACATTCTGCATGTAACCACCCAAATTTAAATTGATTTAAAACATGCTGAACTTGTGTTCAATGGAGGTGTGTGTGTAGTAATGGGATTGGAGTCTTAGACAAAGACCTCAATAACTGCCTAAATATAGGATAATAAGTACCCAAACAAGAGGGAGAGCTTGGAAAAGTGACATGAAACCCTAGTTTACATGGCAACTCAGGATTCTGTGGGACTGTAGTCCAAAAAAGTAACTTCTCCAAGCTTTGCAAATGGGGCATACTTTACACACTTTCAATTCCTCATCTCCTTGTATTGGACAGTGACATTGGTATGGGACAGTAGTTCCCAACCTTGGGTAACCCAGGTGTTCCTGGACTGCAATTCCCAAAAGCCTTCACCACCACCTGTGCTGGCCAGGTTACTGGAAATTGCAGTCCAAGAACATCCGGGTTATGCCAGGTTGGGAATCACTGATATGGGTCATAGAATCATAGAATAATTGAGTACAGAAACTGTACTTGTGTTAATACAGCCTAAAATAGCATTTGTCTTCTTTGCAGGCACATTGCACTGCTGGCTCATAGTCAGCTTGTGGTCTACAACGATTCCAAGATCCTTCTTCTTCATAGTGTTATTGAGTCAAATATCCCCTGTCTTGTAACTATGCGTTGAAGTCTTCAACTCAAATTTACTTTAACAGAAGACCCTTTTAATCCCAATAAATCAAGAGTCCCAGGTGCATGGAGGACCTGTTCATTTTCAAGCAAACTTGAGTGGAAATCCCATGCAAATCATCTATCTTTGCTCTTTGTCATTTACATTTTGTTAAGGAGATCAACTTGTTTTGATGTATGTTTAATGCTTCATACTAACCATGATTGTAAGCTACCAGCTAGTAGGCAGGAGGGTGGAAATCATAACCTCCAAAAGGTCCTGTCATTTAACAGCCTGCTCAGATCTTGCAAACACAAGGATGGAATTAATCCATCTTCTACTTGGTCTTCTTCTTTTCCTGTTGCCTTCAAATTTTCCTAGCATTATTGTATTTTCTAACAAGTCTTGCTTTCTCATGATGCACCAAAGTAGAACATTGTCTGTTTCATTATTTATGCTTCCAGAAAAAGTTCAGGTTTGATTTGATCTAGGATTCATTTGTTCATCTTTCTGGTGGCCAAGGATATCTGCAATGCTCTTCTCCTATGCCTTATTTCAAATAATTCAGTTTTTTTCCCTGACAGCTTTCTTCACTGCTCAGCTTTCACACCTGTATATTATAACTGGGAATATAACAGAGTGGATGATCTTGGCTTTAGTCTCCAGTGACACATCCTTACATTTGATTATCTTTTCTAGTTCCTTCATTGCTGCCATTCCGAGTCCAAGTCTTCTTCTACTTCTTGACTGTAGTCTCCATTTGGATAAAATTTTTGTTTTAATTTGCAATTTATAATTTAGTTATAATTTATACATGAAAAGTGCTTTTCTTTCAAGTAACAAAAGGGATCCAATAATGAAGGAGATAGGAAGATATTGAGCGATATTGCATTTCTTATTCCCTTCTGACATCACCTATGTCTTTCCCGAACTTCTGAACCAATTATTAGTTTGCAGACATCACAGAATAAATGTTCAGTCTCCTTGAAGAGGTATACAGTTAATGTGGAACTGTGGGATGGGATGATGGGAGAGAACCTGTTGATCATTGTACATATGGTTAGTGCAGCACCCAGAGGATGTATTTTGCCTTCTTTAGAATATAAACAAGCAGGAACTTAATCATGTCAGATGCAGAAATATATTAAATTATATTTTAAATTAGTATGTTCCAACTACTCTAATGCATGGCAAGTTTAATGAAGCTAATTCATATTAGGGAAATCTGCATTAATTCATAAGAGTTTTGAATATTTTTTACATAGTTGAGTGTATATAGCATCCTACTTTGGGTCTGAGGAGCCTTGAGGGGGAAAAAGATTATTTAAAAGCCATTTAATTATCCCAAGAAGTTTCTTTTCTAGCTCTACTCTAGAAAGAAACAAGGTTGCCAAAAATACTAGAGTTTGATATTAAATGAGAGTGGGTCCAGATATTGGCCTCAAGGATTCATTTCACATTTTCTTGAGTAGTTTGCTTTGGAGGGGGGAAAAAACAGCTAAATTTTGGGTGGCATTTCTGAGGCATTAAGTCTTGGAAGGTCACTTCATAGTGTTGAGAGGCTTCCCTCATCAAAGGTGCTACTGACCATCTCTTCATCTGAGCTCCACACAGTCATCACTGGTCATTCATGGCTCTCGTCACCAGTGGTAGCAAGTGTTCTGCTGTAAATGTTTCCATGATTTTTTTCCCCCTTCAGCTGCGGGAATGTTCTGTTTCTCTGCTTCTTAACCCAGCTTGTTCATGGTGGCCTGTGCGACTGCACCAGGGAGTGGGGGGAGTAAGTGAAATAAGAGGCTAATTCCTTTTGCTGAGAGGTGTATGTGCTCTAGGGCTTGATTAGGGGTGGTCTGAGTTTTTTTAAGTGATTTATAATCTGAAAACATTTTTCAAGACTTAACTGGGATTCCTTGGTGGCTTGCTCTAAGTATGTGCTCTTGGCCTCTTTTTTTCTTGCATCCATGCCGATAATCCAGTTCAGTTATAATAACTTTTTGTAGGTCTGCCAAATCATTGGAATTCTGCATTTTTAATGTCTTTGCGTGTAAGGCATTCATATTCTGGTGAGCCCCAGGCAAACATGGGTTCATTTTGTGTGTAGTGACACATTTCCTCAAAATGTTGCTCTACTTTTGTGATCGTGAGGGTGTGTTTCACCTCAGTTTTAAAACTCAGCAGCAGCCAGGAAGCTGTTCAGCAAAAATGGGAACATGTAATATATGTCAGGAAAGACATATGAGATAGAAAGCTGTTACTATGATTCATCCAGAATTTTCTGTGTTTCCTTCTAATGGCAAAATAATATAGGATCTTCTGAACAACACTTGGTTCTGAGTCATCCAGAAACTCAACAAAAATGGCAGATCTAGACATACATTGACATGTTGTTTCTTTTCTCCATGTGGCTGTATAACTAGGTGAACAAGTGTGTGAAGAATAGGTTGTGTAAGCCCTAGAGATAGCTCACAGCTACTTTCGCTCTGCGGGCACAGTTGTATGTTCTTCCACCATTAAAACAAGAATCACTGTATTTCCTGGTTTGCTCTAATGTTTCACCACATGGTCATAAATTACACATCCCATCATACAATTGGACAGTTAATTTTTGCATTACAACTCCCCAGTTGGGCAGGATCCCCAGCCTGCATGACAAGAAGCATTCACAGATTGTGTGCATTGTCAGTGTAGCTCAGTGGTTTATATATCTGGCTGTGGAGGCAGAGACTGGGAGTTCAATTCCCCACTGTGCCTCTGTGAGTATAGCCAGCCTGTGTGGTCATGGACAAGCTTCAGAGTCTCAGGATGCCCCCAGTGTGTATTCTGTACCTAGAATACCCTGGAAAGGGTTGTCATAAGTCAGAATCAACTTCACGGCATACACAGACACACAAGCTTTCCTACACAAACCTGCATCACATGACGGTGTACAAGTAGGAAGAACATGAAAATTGTATGCAAAACGTGCAATAAAACACACACAACCAAAACGTTCATCTTATCAGTCTGCATAGCTGAGAAACAGTAACCCTCAGGCTCTCCACAGAATTTCCTATGATGTAGGAAGAAAGGAGAATTGCTTGTGTATTTTTTTAAAGAGTTGTGTGTATATCTTTCTTTACATTGCCTTCTCAAACAAAAAACCCCCAATAACTTTTATATCCATCGGATATTTTAGTACTGTACAGATTTTTATATCTTCGATGGTACTTCCAATTTAATAAGAGATAGAGATAGTAGGCATCCTTCAGTCTCAAGAGACTATGGTATCGTGCTCTGAATAGAGATCTTGGAACAGAGTCTAGTGTGGCTGAGAAGGCCAATTCGAGAGTGACAATCCCTTCCACAATAAGAGATAGATTGAGTCAATAAAGGAAAACATGGTCTTCAGCTTCCAAGAACTGAGCAGCACTGTTGATGATACAAGACTTTCTGGAGGTCAGTCATTCACAGGGCTGCCATAAATTGGAAGTGACTTGGGGACAGGTAATGGTAACAACAACAGCAGCAACAACAACAACGTACTTCCAACTAAACTCTACTCTACTTGTAAGTTTGTATCCATTTCTGGGCATATTCAACACCTGTGAGAACAACTCAGCTCATGTTCCTTGAAGAGAACTAAAACATAGGTAGCAGCCATATTGTTTCCTCTTGAAATGTAAATTACCTTGAGCCAAAGCTCTTTTTGGAGTACTTCTAAGGCCTACAAGGGCTCCCAGTGAATGGAATAACATCACAAACTTGCATTCATAGCATTGTCCCAGTTTGTGGAACGTATGAAGAAAGCTCTGATTGTGTGGGAGATGCATGGTGGTGTGCTAGGATTCCTGCATAGATTTCAGAACTTCTTGACCAGTGGTGCAATTATTTATTTGTTTATTGTATACTCCATGATTGCCTTAATCAAACTGCAGTAACTAAGGGATAACTACAACGAATAACTTCATTTCTTTTATATTCTAAAGCTAACTTGTTTGTAACTTATGGTTATGGGGCGTCATCTTAATAAATTGTGTTAAAGCATATCTCATAGTTCAAGAGGTGGCCATAGTGCTGTGCCTCTTGCGGCTGCTTTGTGTTCTGTTGTGGATGCTGAGGTGACAGTGAGATGGATGGAAAAATGTTTTGTACCACAGGCCAGTAGCTTATAGCACTCAAATGTGCTTTTGAATTAGTGCAAAGTATCAATTAAGCTATGTGTAAGAACCTAGGAAGTAAAGAGTTACTTTTTTAAAAAAGGCAACAATAACAGTAACTAACTACTTATCGGGATTCTGGAATGGTAATTGTAACTAACCACTGTTTAAAAGCAATGCTCCAGGGTCTGAGAAAGGTTGACAACCATTTCCCCCCGAATAAAACAAAGTGTGTATCTAATAGCTAACTATTAATATTTATAAGCACATTTATACACAATGGATGATTTTCTCAAGATAAAGATTTGTGGTAGCTAATTACGATCCATTCAGGGCTGCTTATTTCATATGTGAAATCTATAATACTCTACTAACTTCTCCAAGTCAGTTACATTGACCACTGAAAATGTTTCCTTCTCCCCTGCTCCAACTCAAAGTAGCCAGTTGATCCATGAGTAGAAACAAAATTGGGGGCTGGATAAATTATTTTTTTGGATTGGTTAAAAGTCACAAACACAGCAAGCTTTGATTCTCCCTGTATTCTTCTTTATCACATCTATAAGAAGAGCCCTTGTAGGTTCTCTTTGTTTGTGACTTTTTAAGGGATACAAAAAGGTATTGCTGAAACCAGAACTTCACTGTCTCCCCCAAATATACCTTCAGGAATTCAGAGATATAGATTATATAACCATCATCGTGCCACTTTATTCGACAGTATCTTTTAATACCTTGAGATGTCCAATTTTTAACCGGATTTTTGAGAGGTAGGATCACAGTGTTCCATCAGCTTACTTAGCTCCATTTATTCTGAGGCATTTTTATGCTATCTAATCCAAATAACATTATATCAGATGTTTTGTGTGTATCTGGTAAGCAGAACTTGCGCAATACATTGGGTGGATGTGCTTTAATGTTTAACAAGAGATTATTATCCTCAATTGTGAGACAACTGAACTATTCTACAGCTTGACCTCTGCACAACACAGACCTCTGGCACTATAAAACCAGTGGCTTGGAAAAAAGATTGGTGCCCAGATGTGAAAAATGTAGGCATTCACCAGGCATTTACTGGGATTTCTTGCCATGGCTAGCTGTGTGTCTCTAAAATGCATTCTCCCTCAATTTTGCAGTTTCCCTTCAATAATAAATGTTCTTGTATTCTTATTAAAAAGATGTGTTACCTTTCATACTATTTTCTCCCTTTGTGACTATAATTCATAAGACAGGTATATGAATATATTATAAATTAGGAATGAAAGGGTGTGATTTGGAATATACTGGCCCCTGGAATGAAACCAGTGCCCAAAGTGGAGTCAGGCAAGTTTTAATAGTTCGTATACTGCAGTATTTTCTAGCTGACTCATAATGGTGTTTAGCGTTCAGCAGGGCTGATACATATAATGGTGCATCACAGCAGCTTCCCGGTTTAAACCTTGAAGGAATCATTTCCATGCTGATTCCTGCAGCACCATTTTTGTGATTTGGATCCTGGGAACTGCAGTCAGTTTTCTTCTTGTGGAATACAGCTAGCCTACTCCTGGCTTGTAGTTGTACTCCTGGAACTGTCTAGAAAGGTGAATTTGGGGTGTTAGATAGCAGTCAGCCCCCAAGCACATTTAACTTATAATATTCTGTGGCATATAGATCTTAGGGGCTTCAGGAAGAAGAAAAAGAAATCAGAATTTCAAACCCTATCCTGATGAATTGACTTCTAGTTCCCAGCAGACGATTTTGAATCAAAGTTGATCTAGTTGATGTAAAAGCTGCCTTGAAAAGCAGCCCTGACAATTGCTTTGTGTTTGGGTGAGAATTGATTAACTGAATAAAAAAAGGAGTCAACTTCTGGGATTCTGTGTGGTGTCATTTTGAGAATGGTAGTGAGCAGAAGAGGGTATCCTGTCAACCATCTTGACTGCTGCCATTGGTGTTGTAGACATTCAGGTTTTTTCCTGCTGGCAATATGGCCACAATATTTTGCAGCAATATTGGGACATTTCCTGACTTTTTGAAACGTGGGTACAGAAGCACAATATCTCACATTCATGAACCACAGGCTTTTTGAAGAATTGAATTATAATATATTGCCAGAATCCTATCGGTTCCTTACACTCACCTAAGTCTGATGGTGTCAATCACAGTGGCAAATTGTTGCAAGTTAACAAGTCACCACTTACATTCCTTGTAGTGTGCCAGTTACATGACCTGATGTAAAACAAAGAATACACATGATACCTTGTTATCTAGTATTATCTTTGTATTATTGCACTTATGCCAGCATAAAAAACCTGTAGGATTCCAGTTGATATAGTCTAGACTAGCTGAGAAGCTTCAAGTTCAAAGTAAAATTTTAACCTAATAAAACTTAAAAGGCTGTTGCTAATCTAGCTAGAGAGCAGATCTATTGTATCAATTGCCCTTAGGTAAGTGCCATTGAGTCAATGGTTTACTCTAGTTGGGACTAGCAGTAGGATTCTACCCAAAGTATTCCAGTACAGGCTACAGTACAGCATCTGTTTTGAGAGAGATTCAGAGGCATGTGACTTCAGTCTCATGCAAATCTGGTGTTCAGAATGTGTGTGGTTCTTTGCCTTTTGAGGTCTTTGGACTGCCCTGGACACTTGCCCAGCTTATCACAATACTTAGCTGAGGGCTGGAGCAGACACCTTGGACAGCTGCTTCCAATTAGAGAAGACTGGTATTCACCAGATTGGGGTTATAAATTTTGGCTTGTTTTATCCTGGCACTGTAAATGATAAAATGGGGTTGGGGGAGTGGTTCTTTTTTTCTGGATTAGAATCTGCCCATTTGCAATTTTTTTGGGGATTAATTTAGTATATGCACAAAACTTAAAATTAAGGTAACTGCTGGTTGTTGCATGGCCTATTAAACGCAGAGAAGGGCACAAATTAAAAACAGGATTACCAAATTCATTCAAAAATGGCTAAATTGTCAATTCATATGTGTATGAATCAATGCCCCCAATGAATACGAATCATCAAATTTTTTGGGGCATATAACTTGGATGTCTGAAACCCAATCTTCACCAAACATGGAGGGATTGTAAAGGAGCACCATGGGAAGCTTCTCTGTGATTCTGGTGTCTCTAAGTGCCTGGGGGAAACTTTCCTGGGGGGGCCCTCTTTGTGGGTGTGACTCTTTTGCGAGGCTTTAGAATCCTTGAGAGGCTTGTCTTGACCATAAAGGAAACATAGATGAAATGTCTGTACACCCTTACTCCAGCTGTGTTAGATCAGAGAACCTTGTGTTGCAGTGTTCAGACTGTAGTACTGCAGTCAAGCCTCTGCCCATGACCTGAGTTCAATCCCACTGGGTTAAGGTAGCTGGCTCAAGGCTGACTCAGCCTTCCATCCATCCAGCCTCTGGAAATTAATACCAGCTCACTGGGGGTGGCGGCGGCGGCACATTGTGTAGTCTGTATAATTAAATTGTAAACTGCCCAGAGACTGCTTTAAGCACTATCAGGTGGCATATAAGCAACACACTTTCCTTTTGCTTTTGCTTTGCTTTAGAAGTCTCATAATCATATAGCCAGCTGGCAGTGTGGTTAGAGGAGTTTAGACAGAGGAGTTTAGATGAATGTACATGGAGAGCAGCAGCTTGATAAAGGATGGAGCAGACAAATCTTGCAGCATTGCTCCAGTGTGCTTTAAGGGGCCGCTTTTATCACTGCACTGAACTCTCACATCAGTAGTGACAATATGGTGTAAGTGGCTGGATTTGTGCAATATCACTGGTTGCTTTCCTGGAGCTTCACATTTTAAGCATCATAGCATTATTATATTTTACTATTTTAGTGGACAAAAGAGACTTGTAATCAATAACAGGATTTTTGTGGGGGGAATCTGAAGCATCTATCCTTCATAAATACAAAGATCCCAATGCTTTATTAATACTGGCTATGATTTTTCAAGAATGGTTAAAAAAAAAGGGAATGAAGCAATTTCCCCCTCCATTTAAAAACCATAAAACTGGCAGACATGTTATATTAATATCATAAGAATATATTATTGCTTGTGCCAGTTCCTAAGTTGCTGGAAATAGTATATTGGCAAAGTCAGTATGGAAAGATCCCTTTTTTAATGCAGATGCCTTGCCTCCGGCTTTCTAATCTCAGCCGATGATTAGACTTGCTTTGTGCCACATACAACTTAGCCATAGATAAGTCTACTTGACGCAACCTAGAGATAGTGGAGCTGAGTCCTTATTGCAATCTGTAGGATTTAAGAACAACCTTTAAGCACTCAAACTACATTGAGATTGGTAGAAATTTCTTCCAGTCTCCTCTCTCAAAATTATGACTACTTGTCAATAAACCTAATGAATATAACTTAAAATTTTATTGTAAGCAGAACAAAAACAGAAACTTGAGAAGTAGGAAGGAGAATATAGAACAGAGAGCAGAAAAGACATGTACCTCATGAAGAGGGTCAGTTCCAATCTTATGGGGCCCCTGGACAAGGACCCTCTGGCGGGCCCATCCTGCACCAGTGTGTATCCTTGCAGACTTTCCTGGCAGCAAAGGTGGATATAGAAGGAATGCAGTAAGAGGAGTGACGCTACAAGAAAGGGGAATCGGGAGGGGGTGTCACTCTTTGAATTTCCCACAATTGCCACACAAAGGCATTGTGAGAAATTTAAATAGCAATTTGGCACATTGATTAACTGGCACACAGGTTAAGTATCAGTGGTGGACCTAGCCAAGGTTGCTGGGCCTTGGCAATTGCCAAGAGCTGTTGTGTGCTGGTAAGAGGCAGTATCATGAATATTTTTGAGACAATAAACTGAAAAAGAGATGAATGGAGAGTGATTTTTAAAAGATTCCCCGTCATGCTTAACAGTAAAGCAAAGGGACCCATATGCTGGTTTGTTTTCTCAAAAGCAACATGAGCATAAGATCAGCCTCTCAAGTGGAGAGGACTATGGGCTGAAAGAGTGAAGAATGACCCCATAAAACTGTTTGCATTCCAGCCTCTGTTAGTCTAGTAGAAGCAGTGGAAACCCATGTGGGATCCAACACCGTTTCCAGTGTGAACACAGATGAAGCTGGCAAGATCATAGACCTCAAAATATAGTGATTGCTTTTTAGTATTAACAAGAAAATTTGATGCACTAATAAGACTTCATTCAATGGGTTCACTATCAAATTATTTTCTGTATTGTTGAGTTGCAAGGAAAAACTACTCTTGCTCCTCCATGGTAATAAGTAATAAGTTCAGGAAGCACAAAGCATGACACCACAGGTAGTGCGGAGGCCCATCTCCCTCTCCCTGGGCTGGCTGGGCCACTTGCCAGGCTCCACACATCACTGGGGTCCTGCTCTGGCAGCATGCCAATCCAGGCAGAAGCTCGGGGTGCCCATCCCCACCTCCTCTGGCAGCCGACCACCTGTCAGCTGCATGGGGAGAGTCCCTGTCCTGCCTCAATGGAGGGGTTGGCTGCCAGAAGAGGTGAGGACAGGCAGCCTGAGCTCCTGCCAGAATTGGCGTGCCATTGGAGCTGAAGGAACCTGGTGATGTGCGAAGACAGGTAAATGGCCCAGCCAGCCCGGGGAGTAAGGAAAAGCTCTGCACAGCACCTATAGTGCCATGCTAACAGCTTCGTATGAAGCACCCATCTCTATTCAAGACCAGTTTCAGTAGGATCAGTGGTATCAAGAAAGGGCAAGATGTCCAGGAGGACCAACCATATTGCACTCTTTATTCCCCAGCATAAGCTCACCAGGGCAGTCAGGGCTGCTTCTGTTGCAAAACCAGTCTGGAAGCCAGACTTGAACTAATACAAGAACAGAAACCAAAACCACACTCTCTTCCACTGCTCTGAGCTCCCTGCAGAGAAATTGTGGGGAAATTCTGCAGAGAATATTTGGCAATCCCACCTCCACCCCCATTTCACTGCCAGCATATACAATTGGAAAGCAATTTTCACCCTTCCTTAAAATAACAAGAGCAACAAAACCAGAATCCTTTAATTGGTTGATAGTCTCATTTATTACTGTAAATAAAATGGGTGTTCTAAGCAGTAGAGTGCAAGATTCTTTTACGCCAGAGCAAAAAGAATCAGCTTTGACTGCAACGTAAGTAAAGTTTCAGGCTGGCTGGATGTCTCTTTCTGTCAGATGCCATTGTGTCAGAGTCAAAGCCATTTGTCATCCCTGAATTTCATTATCTGCTCCTTCCCTGTCTTTCAGTCTCACTTTGCTAGGACATTTGTTCACCGTTGACCTCCCTGACAAATAATACACCTTAATTATGTTGGCAAGAGGGGATATGTCATTCCTGGGCCACTTTAATTGTCTATCCGACAGGCGTCCTGCTGCGGCACGTAGCTTCCATGGTATTTTGACCACTCCGATTGTGCGACTATCTTAGGCTTTCCCTTTGTCTGTTAAGTCAAAATAAAGTACAGCTTTATATAAATAACATGGAAGGCATTGTTATCTCCATAATAATTTTCCCTCTATTGCTGTTTAGCATTTAGTAATTTAAATGAAAATTCCCAAATGATGCACATAATCATTATCTCTTAGGTCTGAAGAAGTGGACTTGTCCACAAAAGCTCACATTAAAATATGGCAGTTAATCTTTAAGGTGCCACAGTGTTTTTCTCTTCTTTATATTTTATTTCTGTTTGTTTTTGCCTGATATGTCATTTGAAAAGACCAAATATAATAAAATGTACTAAATGTAAGAGTGCAGATAATGCTTGGGGTCCAGAACATAGTAAAGATAGTAGAGATGGATACAACAAGCTGATATTTGATTCATGACACTTCTGAATGGCTTTATTGATATTGCGTTGATCTGCAAATTTTTCTCTGCGTAAAAATTTGCATTCATATATGGATTTAGATATATATTTTTGAATATATTTTCTCAAAAAACATGCATAACTGAACACACTGGCTGAAATCTTACTTCACAGATTGCACCGTATTGAGTCTCTCAAAATCTTTCTGAATTTTGTTATTGTCTTCCAAGGTATTAGCTATTCCACCCAATGTTTCGTCATCTGCAAATTTGATAAGCATTCTCTGCATCCCTCAACCAAGTTATTAATAAAAATGTTGAAGACCATCAGGCCTAGGACTGAGCCTTGTGATATTCCACTTATAGATGTGAAACTGGGTAGATGTTGAAAACAACAAAATGAAATTTAACAGGGATATATGCAAAGTTCGACCTGTGGGGGAAAAGAAGCCAAATGCATGTTTACAAGATGAGTATACTTGGCTCAGTAATATTATGATCGAGAAGGTTCTTGGAATTGTTGTAGATCACAATCTAAACATGAGCCTACAGTTCAATATGGCTACAAAAAAGCCCAATGCTATTTTAGGCTGCATTAACAGAAGTATAGTCTCCAAATCCTGTGAAGTACTAGTTCCCCTCTGGTTGACACTGGTTAGGCCTCATCTTGAGTACTGTGCCCAGTTCTGGACACTGCACTTTAAGAAGGGTTCAGACAAACTGGAACAAGTTCAGAAGAGGGTAACAAGGATGATCAGGGGACTGGAAACCAAGCCGTATGAGAAAAAACTAAAAGAACTGGGCAAGTTTAACCTTGAGAAAATAAGACTGAGGGGAGATATGACAGCACTCTTCAAAAACTTGAAATATTTTCATACAGAGGATGGGCAGGATCTTCAGGGTCAATCATCCCAAAGTGCAGACATGTAACAATGAGCTCTAGTTACAGGAAGGAAGTTTTTGGTTGAATATCAAGAAAAAATTCCTTACTGTTACAGCAGTACAACAATGGAACCAATTACCTCGGGAGGTGATGAGTGCTCCAACACTGGAGACATGCAAGAGAAAATTGGATACACATTTGTCAGATATATTTTGATTTGGATTCCTGCATTGAGCAGGGCGTTGGGCTCGATGGCCTTATAGGCCACTTCCAGCCCTGTTATTCTCTGATTTGAAGAAGAGAATTGATATTGCTAATACAATTAAGCAGACTGCTGAAGAAATGAATAGGCTTGCTAATTCAGTTTAGCTTGTCTGATCAATCAGAATTTTATGACCAACAAATGGGTACAACAAACATTTGGAGGACAGGTTTGACTCCTTAATTTTAGGAATGAAATAAATATTTCTCAAAACACATTGACTTTAAAGAAATCACTGCGTCTTGAATGCTGCTGCCCTATACAAACTTACCTGGAAGTAGGTGCCATTGAATTCAGGGGATTTACTTCTGAGTAGTCATTGCAGGATCGCTGTATTAGATGCTACTTGTGGAGATGTAATGAAAATTGGACTTGGTCTTGTTTCCATAACCAGATTGAAGCCATGGAGATTTTTGAAAATAATGGCATTCGTAATATCCATATGGTACATCTGTTGGTAATGTTTTTATAAAATGTTAATGTTAAGCTTACAAGTCATATAAGAAAGAAAGAAAGCTGAAACTGATAGATTTATACAGTATTGGTAAATGCTTGGGATAGTAGATTACACTCAGAGGATTTAAGGAATTTATTTGACATGCTGCAATCAGAATAGAGTAAGTGCAATGAATGTTGGAGAACAGATAGTGTGGTGTAGGGGTGTAGTGTTTTTAAACATTCTTAGGGCCTCTGTCTAAGATTCAGAGAGCCACTCCCAGTCTGAATAGGTTGGAGAATGAACAAAGAGTCTAGCCTGGAAACAGAGTTTGGAAAATTTGTTTTGAACTAGTGGGGGGAGGGGGTTGTGGGAACTTTACTATAAAAATCAGTAATTTTTCCAAACACGGTCTGAAATAAGGCAGAGTAGACAAGAAAGGAAGTTCAGGCACAGTGTGAAATCAGACAACTTCCTACAGTCCTATAAGGGAACAACCAGAAATTTGGGTTGGGCCCTTCATAGAATACCTCATGCAGGTAGTCCAGTCAGTATCAAACATATGACACTCTAACAAAGTCCTCAGAGCACTGTAAGAATACTCTTTTCTTCAGATGTTATAAAATGATGAAGAAAGTTCTGGAAGTTGTCAGGGTTTCAATGGCGGAGTTACAGTCCAGTGATAACAGAGGACCAACTTAGTATAATTTTGGGGTGTCAAGGTCTTCCACGATTGTTCAAAACATATTTCTTCCACCCTTCCTTTTGTCCAGCTTCAGTACAGTGCACAATTAGAAAGAATTTCCTTCCTTTGGTCTGGATGTTGTCATTTAGAAAGACCGCTGACTCAGTTCTCCTGCAAGCCAGGACCCTAGGCTTTGGCTGCATAGCCTGATGATTTAAAGTACAGCTCACTGGCAGCACAAAATACTGATTCTGCAGGGGCAAAGAAAAAATTCTTATATTTAAATATATTAATTAAGTAACACTTCTAGGGCCCTGTATGCAATGTTAGAGAACAATCCTCTGTGTAAAGGCATGCCACTGGCCAGTAATATGTTTGAGTGTGTCCTCATTTTTGTGTGCATAGTCAATAAAGGACTATGCACTACAAATTCAGTTTAAAGAACAAAAAGTAGAGCAGGCTTGAAGTTGCCCATCCACCACAGACAGCTTGAGGACTGAGCTGGGAGGCTCCCCCAAAACCAGCAGGATGAGATACCCCTCCCTTTTCCCACCATTACTGCCATCAACAGTTAGGAACAACAAATTATTCACTATTCCTCACACACAATGGTGTGAGAGACTTGCTGAAATTCAGTTGCATAGCATAGAAAAGAGCACTAGAGTAGGCCCATTGAACCAGTGGGGATTTGGTGAGTCAACTCCTCCATAAATTTAGTGTAGTGAGATACAACTAGAGTAGGTCTCTTTGAATCAAGGGAACTTACAGAGGATTTGACTGACCAATTCTCTACTGATTCAGTGGACCTCCTTTAGTGTGACTTACTTCATTAAGCAACTGACTTTCAACCACAGTATGTTAAGTTTACATATGGTGACTATTGTACATTTTTGCCAGTATGCCTAAAGATCAGTGTGTGCAAATTTTATACATGTCTGGCAGTATTTAGGTTATCCTAAACATATCTAGGACAAAATTACTCAAGGGAATCATGCTTACGTATTCATTTCTCAGTTCTCCTTTGTGACTGAAATGATTCAAATTAGAGACTGTGAAGTTAAACTTGCATTGATCATATTAATCCTGTGTATACCTACATGGAAGTACGCCTTTTTAAGTTAGGAAGATCTGGGCTACATAAACCAATGATAATTCTTATACATCAATTTTTATTAGAAAATTATCCCTTTGTAAAAAGGTAAGAAAAAATGGTCATGGTGTTAGTGCTTAAAGATATTTGCAGGGCAATTCTCTGCATGTCTACTCAGAAGTAAGCCTCATTGAAACCACTATGGTTTACTCCCTGGTAAGTAGGTATGGAATTGCAGTTTTAGGAGGCAAATGGATTTCCCCTGTAATCGAAATATGTTCGACCAATTTTTCTGATACCATCTTATCTTACTAAAGGTGAGGAGCAGAACACTTGCCATGTTTTTCTTTCAAAAGTGGAGTTGGTGGGTGGGGAGGGAACTGGGCAAACCTGAATGCTTTTCAGTTTAATTTGATTTCACTATAATAGAATTAAGCACAAGTATATGTCCCTGTGAAATCAGCCCAATTTAAAAGTGCTGAATTCTACCTGAAATCCTTCTGTAGTGAACATCTCTATGAAGTGCCAAGGAAAATAAAAAATAACACATTAGCTTTGCATGTAATAATTGCTCTTATTGAAGGACAGCTGCATTATATTTTACAGTAATACCATTTATAGATTCATTTTATGGCTGATCACATTATTTTAGGATTTGAAGTTAATATATATTATCATTAGATTATAACTAAATCTCAGTTCTGTTTTAAATTACTGTTTTTAGTCTGATTTTTAAAACCCACTAAAGGACTTACCCGATTTTTATTGCTTAAGGTATCATTTTGTGAAGGCCCTCAGCAACTAAGCACTTAATAAATTTGGGTTGACTCTCTTACTCCTATAATGACAGAGATGGAACCATCAGACTAGACCAGCTCTGAATATGTAAGCTCATGTGGTATATGGCAGGGGGATGCTAATGTGGCTTCTTAACACAAAGCTAGATAACTCATATTCTTCCAGAGGTTGTTGAACAGCAACTACCCTCAGCTGAGACCATTTCCATATTGGCCATGGTGGTCTATCAACATATGAAAAGGCATCACCTGGGATAAAGGCATTAGGCTGGCTTCTCTTTCACATACAGCTGTAGATGTACTTATTTATCAAACAGTTTTAAAGTTGCTCAGTGTCTATGGCTGAAATCCAGTTGGCATAGCACAGCAAACTGTAGTAGAGTAGACCCATTGAACCAGTGGGGATTTGGTGAATCAACTCCTCTGTAAGTTCCATTGATTCAAACGGGCCTCCTCTGGTTGTGACTGAGGATGGAATCAGATCACACCAGAAAGGGTTGCTTTGCTGGCAACAATCTCTCTTAAAGTGACCCTTCCATCCATTGGGGAATTGCTGAAACTCAGCCCCATCCCCCAATAGTAGCTCTACTGCTGGACCAAAAAGGTCCATCTTGGGCAATCAAGGTCAGGTTGGAGTACTATTCCCTGTACATCATGTGATCACTGGGAAGTAACTGGCAATGGAACATATCACAAACAATCCTAAATGTGAGCTATATGCCTGTGTGATCACAACCTTACTTTAGTGTAGTAAATGGGCCTACTCTATCTGTGGCTTACTTTAGCATAGTAAATTGCAGTTAGGGTAGGCCCATTGAATCAATGGAATTCCCAGAGGAATTGACTCACCAAAACTCCACTAATTCAGTGTGCCTACTCTAGTACAAATTATTGTTCTGAACCAACAGGATGTCAGGTATTGTTTCATTAAATACAAAAGCAGCTAAAACAGAGGGTTGTGACTCAGTAGTACTTTGTATTAGAGAGCATTCCCACCTGTGCCAGTTAAGTCTTTAAATTTTGCTCATCCCGATACCAGCCTCTTGTGAGAGGAATGGAGGAGAAACTTGTCAGATTCACAGTTCTAAATGAAAAAACTCATTTCCCACCTAATACTGCCAATTGAATGGCCTCAGAAATCTGTACATTTGTGAGGCTTGGGGTCTGTTCAGTGAAAATAGCAAAGAGGTTGGATGAGGTCAGTAAATGAGGCTGAATCTTGACAAGATGGAGGTGCTTTGGGTGAGAAATTCTCAGGTCTGAGAAGGGAGCACATGTGCTGGATGGGGTTGCTCAACACTTGAAGAAGCAACTGCATAACTGGGAAGTATTCTTGGATGCATCTTCATCCGTGGGGCCCCATTGGCCATGCACTTAAGGACACCCACTATCATAGCTGGAGCTTTTTGTCAGGTACAACCTTCCTGTGAACACCTATAGAAATCTCACATTTGGACTACTGTTGTCTACTTCAAATGACATCACCCTTGAACATGATGTTTCAGAGGCTTCAGCTGGTACAGAATCCCATCACTTATTTACTGAACAGGATCTTATGCTGGAGTCATACTACACTTATTTTCTGTGCTCTGCATTGTTTGCCTATTCACTTCCTAGCTTACTTTAAAGAATTGATGCTATTTGTAAAGTTTTGAATGGCTTTTACAAACAAGTGATTGTTTGATTGCCTGTCTCAGTACGTACCAGTCTGTTGAAATCTTGGGAAGGTGTCCCAATTGTTATGGGCTGTGTCAGGGGAGTAAGGACCTGAACTAAGGGCTTGCAGATGCCTTGTTGTGGAGATGCTTGCGTTTGGAGTTGTGTCAGGCACACTCAGTAGTTCAATTTTTCCATTAACATGCATCTCTTTAGCCAAATCTTCACGTCTTTTTGGTGTTGTTTTATGAGACTTTGAAGTCTTCTGTTTTGATGGACAGTATTGTCTCACTGCTAGTCTGATTTGAGAAATATTTTTGAAAGATTGTAGCATTCTTTTATTTGTGTTTGCATTTCAAATTTTTATCCTTACAGTATTTGTAAGAACAGTTTCTTGTAGTTTCTTACTAAATGAAGTATATAAATTCAGTGAGTCTTATAAATATTTCTGAAACTTATTTAGTTTGAAAGATCTCCAAAATGGTAGGAACTAGAAGCAGAAACTTTTGCACAAATATTGCTGATTTCCCAGCTTAAATAACTATGTTGACTCTAAAAATCAGTTTCCTCAGAATGCCAGTTGGGGTCACTGATAATTAGTATCTAGCAGCAACTGGTCTTTTATTTAATCACATGATGGCTGGAATCCTATTGCTTAGTATAGTATGTCACAACTAGAGTAGGCCCATTGAATCAATATGGAGGAGCTGACTCAATAAATCCCCACTGATTCAATGGGCCTTCTGTAGTTGCAACTTGCTTCACAAAGTAACAGGATATCAGCTGAGAGTGTCTGTTTTATTTAGCATTTCAAAAAGAAGCAGCAGCTTTGAATAATGATGATCTATGGTGCAAATAAGTCTTACAAACAATATAGGCTGAACATACTTTTCACTGATATTAATTGGGTGAATGTAATTGTGGAATCTCCAAAATTCTGAATAGGGTGGTCCATTTCCATATGAATGGAAATGAGTACTTGGTTGGGGGTGGGGGAAAGACTAGCATGACAAAAGCATTGGGTTGGGAGAAGAAATGAGAGTGGGGGAGGGGAGGGGAGGGGAAAGAATGGCTTTCTAGACCAGGCAAAGTTGGCCATGTTTGGTAGTAAATAAATAAAAGAACAGGTTGATGTATACCAGATACCAAACAGTGCTTTAGCAGAATTGTCTTGCATTGCTTTGCTAAATGTGAAGGAGCAACATCTGATTCTAGGTTCAGAGTTCAGTGCTGGAGATTTGAATTTGTGGTTTGAATCAAATAACAGACGTATAGAACTGCTTTCAGAAGCTCATGAAAAAAGTGCTCGTTGACTGTATTCACCTCAGTGACTGATCATTTCATCGATCATCTGGCCAAGCCATGGAACAATCCATAAGCCACTGCTTCCTCATTTTGGTGTAATATGACAGCACCCTGGACTGCCAGGGAGAGAAATTAGAGTATAGAGATGTGCCTTTCACCCTATTCTGTACACAAATAAAGGACATATAGATCAGGCCAGACCCACCCTGTATAGGAGAAAGTCCAACCTCTGTCCAAAGTTTTGTGATATTATCTGCACATTCTCTAATCTGTGTTTTTTTTTAATTTCCACAACAAATAATATAGTTATATTGTTACTACTGGTCTGTGCCGCTATCCCCCATACTCAAGCCACAGTTAACTGGTGAAGGGTGCAACTAGACTATGGAGATGCCGCAGGATTGTAGAGAACGCTGCCCAACACACTGTGAAAGAATGTGGGCCAAAACTACCATTTCTAAAGAATTTTATCTTTTACTGTGTCACAAAATTTTATATCTGCCAAAGCCTTTGTCATAAAAACTACAAAAGCAGAAAAAGGCAAAATAAACTCTAGATAGTGAGTTTTTAAAGCAGGGAATTTTTGAGGCATATCTGAGAGTTTCACAAAGCAAGCAAAGCAAACAAACAAACAAACAAACAAACCCACCCCAAGCAAAAAGCTTTACTAGAGTTGGAAAGGGCCTCCAGTTTCAATTGACTAATCCTTCTCAAGAAACAGCAGACTGCTTTTGGCCAAAGATTAATCTTCCAGTACCATCCATGCATAAATATCCCTCCAAGAAAAGTAATCAGGTCTTTGAGGCAAGTATCTGAATCCTTCATGATCTTAATTGAGATAATCAATGCTCAGCATGGGATTGTTTGTTTATTTTGTCTGTTATTAACATGAAGGGCTCATATAGCAACATGCTGATACAATTTTTTTTAGAAAAGCAGAGCTCCAAAATAAAGAACTACTAAAGTAAAATCTCTTGTTCAACACTAAGTACGTAAGTTAAAAAATTAAACTCCATAAAATGCTTTTCTCGTCAAGTTGCAAGTTGTCTTCCAGCTCAATTTGCACATGATAGTAATGCTCAACAGAAGTGTAGTGGTCAATTTGTAAGTATAGGTGCCTAAATGGTAGTCTGTATGGCCACCATCTCTCAATAAAGAGGGTCCAAACATGGAGGGCTCTGGATCACTGCATAACAACAGATGGTGAGCTAGTCTTTTTATAAAGTTAATGGCTCTTAATTGCCATTCAAAATTAAACCAGCTTCAAATTCTTTGCATTACAACAGGCACAATATACTGTTCCTAGGGAAATCTGCTTCTTTCTCAGCTACTAAGAGGTGTGCGGCTAAGTAAAAGGAAACAGGGAAGCCTAAGGGAGATAGCAGATGATGTCATAGCTCCTGCTACACAGAAGATTCCAGTGCTTCAGCCCTGCAAGTCCTGGCTGTATTACACCACCGGTGTAGTGAGAGGCACTGGCACCAGATATCTAGGGAGCAAAAAAAAGTGATGCATTTAGCTAGCTATGTTCCCAGTTAACATTCAAAGTGGGTTTGTGCAGGAGAAATGGGTATCATAGACATTCATAGACAGGCTGTTCAGTTTCCCTTATTCGTGCTATAAGACCTGCCATGGTCGAAATGCAGGAATGATTGAACAGCTGGATGGGATCATGCTATCCTAGCCAGTGACAGTGATACCCATGTGGTAACAAGCAGCCTGTATAATGCAATTCTACAGGTGTTTACTCCAAAGTAAGCTCTGTTGAGTTTAATGGGACTTCATCCTAGATAAATATGTACCATGCCTTCAGTTACTTGTTCTATCTATAACTAGAAGCAGAGAGTGGGTTTTTTCCCCTTCTGTTTTTCTTTTCAGACTTGGAGTAGTTATGTCATTGCTTGCTACTGCATGCATGGCTTCATCCTCCTGTAAACCAGAAACTTTAAATACTTGTTTTATCAGAAAAAAGAAATTCACCACCACCACCACCTCAGAACTGCAGAACTGGAAGGGACCCTATGGATCATCCAGTCCAGCCCCTGTCAAGGAATCGAACTCCCAGTCAGAGACCTAAACTACTGAGCTATCCACCATGGGCAGCAATGCCTCTGCCACCTCACTTAGCTCTTATAACTCTTTAACTGATGCTTGTCTCTAGTCCAGGTAACCATCTTGTTGTGTTCTGTGGCTCCTAAGGTTTCTGACAGAAAATGGAGAAATGGGAAGAGCGAATTAAATTTGTCATAGTGGTGGGAATTATGCAACCTGTTCACTATGTTATGGATGTGAAATGAAAATGTGTACCAATTTAAAACAATTGCAGAATTGTCTTGGAATTCTGAAATTTTAATGTATGTATTTTAAGTGTAAATATAAGGTATACTGGGCAACAACACTAAGTTTAGTTGTTTGTGAAGATTATCACAAACCCATTATAGTACCCATGTGGCATTTTATACCTACAAGTAGGCATTTCCAGACAGCAAGAGAGGGGCATCTGCTTGTTAAACTCACTGAATGAGTGGCATTGATTACACTGGTCTACGCTTTTTGTTGTTTAGTCGTTAAGTCGTGTCCGACTCTTCGTGACCCCATGGACCAGAGCATGCCAGGCCCTCCTGTCTTCCACTGCCTCCCGGAGTTGGGTCAAATTCATGTTGGTAGCTTCGATGACACTGTCCAACCATCTCGTCCTCTGTCGTCCCCTCCTCCTCTTGCCTTCACACTTCCCAACATCAGGGTCTTTTCCAGGGAGTCTTCTCTTCTCATGAGATGGCCAAAGTATTGGAGCCTCAGCTTCAGGATCTGTCCTTCCAGTGAGCACTCAGGGTTGATTTCCTTCAGAATGGATAGGTTTGTTCTCCTTGCAGTCCAGGGGACTCTCAAGAGTCTCCTCTAGCACCACAATTCAAAAGCATCAACTCTTCGGCGGTCAGCCTTCTTTATGGTCCAGCTCTCACTTCCATACATCACTACTGGAAAAACCATCGCTTTGACTATGCGGACCTTTGTCGGCAAGATGATGTCTCTGCTTTTTAAGATGCTGTCTAGGTTTCTCATCGCTTTCCTCCCAAGAAGCAGGTGTCTTTTAATTTCGTGGCTGCTGTCACCATCTGCAGTGATCATGGAGCCCAAGAAAGTAAAATCTGTCACTGCCTCCATATCTTCCCCTTCTATTTGCCAGGAGGTGATGGGACCAGTGGCCATGATCTTAGTTTTTTTGATGTTGAGCTTCAGACCATTTTTGGCGCTCTCCTCTTTCACCCTCATTAAGAGGTTCTTTAATTCCTCCTCACTTTCTGCCATCAGAGTGGTATCATCTGCATATCTGAGGTTGTTGATATTTCTTCCGGCAATCTTAATTCCGTCTTGGGATTCCTCCAGTCCAGCCTTTCGATGATGTATTCTGCATATAAGTTAAATAAGCAGGGGGACAATATACAGCCTTGTCGTACTCCTTTCCCAATTTTGAACCAATCAGTTGTTCCATATCCAGTTCTAACTGTTGCTTCCTGTCCCACATATAGCTTTCTCAGGAGATAGATAAGGTGGTTAGGCACTCCCATTTCTTTAAGAACTTGCCATAGTTTGTTGTGGTCCACACAGTCAAAGGCTTTTGCGTAGTCAATGAATCAGAAGTAGATGTTTTTCTGGAACTCTCTGGCTTTCTCCATAATCCAGCACATGTTAGCAATTTGGTCTCTAGTTCCTCTGCCCCTTTGAAATCCAGCTTGTACTTCTGGGAGTTCTCGGTCCACATACTGCTGAAGCCTACCTTGTAGGATTTTGAGCATAACCTTGCTAGCGTGTGAAATGAGTGCAATTGTACGGTAGTTGGAGCATTCTTTGGCACTGCCCTTCTTTGGGATTGGGATGTAGACTGATCTTTTCCAATCCTCTGGCCACTGCTGAGTTTTCCAAACTTGCTGGCACATTGAGTGTAGCACCTTAACAGCCTCATCTTTTAAGATTTTAAATAGTTCAACTGGAATGCCATCACCTCCACTGGCCTTGTTGTTAGCCATGCTTTCTAAGGCCCACTTGACTTCACTCTCCAGGATGTCTGGCTCAAGGTCAGCAACCACACTATCTGGGTTGTCCGGGACATCCAAATCTTTCTGGTATAATTCCTCTGTGTATTCTTGCCACCTCTTCTTGATGTCTTCTGCTTCTGTGAGGTCCCTACCATTTTTGTCCTTTATCATGTCCATCTTTGCACAAAATGTTCCTTTAATATCTCCAATTTTCTTGAACAGATCTCTGGTTTTTCCCTTTCTATTATTTTCCTCTATTTCTTTGCACTGTTCATTTAAGAAGGCCCTCTTGTTTCTCCTTGCTATTCTGTGGAAGTCTGCATTCAATTTTCTGTAACTTTCCCTATCTCCCTTGCATTTTGTTTCCCTTCTCTTCTCTGCTATTTGTAAGGCCTCGTTGGACAGCCACTTTGCTTTCTTGCATTTCCTTTTCCTTGGGATGGTTTTTGTTGCTGCCTCCTGTACAATGTTACGAGCCTCCATCCATAGTTCTTCAGGCACTCTGTTCACCAAATCTAGTTCCTTAAATCTGTTCTTCACTTCCACTGTGTATTCATAAGGGATTTGGTTTAGATTATACCTGACTAGCCCAGTGGTTTTTCCTACTTTCTTCAGTTTAAGCTTGAATTTTGCTATAAGAAGCTGATGATCAGAGCCACAATCAGCTCCAGGTCTTGTTTTTGCTGACTGTATAGAGCTTCTCCATCTTTGGCTGCAGAGAATATAATCAATCTGATTTCAGTATTGGCCATCTGGTGATGTCCATGTGTAGAGTCGCCTCTTGTGTTGTTGGAAAAGAGTGTTTGTGATGACCAGCTTGTTCTCTTGACAAAACTCTATTAGCCTTTGCCCTGCTTCGTTTTGAACTCCAAGGCCAAACTTACCTGTTGTTCCTTTTATCTCTTGACTCCCTACTTTAGCATTCCAATCCCCTATAATGAGAAGAACATCTTTCTTTGGTGTCAGTTCTAGAAGGTGTTGTAAGTCTTCATAGAATTGGTCAATTTCAGCCTCTTCAGCAACGGTGGTTGGTGCATAAACATGGATTACTGTGATGTTGAAAGGTCTGCCTTGGATTCGTATTGAAATCATTCTATCATTTTTGAGATTGTATCCCAGTACAGCTTTTCCCACTCTTTTGTTGGCTATGAGGGCTACTCCATTTCTTCTGCGGGATTCTTGCCCACAATAGTAGATATGATAATCGTCTGAATTGAATTCACCCATTCCCATCCATTTTAGTTCACTGACACCCAGGATGTCAATGTTGATTCTTGCCACCTCCTGTTTGACCACATCCAGCTTACCAAGGTTCATAGATCTTACATTCCAGGTTCCTATGCAGTATTTTTCTTTGCAGCATCAGACTTTCCTTTCACTTCCAGGTGCGTCCGCAGCTGAGCGTCCTTCTGGCTTTGGCCCAACCACTTCATTAGCTCTGGAGCTACTTGTCCTTGTCCTCCGCTCTTCCTCAGTAGCATGTTGGATGCCTTCCGACCTGAGGGGCTCATCTTCCAGCATCATATCTTTTAGCCTTTTGTTTCTGTCCATGGAGTTTTCTTGGCAAAGATACTGGAGTGGCTTGCCAGTTCCTGCTCCAGGTGGATCGCGTTTAGTCAGAACTCTCCACTATGACCTGTCCGTCTTGGGTGTCCCTGCATGGCATAGCCCATAGCTTCTCTGAATTACTCAAGCCCCTTCGCCACGACAAGGCAGCAATCCGTGAAGGGGGGTCTACGCTAGTTGACACTAAAAATTCAGTCCAGTTAAGTCACCTGGCTCTGAGGCTTGAGAGATACATAGGGTCAGACGGAGAATATGGAATAACTTTAAAAAGTAATATATTTGAGGAGTTCCACTCTTTACCTTCCATGACTGCCCTCTGATGGTAGGAACTGTCTTTATCCCTAAAGATATGACATGTTGGTAATGAAGTTATTCAAGTCTATGATGAAGGAACAAACAGTGTTTTAGTGGCATGTCTGTAATATTGTTGTCATTATGTGCTGTCAGCTTGCTTCTATGTCTGTAATAGCATATGGCAAAAGAGATAGGGGGAAATCATACCTGTGTTGGGTTAGGATATTTTGATCCTACTGGATTTCACATTGATTTTAGATATCTTTAACCATGGTATCCTGTATCGGCTGGTGAGGATTGACCTTAGAGGCAAAACTGTTCCTAGAAGGTTATTTACAGAAGATGGTGGTGAAAGACCTATGGTGTCCCACAGGAAACAGTTTTGTCCAGCAAGTTATTTAATACCTGTTGCCATCAATATTCAAACAAAGCAGAAGTGTATTCTCTGCACACAAAAGACCAGCTAACGACACCCATCAATCACAGTAACAGATAATCTAATCACAACAATACACCCACAACAAAAAACACGCTGATCACCATAATCACCCAATCTCCTGAAAAGGACAAATGCTGATCCCACAGCTATAAATACTCAACTATCCAACAAACTGCACCAGAGCACAGACAGAGTTCTGACTCCTGTCTTCTGAAGATGCCGGCCACAGAGACTGGTGAAACGTTAGGAAGAAAAACCAAACAGCCCGGAAAACCCACAACAACCATCAAAGCAGAAGTGCTTCTGATCAGAAGAAGCAGTTACTCTGCAATAAAAATCTACGGTCTATTGAATGGGACTTTAAAAAAATCAAATTAGAGCCTTCCTGGTTTACGTAGATCTGTTATTTGATGGTAGGCACATTTAGAGGTCCTTTTGCCAAGTTCATGCCAGTCTCTCATTTTACCTGTTCTTTAAAAAGTCTGACTTGGCCTCAGTAACTTATACCCTATTTACATCCAAAGTGGATTATTGAAGTATGCTCCCCATTGGCCTACCTTAGAAGAGTCTCTGGAAACATCAGTTAGTCTAGGAAGGATTCTAGATGGTTCCAGAGCTGAGAAGAGTTACTGGCAATGGTGACTAGGGTATTTTGGGATGATAGTTCAAGAAAGTAACTATGTCCCTTCTTTGGCTCAATATATCATAGCTATTTTTCAGGGATGGGGACTTGAGTCGCGGGACCCGCTATCAAGTCGGACTCAAGTCACACTGTTGACTTGACTCAGGTTTTGTTTTTTCCAATGACTCAGCCTTGACTCATGACTCAGAACCCACCTACCCCTCCTTGTTTGTTTTTAACAGAGACTCGGACTTGGGACTTGGACCCAAAGACTTGCCAAAATCCTTGCTATTTTTTTTCACATCCATTCCAATTGCCAGTATGCTTTAG